>CP126891.1:54332500-54932500 GCA_030440675.1 Furcifer pardalis
GAGGACAAGGGGGAATTTACTCATCAGATGCAATTTAAATCTGTTACTATTCAGCTGGTGTTAATTGGAAGCATAGAATCTGTGTTACATGAATTTCATGAAGAGAAAAGCATTCTTTGTCATTTTTCTGCCATAAAAACCAGAGCCTCTCTTGGGAACCAAGTGGAGACCTTAGAGATACCTGATTTAGGTAGTTGGTCATTGCAAGCTCCTATTCAAAGTGATGGAAGCTCTACCAGATGTCTCCTCAAAGTTCTCCACACACTTATGGAAGCAGAAACTGGTGTCAACAACATCCAAAACAGTTCTGCCTCCTGATCAGGAGAAGGAGAATCACTTCTGCCTGCCAACTATCCAATGACACTTCCCTCATCATTGTTATCCATCATTTTGTTGTTACTGTTGTTGTGTATTCCTTACATTTATATCCTGCCTTTATTCTAATGACCGGAAGGTGGCATACATGGCTCTTATCATGCATCCCCTTTCAACCTTATGCTCACAACAACCTTATGCTCACAACAACCCTATGAGTTGTTTTGACTGGACAATGCCTCCCAATTCATCTGGATGGCAGGATGTTAGGAAAGAAACTCAGAATATGGACAACTACCCTTTCAATTAACAAGAGATACTTGGAAGTCTGCCCTTTCTCAGATTCTGCTCTTCGATATTTTGGACAAGAACATTTCCTTAGCAGCCTTGCCTTCCCATCACTCATTCTTTCTTTCTCCTGCCAGCCATGTGAAAATAATGAGATTTATGTTGGCTTCTTCTTCCAAGCTAATGGGGTCTTCCTCTGCTTTCAGCTGAATTCAATAACCAATTAAGCCCACTGGAAAGCTATATTGGGCTGTGTTTTTAATTTACTGCTTCACAGAGAAGCTGCATGAATTAGTGTTCTTCATATGAGGAGTTCATCAGTTAACACTGTGATGGCAAATGACATATTTTGAACAAGTCTGTAATCTAACAACAGCAAGAACAACCCTGGGTTACTTTTATGACTCACACTTATGGTCAAGAGCCTTATTCCCCATGTGTATAGTATGTGTGTGTGTGCATACACCCAACACACACATTGCTTCACAGCCATTATAGGGTAAGGCCAGCTTTCAGGAATCTGCCTGCCATGTTTTGCTGGATGCTGAAATACAACTCAAATCTAAATTATGCTGTTGAGGTTGGCCATTCTGATACAGGCAAGAAGGAATAACACAAGAAAGAGGACCTTCTCAGTGGTGGCATCTTCTGAATGAAATGACCTCTCCTTTGAGATGTATTTGGCTCCCTCCATTCATGTTTTCAAAGAACTGCTAATACTTACTTATGTAAAGAGGTTTTTGATGAGTACTCTCCTTAAGTGTTGAATATGTATGTTACCAGTTTGTCTTATTTCCCCCAATCTATACAGAGAATATGTTTAGAAAAACCATGAAAAGTTTTTCTGCCATCTGTGTTCTCAGTCATATTTATGTTTTTGTTTTTTTGTTTGTTTTGGTTTTTGTTTGTTTGTTTGTAGCTGTTGACTATTATTCATACATGTTCCTTGTAATCTGCCATCAGTAGTGCTTGTCACTAAATTCAGCAGAATACTCAATAAATAAATAAATACATTTTATGGATTTCAAGTTGACCACAGAGAGGAACAAAATGACCGAGGGTACCCATGGATTAGAACAGAAATCCAACCAGAAATGTGAAATATTTTGAGATGTAAAAATAAAAAAAGAAATATTGTATTTAAGAGCTGCCCCGGGGGGGGGGCAGAAAGCATTAGTGGAGAATCTATGGTATGCATGCCAGAGGTGACACTTGGACCCATCTCTGTAGGCATGTGTGCAGTCACCCCAGCACAAAGTTTGTCCCACCCCTCTGTCCAGCAGCCCAGTGCAAGTGCTCCCTCCCTCCCACAACATAGAGTTCACCCCACCCCGCTGCCCAGCAGCCCAATGAAAGCACTTCCTCCCCTCTCCTAGCACAGAATTTACACCGCGCCTCTGCCCAGCAACCCAATGGGAGTGTTTCCTTCCTCCTCTGTTGCTGTGTTGGCACTTTGTGATAAATAAGTGGGTTTGGGTTGCAGTTTGGGCACTCACAGTAGCATAGTGAGTGCTCTGGGTGGCACTTTTTGGGCATTTGGGTGTTCTTGGACTACAGTTCCCAGAAGCCCTAGTAGGAGTGGATGCCAGCATCCTAGGCCCCAACAGGGGGCAGCAAATTTGGCTTACTCTGTGGGTGGCTGATTCCTACGCTACGCTACTGGGCACTCAGTCTCTAAAAGGTTTGCCATCACTGGTATAAGGAATATGCTGATATCAAAGAAGAATGACCATTCACCACCATGAAGCCCAAGAGCTGTAACTCTTGCTATATTTGTGATTTGCTGTATTTGAAATATACACTTAGTATGGAATTTTCTTTCAGGTTACTTCTTTTTTCTGTTATGTGCAGAGGTGATCTATGCTAAACATGAGACATTAAAAAAAATGGAAGCCCATAAATGGAGAGGGCAGGGCACGGGGTGACAGGGCAGTCTCATTCGCTCACCCACAAAACAGAGGCAAAAGCAGCAGCAGACGTAGCAAGTGAGAAGGAACAGTTGGAAGGAACAAAGCTTCATGAACAATAGAGGGGAAGGGTCCTTCACTAGAAGGTATTACTCCTGTAGACTAATTACCTCACTCTATCAGCCATTGTTTTCCAGTCAAAGAGAAAGTGGAATCTGACTGTTTGTCCTTCTGTTACGTTGACTCCAAAATCTTCACATGAAAATGGTTATCTCTCTGCTACTGTAAAGTGTAGCGAGGCAGTTCTCTCAATGATGAAATACATTGTATATACTGATTTGTATACTTATCTGTTATGTTAACCATTTTCTATCTCTGTACCTGACGTGTAGGGACTGGGGTGGTTAAGATGCTGAACTTGATGACTGGAAGGTCAACAGGTCAGCAGTTCAAGAGTTAGTGCATGACAGAGTGAGCTCCCATCTCTGTCCCAGCTCCTGCAACTTAGCTGTTTGAAAGCAAGAAATTTCAAGTAGACAAATAGGTACCACTTTGGTGGAAAGGTAAATATTTATTTATTTATTTTGATTTATTTATTTTGATTTATTTTCCCGCCCCAATTAGGCGAACCCGACCCTAGACGGTTCACAAAAAAGAAAAAAGTTACACAAATGAGTGCAAACAAAAAAAATCCCACCATACCCCCACAAACCCAGAAACCAAATCAACTTCAGAAAAAAAATATTATTAAACTCAATAAGAAATACATTGTATAAATTCATTTGTAAACTTATCTGTTATGCTAACCATTATGTACCTCTGTACCTGACGTGTATAAATTGATGCCATGAAGTCTTTCTCTTCTGTTTGACAAAGTGGACTTCATCCATGAAAGCTAACATTAAAATACAGCAGTTAGTCTTTAAAGTGTCACAACGGTAGGTTTTTTGTGTGTGTGTCTTTTTGTTTTGTCTACTCTCTGATATGCTTGAAACACAGGATAACATGGGTAATATTTCAAAAAAATAATAATTCATCAATGAAGAAAAATACCCAAGGTTCCAAATGCAGCATCAGTCCTGAGATAAGAGATCTAAAGGAGAGGAGTGAGGACACATTATGTGGATATTAAGGAATATTAATGTAGAAAGTTCTTGGTGGTTTGGGTGGCTGAGTTCATATAGCTAGGACAGCAAAAGCTCCATGTTGAGAATTAATAGTGATGTGTTTACTAAATTACTGCTCTCTTGGGCCAAAGCCTTGACTCGATAATGGCACGTCATTTAATTGTAGATTTCATAGTAATCTTGTTCAAGAGCTAAGCCTCAGAGCATTGAAATGTTAACATGTTGACATTCAAGCTACTTCCCACTAAGAGAAGGGTCATGTCAAAGTTCTGACTGCAACTCAAAGAATCCTGGATTTGATAAAGAAGTAACTTTTTTCCAGTTCAGTTGAGAGTGTGCTTTGTACTGCTTGAAGAGCCATGTGTGTGAATGTGTGTGTTTGTGTGTGTTGCAAGTAAAATAGCTCAGCTCAGCTTGAATTTAGTCACTTTCTGGAAAATCCATTTCCTTTTGCCAAAAAGAAAAGAAAAAAAAAGAAGTTATAACCAATAACATATGCAACCCTGTAATGGTAATGAGATGTCATTTCGGAGCGGGATAAATATAGATGAGGAGTTGGAAGATTTTTCTTCTCTCTCCTCCATCGTCTGCAAAGGAACTACCTGTCGAGACCGAAAGATTCTCTCCATGGAGAAAACTTTGACATGTTGATTTTTCAAAGAGGCATGTAGGGACCAGATACATCCTTTTAATATGGACACCTGTGTTTTGTTAATACACTTGCTTTTTCTCTGGGAATCTTGATGGCTTCTTGCATTAATTAGCACAGGGGCTGTCTAGATAAACAGGGCAGTTGCCATGGAAATAGAATGTGGTATCTCTATCAAGACTAAGGAAAGATGAAGTGGGGGTACAGGAAAATGCCTTCTATCTGGTCAGAACTTTGACTCAGGTTACACTGCCAATAGCAACTCTCCACGCTTTCTGGCAGGATACTTCTCCAACCCTTCTTGGACATATTTGGGACTGAATGCAAAACAGATACTGTATTCTGCAAGAGATGATCTTTCTCCAATTAAGAAACACGTAGGGGAGAGCCAGGTTATCCTGCTATGGTAATAGAGTAGTCCATACTCCCAGCGACACAATGCTGAGTGTCAGGCAGTGGTTAACTAACCTGACAACCCTGAAGACTAATGGTTTGGGTGCCAAAGTCCACAGGGAAGGGTGATGGTCCACAAGTGGATTAAATCCCACTTGAATCCATCTTGATGGAGGGCAGCAGCTTCATCAATAGCGGCCTGGGGTTGATGAGGACTTTACGTGGCAAAAGGTCTCAGGACCAGAAAGTGACTTGCAGAACTGAATCAGTGGTATGGTGTCACACTGCAATGTGGAAGGCAGATGAAAGGCCAGTGCATTATATTTGCAGGACAGTTTTCATGGCTAATCGCCATGAGGATCACGATTTTTTTGGATTTGGATATGGCAGAAGAAGAAGAAAGGGAGATTGACCAGCAGAGAGAGCGTACAAAACCTATAAATCTGAGGGAATGTTGATGGCCTCCAAAACCACTTGAGAGTTCCTATTAAAAACAACCTCAAATTCATTTTGACCAAAAGGGCCTTATTTCTTAAAAAAGGGGGGAACCCTAGGTTTTCCTTTAAGTTCTCCTCCAAAAAATAAAAAAATAATCTAAAACAAGGAAATATGCATCCCCCTTAGCCAGAGTTCCATCACCTAAAAGAAAGGCAAACATCAATAAAAAAGGAAGACATAAAAAACAAGGAAGACCAAAAAGGAGGACATTGCTGCATTAAAATTATGCATAGTAATTTAAATGTACGTATGTACACATCACCACAATTATTCTTATTACTCTAATACACTGCTGTTCACCATAGACTGTGATGAGGTAACTGACCCTGCAACCTGGAAATAAAAGATAAGTTGTTGAATGAATGAGACATGGTGTTTAATAACTCTTTGAAATACCCTGGGTCTATATCTTGTGCAGCTTATTATAAATAAATATAGAGAAAGAAAATAAATATCAGTTTTGTTGAAATATCTAGGTAGAACTCAATCAGTTATTTCAAAGGAATTTTCTGACCAGTGCATTCCATTCTTTAACGGGTATTTTAAAGGTATTTTTACAGACCATTTGGATTTGGCAGCAATTTTTCAAGTTTCATACATTCTGCGCTCAACAGATGTATCAAGGGAAATATTCCTTGATTTTAACTCTTATATTTTTAGTAATCTTTCCTGGATACACAGAAAGAGACTCCTAGAAGATTGTGGTATTTTTGAAACACAATTGGGCATACCCTGGGCAATGGCAACCTTGTTTACCAGCTAATCTTTCTCATACTAGATCAGGCAAAAGGAATTACAGAATTAATTCACCTAAAGTTAGCTTCATTTTGGCAGTTTCTTGTCTGGCCTAGACATGGAGGAAGCAGAAGCAATATTTCCAAATTACAATTACAAATACAATTATAAATAAGTTCAATTCCAGTTATTTCTGGATGCATTCCTGGCACGGCTTACCTTGGTCCTTAGCTAGCAGTAAATGATTTGGCACATCTGTAAGGACTGCCAGTTTACATCATTGCCTTTGCCAAGATGTTTTGCTACCCTAAGGGATAGCCCATCCTGCAGATCAGAGTTTTAATGCCCAATATTTGCCTAATCAGGCACAAATTACACCACTGTGTTTCATTTTCCTTAAGAATTTGTTCAATTCTGCAATTAAGGCTATTTAAGGGAAGGAACAGGCAATCATTCAGCATGAATTTTATGCACTTACTGAATCTCATTCCAATAATATATAAGACTTTGATAAAGTCCCTGGTACGTTGCCCAAGATATGGGCAATGATAGTTCCAGTTAGCAATGGCTTTTCTTCTGAGTATATCCCCCCCTTTAGTCTTTTTCTACCCTTCCTTCCTCTCTGAACTTAAAACTTTCTCCTTAACTCTTCCCTTCCTGATTATGTCAACATTGTTTGTAAAAAACATTTAGACAACAGTTCTAACAGAACCATCCTACACTTGGCAAGGTCAGTGTACTACATGAGTTTTGAGATCATCTGACAATGCAAAGATGCTGTTCAAAATCTATACAACGTCTCTGTCACCACTACATTTTGTATGGGTCATTCATTAAGCACACTGGATCCACATATGTTATGTAAGACTTATAACTTTTCTGTTTCCATTCTCCATTAAGTTTTTTTGGGAAATGTTGATGCATGGATAGAAAACCTCAAGCCCTGGGTCAAAGCTGATCCTCTAGACTCTGTCCAAGACACACATTCATTTCACTGTGGCATCATCAAATAAGTGTGATGTTTTTGTTTATACAGGAATTCCCTCTATGCTAAAAGGCTGAAATGTCTCATCTGATAGTTAATGGAATAAGAGTTTTCAGCTGAATTGTTCTGGTGATTTTAGCCTCCATTTTGCCTGTGGAGCCATAGTCCCAGAATATCAGTCCTCCTAAACTGAATCTGGCCCATATATTTCATCCTTGTCAATTTGGATTCCACAGGTCACATCTCTGACCTAGTCTTAATATCAAGTTGCAATGGTCCTTTCAGGTTCTGGAGAGAGTCACTATTTCATATCCCTGCAACTGTCTGTGTTCCATTTCACACTGTAAGTAATTTGATTAGACAGGTAACTGGATGATACTCCTACTGCTATTGCTAGGTAGAGGTCACCCTTGCTTGAAAGCCAGTCATATCCAATTCTAAGGTTCGGTGCTCATCTCTGTTTATAGCCAATGATCCAGTGCTGTCTGCATCTGCAGGTGTTTCTGTGGACATGTGACAGGCATGACTAGACATGGGATGCTGTTACCTTTACCACTGAAGTGGTACCTCTTTATCTAATTGCATTTTCTCGCTTTCAAACTGCTAGGTTGGCAGGGTCTGGGACAGAGTCAGGAACTCACTCCATTGTGCAGTTTGTCTGTCTGTCTGTTTGTCTATTTGTTTGTCTGTCTGTTTGGAGTACTAAAGTCAAAGACATAGATTTCCCATATACAGGATAAAAACACGATTAATTGACTTAATAGCACATTTCATGTTGTTGTTGCACCACAGGTGCACATAGTCCACCAGATGTTGAGACTGGAACTCCACTGCATCTGTGAGGTATCACTTGATAATGTAGCTGATACCTAATAGAGCATGAATTCCTACAAGACTTTAGCTGAAGTGAAATGTTGAAAAATGTATTTTATCTCAATACAAAAAGAATATCCCTCTGAAATGCACCCATGGACCTGACCATGCCTCCAGACAGGTGAACGAGACAGACCACACGCCCTGGAAGCAGAAGCAGGCACATTTACAACAGCTGTAAATGCACCCACTTCCACGTTTATGTCAGCCACAAGTGCGTTTGCACAGACGCATTTTACGGCTGCTGTAAATGCACCTGTTTCTACTTCTGGGTGTGGGGGAGGCAGCAACGGGCCGGATAGGGTGGTGTCACTAGTTGACAGGGTCCAACCCATGGGTTGGGAACCACTAGTTTAGCCAGTTCATTTCTAATACTCCATGCCTAGAAAAACCTGGAAAGTGTTGCCATGAGTCAGAATTGACTTAGCAGCACATAATTATCATTATTCTGGGGGTGGAAAATCTAGGTGTTATATACAGTGAGGACCTGGGATGATGGAGTATCTTTTCTATTATTATCTACTTCATAAATTGAGCTTGAGAGATTTGAGAGGGGCTTCTGTCAAGTTTTGCTAGAGCTGGGAAATAATGAGCTGCAAGTAACATAATTAACTGTAAGGATATGAGTAATAAAACAAGTGGTTACCAAAATCACTTTTTAGGTGTAATGAGCTATACTTAATTACTTTCGAAGAGCTATTTTAAAAATACATTTTCACAGACATTTTGACAGGATCTCCCCAGTTCTGTGCCATTTTCTTATCAATCTGATTAGTAAGGGAAATATTCTTTCCTTTAATCCTTTGTCTCCATATAGATATTTCTAGGGTGCAGTATCTGAATGGACTGATTCTTCTTTCATGTCCAGGTCAAACTTTAAACTTTCAAAATGAAGCCATTTTCTTGGCTTTGCCATTAACCAAACTTAAGTCCTCATTTGTACATGTTTCCAGTAGTACTCAGGCAGACCAGCAAATGAGCCGGATTCTGCATCTCTCCATATTCACACAGCGTGTTGTTGTTCTCCAGCATGACACCTGTCAACCTCCAAGTGACATAGGGGAGGTCGGGTTCTCCAACTATATTCTTCTTTAATGTTATTCCTTGTTAAGTGAGCTTCTTCCATTCAGAGGATATTGAGGGTTTTTCCAAGATGCTGACTGGAAGGCAGGAGGTCAGCAGTTCAACTCCTGAGTTCTGCAGGATGGAATGAGCTCACGTCTTTGTCCCAGCTCCTGCCAACCAAGCAGTTTGAAAGCAAGAAATTACAAGAAATTACACATGACCATGAAAATGTTTGCAGAAGCAGACAGCGCTGGCTCTTCAGCTTTGAAACAGAGATGAGCACTGAACCCTAGAGTCAGATACAACTGGCTTTCGAGCAAGGGAAACCTTCTCTTGCTTAATTCTCTCAGCATCCACTGCTATGTCTCTCCTTATCTTAAGTGGAGTGACACCAACAAGAGGATATATTTTCTCAACTGGCGTAGATTTGAGGCATCCTGTCACTATGCACATTGTTTCATTAACAGCAATGGACCACTAGGAAGAAACCAGGTATTCCCCCCCCCCCTCCCGATCCTAAGGTCGGATATCCAGCTAGCCTTTGGGTCTAATATAAGCGGCTCAAGTGGTGAAGATGCTGAACTTGCTGACTGGAAAGTCGGAATTCAACTCCCAAGTACTGCATGATGGAGTTGGCGCCTGTCTCTGTCTCAGCTCCTGAGCACTAAATCCTAGAGTCAGATATGGCTGGCTTTTGAGCAAGGGCGACCTTTACCTTTACTAGCCTATGAAATATCTTTTTGGCTTACTAGATATTTTGATAATTAACTCAGCAACTTTTTTAAAAAAACCTTCAGATGTTTCTTTGTTTCAGATATGAGGAAGCTATTTGAACTGGTTTATATCCAGTTTGAAAATTAACTGGAACAAAAAAATCTCCCAGATCTCTACTTAGCTTTCCCTCTGAAACTTTGTGTGATATATTGAAAGTCAATCCACTGCCTGCTTTCAATTCTGAAGCTGTTCATTGTCCACTGGAGTGGAAAGTTCCCTCTGATTTTCAGCTTTCTAACCCTTTCTAATGGCTGAGATATTCAGATACTTCAGTAGAACTTAGTTCGCAGCCCTGACTATAAATATATCACAGGACCATAACCTTCTCTTACTGAGAGTGCTGCAACAGCACAATTTAAACAGGACAGATTAGGTGTCTGATAAAAGTTTCCCAACAGTTTGTGAGAGTTAGATAAATTTTTAAAACAGCAATAACATTATATATGCAGGGCAGTATTCCAAAGTTTCAGGCTGCAACAACCATTTTGTTTAGAATTCACTGACAAAGTTTCTAAATAACCTTTTTAAAAATCCACTTCCGAGAAACCATAGCTGAAATAATGAAGAATATGGAGAGCTGTCCCTTTTTTTTTATCATGCATCATCCGACCTGCACAATGTCTCACAAATTGCTGCTTTTGCCAGGGAATAGTTTTAAGGGAAATCCAGGTCACCTGAGGACAGCACGCCCAATTATTTTGTGTAAACTACATTCAAGACAGTGCCTGACTTTTGTTGTTGCTCTGTGCTGTCAAGCTCCCTTGACTTGTGACGAGCCTATGAATGAGCAAGCTCCAAAATGCCCTGTCCTCAACAGCCCTCCTCAGCCCCTGCAAGCTCAAGCCTGTGGCTCCCTATAGGAAGTTAGTCCATCTCATATTTGTTCTTCCTTTTTTCCCTGCCACCTTCCACCTTTCCCAACATTATTGTATTTTCCAGTTAATCTTGCCTTTTCAAGAGGAGTTCAAAACAGAACAGCCCCGATTTCATCATGCTTGGCTCCAGAGACAGCTCAGGTTTGATTTGCTCTAGAATCCATTTGTTCATCTTTCTGTTAATCCGGAGTATCCACAAAGTTCTCCTCCAGTACTTCATTTCAAATGATTCAATTCCACCCCTTATCAGTTTTCTTTTACTGTGAACCTACTGTTAATCTTTCAGTTGTGAAGCTCAGCATCGTAACCACTAAGACACCACTGACTGTCTCCAGGGTGGCATAATATTTCTCTCCACAAGCCTTTGGACTAGCAAAGGAAAACCTATCAGAGTTCTTCTGATATTTTTTTGAGTAGAAGTGGAAAGGTTTCCAAGTTTATCTGAAGGAAGTTTTGGAACATTTGTTCATCTGTACTTGTGAGGAAACAACTTTCATTTTATACACAGACCCTTCTTTCCACTACACAGATGGAAGACCAGAGCTCTATCCAATACCACTGCCTGGGATTTTGTTTGAACTGTAATGGACTTTCCAGAAATTATTCCCGGGTGTGTGTGTGAATGCACATCAGCATAATTAATATTTATAGCACTTAGAAGAGACATTGCTTTGAATGTGATCATGTGGAGAAATAGATGGCAATTCGAACTGCCTGTAGAATGGTCTTGTTCAATCTGTTTCTTGGTTGTCAAACGAGCTCTGGGAAAATGCAATTGGGGCTACCTCCAATCTGTACCCAAGCCTTTTGATCCAAATGCAGGGCTTCCATTTTGGGGAACTGGGTTGGAACAATTTATTTATTTATTTATTTATTTATTTTATTGAATTTATTACCCCGCCCCACTCGGGAGAACCCGACTCTGGGCGGCTTACATCGTCATAAAACAGAGGTAAAAGATAAAAACATATAAAATCATGAAGTTTAAAAGATTATCTAAAATTATTTGAAGTTAAAAAACAGTACAAACTACACGCCAGTATCCCCCTGGTCCAGATCCAAAGTGGCACTCCCTAAGTAAGCCACTTAGTATGGGAACCCGTGTTCCCTGGTCCCCAAATATGTCCTGCCAGCCAGGTTTTCAAGCCCTTCCGGAAGGGCAAGAGCTCTGTCTGCAGGCGCAGTTCGATGGGCAGGAGGTTCCAGAGGGTTGGGGCGGACACGGAGAAGGCCCTCCTCCTAGTGCTAGAGAGGCGTGCCTCTCTAGCTGATGGAACAACGAGGGAGCCTCTCCGATCCGCCCTGGTGGGCCGGACAGATGTTCTTGGGGTGATGCGGTCTCTTAGGTATTCCCTGACAAACAGAAGGGTTACTTTAAAGTGAGAATACTACCATTAAAACTATCATCACATGATTTGAAGATGACCTTCGATACCTTCTGAATGGATATGAGTCTCAAGTCCACTGGCTCAGATCCAGGAAGAGTTTTATGGCAAAAACATGGCTAAATATTAGTGAAGGGTTTCTGGGACATTATCAAATTTGATACAGAGATTGCTATATGATTTTATATTACAACTTTCCTGCCAATTCTCTTTAGTAAAACAGAAAGAAACCAGGTACTGTACATGAGTTTTTTCCCCCTGACATGCAGGTCACAAGTTGATCAGATACCATAGTGGGCTTACTCAGCAACCTTGAGATTGAAAGGAGGATATAGCTGCGGATCTCAACCTCCCCTACATCACTTGAAGGGCCCTGAATAGGCTGAGGGTTGGAGCTCCTAAATGCAAGACCAACATGCTCAAGTGGGGGCTGCTGGTGGACAACAACACACTGTGTGAATGTGGAGAGATACAGAATCCAGCTCATTTACTGATATGCTGATTGCTGCCAGAGGCATGCACGGATGAGGACTTAAGTTTCAGCAATGACAACATGAAAAAAGTGGCTTCATTTTGGCAGTCCAGGGTTTGATTAGGAAATGAAAGAAGAAAAATCACAAGATTTTACTTCCTGAGTTTTACTGGGAGGAACAACTTCTCCTCCTCCTCCTCCTCCTCCTTGATTCCAAACATTGCTATTTCATAGAAGGTCATTTGAAAAAGAGCAAAGAAATTTGTTGCCCTTTGGGAAAATCATTTTGCAGACCAAAACTGAAAATGGCAATAGCTGTTTCAAAACTCCTGTAATGAGCAGGAGCAAATATATTGTCAGGTTTATAGAGGTTCTGTAGCATCACCTAGAAAGTGCCTATCAGCCCACACTACTCTTTGAACCTAAATGAATTCTTTTACCTTTAATTTTGGATTTTGAAAACTTAAGATGGATAATAATAAGAGCAGAATCATGTCTGAAGGTAGCTCAGAGACATAAATGTGTCTAAACTCTCTTTATGCTCATGAAATTAATGACCTCAGAACCACACTTTGCCTTATCGTAACTACTTTCCTGGAAAATGGTGAAGCTGTGCATCTGATTAAAAGCTGATTTCTGTCAGCTACTATTTTATACTAATAGGAGAGACTCTGAAACTCACTTAAGATTCATGATAAAGTACATAAATGTCAGCCAACTCTCTTCAGTTCCTCCCCTGGTAGACTGTTACTTTGGTTCATAATTAAGCTTCAGGCGTTTCCTCCTTTGGAGCCATGCTATGTTTATTATAGGCTTTGGTATGCCAATCTGATAGTTACACTGGCTATAGACCTGTCTATCAAATAATGGGTTTAGAGCTGAAACTAGCACTTGTCATGCCCTGAGAAGACCTCAGCATTAGAGGTCAAAGCAACACATTTTGTTTTCTGTTGCCAATGTCTTCCTCCTGGTGACTTCTGCACGGAAATGTAGGTGGACTTAGTCACCTTTGAAATTGGCCAGCATAGGAGTTGCAGTCCAGAAAATTACTTTTCAAACTTCCTTAACCTCCATGAATTTATCTTCTCTTTGTTGATAGCCACCACTTTTCCTTCTACATACCCTTTCTTTCCAAATGTTCTCAATGTAGTATACAAGGGTAAATTAGGAGTTGGTATGGGTTCAAGGTCTAGGTCTCCCTTGCTCGAAAGCCTGTCGAATCCAACTCTAGGGTTTGGTTCTCTCCATTTTCAGTCAAAATGCCAACACCATCTGCATCTGTAGATGTTTCTGTGGTCATGTGGCAGGCACGACTAGATGCCAGAGTGCAAAGAACACTGTTACCTTTCCCACCAAAAGCAGTACCTATTTATCTACTTGCCATTTCTTGCTTCCAAACTGCTAGGTTGGCAGTAGCTGGGACAGATGCTGGGAGTTCACTCTATCTAGGGCAAAAATCTGACATTAAGTCTAGCTGGGTTAGTCCCCCCCCCCCTTTTATCACCACCATTAATATAGGGTTGCCATAATTCTCTCCCACAAAACCTGGACAGCCACGTGATGTCATTGCATTCAAACTGTGCATGCACACCATCAATTTACACCATCCCCTGGAGAAGCCCCAGCTAACATGCCAGGCCCCAGAGAAGGCCCCCCTGCTGCCACCACTCCAAAGAAGCCTGCTGGGAAAAAACCCAAGTGGCACCGGTGCCCTGGGATTCAGGCTTCTGGGGTGATGGTGACAGGGTTCTACTCCATTCTGCCAGGGAAACTCAGGGGGCCATAGTCCCAATAAAATGCCATTCAAATCTATAAATGGCCACCATTTGACATTGGTTCTTCATAGAAAAATCCTGCACCTCCATTTACTGGTGAACTCTCTATAGCCAAAAGAACCCACATCACCAAGTACTCCAACCTTTTTGTGCTGTGTTGCTTTACTGATTGTAAGCTGCCCTGAGTCGCCTTAGTATTCTCAGACTTGGACTAGCTGAGAGCCTGCTGCAGTTGCAATTAATCCACCTGGAGGCAGGAGGAGACACACCACCCCCACACCTCAGCTGTTGCCACCCGCCTCTCCCTGGCACTCATGGTGTGTCACAGGGCGCCCTAAGGAAAGAGTGCCAAGAACTTTTTGCAACCGATGCCACTTGTAGCAAGGAGACCCAGGGGCGAACAAGCAAGCAATAGCTCAAGATGGGGAAGGACTAAGAAGGAGGCACTTCCTGCCCTCTCTCCCTCCATGTGTGTCATGTGTGTGGTGTGTTGCGGTGCCACCTCACCATAAATCTGTGACTTTACCATGTTTTTTTTTACTGAACCAGCTGGGACAATTTTCCTGACCTTAAATCCAGGACAATCCCAGTTATCCAGGACGTATGGCAACCCTACATTAATATCATTCAAACTGACACAACATGAAAAGTTAACATGTACCTGTGGGAGAAAGACATCGCCACTGAAGGAGAGGAAAAAGAAAGAACACCTTCCAAAAAGGGGGGAAATTGAGGCAAGCAGAGCAAAGCTGCTAAAGGATGGAGATGTTTGCTTGATGTTTTGTTTGCTTTTTATTGTTTTGTTTTTGTTGTGCATGCTGAAACAGCATAACACAGCTGCCTCTTTGAAAATTACAAAAACATCAAATATTTACCATTTCTGTGTACATGCATGAGCACAAAATATAGAATAACAAATGGGGAGAAAAATCCAGCTGTCTTATTTTCACAATAGGTTTGGGAAATATAAAAGGAAATGAGATTTTGTGTGTGTGGACTCTTAATATGTTAAGAAGCCCCCAAATTAACAAGAATGAGGAGTTTAGTCAGTATTCTTTGCATCCCTTGCTGAACAACCAGTTCCATCAATGGCCAATGGCCACTGGATAGGTTGTTGGGAGCATGATGGAAGCATCTGGAGGGCCATAGCATAAGGCCATGATGACGAACCTTGAGACTCCAGCTGTTCTTGGACTTCAATTCACAGAAGCCCAAGTCCCTGTGAATCCACATGAATGGGTTTACTGTGCATACGCCAAGGTTTGCCATCACAGGTATATGGAATAACAGATGGGATTACAACACAAGCTTGTGGGAAGGAAACAGAAGTGGGAGGATAAAGTGGTTAGCTCCCATCAATCAAAATAGAGCAGGCATAAAACATTTGGCAAAGATGAGAGAAAGAGGCTGATAGTTTTACATTAAGTGGGGTGGATAAAATGCTGATAAATAAAATAAAATATGAGCAGTCAAGTCCTAAAAGTTACCCCAGTTTACTTTTATTTGAGCTTAATCCTAAAGGGGGGGGGAGAGACTGGAATTATTAACCCCCTGAATTAAACTGGAGTCTGCAGGCTTGATGTGGCTTAACGATGATAACAGCTGACCCCAACCATTCAAGCATCTGTCCATATCTTCAGTAAAGATCCTAAATGCAATATACAGTACTTGTGGTTTTTCAATTACCATGGAAGAGATGTGCTTGTCTTCTTTCCGCAGAGTTCACCATTTTGGCAGATGGCTTTAGCTATATGGGAGGCATTATCTGATAGTGTTGCAACACTGCAAAATTTGACTGTGCTGCAAATCCAATGCGATTTCTCATGTTTAAATTTTAGCCAAGTATTCATAACATGCTGAGAGTTCATTCTTGTGAGTTTACTTTTTGATGCATACATGTATCGTATCATGATACTGTACTCTCATGCCAAATCATGATATTTGAAGCTGTCAGTATGTGCTCCAGGGTTTACAGCAGTTTTTGCAACTATTAATGAGCCAGCTTTTAGAGAACTAGTCATTAAACAACCACAGACAAACAACAAAATGACCAGACATAAAGAAATCACTTGTAGAAATGACTTGCTTCCCAAAATCTTAGCTAGCACAGCCAGACCCCGACTCAAGGGATCCCAGAACAGAGTGTAATCCACTCTCCCAATGCTCAAACCCAGTTTACATGGCCTTTGGAAGTTGGTAGCATAGCTAAGTGAGTTGGATGCCTGGCTGTAGTGAGTAGCTTGATTCCAACTGTGCCATCCTAGGAGAAGAGCCAGCATGGGCAAGCTGCACAATCCCATGACACTATCAGAAGAAAGGAACGACAAACCGCTTTTCTGCATATTCCCTACCTAGAAAAGCCTAGAAAGGGTTGCTGTAAGTTACTTGATGGCAGGTAATTATTATTGGCATAGTTATTGATAATTAGTTACTTCCATGGACAATATGAATGGGGAAACATTCCATTTCCAAAGAAACATAACTAGTAGGAATAATGTTACTTTATTGGGGGTAATGAGCAGTACAGTATTTTGTTCTTCTTCTTCATATCCAAATCTTAATACAGTATTGGCAATCATCATGGCAATCAGCCATGAAGACTGTCCTGATAAAATAATGCAGTGGCCTTTCATCTGCCTTCCGCATTGCAGCATGACCCTT
Organism: Furcifer pardalis; assembly: GCA_030440675.1. Classification (NCBI taxonomy): domain Eukaryota; kingdom Metazoa; phylum Chordata; class Lepidosauria; order Squamata; family Chamaeleonidae; genus Furcifer; species Furcifer pardalis. The sequence continues at coordinate 54,349,278 of CP126891.1, forward strand.
GTACTATGGATCCAGTTCTGTGAGTCACTTTCTGGTCCTGAGCCCTTTTGACAAGCAAAGTCCTCATCAGCCCCAGGCCTGTATTGATGAAGCTGTTGCACTCCATCAAGACAGATTCATGTGGGATTTAACTCATTTGGAGATCATCAGTCTTCCCTGTGGACTTTGGCACCCAAGCCATTAGTTCTCAGGGTTGTCAAGCTAGTTAACTGCTGCCTGACACCTTGGCATTGAGTCCCTGGCAGTATTACCAAAGCAGGATAACCTGGCCAGTACTTTCTAGTTACTTTCAAAAGTTAGTGTTCAAGGGTGTTCTCAGGGGTATTCCCCTCACACATCCAGGTTTTGTGCTATTCTCTTTTCAAACTCAGTTTTCAGATATAAAGAGGCAAGTAAAGGAATAAAAAAAGAGTAATGTGTCATTCAAGCATATAACAAGTTAGTTTTGCAGCACCACATTGGTTATTGACAAGAAATCATTTTTAGGCTCTATCATGGCTAATGCAAAGATGTTTCTTTTGAAACGTAACTTTCCAAGCTTAACCAGAAGCATTATTTCTTCAACTTCCAATATGTGCTAAATTACTTCTTTACTTCCTCTTTTACTCCTTTGGGTGTTGAGAGAGCACTAGGTTACTGCCCTTTCAAATGTCCAGAAATGCCTCAGAGTTTTGATACATGTACGATTACATATTATTTATCTGCTACCGTAAGACAGATGGCATTAGCTACACTATTTTTCATTTTAAGGACAGTCATTTAATTTTTCATTCTAAGGACGCTCGTTTTTGTAACTTCTGGCATTATTAATATAACCTCCTTGACTTTCATTGTAGAATACTCAGATCAGACTTAACTTTCAACTGGTTTGTTTCTAAAGGAAAGAAATCAAAGAAGCAAATGGTGATAATGATTCAAGAAAAGCAAAGGTCAGTTTTCAGGGAGTGGAGGTTCAGCTCAGTTGGCAAAACCTTCAATCCTTCTTCTGAAGCTTCAACGCCCACAATTTTTCATCTCTGTCTGCCTTCTTGTAATTGTTATAAGACTAAGCAGACATCATTCTCCAGAAAAATGGCACTTTAATAATTTGAGTTTAAAAAAAAAAAAACTCTCCAACATTTGCAAATAGCATTCATGACTTTGGAAAACCTGACAATATTGGAGCATAGCCAAATAGTTTTAGGCAACCGGTAGCTGTGACAGTATTTGACTTGTCAGTGAATTAGGATGGTAGGATGAGGCAAGATAACATAAATATGAGGCTGCAGTGCAGGAAAGCAATGCAACAATGGAGTCGCAAAGGTGTTCTCTACCTAGCACTAGCTTGAGCAGTCATGGTGAACCCAGCTGTTCTTGGACTTCAATTCCCAGAAGCCCTGATCAGCAGGAGTGCTGACTTGGGCTTCTGGGAACTGAAGTCTAAGAACACCTTGAGTGCCAAGGTTTGACATCATGGAACTAGAGCAACTAGGTGACCAAAACTGGGGGAAAGAGTTGGGAATCAGCAGAAAGAGAGAAAGAAAGTTATTAATCTGCCTTGTTTACAGCTTCCTGGATATGACTTCACAGTGGATTCATTCACAATTTTTCGAGGGGGTATAATCACATCCTTAGTTCATATTCATGTATTATCTGAAGCCATTATAATAATTGCATGCCAAGTCAATTCTAACTTATGGCAGGGTTTTCTGGATAGATATTACTGAAAAGTAGTTTACTATTCCTTCCTTTCAGTATTTCCCAACCTTTGGTTTTGAGACTTCAATTCTCAGAAGTACTACCTCAATTCCCCAAAGCACTGATCATCCAATGTACTGATTTAGGCTTCTGGGAATTGAAGTCCCACTGTGGGGCCTGGCCCTCATGTTGGGAACCACAGAGACATCCTGGGACTGTGCAGCTTGTCCATGGCCAAGGGTCGGTTTTCTGGAATGTTTAGATTATATAGAGATAGAGATAGATGAAAAAATGATGTTTGTGTTTCTAATTGATTAAGAAAACATGCCAGCCATGATATGATGTAAACAATCATGAGCATTTATGAAGTAATAATTTGGACAATTCTGTTCTTCACAGTTGTGCATATTTCCTATTGTACACAAAAGCTCAATGCATATCAGAACAATAGGCTTGCCATTGGCAAGCCTATTGTACGAGTCAATAAAACTCCAGACACACCTGGAAAGGAATCCAGAGACAAACTTTATTTTTTTTTTTTTTACTGTGGATAATTTGTGATCAAGAGGCCAAAGAATTAATTGGTTTGCCTGACACATGTCCAGTTCCATTAGGTAAGACAGGAACTTTCCCTAGAGGACATTCTACATGTGTCAGCCCTGGTTCCTCCTCATCGTAATTTAGATTGACATGCTGAGATGTCCCAGATTCTTACAAGACAAATTGATAGTTTGGGAATAAAAATCACTGTCAGATTTATAGCCTTTGTTAGGTGTTCTGTTCAACCAAACTTAGGAAAGTGACAGCCTTGAAAGTTAAGCAGTATTTTTTTCTTTAAAAAATGGATCTAAAGAAGTTGTGCTCAAACTTCTTTGCTTCCTTTTCACATCCTTCCCACACTGATTTTCCAACTAAGGAGCTTCCATACATCCGCTGTGGGAGGCATGCCAATTCCAAGGAATCCTATAAATTCTTGTAGGGATGATGATGGGACTTCCTACACATACAGTCATTTAGATGCATACTGTATTTAGAAAGACAGTATTTGCATTGCATGCCATCAGGTTGATTTTGGGCTTATGGTGACTCTTTCCAGAGTTTGTTAGGTAGAGAATGCACAGAAGTGGATTACCATTCCCTTCTTCTTGAGGTACCTTGGGAGTGTGCTGCTTGTCCAAGGTGACAAAGACTGGATCTTCTCTCTGGAGCCACAGCCAGGAAGCATACTCCCAATTTTTGGCTCCACAGAACCTCAACTCACATTATCTCTTCTTCTATTGCCATCAAGCTGCTTGATAGACTCTCTTAGTGCTAATAGAGACTTTGAAGAAAGCTAGATAAAACAAAAAGATGTGTGTGCATGCGTGCATGCATGCGTTTTTGAGAGAGAGAGAGAGAGAGAGAGAGAGAGCTGGCAGCATTTCAAAAGTTTTGCAAGAAGCAGCTACAGGAAAGAGGTTGAGGATGATAACATACCTTTCCCTCTGGCCTCAGAGACGATGGGAAAAAATAATTGGATTAAACTGAAGGAGCTGAGCAGCTAAGTATTACATTTGCTCTGCTGCTCATCAGGACTCTGTTGCCTTCTGGGGGTACCTCTTTTCTTCATTTAATTGTAACCTACTTCTTTTTTTCCTTGAGGAAGGTGAAAGGAGGAGGTTGGAAATCAATCTGCTCATCTGATTTCTTCATGAAACACATGCCCATCTCAGCAGCATCTACTGAGACTCTTGGGGTGATCTCAAACATATTGTTCCCAAGCTGGTGATTTTTTTTTTTTGTGCTAAGGTGATGAAGGTTGAATGATGAACAAAAATAAAGTTGAACAGAGCTAGTTGAACAGAGCTAGCATTTTTTGTCTGGCCAGAAGCCTAAGTCAATTCCCCAAAGCACTGGTTGGCCAATGTACTGACTTAGGCTTCTGGGAGTTGAAGTCCACTAGTGTTCCACAAAACATAGTTTGGGATATGCTGTAGGCCAGGTGTTACCTGAAATTTTGGATAAAGCATCATAATTGATCAAAACGTTTATTAAACTGCCTCATGTTATAGCATACACACACAGACTCCATATGGCAGGGTGAAGAAAGAGGGATCATCAACAGGAACAGTGTTTTGTGCAGAACACAGGAGCCATGGAAATCATCATTGGAAGGGGGAGGGGGAAGAGAGGACGTGACAAGTCACACACACCTGGCAAGGTACAAAGGTTAACTGGAATTCACCCTGGGGACCACTTAACTTAAAACTTTTCTCTTTACTTAAGTAACAGGCATTTACTTAATCTGTTCCTGTCCATCCAAGCAGCTTCACACCACATTAAGCTGATGCAAACGCCATTGGCTGAAGATGGACTGGCCGGTCCTGCCTTCCAGAAGAACAAAAGAATTGCCTGCCTGTGTTTGCTCAATGTAATCCTGCTGAACCAGTTTCTGTATGACTGAATTCCCCTACCTTTTGCTTCATGTTTACATGTAATTAAAACATGTTAATTGCATTTCCTCTTCTTCCCCTCTGCAAATTCCTGTGGAACCTCAAATGTTCATACTGTTTTAGCTTACCAGCAATGTAAAGATCTCTGATTTTTTTTGTTAACTTATGCTAATTTCCTTACCTCCTCCCAAACTCTAGTCCCCTCCCCTTGCATGCAGAGTTAGTTTAGATAGAATAGTTAAATACCCCTTCCAGGTGGGTGGGGGCCATCTTCTGTTCACCAAATTTTGTGAGCAGGGATCACGAGGGGGTCTTTTCCTCAGAACGGTTGCGGGAAGGTTAGCTATTTAGAATTATAGGTCTGGCCAGACTATATGCCTGAATAGGCTTCCCTTTGCTTTTGCTCCCAATAAACCATATTTTGTTTTGACTGAAAAACCTGCCTCGTTGTAAGTTCTTGGGTCTTTCTAGTACCTCTGCCAGAGAGTGAATCCGATCACCCAGAAATTGGGTAACACAGGGATCAGCAAACTTGGCTCTCCAGATGTTCTTGGACTTCAATTCCCAGAAGTCCTGATCAGCAGGCATACTGACTTGGGCTTTTGGTAATTGAAGTCCAAGAACACCTGGAGAGCCAAGTTTGCAGATCCTTGCTGTAGGCTATACTGCAGGAACTCAATGCTGATCATCAGGCAGCAGTTAACTAACCTGACAACACTGAGGCCTAGTGGCCTTGGGTGGTTAAGTCCATAGGGAGGGATGATGGTCTGGTCACCAAGTGAATTAAATTTCACTTGAATCCATCTTGATGGAGTGCAGCAGCTTCATCAATACTTGCCTGGGGCAGATTCGGACTTTGTGTGCCAAAAGGGCTGAGGACCAAAAAGTGGCTCGTGGAGCTGGATCAGTGGTATGGGTGTCACACTGCAATAGAGAAGGCAAGTGGAAGACTACTGCATTATATTGTTCCCTAGACAATTTTCATGGCTGATTGTCATGATGACAGCCAGTATTTGGAATCAGATACAGCACTAGAAAAAGAAGTGTTTTCTGTAACACGCCAGCTTGAGCATTCTGGATGGTTGCATTCAGGACTAGTAGCTGTGGGTTCTAGATGGACCACCAAGTTAGCATTAGTTTCCAAACAGTGCTGTAATTGTGTAGGTTTAGCTGCAACATATATTCCAGGATAGAAATAAAATCAGAAGCTACGACTTGCACAGAATTCAAAAGTGCAAGGGTTTTATTTAAAGAAAATACAAACACTATCAATACATTTAGTGTAAATTTCACACAAAGAAACTAAAATAATGGCTGAAATGCAGTAGTAAGACAGAAGTAAAGTAGGACCATTACATCACTGAAACCTATAGAGAAGTTGACTCAACAGATCTCCAGTGAATTAATGGGACTGCTCCTGTTACTTTTTATTGGATTCTAGCCAATGTGTAACAATAATTACATGACTTATGGCTACATTGAAAATCAGATGAATTCCAATAGTTTCAAATATATACATTCAACATTTCCAAGTAGATGTTTGAGCCAAGCTGATAGGGATCTGGACTGATAAGAGCTAGGACTCTATAGTGGATTTGGATAACTCCATAATTTGGAACTACGGTATCTTTTCTTAAAAAGCAAGCCTTAAAGTTGTTGACTATGCTACTTTAAGGTGTCTGTAATTTGTCAGGCTTTCTCCTGTATTTATGGTATCTCATACCTCCTCAATTCACATACATCAGGAAAGAACACAAAAGTGAAAGCCACTTTGTGGTTTTCCAGTGCAATGCATTAGCCTTGCACATCTACAAATCAATTCAGACCCAGGGGAGAAACTGAACTGAACAGCACTTTGGGTTCTGCTGTATCAAAAAGCAAAGAGGGGGGAGGAAATAACAATGTAGGAAAAGGATAATGTGCAAAGTGAATATGGGTGCTCTTCACAGCCTGAAATGTTGTGATTGCTTCTGCTGTATAATCCTGACCAATTTCACAGCCGAAAATAAGGCTAGAGGAAGTTGCAATGAAAAGCTGCAATGTAGCTCATATTCAAAATTGTGTCTCTGTCTCTACTCCATTGCATTAGGCTGCAGTACTTTAAGGATGAAAATCTTCACTTGTTTCCTTCTTAGAGGGAAAAACAGAACATATGGAAAGTTTTTTTCTCTTTGGTGTGATTAAGAGAGCTTTGAAACACATTTCACATATTAACTTTCTTCTCACAAAAAATAAACTGCTGTCCCGCAACCAAAAGGTTGTGAATTCTCTCCTGACCAGGATCAGCCTTCCGTCCTTCTGAAGTTGGTAAAATGAGTATCCAGCATGCTGGTAGCATAATGCTAAACACTATGGGGCAGCATATACTGTATATACTCGAGTATAAGTCTAGTTTTTTAGCCTCCGAAATGAGATAGAAAAAGGGGCTCAACTTATACCTGGGTCAATGATCCCGAGGGTCTCAAAACTGCAGTGGTGCAAATTCAAACATACAGTTTTTAAAAAAGCACTAACACTACTGTAAAAACTCAAAAACATATCCACACAAATGTCAAAATTAATTAATTTTACCATATTTTCATGCATTTTAATTATTGAAACTCACTAGCAGCTGCTGCATTTCCCACCCCCAACTTATACTTGGGTCAATGTAGTTCCCTAGTTTTAGAGGTCCAAATTAGGTACCTCAACTTATATTCGGGATGACTTAAGTCACAGAAAGTCACGGGGGGAGGGGGTTCGGCATGAAGTCACGTGACTCCAAAATTATCATTGCTTTTCACATCCAGCTGGCCATAGATCTATCTTCAAACCACATGATTTTGTTGTGGTGGTGGTGGTCAAAAGTCATGGAATGTCACAGAGTGTGCAGGGGTGTCTGTCAAAAAGTGGCCTATTTTAAGTCACGTGGTATTTGAAAAAGCCCTTATCCTGCTATGGTAATAGAGCAGACCATACTGCCAGCAACTCAACACTGGGTGTAAGGCGGTGGTTAACTAACCTGACGATCCTGAGGACTAATGGCCTTAGTTGCCAAAGTCCACAGGGAAGGGTAATGGTTCCCAAGTGGATTAAATCCCACTTGAATCCATCTTGCTGGAGGGCAGCAGCTTCATCCATACTGGCTTGGGGCTGAGAAGGACTTTGCGTGTCAAAAGGGCTCAAGACCAGAAAGTGACTCACAGAACTGGATAAGTGGTACAGGCATCAAGCTGCAATGTGGAAGGCAGATGAAGGGCTACTGCATTATACTCTTAATACATTCTTCATGGCTGATTACCATGATGATCACCTATATTCAGATTGGCAGAAGAAGAAGAGGAGGAGGAGGAGGAGGAAAGTCCATTGAGCTTTCATACGAGGAACATGCAATTGATCTATCATGTTTTTTACCCAAGCAGCAAAGTTTCTTCAGAATGAAGACATCTTCAACTGGTCTCTTTTCTCCTTGCAATACTGAGATCCACCCAATGACCATTAGTGTTTCTTTTGCTACTGGACAGAAGGGGTGGGTGGTGGGTGTGGGTTGACATTGCAGTTCTGCCTGAACCAAACAGATCTACATCAATTTCACTTTGACATTTGATCAGGAAAAAAACCCACACAAGAGCAGCAATTACGGGTAACTATCACTTCACCACCTTATGCAAAGACTAAATGGTGGACTGGCCAATACAAAACAACTTTTTCTAATCAAAGACGGGGGGGTGGAGGGAATCCATACACCCATTTTGATTTTGAATTAAAATGCCACTTTTATTTTGGTTCCCTTAGAGACAATGTTTCAGACTTCTAATTACAGCAGTCTGTTTAATTTCCAGCAGAAGACTAAAGTGAAGGGAAAATACCCTGTAATTGCTACAGGCTTTGTTGCATTTCAAGTCAATAGTTATCTCAGAAGAGTTAGAACAGCCTTTTTAGTTCAAGGGGACAGACCTCTCTGCCCTTAGTCATGGTCTGGGCATTCTTCTGTAATTACATATAATGGCTCACTTTTTAAAAAAAAAAATATCTTAATTACAGCACTTAGCTATAATGGGTACATCTACTAAACGGTGTAGCGTTCCTTCTAGTGTTTCCAGTTGGTAGCTTTCTCTGCCCACCATGGTTAATAGAAATACAATGCTTTCTTTGTTTCAGAGATTATCTGTAGATTGTCGGGTCCAGTCTGGGACTAAAATTACGGTACTCTCTCCTAAACTCCTGATTGATTCTGCAGTATCTTTTATCGTGGCATATAATGCTGAGACATCCAATAGTTCAAAATTGCACCCCATCTGGTTTTCTTCTGCCCCAGTTTACTTATTTTTATGGACACCCCAGTTTCAGGCAGTAAAGGACGACCTGTTTGCCATTACCTGTGACCATATGTTAGTTGGTCAGTTTTGAGCCTGCTTGTACTTGGATGTAATCAGACATTTATTTTGTCGTTTGCCTTATCTTGCAGCTTGTTTTTGTTTTTGCTGCTGTTGTTTATTTGTCTGTACACCGGCCAGAGTGGGAAATATCCCAGATGGGCAGTATAAAAATGAAATAAATAAATAAATAAATAAATAAATAAATAAATATAGGTGTTGGGTATCTGTGCCCAGAATGTTTTAAAGCTTCATCAATGTAAAAGGAAAGAAAAAGAAAGAAAAAAGAAAGCAAAGAGGAAAGGAAGACATTCTGGCACTTCTAACAGCCTCCATAGGATTATTTGGTGTTCTTGTAGTATTTTTTTTGATGTTATGATGAGACTGGAGGAAGTGGAGCCAGGGCAATCCCTACTATACAAATAGTTCCATTTTTGTACAATGGGGAATGGCTGGGGGTGTTGGTGTTGGTGTTAGTGTTGGTGGAAGGGCTGGTCCCCAATATCTTCTACCTTGAGGCAGTTGCTTCATTTTGCCCGATCATAGGACTAGCCTTGAGCAGTATGGAAATAGAATTGAGCTGTGAACCAAGGAAGGACAGACATTACTGAGCAATAGTGTGGAAGCCAATAGAAAAATACAGCGAATGCTTAGGCTGGTAAGAAAGTATGGGCAGGCAGCCAAAAATGGTAGCAGGTTCAGTAATCAACTATCAAAAGGCATATGTCTTTTTTTAAAAAAAAAAAACCCACTGAATTTAAAATACATTAAAATGTTGAATGTATTTGAGTGTAGGAAAAAACGATTTTGCAGATTTCCAAAATCAGATTTGCATTTTCAGTTCCACAAATCCTTTCCCACACCTTCCTTGTTAAATAGCTTTTGACATTCTCTAAACTGTATTTCTCCTTCCCTGGACCCATTGTCTCTCTTGACACAATTCATTTCCAGACACATACAACTGCCAGTAAGCTCTTCTTTTGGCAGAGAGATGGCTTTTCTGCTTGTTAATTTAGGCAGCCATACCATTTCACTCATTCAGTTATGTTGTTCAGCTGACTCATTTCATCGGGTAAATATCCATGACGAATGTTTCTTGTGAAGCCTAGTCAAAATGGGAGGAATTCAAAAGTGATAGAAGGCATGCTATACTTTGGAAATTTGCTTTAGATTTGGATGCTTGGCTTGCTTTGTGCAAGCACAGATATATATGTAACTGACTGCAGCTGCAGGTCTTCCATATTTTATTAATATTCAAGGTAACTTTGTTTAAAAGTAAACCAAAGTCCAGCTTTGTGGGTGGCAGAAAGTTCCCATCAGGTGCAATTTATGGCTCACATTGACTAAGATATGTTCCCTAATGTTCCATTTCTCCAGAAATGAAGGGGCCTAAAAATTATATATTTGTGGCATGGATTGAAACTTTTACCTGAAGGGAAAAAAAGAGTGTGGATTAATATTCGTGGTTGAAATCTTTTCGGTATAGGAAGCCTTTTCTTATCAAAGTATGTTGCATTTTTTTTCAACAAGCTGAAAAATTAGACTCACTTTTATTAGAAGCAGGAAATCCTCAGAAGTTTTCTTCAGATTGACTACAGATTTTGTTGAGAGTTTTATTCCACCAAAAATGACTACACAGGGAACATTCACAGCCAACCTGAATGGCTTGAAAGATTGAACACAACGTCTTGCCTGTTGTCTGTCATGACCACCCTCCTAAACTGTCCCTGTCCCCTAACTTGACAGTTCTTGTCTTGCCAAGCAAGACAGCAAAAGCAGAGCTTGATGGACTCAGGTTGTTTTAGGATCTCAGAGACCGTAAGCACTCAGCCCTCCAAGCAAGACAGAACTGAAACAGAACAAGAAACAGGAGTAAGAACATAAACAAGCAATGTATATTCTTCTGCCCCTTCTCTAGCCACCTGAGAACACGAGTAGGTGGCAGGGACACTTCTGGCACTGTTGATGTATGGAGAGCTCCAAAGACTGGGGTCTATGTCCTCCTTCTATTATGCCTCCAGATAAAGTGCTGTCTCATCTTCTTTGGTTCTTTGGCCCCTCACTCAGAGGATGTCCAAATCAACAATGGACATCTGGCCCAGGCTAATTGGTGTAAAGTCCTTGCAGGTCAGACTCATTACTGGTCACTATTAGTAGGAACACAGGAAAGAGTCACCATGATCTGCCTTATGCCCTCCTTGTTTAGTCAGGGTCTTTTCTACTCATTAGACATCCCAGTGTTGGTCCACTTAATAGCCAAGGTCACAGATGAGTCCTATCTTCTTCTGCCAAAAACTCTCTATCTAGTCTCATATGATGAAGGCACGTTCTTCCTCACTTGCTCTGGGCCCTCTCAGCGTTCATCCAAAGTGGATTATTCAACAAAAATCCCTTCTAGAACTAACCCAAGCTCCGCAAGAAAAAAAACATGTCACCATTCCCCAGCCAATCCAGGCTGTCCAAACACCAATTTACTATGAGAGGTTTTGGTAGCGTTTTCAAGAGGCAAACAAAGAGAGACTTACTGTCTTTTAACCCAATATCCCATCTTCAATGAACACGCGTTGATTGAAGAAAATATTTTTATTTAAATTGGTAGCATGGTTCTGATGAATCAGGTTACAGATCTCAGCATAAAAGTTATTTTCTAATTTTAAGTTTTAGAGAAAAGATGTTTCAGACAAGTCTTCCTCTTAAAAAAAAATCTATCTAGCTATTCTAAGTTACCCTATTTAAGATTTCCAGAGATAGGCCTATTTGGAAGGCCATCTCTGCACTGTCGATGTTTCCTAGATGACAACCATTTTTCGAACTCTTTCTTTGTTCAAGCCATGTGCTCATGGCTTACCTGTAGGAAGGAAGGCTTGCAGCATTAGCCCCTTCCTCCCCCCTTGAAGATTCTACATCTTTACTGCTTGAGAATCAGAATCTGTCTCTCTCTGTATCTGCTCAACTCCTTACCTCTTCCCTGCTTTCTGCTTGCCACTCCCTCTTTCCAGGTGTGACACAACTAGCAGACATCCAATCAAATAACAGAGTTGGGGTAAACAACCCTTTGAATTTATGAGGCCTAGCTGGCACCTCCAAGTCTGTTTATCTCTATCCTGGGCCCCAAAGTGTGAAAGCAACCAAATGGCCCTTTTGGCTAGTACAAAGAAGCCACATTTCTACTATTGACTAGAAACCTACTAAACTCCATTTTGGACATGTGAAGACTTGGGGCCTCATTTCATCACATCTCATAACTCTATTTTAGGCTTAATTAGGGGACATTCCTTTCCAGTCAGCAAGCCCTCTGCTTCTTTTCATATGACATTAAATTTCAGAGCTAGGAGTGGAGAAATGGGAGCCACTATTTCAGGGGTGGCCAATCTTTTTGTGTCATTGGCTGGACCATGCCCCCTCAGACAGATGTGTGAGCTGGAGATGTGGTTCCTTCCACCACTTCTGCCTCTTCTGGCATCAGTGGTAGCTGCATTTATGGTGCATTTTACCCTGTTTTGCCACTTCTGCCACTTCCCATGGTGGCGGGAGTAAGGGTGGTGTGTTTTTGCCATTTTTGGCACACTTTGGGGATGTTTTCACCATTTTTGGTGTTTTGGGGGCTTCTGGCATGTTTTTGATGCATTTTCGACACTTTGGTGCATTTTCAGTGCTTCCAGTGGCGGTGGTGGGGTCCTCACTGTGGGCTAGATTAATTGGCACTGTGGGTCAGATACAGCCTGTGGGCTGTGGGTTAACCACCCTTGCACTAACTCCCATCATCCTACAGTTCTTTCTCTTCTTGTGCCTTGGTAGGAGCACATATGATAAGGGGGATGAAGTGGTAGAGGGCCTCTTTCTTCTTTTCCCTGACAAAATGGCTTGATTTGGAGGCAAGTAGTTCTTTCAGGCCAGCTTGCAACCCACCCAAGAAAAGATCAGATGAAGGGAAGGAGAGACTCTAGTTTTGAGATGAAAATCAGTGGGATTTTGGTATCCTTGTTGACATGATCTCACACATGGTGTAAGACATCTGTCTGTTACAGTACATGATTTTCTAAGGATGCTATAAAGACCTTCAGATTTTCTCATCCATCATAAAAAAAGGATGTCTTGATGCATTGAAGCACCTTGTTGAAAAGACATCCAAACATTGGTCATGCATAACAGTGAAAAGATTGTCAGGGGTTTTCCTCTGTCAACAGCAGCATTAGCAAAAATAAAATAATACAAGTATTTTGTGAAGAAACCTTGTTCTCCACAAAAGCTTCTGTCTGGATGGAAAACTATGTATTTTATAAAAAAATATGGATTTTTAATGAAAAACAGAAAGTTTTTGTGAAAACTATAAGATTTTTAATCTCTCACTTTTATACATTTTGTGCAAAAAAAGCCCTGAAATGGGAAGGAAGGAAGGAAGAATTCTATTCTTACCCAGCAGGAAAATAATTCTCATTTTTATTTACAAGAATGAAATACGTAGGGACTCCTGCAATTTTTCCATCTACTTGTGCTGCACTTAGCATACATTGTTTTGTCCACAGTTATTGGGCATAAACATAGGTTTCACTTGCATGTCTAGCTGCTAAATTATATATTTCTGAGAAAATCCATTGTGAGAGGGGAATTAGATTAAACCTGGTGCAAATGTAGTTTTTTTTCTCATATCATTTGACCTGGAATCATACTTGGCCTTGGGCATGACTCTGCTATCCCCTGTCATAAAATGAGTAAACTTTAAATTGGAACCAGACTCTGTTCAGAGTCCTTCTTTCACTTAGATCATCATGTTCTAATGGAACATGTGCACCTTATCTTCCATTTGTACGATTGTGTTGACATTTAGGGTAGTTCCATAGGTCAACATCTTCAAAATTTTGTAACTGGTATGTACGGTCATTTTGTCTAGCTCTTGCCTGCTCAGAGATACCCAGATCACACATTCAACTGTGCAGTCGTAGAGGCAAGGTGAGTTCCCAGAGCAGCCCTAGAGAGAAATGTTGAGCATCAGTGTGATTAAATAAATAAATAAATAAATAATAAGTCCCCCCTTCCTCTTGTTCTCACCACTTTCCAATGCAAGATAGACAATGTTTGGCTCCTTGTTCCTCTTGTCAATTTCATGCTCTAGGCTGGTCAGTTTCAAACAGTGGTGTTTGTCCATGAGTTTTATACATGCATTTGGAATTACCTAGCCTAAAAGCATGACATTAACAAAACAATGCAGATGTCCCTGGGAAAGGGACACATTTTAGGCACAAAACAGTGTATAAACTATTGGATTTCATGTTGCCATGAAAAAGTAAATAAGATTTACCTGTGTGCCAGCGAGGAATCCTGCAATGAATGGCTTTCATTCCTGCAAAGTCCAATTCCTTAGGACTAATCTAAGGAAGAGATTGAGGATAATTTTGCCAGCGGGAAAATCCAGTTGAAAGAAATAAGACAAACAGAAAACCCTATAGAAAGTGGTGGAACTGAGAATCATCTACTTTTCCAAGCTATTTTTTTGGATACTAGCCATGTTAGTCTGGGTTTTAATCGTATCAGAGAATAAACAGAACAAAAAAGCAAAACAAAATACTGTAGCCTTTTGAAGACTAACTGTTATATTTTAATGTTAGCTTTCATGGACCAAGTCCACTTTGTCAAACATGGGAGTGAGACTTCATAGCACCAATTTATACACATCCGGTATAGAGGTACAGAATGATTGGTTAGCATAGCAGATAAGTATACAAATCACTGTAGATTCATACATGTGGTAATGGCAGATGATCTCTGGTTGCTATTCCAATTAGTAGTTTTCCAAGCTAGCCTACATTAACCTGCCACCCTCTCATATTGTAATTATTGCATGCTTAGTACAATCAGCTGCCTTGTCTGGGATAGGTCCATCTTTTGCTTTGCCCTAGAGCATCAAAATATCAGGCCGGCATCAAAATATCAGATTGGCATAAGGGGGGCAAATTCACAGAATCCTTTTTCTGCTTTGATTTATGTAGCAGTGCTATTTAAAATTACTCTGTAAAGTACAACCCCATCACGGTATGACTTTTACATTTTGAGACCAGGTCAAAGGAGATTGGGGAAGAGCACAACAGAACATTTAAACACACTCTGCAGTTTCATCCAACACTTTCTGAGCTCTGAAAATGATGTTCAGTACTAATTTGACTCCATTGTATATTCTCCATTGTGTTTCACCCACCCATCCATCCCCAAAGAAAACCAAGTGTGCAATCAGATAGCTGCAAAGGCACACACCAAATCATATCAAAAAGGGTCACTTTAAAGGGAATTACCTCCATAAAAGAGACCTTTCTGTCTGCTAGAGAATCACTCCAGCCTTGCCATGAAGGCAGAAGTCCTACATTAGGACCAAGGAGATCCAGCTTGGACAAGGATCAAGGCTAGGTTGGAAGGTATTTCCTTGTACATGGTGAGATTGCTAGTGAATAGAAGGCACCAAACCACTTCACAAGCAATCCAAATCCCCATCCATTTGCATGTCTGATCAAACCTTAAAATTCCACATACTGTAATGTATTTCACATTCAAAGCAGAACAGCAGAGATGAGTCCCAGCATGGTGCCCAGCACACCCCTGGTTATGGGTGTCATGCTGCAAAGTGGAAGGCAAATGGAAGGCCACTGCATTATATTCTCAGGCCAAACTTCATGGCTGATCACCATGATGACAGCCAATATTCAGAATCGGAAATGCTACAAGAGGATGAGGAGGAGGGGGAGGAGGAGGGGGAGGAAGAGGAGGAGGAGGAGGAGGAGGAGGAGGAGGAGGAGGAAGAAGAAGAAGAAGAAGAAGAAGAAGAAGAAGAAGAAGAAGAAGAAGAAGAAGAAGAAGAAGAAGAAGAAGAAGAAGAAGAAGAAGAAGAAGAAGAAGAAATTTCCCCATTTGTATGCCACCCAATCAGGAAGCCCAACTCCGGGCAGCTCACACAATAATCATACAATATATATATATAACAATATAAATATACAATACAGTATACTCAATACTCAATGCAGAATAATTATACAGTATTCAATCTAAACAACATATAGTATTCAGTACAAACAACATACCACGTCACAATACTGCAGTGCCCTCTCTGCCCCACACAGATGATGATGATGATGATGATGATGATGATGATGATGATGATGATGATGATCTAGGGCAACATTCCCTCAACTCAGTCATTTAAAATAAAACAGTTGAAAACCTAACACAACAACTAACTGGGGAATTGTTTTGTGTTGTATGTGTGGTGGGAGAGGATAAGATCTTTCAAAGACCTATAGTGCCAATTAGAATGGCAAGCTGACTTTCACAATGGTGGCACGGATTTGCACTTGATTAGTTAAAGTCAAACAGCCCCCACCCCGATGGATCAATTCAACTTACTGTGCTAGAAGTTAAAAGCATAGAAATTTCTCTAGTTTTAGCACCATGTGCATTCTGCTTTTGAAAAACAGCACTACACTTCTTGAAAGAAAAGCAGTCAACTCATCCTACACAGCCTGAGAAATACAGAGAAATACTATAGTTTGGGGCTATATTAAGCCTGGGCCAGCAAATAAAGAGTTGAGAATGAAATAAGGTGACTAAAGTGTCATATTTGGGGGTGATTTAGATCACCAACTACATGGTTACCTTATACTAAGGAAGGTTCTCTCAATAAATAACACAGGAACACAGTGAGGTTTGGTTCAACAGGGCTGAACAATTTATCAAATGGCAGAATCCCTATAACAGTTATTTACTTCAAATATCTGTGATTTATCTCCTTTCCCTGTTTTAAAAAGTGTGATGAGAGTCTTGGGAAATGCCTTGCATGAAACATTTGTCAACATGGACTAGAAGAAAAGGGGTTTTCTTAATAAAAATAACCTTTTAAGGCAACTGTTAAGTCTTAAAAATGAAAAGTTACAGCTCCAGAGTGTAGATATTCTGCAAAGGACTTGTGATCTGCTGATATGGCATTTAATCTTTATTTAAGGTTTCCTCTTTTCAGCACAAAGATATAAAACAAACCTGCAGCTTGGATCAGAATTTTAATTACAGCTGAATGCCAACTTTTGAACATTTTGAATAGGGATGAAACTCCTTTGAGGTCCCATTCTCATGCACAAAAATAAAAAAGCCACATATTTTTTCCCCTTTCCTATGAAAGGGTCAGGTATTTTTAATCAGTCTCATTGAGAATGTTGGCATTTGAAAGTGTGATTTTTGCATATGTTATGCAAATTATGCAAAAATCTAAAAGACGTTGGTTTGCTTTCTGGAATTTTATGGATTCTTCTTCCGTGTGACACAGACAAAATGAAGCCACCTTTTGGTGAATTCATTTCTGCAGTTCCTTTTGCCTGACCCAATGTGAGAAAGACTAGCTGGCACAAGGTTGCCATTGCCAAAAGTATGCCAGATTGTGATTCAAAAATACCACAATCTTCGAGAAGACTTTATCTGTTTCTTTCTTTCTTTTTTAAAAAGCACTGAATAGCCCGTTTAGGTCTTTTTGAAGCCACTTTCGGTTTGCTGTCTGAAACTGCAAGCATGTGGCTTGAGATGAAATTTTGCCCAGAAAAAAGTTGTGCAAACAGCAGAGCCAATCTTTTTAAGTAATCTTTTTAATATTTTAATCTTGATTTTTATATTGTGTTTTTATTTTGCTCATCTGCTACATCCTGCTTCAAGTACCTGTGTATTTCATCCTAGGAAAATGACAGTGGTTTGAGCCTTTGTACTTTCAAAAAACGGGAACCTGATGTTATCTTTCCATCCCAGCAGGTGGTAGAAGGTATAATTTGCCACCTATGGGAAGGTCACCAGAAGGTCACAGGTAAGACAGACACCTATCTGTGCTCCATTAGTCAAATTGCAGGTCAAGTTGGTGGGCTAATTTACATCCTTACCAACAACTCATGAAATCTATATTCCTGAGGCTGAGTTTAATGGTGGACTTCAGTCCTACAACATTCATCTAAATGTTTAAACATTCCAGTTTCTTCTCTCTTCCCCTCATTTTTGTCCTACCTAGTCTGTCAAAAGTTCTGGAGAACTTGAAAACTTGTACACTTAGTGGGTCCTCATAAAAGTTATGGCCAAACTATGAATTATGGTTTTTCTCTATTTCAAGGGCCAGCTTTGTTTCCGCTGTTTTCATCTCCTATCTTCACTTTAAAATGCCTAGCGCTCATTGTTGGAAGATGGACTTGAAACAGTCTGAGGAAGGCATGTTCAAATTTTAGAAGTTGGGGCTGAGAGTAAGAGTTGTTGAGCAGGATTTCCAGGGTGACTGAGAATGGACCTTCAATGCCCTACAGGACAGCATCATGCTCCTGTCAGAATTCTTAGAAGCCACCTGTGTGTGCAAAAGAAACAAGCTATAGACCTGTGAAGGCGAACCTTGGTACTCCAGGTGTTCTTGGACTTCAATTACCAGAAACCCAACTCAGCACTCCTGCTGATCAAGGATTCTGGGAAATGAAGTTCAAGAACAGCTGGAGTGCCAAGGTTAATCATCAAGGCTGTAGATCCATCTGCAAGATCCATAGACGAAGACCATATTGAAGAGAGAGGTGCAAGGTTTTCATTTTTCTGTGCCGTACATTGTGATAGACCCGGTAAAGCCACAGGCAGTTCCATTTCTTTTGCAATGTGCTGACGAGTAGTGTATGCTCAGCTCCCATTGTCTTTGATCAAAGTCCAAGTGCTTGGAATCAGGTCTGCGGGTTGACAGTTCCTCCAAGGGAAAGCACATTGCCTCATGTCATCTAAAGAATAATAGCTGCTGGTGGCAGTTAGAGACAAGTTAGGATGGAGTTGCTATCATCGACCTATCAAACTGTGGGTTTTGATGTGAATGCCAAGAATATATTTAATAGGGTCTCTGTTCTTGTTTCCAGTGCACAGGGAGGTGGAGAATGAAGGGGGAGGGGACTCTATGCAACATTATATGCAGTTGATCATGTAGAGACACCCAGACTTGGGTGCACATCTGTTTACAGATGAAAGTTAATGGAAAGCTTTCAAGTCAACCCCTAGGTTTCTGAGAAGAGAAGATGATGCCAGAATGAGCAATTGAGGCACAGAGAGAGGGATGACCTAGATTTGTTCATTTCAAAGAACAAATTGCCAAATGAAAGTAAAGAGAAAAGCAATCACCCAGTTCTTCAGGGACTTTCCCTTTTCACCTTGGCCTGAAGCAGTGGTATGATTAAGCAACCGTCTTCAGGAATAAGCTTAACAGTTGGAGTCCTGCTGGTGTATAGCATAAATGCTCCTGGCAGCGTCTTACAAGGTACTTTTGGTGATTCACAAAGCTCTTGCTCTTATGCAACAACAGGATCACACTCTCCTATTAAGAGAGAAGTTCATAGTTCCCTCTTTCTTAAGACTCTGATCATGCCTTGATCTTGACTGATTGAGGAAGTTAAGCAAGGTCTAGTCAGGTTGGCACTTGGATGGAAAACGGCAAGAAGGAATACAAAGCATTTATAGGTAGGCTTAGGAAAGAATCCTGCCAGAAACCCTGGGGAGATGCTGTGAATCACAGCTGACAATATACTGTACTGGCTAAATAGAACCATGAACTAACTCAGTATAAAGTAGCTTCCTATGTTCCTGTGTTCTCTGCAAATCTTTCTGTCTAACTTCATTTGTTATGTTGGTGTGAAATAGATGATCAGAGTTGGAAATAATTTTGGTAATAAGGTCATAACAAAGTTATACTTCAAAAGTAACATAATAATAAACTACCTTTTGCAAGAGATTTTTTTTACTTGTTTGAAGTTGCTTTTTACCAGCACTTTTAGCCATTTTCTGGTATTTTGGAATAATTTTGACTGGTAGTTTTATACCACTCTCATGAATCCTAAGCTTTTTTCAAATAAGAGTAATGGGAAAATGAGGGGGGGGGGAGCTAGTGCAACAGAATAACTATTAGGTAACTAATGAAAGCATTGGTTTCATTAGGGCTGTGGTGGCTCAGTGGTTAAGAAGCTCATCTTGTTGGCTGGAAGGCCGGCAATCTGGCAGTTTGAGACCCAGGTACTGCATGACAGTTTGAACACCCATCTCTGTCCCAGCTCTTGGAGCCTCATTTGGGCATCCCCTGAGTGGAGTTTCTCCCACAAAAATCCCTTCAACGCAGAATAATTTCTGACACAAAATTATTATTATGGAAACAAATTACTGGAATATATTGCAAA
The DNA here is from genome assembly GCA_030440675.1 of Furcifer pardalis. Classification (NCBI taxonomy): domain Eukaryota; kingdom Metazoa; phylum Chordata; class Lepidosauria; order Squamata; family Chamaeleonidae; genus Furcifer; species Furcifer pardalis. The sequence continues at coordinate 54,368,940 of CP126891.1, forward strand.
ATTCTGAATTTTACTTAAAATTTCCTTTAGATACAGAGTAGAAATGCAGAGACCCATAGGACTGAATAGCTACAAGTCTTCCAGAGTCTACAACTTTCTCATTAACTGATACTCACAGACTCAATAACTCACACTGAGACATTTATATGAGAAAGAATAAACATGTTTCTTTACTTACCGTTGCTTAGTATTACAGACGTATGCATGCAACATTCTCTATTCTACACATGCTAGCAACCAAGTGAACACATCAATAAAATAACTGACACCAACCAACAAAGAATGGGAAAGAACAGAGAACAGAGAGAGGTGAGGCTCTTTAATTCAGAGGAAGGAACAATTGGTTAGTGCCGAATAAATAATCATTCCAGCCTGGAAAAGTCCCTCAAAGTCACTCCAACTATAGTCAACATGCAAGATAATAAACCCCTAACAGGATGGTGGCATTGTAATGTGTTAATTATTTCCTTTGAGAAAATAACTTTCCAATGTCCCTATGGGACAATCGTTGTGATTTCTATGAGGTGAACTGCTGTGAAGATTAGATCTGAATCATCTTATCCTCATCCTCAACCACCTTTTCAGGTTTCTATTTCTACTAGTTTTTCAAAGATGATATTTCATAATTCTTCCATACATTCCAATGTAACATAGTTGCAGCTCAGTTAATGATGTCCATTATATTCGGTCTGTTCAATCTTACCACTTCCACTGATAATATGGTCCACTTTTTCATCTTCCATCATCATCATCATCATCATCATCATCATCATCATCATCATCATCATCATCATCAGCATCAGCATCAGCAGCAGCATCAGCAGCAGCAGCAGCAGCAGCAGCAGCAGCAGCAAAATAAGCTTCATTGAAACAAAACCATACATACTCATAGTCTCTAGCCAATATTCCTTCTGAGAAGTTGGTCTGTCAGTCCCTTTTCCTGAGATGGCAGACTACGCCGCCGCCGCCGCCGCCGCCGCCGCCGCCGATGATGATGATGATGATGATGATGATGATGATGATGATGATGATGATGATGATGATGATGATGATGATGATGATGATGATGATATCCCGCCCATCTGGAGTCACCCCCACTCTGGGCAGCTAACAACAGCACATTAAAAACACATAATAAAAATCACATAATAAATCATATAATAAAATAAAAATATCAAACCTAATTTATGATTAAGAAGCCTAACATAGTCTGGTGACTACCCCTACTCAAATGCCTCTCTAAACAGAAGCACTTTAAGCTGTTTTCTGAATGCCAGCAAAGGTTGGCACTGCCACCGAAAAGACTCTTCTCGTGTCATAGCCTTCCTTGCCAATTTCGGCATTGGCACCAAGAGCTGGCCCATCTGGGAAGATGGATTGATGTGGGAAGATGTTCTAAGAGAGATACGCTCCACCAAGTGGGGAGTTCATTCTGCAGTTCCCTTTGCCTAACCTAGTGTGCTAATATGGTTGTATAAGACTTCAGATGTAGATTGTCCAATGTTGTCCCCAAGGAAGGATGAAAAAATTCTGGGCAGTCCTCTACATTCAAGTTTGTACATGTGTTAAATGTGTGGGTGTGGATATTGCATACATCCAAAATAAAAGACATATCTATTCACTGCTTTACATATGCAGCACACAGAACCATATATGCATATATGCTGCATAGACACACACCACACACATCAGTTCAGAAATGCCAGAATTAGCTGCCTGAATTAGACCTGAGAGGACTATGGAGAATGGCAGATGACAGAGGAGCCTGCTGTGCTGTGCCCATGGGGTTGCAAAAGGTAGGACTCACATGTGCGACTGGGCAACAAAAAGTATGGTGACTCTAATCATGTTTTTGAGACATATGAGGTGAGAAAGGAGTGGTCAGCATCACCATTGGCCCTACTACACCGCAAGTTTCATGGCTCAGGAGGGGTTTGAACCTGGGTCTCTTTCTACCACACACCACTAGCTCTTTAACTTTCTATTTCCTGACCTAGGCAGTAATCAAAGCCCTGTGAGGCCTTCAGCCTGAAAGCCCTCAATCTACCATGCCCTGACCCCAGTCCTTGTGGAATACTGCACATTAATTCCAGTTTCACCTTCATCAGAGCATAACCAAAGATTTGTCCCACTCACCACAAGACTTTAAGGATCCAACCCAGCACAAAAATTTCATCTACATAAAGGCCCATCATAAAATAGCAGAAATACTGCCAAGTTTGCTTCAGAAAAATATATCTAGCATTCCATATTTGTTTTCCTCCTTCCTTGCTACCAAACACATCACTCATCATGTCAACTCAGGGTTCTTGTATAATGGGAAGAACAAAGGTCCTCTCGTACTTCCTCATGTGGGCTTCAAATCATGTGGTGAGCATCATCTGTCACTACCATGACAGGCAGGAGAGGGGCCTGGTTTATCGCGGAGCATAAGAAAATACAACCTTCAAATAGACAGGATGTATTGGATATGTTCAACTCATCTCTTCACAAGCATATATTAACATTTTCCCCCTCAGCATTTTTCTTCACTGACCCTCTGTAAATTATGAAGTTCTGAGCTCAAGGCCTATCCTGATGGGAACAGTAAAGGTCTCCCTTACTCGAAAGTCAGTCATATCTGAATCTAGGTTTCAGTGCTTAGCTCTGTTTTTAGCCACACTGTCTGTGTCTGCAGATGTTTCCATGGACATGTGGCAGGGATGCCTCAACACTGGAGTGTACAGAATGCTGTTTACCTTCTCAACGAAGTGGTCCCTATTTATCTACTTGCAATTTTTTGATTTTGAACTGCTAGTTTGGCAGGAGCTGGGAAAGAGACGGGAGCTCACTCCATCAAGCAGTACCCAGGAATTGAACTCTGACCTTCCAATCAGCAAGTTCAGCATCTTAACCACTTGAGCCACCACAGTCCCCCTGATGGGGATAGGCCCAAAGTATATGTCAAAATTAACTTTTCCTTAAAATTTTGTTTGAGTTCATATCAGTTTATCAGATTAATTTTCTTGACATTTAGGCAAAATGTTGGATCTGAGAACTCAGATTTGCAAACAAAACCATGACGAACTCTTAAAGACCAATCAAACAGCAAAGCAAGCTCACTTGCAATATATGGGAGATATGATAAGGTTGGAAGGTGACGGTCATTCTCCTTCTAAAGTTAAAGACTTGCCTCTTTTAATGGTGTGTTATTTTTATTGTACAATTCAGCCCTAACACATCTGTAAGGCTACAGCTATATGCATCAGCTATACATTGCAGCTGTGTATAATCCTTCTTACATTGTACACAGACACCCGTGACCTACGTTATAGCGATATGGAAAGAAGAAACTCTATTCAGACATGGTGCTGCATCATGGGTAGAGAACCTATCTTATGTAGGAGCTTGGATTCTCTCTGGCCCACATTGGAAGGTGGGAAAGAAGCAAAGTTGGTTCACCAGCCATAGAAATCCCTAATTCTTCACTGTTCGTCTGAAGGCAAAAGGATTAGTGATTTAGGATGATGGACAATGGATACCCTTCCTTTGTTTCTCATTTGTAATTTTAGTGGGCAAAGCTGTCAGTCACCCATAGTCAGAGTTATAGGACCAGTGGCACAATGCTACTGTCACCTGCAATGTGGGCTCTATACAGTGGAACCTCAGTTAGCAAACAGCTTGGTTAACATAAAAATTGCATAACAAAAAGAAATCCATAGAAAATAGTGGCTCGGGATAAGGATTTTTTTTGAACAGATTAATTGGTTTTCAATGGATTCCTATGGGAAACTGCATTTCAGTTTACATATTTTGGTTTTCATGTTTCGTGCAATGCATTCCTATGGGAAATTCAGTTTAAGTAATTTTCATTTTAAGAAACGTCCCAGAGAACGCATTAATTATGTTAGCCAAGGTTTTATTGTACTTGTAGAGTGAGAAGGGCCACAGAAGGTCTGTATATCAGTGGTAGGACATCTGTTTTGCATGCAAAAAGCCCTGGTTTTATTCCTTTTGCAGAAAGAAATATTGTCTGCCTGAATTCCTGGAAAGCTACTGCCAGTCAGTGCTGGTGACATTGGGCTAGATCAGTGTTTCCCAAAAATTTTCGAATTGCAAACCCTGCTTTTTCTCCATGAGTATGGATTCCTGAAAATATAAAAAAATTTCCTCCCTTGCCAAGCTCTGCGGCCAATAGGTAGCCTCCCAATCCTCCCTTCAGTGTCTCCTTAGAAAAAGGGTTCCCAAACATTTCAGGCCATGGGCCAGTCAAATGGTTCCTCCCACCGGAAGCAGAACACACACGTGCAAAATGCTGCCATAAATGCATCCACAGTGCCCGTAAATGCATTTACGACAGCCACAGGTGCTTTACAGCAGCATTTTGCTTATGCATGTGCATGTTTAACTTGTGCTTCCAGGTGTGGTGAAGGCAATGTGAGCCAGATTAGTAGGTGCTGCAGGCGAGATCTGGCCCACAGCCATAGTTTGGGCACCCCTGCCCTAGAAGACACTTTGTTATATCCTTAGGAGTCACATCCCGTAGGATAGGAACCTATGAGCTAGATGAACCAATATGAAACAACTACTTTCATTGGTATGTTTGTTCCGATGAGATAATGAGATAGCACATGAATTCAGTACAGTAATACCCCGGATAACAATTGTACCGAATAGTGCTAAAGCCGCATAACGATGCAAGATTTTTGGAAAAATATTGTATCGGGTAACGTGATTTTTAGCGTTATCTGGTACAATCGTGTGGGGGGGAGGGTTGGATTGGGTAGAATCTCCGTATCCTCCCCAAACCACATTTGACACGCGTGCGCCAGCCCACCCGATGTTTGGAAAGGGTACAGGCCCCCATACCCTTTCCAAACACCATGCAGGCACGCACCTGTCAAACGCGGCTTGGGGAGGATACAGAGAAAATCTCCGTATCCTCCCCAAACCGCATTTGACACGCACGCGCCAGCCCAATGTTTGGAAAGGGTACGGGCCCCCATACCCTTTCCAAACACCATGCAGGCATGCAACTGTCAAACGCGGCTTGGGGAGGATACGGAGAAAATCTCCGTATCCTCCCCAAACCGCATCTGACACGCGTGCGCCAGCCCACCCGATGTTTGGAAAGGGTACGGGCCCCCATACTCTTTCCAAACACCATGCAGGTGCGTGCCTGTCAAACGCGGCTTGGGGAGGATACGGAGAAAATCTCCGTATCCTACCCAAACTGTGCTTGACACGCGCGCATGTGCGCGCCCAATGTTTTTTAGCATTGTTCGGTGTATACCCCGGACAATGCTAAAAACCAGATAACGACATGACTTGTGGAACCAAGTCATAACGTTATCCGTTATTTTGAAAGTGTTTTCTCAATGGCCTCAATAATTCTTCTCAAGTGCTTCTTTCTGGCTGTTTCCCCTGCCCTGTCATGTGAGCCTGTAATTCTTCCTATCATCTAGCAATCTGCTTCCTTCTCCCAACTATGTCTTGTGACTCACCACATGACATGTTGCCTTGTCCTTCAGCTTCCTTGAGCTTGAGGTGCAGCTGAAGCAGATCCTGATTTTCACTGGGCCTTCTGATGATCACACCAGGTTCCTGGGCAGATTTTTCCATGGGACTCTTCATTCAGATCAGAAACAATTTAGTGATGTGTTTTCCCCACCCTCAAAACTGGCTCAAAGTGAGATAAGAAAGCTTTCTAGTGAGTCGAAACGCAAAGTTCTGTGCACCAATCTTTTATACATGAAAGCTTTTCAGAAAAGAATAGAAATAGTGAGAACTAAGTGGGAAGGAAGGAAAAACTGCCTTGAACAGCATCCTATGCTCTATCCTTCACCTCTCATGTTAAAAACCTTTTAGATGTCAATATTTTTATTTAGGGAGAAATGCCTCTTTATGATTTCTTGCTATGTACTCCCAAGTTGCTTCTAACATATGATGATTCTACAAATGATTGCCCTCCAAAAAGTCCTGTTGTGAAAACTCTTGCTGTCCTCTTGCCATCTCAAGCCCATGGTCTACTGAGTCAATACACCTCTTGCTTGGTCTTCCTCTTTTCTTGTTGCCTTCTATTTGGATATGGCAGTTCTGCATGCAAAGGAGCTTCTGTTACCTGGACTAACTTGCTTGTTTGTTTTGTTTGATAGTTAGTTAGAAAAAGGCCCTGCTTTCCCAGCTAAATTTGACTGCCTAACCCAAGATAATTGTCTCCTGCTTATTGAGACTAGTTGTTTGTTTCTTGAGAGAGAAACAGCCATTTTTGAACTCCCCCTGTATTTTTCCAACCACTTGACTGTAATGGTGGGGAACCATTTCTTCTTCTCTTCTTTGCTTCCTCTTTTACCCTTTTGGGGATCAAAGGAGATACAAGGTTCTTGCTCTGGCACTTCTAGTGGTTTCCACTGGTGTTATTTGGTGTTCTTGTAATATATCTTTGATGTTATCTCTCCACCATCCTCTAGGTCTGTCTCTTGCTCTTAATCCTCCTCTTTTCACATATGCCTTGTATGGTATGGAATTCTCACTTCCTCACCTAAAACAATTACTCAGACCAACAGTTTGAGGTAAAAGAGAGAGAAAAGTAGTCACTTTTGTTGTTGTTCAGTCGCATAGTCGATTCCGACCCTCTGCGACCCCATAGACCACTGTCTGCCAGGCACTTTGTCCTCCACCATCCTCCTCAACTCGCTCAGCTCTGTGCACTATACACTTAGAAATATCAAAAGGTTGCTTTTAGGTTCTTTGGAAGACAATGAAGATTTAGATTAGTTAGAAGGAAAAATGCAATGTCTTGGAATTCCATTTTGGACAAATGACTGTCTTCTTATGTTTGTTGTTTTACATTTTTAAAAAAATAAGTACTGTAAATTAAAAAGCTAAGTTTATGAGATGCTTCTGCCAAATATAATAGCTATAACACTAAAGCAAAGCAATCACACTTCTATACTGCTCCACAGTGCTTAATGCACTCTCTGGGCAGTTCACAAGTTAATTAGCATTTTGCCCCCTCGGAAGGATGGAGGCCTGAGTCAACCATGAGCCCTGGTCAGGATCAAACTCACAAACTTTTGGTTACAGTACAGCAGTTTAACAACTGTGCCATCAGGGTTATATAGTCTAGATTATAAATGCATAGAATCCCCTCCCAAGTAGATGTATGTGTGGCTCGACATTTCCGTAGCCTGTCATCTCCAGAGGGTATTTGGGCCCTAAAAAAGGAAGGTGACTTTGTTGCATTCCTTTTGTACAGAGAAGCTATAATTCTTTGGCTAGACTAGTGTTGATGGGGCGAAGGAGGAAATTAATTTGCATCTGAACACTACCTGGCACTCTCCTTCAGTGTGGTAAATATGTTAATGGAATAAAGAAAAAAAAATCACAAAGGAGTTGGGATGGAGGAATAGAAATAAGAATCAAGAAGGCTATAAGTGAAAGTTAATTACTGCACACAGCTTTCTTATAGGCTACACCACAGGTAGCATCACAGCCAGTGATGGGATTACAAAAATTCTACTACCACGCCATGACGTCACAGACGTCATGGGTGTGGCCAATGTCATGACGTCATGACGTCATGGGCGGAGCCAACGTCATGACATCATGACGTTGTGGGCAGGGCCAAAAATAAAAAATAAAATAAAATAAATAAAATTAAATAAAGATAAACACACACACACACCCCTCAACCCACCCACCCAACCAGACAGCTACAACACAAACCTGTAAATAACTTAAATAAATAAAATAAAGAAATAAATAAAATAAAAATTAAATAAAAATACATCCACCCACCCAAAACACAAATACATCACCCACCCACCCCAAATACAAAACCCTCACTTACCTTCCTTGGGGCTGACGAACCCCCATGGCCCGGGGCCACCCGGCAAGGTGCGCTGCCCTGACTGCGGCCTCCTCCTCCTACGAAGGCCGCGGCCGCAGGAGCCACCACCTGCAGCCGCCGGCCACGGCCGCCGCAGCAGCCTGCAGCCCCTGGCTGGCCACCAAGCTCCCACGGGCATGTTGGTGCCTGCCCAGGCTGTCCGCCGCCACCGCGCCCTCCCAGGGACTTGGGCCTGACAAGCCCCCATGCCCTGGGTAAGCCCGGTGGGGCGCGCCACCGCCGCATCCTCCTCCGCCGGGCGTCTGCAGCTTCCTCGGGCCGGTGCCTTTTCAGCCCGACTCCAACTGCGCCCACGGGCTGGAGCCGCCACCAGAGCCACCGCTGTCCGCAGGCCCTGGCCGCCCGTGGCCACAGCTGGAGCCGGGCTGAAAAGGCACCGGCCCGAGGAAGCTGCAGACGCCTGGCGGAGGAGGATGCGGCGGTGGCGTGCCCCGCCGGGCTTACCCAGGGGATGGAGGCTTGTCAGGCCCAAGTCCCTGGGAGGGCGCAGTGGCGGCGGACGGCCCGGGCAGGCACCAATGTGCCTGTGGGAGCTCGGCGGCCCCAGGGGAGGTGCCCTCCTCTGAGGACTGCCGCCGCTACTGCCGGAGCCGCTCTAAAAAGGGGCAGCTCCAGCTCCGAAAGAATTTTTTTTAAAAATTGGAGCCAAAATGGCTCCAATTTAGTGTGCATGCACAGAAACTCAATCTGACGCATGCGCAATGCGTCAGATTGAGTTTCTGCACATGCACACTAAATTGGAGCCATTTTGGCTCCAATTAAAAAAAAAAATCCTTTCAGTGAGGCGTCCGGAACTGGACACCTTAAAAATGGGCTACCCTCTCGGAGAACCCTCCAAGATTGTTCCTACTGGTTCCGGAGAACCGGATGGAACCGGGGTAATCCCATCACTGATCACAGCACAAACAGCCTTTTCCATTCAGATCATTTCTGAGTGTAGATATTTTAAAGAAACAACATGGTAGATCAGCCAAAAGGTGATGCCATTGTAATTGATCTTCCTGCTCCAGAGGAAAGTCCCACACAGTTGTGAGAAATGAGTTCTCACCTGGATAAAACATAAATAAAAGGAGCCATGTTGTAGATCATATTTCACAGACATGGAATGATTCTCAGGTTTGCTTGCCAATTGTGCTAGGAAACATGCTTAGTTTATTAGTTATCATTAAATCTCTAGTCTTCCTTCACAAGACAGAAGTGACTAGAGCAGTGTTTCCCAACCTTTGGTTCTTGGACTTCAATTCCCAGAAGACTAAGTCAATTCCCAAAAGCATAGATCAGCCATTGTAATTTCCTTGTTACCACTCAAACTATCAAGTTACTTCCCCACGCTAATTTAATTCTCAATGCAGAACTACTGCCAAATAGATTTTTAAACAATTTCAATAATAAATTTTTTACATCTATCCTACTTTCTTCTCAAATTAATTTTGCTGAACCATTGTAGTAAATAGATACTGTATACCATATGAGAAATGTTTCTGCCCATTTCATTTCCTTACTAAATGTATGCTCCAGTGTGTTTACTGCTTGTCTCATGCACCATCTGGCTTTCATATTCCACCCAGTTCTTCTTCTTGATGTGATCCATCACTGGATGTTTCCTTAGATTGTTCTCACATCAGTAGCTTCACACATGTGGTCTTTTAAAGAACTCCAACTGTTTCCCCGATCTGGGTCCCTTCCAGTATATGCCTGTGAAAGCCTGATCTTACTGCTTGCTAACTATGAATGTGCTCTCTAACAAAAGGTCTGATTTCCAAGTGCTGTAAACTACATGTGGTTTGAGGACAGATGAGAGCTATTAAAGAGAAACATGTCCAGCACATTCCCAGGGTTAGAAAAAGAGAAGAGAATCAGGAAAGTGCTCAGGTTCATATGATCTTCACAATGTTAGAATTATTCAATACAGTACTTATTCAATACAGTACAGTACCGATGCAAGTCTTTTCCAAAAAACTTGCATCATTATCCAATGCAATCGTTATCCGATGCAATCGTTATCCGAGATATTACTGTAATTAGAACTGTGGTTAACTACATGGGAATTTGCCTCTGTGTGCTACTATGGAGCAGAGAGTGTGTGGTCCTTCAAACTGTGTCCTCATAGTGGCTCTCTGCCCCACATCTTGAAGGGTAGTCAGCAGAGAAGGTCTAACACCTGCTCAACCCTCCTGCCATGTCCTCAGATCTGCCTGTCTTCTTCCCTGCTGCTTTTTCCTTCAGCTTTCAGAAGCATGAATTTGACGTGGTACCAAAGGCATGCCAGAGGGTTAAATAACCATTTGATAACAGTTTTACTTATTGAGCATGGATTGTGAAATGAATAAGAAGTAAGCAACCAGCAAGGTGAGTCCAAAAAGACAAGACCCAGAGCTTGTAGAAGTTACTCTTTTGGGACTTCAGGTCCCAGAATCTCCCACTGCCATGCCATGCCAGCTGGGAGGCTGATGCTTCTGGGTAAGGCAATCCCCCAAAGTTAATTTTGAATTCTGTGCTCCAAATCTGAGAGTCCAAAAAGCTCTCCTGTGCACTAACCCATTTTTATAAAGCTCCTGCTTATATTACCCACAAGATTAGACTCAGAAGAGTGACCAGCCTTTCCTCTAGGTTCATTCATGCTTTGAAATTCTGGAGAGCCTTAAAGCTTCTCCCAAAGCCTTCCTTCACGCCACTGACCCTTCATAGGCTAGGAAAATTTTCTCATGCTAAATGCCTGCTTTGGGAACAATACAGTAAAGCAATCTCCTTGGTTTCCACTTGGTCAGCTGTCATCAGCATTACATTTCCTAGTATTTTGAAACCAATACCACTGGGGAAAGAAATAAAATCCTGTGCCACACAGAACAGCATGAAGCATATACACATTAGCCTTTAATGAATCCATAATGTTGTCTTATTAAAGCTATCTTTAAAGTTGAGATTTATTATTTGGTTAATATCCATAATGATTCCTTAGCAAGTAGATTTAACTTTTATTCAAACCTGAGCCACTCTCTGGCCTGTGTTCCTATTGGATTGGTTCTCACCGGTCCTTCCTTTTATTGCATCTTTTTCCATTTTTATCTAACAGCACCCCCACCTGACTTTTGCTTTTCTTATCTCTTGCTGCTATGGCCAGTAACTTGGAACTTTTATTACCATATTCAAAGTATTCCCTTTTCAAAAAAATCAAATCTTTTTTAACTTTTTCTATATCTTTGCCATCTAAGTATACTCAAAGGCTTGTGCAACTGGGGCATTTTGTTAGTGTCTTTGCACAGAACACACAATGGTAAGCAGATCTGGTAAGGAAAAGTGAGCTAGTTCACGACATAGAAATAATGCTGTTCTTATTGACCTTTTAATATTATCTGTATTGTGTATTTTTAATCTTTTTGTATTGTCCATGGAGTTTTCTCTGCGTTCTCCACTATGGCCTGCCCCCCAAATGAGAAGAGAGGACTCACTGGAGAAGACCCTGATGTTGGGAAAGCTCAAAGGCAAATGGAGAAGGGGCGGCAGAGATTGAGATTGAGATGGCATCGTTGATGCAGTGGGCAAAGATCTGGGGGGGCTACGAGAATGACAGATGACAGAAGAGCCTGGAGTATGATGGTCTCTGTGGTCACAAAGGGTCAGACTCGACTGTGTGACTGAACAGCAACAATCTTTTTGTTGGGTTGGGATGGGGGTGGGTGGGTGGGGTTTTTTTTATCTCCTTTTGTAAACCTCCCAGGGTAACCAACTATCATTAAATGACAGACAAACAAACAAAAATGCATGGCACAGGTCAGAACAGACATTTGATGTTAAACCTCGTGGGGTCTAATGGACACCAATCAGAACAATATTTTAGACATTAAATGGCACTAAATATTACTTTTTCATTAACAATTAAATGACACACAGAACAATATTTTAGACATTAAATGCCATTAAATATTACTTTTTCATTAACAATTTAATGCTGCCGCCCCTTCAACCAAATAGAAACCAATGAAGAGGGCATGGCCAAAGCAACCTTCCTCAATTGTCTGCACCCATCATTTGTTCTTCCAAAGGATGTAGGTTGTCCAGTTATTAGGTATGATTATTTGGCTAAAGGAGTAAATAAAATATTTGCCTGGAGTAAAACAGTGATGTCAAACTGAGTTTTATTGTATGAATATATATCAAGTAATAACAAACAAGCTGGGCTGTCATGTCTCTTTCTCAAAATCAGCAAAACAACTTGCTGTATTTTGTCAGAGCCATGTGATTGTGAGGAAAATTACTTGCCACAAACAACCAAGGTTGGTCATACAGGCCACTTCGGGTGAAGCATTTTCTCTTGGGGCTGGACAGGAGCCAAGTATTCCTTGAGGCCAGTTACCTCAGGCACTCAAACTATGGCAAAAATGTCTTCTCTCATCCAAGAAATGGTAACTATGGCTCCTTCATATGCTCCACTTCTAAAGGCATTGCTTCCAATTAATCTGAAGACAAAGAAGGTCCGTCAGTTGGGAAATGTTGGGTTTTATTTCCCTCTCCCTGCAAAAAAAGCACTCCATCATGATCCACAGAGAAGGCCTTTGATCCTCTTTGGTGGAGTGATCTTACCTTATTTCAGCAAAATCACTCTAAGGGCCTTCTCTGAAACATAAGACTTATAAGTGCTCAATGTACTTTCTCCAACAACCTTCTGGGCAGCCATGAGTAAGGTAAAGTAAAGTAAAGGTTGCCCTTTCTCAAAGGCAAGTCATATCTGACTCTATGGTTCAGTGCTCATCTCTGTTTATAGCCAAAGAGCCAGAGCTGTCTGGATCTGTAGACATTTCCATGGACATGTGGATGGAACACTGTTAACCTTCCCACCGAAGTGGTCCCTATTTATCTATTTGCAATTTCTTGCGTTTGAACTGCTAGGCTGGCAGTCCTGCTTATTTCCACTAGAGAGCCACTGCTTCTGAACTAGACCACCATTTGTTGGTTGCATTGAACCACCATCACTCAGTCCATCTGGGATTACAGCACCACATCCAACTCTGAATTTCAGCCACTCTTAAAATCTGGTGGTTATTAATGAGAATTGTGCCACTGCAATTGTGGAAGCAAATTCTTCGCCACCTCCCTCAGGCGTTGGTTCTCCTTCTCTGGTCAGCCAACAACCATTCCACCAAGCTGAAGAGCCTCATAGCGTTAAGAACATGTGCCTCAGAGGTGTTTCTGTTTTGCTTTTTCCTTTCCACCCTGATTTTCCCTTTTACATCATGTCCTAGCAGATTACCAGCCTGAGGGCAAAGACTGCCTTGTATTTTCTTAATGATATGTAAACTCCTCCATGAAAATTTTCAGCTGTAGGTCAGAATATGCCTGCTATTAGTAAATAAATATTCTTACCGATTTACTCGGGAGACACACTCAGTGTTTCCAGTCAGTACAAATGCAGCACTTTCTAAGAAGGGCTTGGATTAGTCCATGCCCTCATCTTGCAAATTCAGACAACAGTCGTCAGTAGCTACATGTATCTACTTAATCTCTTTTCTGTCTAAACAATATACTGTATATTAAATGCCCTTCTCTATGATCTGTGTTTCCTCATTTGTTATTTTTGGCCTACAATCCCTGCATTTCTATTAATTCCATCTGCTGGCTAGATTTCACAGCCGATACTTTAAAATATCTTCCCCTCTTCCAAAGAACTGTTTTAATAATGCAGGCCAATAGGTTACATCATGTGAGAAAAACATTGCTTCACTGACAGCAAGAGGGTGAAAATACTCATTCTAAGTGCTTGTTCCAGAAATAAATCTTTTAGCCAAGTGAGTGAGTGACTGTTAGCAATCGCACAGCATCCTGCTGGCAGTACATGCCTTTGCTCACTTGAACATAAAAACATGTGGAAAGTCTTGCTAGATCATACTGTTCATCTCTGAACTTGTGGAAATACCTGCATTATCTGGAAGACTCTGTAGGTTGTAATCAAAGAACTTAACTTTTCAAATCTCAGGTCTATTTCCATCAGGATCCCCTTTCATAGTCTGGCAGGCCAGAAGTTTCCAATAAAAACAGTATAATAAAGGTAAATGCACAAAACTGAGTTACAGATACACAAAATAGGGTTACAAATATTTGAAAATTAAATGTTACAAGTAGTAAAAACCAGTCTGTCCAGGTTATCCTGCTATGACCAGGAGTTCTCAACCTTTTTAAGTGGTGGGCTGGGTCACGCTCCCTCAGACAGCTTTGGGAGTCAGACGGCCATTTTGCTCTTCCTCCACCACATGCACTTCCTGGTTTGGTGGAGGCAGGGGGGGCCAACATGAAATGGTGCTGTGGGCCACATCTGGCCCATGGGCCACAGGTTGAGAATCCCTGGAGTAGACCATACTGCCAGCAACTCAATGCTGAGTGTCAGGTGGAGGTTAACTAACCTGACAACCCTAAGAGCTAACGGCTTTGGGTGCCCAAGTCCACAGAGAAGGGTGATGGTCCCCAAGTGGATCAAATCCCACTTGAATCCATCTTGGTGGGGGGCAGCAGCTTCATCAATATTGGTCTGGTGCGGATGGTGACTTTGTGTGCCAAAAGGGCTCAGGACCAGAAAGTAACTCATGGAAATGGATCAGTGGTACGAGTGTCACGCTGCAATGGAGAAGGCAAGTGGAAGACATTATATTGTTCCCAGGATAGTCTTCATGGCTGATCTCCATGATGATCGCCTATACAGCAAAACCTTGCATAAAGAGTGCCTCGCTTAGAGAGTAACTCGCTTAAAGAGCAGTATTTTCTCTGAATGGTCGCTTTGCTTAACAACTAAAACCAACCAAAAACTCGCTTAACAACTAAATCCGGGTTCACAATCCCCCCCCCTCGCCAGAAGTCACAATCAGTCACTTACAGTGGTGTTTTGCTTAAAGAGCAAACTCGCTTAAAGAGCAATCCCATGAAACGCATTATGCTCTTTAAGCAAGAGACAACTGTACAGTATTTGGATTCGGATACGGTGGAAGGAGAAGGAGAAGAAGGAAGAGGAGGAGAAGAACTGGAATATTAGACTGCAAAACAGAGAGTAATATTTAATTTAATGTAATATAAAACCATATCAAAGAGTAAACTCTCTGATATGATTGAAACACAGACCAACGTGGCTATTATTAAAAAAAATTAAAACCATTTGTAGCTGAGAAATATATTTTATCTGTGAGTGCATGAACAAATTATTTAAGCCACGTGTGGTACTGATGTTAATTTACAGTTCGGTCTCTTTCTTAATGCCATTTAAATGTATTTAAAATATTTTATAGCCTATATTTGGTGTAGTTTAATTCTATTTTTACTTATACCCATTGGCTGAAATCCTGTTACTAGTCATAGTAGAAGTCACTAATACAAGAGGCATCCAGGGCCACAGCCAGGCCAAGCCACAAAGGAAGAGTGTGGATAAGTAGCAAAGAATTGTGTGGCTTGAAAGAATCTACATTGAAATCCAATTGAAAGCTCTTTATTTCAGTACCTAGATTTTCTCACTCCTATTTCTGAATGCAAAATGAAGGCCAACCTTTTTAAGTGGTACTGCTACTGGAAATATAGGTGGTGAAATAATGTTAGGAAAGAAGATAGAAGAAGATGTGCTACTTCAGATGAGCAGCTCATCTCCCCAGAAACAAATGAAGAGTTTTCCCAAACAATAAAAAAGTTGAGTGAAATGCTGTCTCAGACCACAAACAGGGCAAATGATTTCCAATAGTCATGCAAGTCCTTCTCTGGTTATGTTCTCTGCATTCTTGCGTATGGTTTTCGACATGTATGGCTGTGCATGTGGTTAGTCATGCATGCTGAAAGGCTTTCCAAAGCAGTGCCAAAATAAGCTGGTGATTGGTGGCTACTTCTAAACCCAGCAAATTACAAATAGTCTTTTCTTTCACTGGATCCAGAAGGTGAAAGAGCCAAAATATGAAATGGCTTCTGGCAAACACACACTAATTGCCGATGTCTCGTCAGTGTCTTCATGGAAGGGGATAGTGGAAAATCGATCTGGAATAGATTACTGTCATTATTTTCCTCTACAAGTAGTTCCAGAATGGACACAAGGAAAAGCAGAAGTAATAACTATATGCATTATTTGTATACATTGTAACAAAATAATTAGATTGGCCTTAAAAAAAACCTAGTTATTGCTCTTTACTACATCTCATTCTCTCTAAAAAAAATCCCCACACATTTGAAAGCTGCTTCAAGAAGCAGTTCAATATTATTATTATTATTATTTTTTGGGGGGGAGGGATGGTGAAGATCTTTGTCCATAAATATATATATATCCCATTATTAGCAATAGCAATTACACTTATGTACACCCTCATAGCACTTAGTGGACTCTATGGGCGATTCACACAGTAATCAGCATTTTTTTCATTGTGAACATTACTCCCAAACTATCAA
This sequence comes from Furcifer pardalis, assembly GCA_030440675.1. Classification (NCBI taxonomy): domain Eukaryota; kingdom Metazoa; phylum Chordata; class Lepidosauria; order Squamata; family Chamaeleonidae; genus Furcifer; species Furcifer pardalis. Next base: position 54,385,234 of record CP126891.1, read on the forward strand.
TTCTCCGTGCACTCTGGTGTCTAGTCATGCCTGCCACATGTCCACAGAAACCTCTGCAGATGCAGACAGCACTAGCTCTTCGGCTATAAACAGAAATGAGCACTGAACCCTAGAGTTGGATATGACTGGCTTTCAAGCAAGGGTGACCTTTACCTTTACCTTTATTGAGAGAAGAGATTCTGTATTTTCCCATGTGCCAAACTAACTTTGTTGGTATGGAGTAATGTGAACGTTGATCTGAGGGAAGAAAGACATTTTTATGCTCTACATCAGGCAGTGAGATGTCTTGGACTCAGTAGCCTACTGAAAATTTACACTTCATAAGAAAAACATCCTAAGTCATGGCCACAAATCGCTCCTAATTAATGAGGTGCTGGCTGCATTCCTGTGTGTGTCTGTTTGCATGATTGAGAAGACACTCAACCAGCATCTCATAAATAAATGACAATTTGCCACTGGAATGTATGCGATTTTCTTTATGCAAGTGTAAATCATCAATAGTGCTCCAGCTAATGTACTTACTATGCAGTAGTTAGAAGCAGCGTGTTAGAAGCATCAAAATTATTTTGCAAAATGTGGGGATTGGGGGGGATAGCAAGAAAGCAATCCTGTTATTGTAAAATGAAATTATTGTTGTGGGTATTGTGAGATTTGCTTATTCCTCCAAAACACTTCTTTTGGGAATTTTTTGGGGGAAATTTTGACCATTTGCAGACCTTTATTTGCAGCAGTATGTTTTCCCCCTTGTTGCCCATTTATGTTCCAGACTGGGTCGATACCAAATACACAGCACTCTTGTTTAGGCTAGTCAGTGAGTTTGAGGAAACCAGGCTACTAACCAAGGACTAACAGAAACCGTCTGCACTTCTAAAACCTATTTTCCCAAAGAAAGGGAGGGATAGAAGCCAAGAAGGAGGCAACCAAGCTTGGGAGTTTTATCTATGCACTGAAAGCCCACCACATTCCAGTCATAGCCCTTTAGTTTCAGTGTTTTCAGCCAGAAATTTCTAGTAAAGCTAAAGGTCATCCTTGCTCAAAAGCCAGTCATATCTGGCCTTAGGGCTGGTGCTCATCTCCATTTACATGCAAAGAGCAAGTGCTGTGTCTGCAGACATTTCCGTAATCATGTGACTAGACACCAGAGACCATGGATCGTTGTTACCTTCCCACCAAAGCAGTACCTTTTTATCTACTTGCAATTTCTTGCTTTTGAACTGCTAAGTTGGCAGGAGCTGGGACAGATGATCGGAGCTCATTCCATCATGCAGGAATCAGGTTTCGAACTACTGACCTTCTGACCTTCCGGTTGTCAAGCTCTGCATTTTAACCACTAAGCCACCACAGTCCCATATATAAATTTTTAAATACCTACAAATACTTCCAGGGATATATCAGGGATATGTGAATACTGTCCTATTTGATTTGTATCTCAATATTTGCCATCTGCCTCCCAGCTGAATTATCACATTTCTGGAAGTATTTATAGAAATTTCTAAATACAGTCAAACCTTGCATAAAGAGCATTTCGCTTAAAGAGTAACTCGCTTAAAGAGCAGAAGTTTCTCTGAATGTTCGCTTCGCTTAACAAATAAAACCAACCAAAAACTCGCTTAACAAATAAATCAGGGTTTGCAATCCCCCCCCCACAATCGGTCACTTACAATGGTGTTTCGCTTAAAGAGCAAACTCGCTTAAAGAGCAATCCTGTGGAACGCATTATGCTCTTTAAGCGAGGCACCACTGTACTGTATAGTACCTACAAATACTTCCAGTAACTTGAGAATTCAGCTGGGAGGCAGATGGCAAATATTGGGATACAAATTGAATTGGACAATATTCACACACCCCTGGTTCTTTACATCCCTGGCAGCACTAGCTTGAAATATATACAAGTACGTCTGGCCGTTTGCCTCTACAGCTTCTCCTGGTGCTGCTGCTGCCCTGGGCTCTATCATCAATACTGTCACGGTGACAGGATGAAAAGCTGAAGCAAAATGTAATTGGATAAGAGCCAAACAAGCAGAGATCCAGACCTTTGTGAACTTAGATGCAAGAGCCATCTCTACACCCCCTTTCTGCTTCCAAATTGGAGCCTGTAATTTTGTTTGAAGGGAAGTGGGACTAACATGTCACAATAAGGAGTTTGTTATTCTGCAAAGGGGAATTCATAAAAATAACACATGTTTCTCTCTGCACAGCCTCTTAAACACAGGAAGTCATTTATCCTACCCCAATACTGTTGGAAGAGTCACAATAATGCCCTCAAGGCAAAGGACTGTCTGCAATTAACAAATGTCTGGCCTTTGATGTGTTCTCTTTGATGCACTTATAGACCCAAACAGATGTGACAATCTTTGTTTATTACACAAGATAACAGATTTTCCGGGCAGTATCTATGATGACTAGATATAATGGCTGCATGTGGTGTGGTTTGCCTACATAAAAGAAGGATGGGTGGGTGGAGTGGATAGGCTATTTTCTACTGTTTTGTTTTCTACTTCCTGTCTTTCTTAGTCTCTGTTGGATACTTCCAAGAGCAGCTTCAGATTTTAAGGCATAGAAACATTCATGAACAGAGGCAGTTTGTAGACTGTTAGGACTTTAAGAGAAAACATGGGGTATGGGATTGTCATTCAAGCATGATGAAAAGGATACCAGTTCATATGGCTGTCATATTTATTTTCAGGTGAATTAATCAGTGCAGTAGTAGCCAGGTTTCAGATACAAATGTTAATATACCGTGCATTTAGGATTGGAGGAGTGGTATAAAATAATTGTGGAATATGGGGATTAATGATAAACTGACATGGGAATTAAAAGTGACAAAATATATTATTAAGAAAAATGAATTTGTTGACATTTGGGTAGAAATTATTGAGTTTGTGTTGGGAAAATCTAAAGGAATTAAACCTGGATATGAATACATGACATTTTGGAGATAGGGAAAGATAAAAAGAGTCATGCTTGTATAGTTGTGTTAAGTAATAGCTTTAGAAAAGAGGTAATGCCCCCAGGTGACAGATTTACACTGCACAGTATTGTAAGTATTATTATATTATGTGTAAGTTTTTGTTGTTGATGTATGTTTTTATAAAATAAAATTATTAAAAATAAATAATAATAAACATTAATATGTTTTCTGACAAATTTAGCTCTCTCAAATTTAAAGAACCAGATTTTTTTTAAAATTACACACACACACACACACACACACACACACACACCTGCTATTAGCAAAAGAAAGAAAAGGGCATCATACTCTTGAGTTTTCAAAAGCTGAAAATGGCTGTTGAGGACAGAACATTTTGAAGATTTCTCATTCATAAAGTTGCTATTGGCTAGAGACTGCTTGGCAGCGCATAGCAAAAACATTGTAGTGATTCTGCAATAAACTGCCATCTTAAAGTGATGGATATGAATCCAAAACTACTATAGGTGGTACAGTCCCCCCCCCCCTGTAAAAATACCCCAGAAATTATAGGTGGGTGCAAGAAGATGTCAAAATAAAACACGCTATGCACTCTCCAATTGTGTGGCTCAGGGTTGATTCAAAACTGTTTTAATTAGCTCCTCAAAGGCTTTGGCAGGTAATTCTTCATTTGATCCAAAGCTTCTAATTAAGCCTTATGCCTATGCTTGCAAAACACTCAGCAAAATTGCAGGCTTTTTGTGATCATTGGCATCAGTCTCATTAACAATAAAACACTGACTGTACCTCTTTGCACACTGAACTGAGCCCCAGTCAGCATCAAATCCCATAGCAAACTAGCTTGAAGGTATCTGCCCATGAAACAGTTCACTCCGAAGAACTGGGTAAGATGGCTGTCTCCAGTTAATTCTTATCCTGAAGGAACATGTGGAGACTAGAAATGTCAGGTAATTCTTCTTCTTTTATCCCTAGGCCAGGTTTTAAACTGCCAAAATCACACCACTTTCTTGGCTTTATCATCGGCCAAATTTAAATTCTCCTCTGTACATGTCACTGGCAGCAACCAGCAGACCAGCTAATGATCTGGATTCTGTATTTATTTGTTTGTTTGTTTTATTTGACTTGTTTAGCTGTTCCCTCACTGAAGTGACTCTGGGTGGCTTACAACACAAGAAACACCCCCAACATAACACACTCCGGCAACCCATACTTATAGATAAACATCATAAAAACTCTAAAATCTCTTAAATCTTAAAATCACAAAATCTCGAATCCAAAAACCTAAAATCCCCATAACAAAATTGTCAGATGGTCATATAAGCCATGAGGGTGGAGTAGATCCTACAGCAGCAGCCCACAGCAGCTGGGCCAGCCATATCTTTATGTCTTTCCTAAAGGCCAGCAGTTGTGTTTGGAGGCAGAGATCCATTGGCAGGAGGTTCCAAAGGGCCGGGGCGGGTACCAAAAAGGCCCTCCATCTAGTGCTAGAGAGGCTTGCCTCTCTGTTGGTACCCGTAGAGAGCCCCTCCGGTCCGCCCTTGTGGGATGGGCAATGCAGTCTCTTAAGTAACCTGGTCCACTACCATGTAGGGCTTTAAAGGTCATAACCAGCACCTTGAATTGCACTCGGAGGCACACGGGTGGCCAATGCAGCTCCCGCAGCAAGGGTGTGGCATGGTCATAACAGCCACACCCCACCACATTCTGCAGCCTCGAAAAGTTCATCAAGGGCAGCCCCATGTAAAACATGTTACAATAATCTAACCGGGAGGTGACCAGTGTATGAGTGACCATCAGCAAGGAGTCCTGGTCCAGAAATGGGTGTAATTGGTGAATCACTCAAACTTGAGCAAAAGTATCTCTCCACATACACACAGCATGTTGTTAACCAGCAGCAGCCCCCACTGGAGCATGTTGATCTGTATTAGGGACTCTGACCCTTAGCCTAGTCAGGATTTTCCAAGTGACATAGGGGAGATCTAGTTCTTCAGCCATTTAATGTTATTGTGTGTTTAGTGAGTTCCTTCCTCCATCTATTTTGATTTTGTTCTTGCGTACCCTCAAAATGTTTGTTTTTGCCATAAATATCTTCCTAGATCTGAACCGGTGGACTTAATTGTCAGGTAATACCTGGGCTTTATTTGTTCCCAATTAATAGAAGTCTCAGCCTGGTACCTACATTGATAAATAGCCTGAATGTATGGTTGGATTGATTCTTGAGGGGGGGGGATTAAATGTAAATGTAACTTTTGCAGTGTTTAGGAACAGTACTGAGGGATTCTAAGAATTGTGTTTTATAAATGAATATTTTTATACATCTCTCATACCAAGGTATGTGTGATTGGCAAAGAACTTAATCTCTACAAGCAGGAAGCAACGAGTTTATATACTCTGTACTGCAGCTATTGTATTGCTATTGTGTATGAGATTGGCACATGTCATCGCTGAACATGGATTCACCAGGGCTCTGAGCACTAACTGACATCTTAGGGAACTGCTATCCTTCTTCATTTCTCCAAGTGAAGAGTCAAACTTCAGGATGAGCAGCATAAGAGGCTGAGGTAGTGTCTTTTTATTCGTGGGATGGCTTTAAAATACCTAAGTCAGGGGTTCCCAACCTTTTCAAGTGGGGGCCGCAGGCCATACTCTCTCAGTCAGCTTTGAAGGCCAGATGGCCATTTTGCTTTGCCTGCATAATGGGGGTGGCCATTTTGTCCCAACAGCTACAAAGGAGTGGCCATTTTGTTTCACAAATGACTATGGAGGAGTGGATGCCCCACATGAAATGGCATGTGGGCCAGATCTGGCCTATGGGCCTTAGGTTGGAAACTCCTGACCTAAGTACTCGGTAGAGAACCTGAGAACCTGGGGATATGGAATCCTGATTCTGGCCCTAAAGTCCTGAATTTCACAATTTTGTCCAATAAACTATTTTCTGACTGTAACTGAAATGTAGCACAGTGTATTTACTGTGAATTAATTGAGGTTAATGCTGAAGATGAACACCAAGGCCTATCCTGCATATTTCTGTCCTACATAAAAGGGGGAATCAAAGTCTGAAATACTGCAAGTCTCCACAGTAGCAGATGTTCGCTTGCAGCTGTTAGCTGGCTACCTCAGAGATGGTTGTGAAATTCTTATTGCCTTCTTCACAATAAAATAATTTTATTTCTTTGTGGTTGTGACTGATGTGGTGTACCAGAAAGCAACATCTGTCCTCCCATGTACTATATTGCTTGACTCCCTGGTTCTGCAGTGACCGGATTTGAGGCTTGTGGCAGTACCAGTTAATCTGTCACTTTGTGTTGTCTGACATAGCTCTTCTCTACCACATATATGAAAGACAGATAATGGTCCCAGCTGGGATGCTTATCTTAGATCCTGAGATCTATCCACCTGTATTTTCATGCCATGTGCGGCAATAGCAAGACATAGTTTTATGAAACTGTACCTCCATCTGAACTGCCAGAACATGGTTGTCAAAGGAAGGTATGAAATCTTTGTTCTTCTTTCAGTGAAACAGAAGCTTCAAGCAAAATCTTCATGTGTTTTTACCTTCAGTATTTCATCATGACCGTGGTGATTTGGGACATAGACATAAAGACATAGGAAGGTGGGATAGAAAGGCAATTTGTGAAATAACTTAAAGTATTGGCTACCATCTTGTTGCCTAAATGTGGAACAGAAGGGAAGTTGAAGAAGCATCCCTACCAGTGATGGGCAGCAGCCAGAACTGGTAGTAGCTTTTTCCAGTGTCCCGGAGAACCGGTAGTAGCTTTTGAGGAGAACTAGTGTTCAGCATGCATGTGCACCTACAGCACTGCGCCTGCTGAGCCAAGCAGCCATTTGCTGCTTGGAGTGTGGCAGCACAGAGCGTTGGGCGGCCACGCAGAGCCACGGAGGAACTGGTGGCTGCTGCTGGGGCCCTTGGCGGCCTCCTTGCTGTCCTCCCAAATGGGGAGGAGGAGGAAGACCAGCTACTAGCCTGAAGCTCCCTGCAGCCTGCTCCCCAGGATAAGTGACTGACCTTTGGGTGTGGGGTAGGTGGGTATATTTTAATGTATATTTAATGTGTATTTATTTTTAATGTGTATTGTTATGTGTTTTATGTGTATTTAATGTGTATTTTTTTGTTTTATGTCTATTTAATTTGTATTTTTATGTGTACTTTTTATGGTTTTTTTACTTTGGCTCCACCCACATAGTTGGCTCCGTCCATGACATCATGATATTGGGTCCACCTATTACATCATGATGTTGGCTCCACCCATGACATCAGCTCCGCCCACAGTGTGGTATTAAAATTTTTGGCTGCCCATCACTGAGCCCTACCACTGTCCAACTGAATGGTTAATCTTGCATTCAGCATGACAATTGACATGTGATGGAAAGCCTATTGGAGCAGCATAGAGTCCTGCATTATTTCCCATCCACTCCACATTTAGGAACCAGGGTATTAATCATTGATAGGAATGCACTTGAGGCAATATCCTAAAACCAATGTCCGTAATGGTCAGCTGATCTTCTCCATAATAGTACCTTCCAGTTTTGGTGGACTAAAACTCCCATCAACCACAGACAATGTCAGTGATGAGAAATTAACATTAGAGCAGACCAAAGAGGCTCCTTAAAAGTGCCATCAGCTAGAGAGGCTCATCTCTCTGGCACAAGAAGGAAGGCCTTTTCGGTATCTGCTCTGGTCCTAGGGAACCTTCTGCCAACTGAATTATGTCTCCAGACAGAACTGCTGCCCTTCAGAAAAGACCTAAAAGCATGGCTGGTGAAGCAAGTGTGGGGCGTTGGTGATACGGTAATCCCCACTCGCTGGCTCATACAATGATGGCTGCTTGTACTTTTAGGTTTTAATCTCAAATTTTAATTAGCGGGGTATTTTTTAGCAACAGGTTTTAATGGTTTTAAGCTCTAATGATTTCTGTAATTTTTAACATTTTAAGAGTTCGTAATTTTCTGAGTGTTGGGATATTAACATTGTGAGCCGCCCAGAGTTGCTCTGGCAAGTGGGGTCACTATATAAGTTTGAGCAATAAATAAATAAATAAATGAGATGTGATGACTAACTCATCTGGGAGGCCTAAGGCTGAGGAAAACTGAGGTAAACTATTTGGGTGACAGCCATTTTTCAAAGAATGCAGGAAAATGAGATAATTTTCTCATATAGATTTCTTTTAGAAATAAACACGCAGTGCTTACTCCTCCCTTCCTTGTTTTAAATGTGTTTGCCAGGCAACAGCAATTTTCTTTTGTTAGCTAATCTTACTCACATTAGATGAAACCAAAGGAACTAAGGAATGAAATCACCAACCTTAATAATGATCTCAGTAAATATTGAGGGACTTTCTAGTTATTTCTTCTTCTGTGTCTAGGCCAGATGTGAAACTGCCAAAATGAAGATACCTTTTGGTGAGTTCATTCTGCAGTTCCTTTCTACTGACCTAGTTGTGAGAAAGATTAGCTAGCAACACAAGGTTGCCATTACCAGGGTACCCCCAATTGTGTTACAAAAATACCATAATCTTTGAGGAGGCTCTTTCTGTGGACATAAGTAGTAAACATAAACGTGACATAATTCTGGACCAGGAAATGCATCAGGGGACAGCAGGTGAGTGGCACAACTTTTGAACATCAGACTTTGGCCCTGAGGAATGCTATCATGGCCAATCCGTGGCAGGGGCAGAAAGTTACCATTATCCTGGGTACACCTGATTATGGTTCACAAATATCACAATCTTCGAGGAGGCTCTTTCTGTGTATCTCACAATTTGGTCCTAGTGAGCTTTACTTCTTTTCAAAAATGGATCCCCTGAAGTATATAAGTCAAATTGCTTATAATAATACCTTTTCAAATCCTGTTTGATTTATTTTCTCCACCAGTCTAACCTTGTCTAGAACTATAAATATCGGTCAGACTCCAAATTGGCTACACAAAGCATTTCAAAAATGGAGATCAATAAGACATGAGTACACCGTGTTTCAGTGATAAAAGCTAGACAGGAAAAATCAAGAAATGTCTTCTAAATATCTAAGAGAAAAGAAATCAAAGGCAAGAAACAGCTCTAATGCAGTGGTGTTCTGCCAAATGAGCTGCAGATTGGATTGTGCGCCATTCTAAAAACCAAGGAAAGGAACAAGTTACAAATGAGGTGAGGTATTGTTCTCTCAGTGGCAATGTAACTTAACCTGACAGTCAATGCCGCAAACAGCTTCTCTTTCCCCTAAAATGGGATGCAAGTAGACAGGTTACAACAGGGATTCTCAACCTGTAGCCCATGGGCTGGCTGCAGCCCACTGCACTATTTCATGTGCACCCCACCCTCTCCACCACACCAGGCAGTGCCATGTGGTGGAGGAAGAGCAAATTGGCCATCCTGCTCCTGAAGCTATCTGAGGGAGCGTGACGCAGCCCCCAGCTTAAAAAGGTTGAGAACTTCTGGGTTAGAAAAAAGCAGCTATTTGTTCTCAGCAAAGGAAACTAACCATGTGTTGGGAAATAACAGGCTGAGATCCAAGTGTGTCTCTTCAGTTGAGAAACTTCTTGAGTTTCTAGCAGCATAATGAGAAAAGAGAGACCAGGGGAAATGTCTCTGCTAAGCAGTGTAAAGAGGCCACCGGAAGTAAATAGTGTTTCTTCCTTGTCTTGTATCAGAGGTAGGAAATTGATGCCCCAGTAAGTACACCTTCTGCTCAGGGCTTCTGGGAATTGAATTCCAAGAACATTCGAAGAGTCAAACTTGCTGACCCCTGTTCTAGACACATGTGACAAAAGTTGCCTGATAGCTGCAGTGCAGCCATAGTGATGTGGCAGTGTTGTATTTTGACATTTTTGCTAGGTTTGGATGCAGCTTAGGTGCAATTTTGAGTACTGTATCATTTTGGCCAATTTAACAGAAATTGTTAAAAATTAGGAGGAGGATCATATTTTGTTCCACTATATGAGTTGTCGTTGTTGACTGCAACTCATATCCGAGAATGCATTTTTTCCTGAAGCAGGAAAAATGTCACTGGCATGAATTTGTTTATGGTGGATCCCAGCTTGCCACGAAGTGACCTACACACTATGATCATGGAGCCATCTTCTGTGGCACACATGAAATGAGACATGCAGGATTTAACACTGGGACTGCAATGGGCTGCCACAGCTTTGAGGATATTTTCAAAAGTGTGCCTTCACAGCCAGTCCATCTTGCATGGCCTCTTCCGCCTCCATGACCGTTGGGAATCAGAGTTCCTCCTCCACTCATTTTGCCATTGGGCCCAATGTGATGGTTTCCAGTGGTACTTTCTCCACTGAGGGGACCCTCATATAGTCCATATAATCCGTGAGGGGACTATATGAGTAACCACTGCAAATCCCACCTCTCACCTCAACGTGATGCAGTGGTGACCCCAACCATCCGACAGCTGTGGTGGTGGAGGTGTATTCCCCTGGTAGGTTCAACCATGCCACAAAGGTGTTGGCTAGTGGTCTGGAATGGGGAGTTCTCTGTTCTGAAACCACAGGTCAGCTAAGTGGGGGTCCAGTATTCAGACAATGCAACTAGGCAGTGCAGTGCTCTAATATGACCAATTTTGACATGAGCTCAGTCAGCTGTGTTCTCTTTTTTTAAAATGGGTAAAGGAGCATTAGAAACACAGGCCTCAGTCCCTCGTGTGCCATCGGGCCCTGCTACGGTAGTGCTAGGTCCTCCTGATGGTGAGAGGCTGCTAAAATCTGAAAACAGTGGGAGACAATGCTTCGATCAGCCACATCAAACTGATGTGTGAAACATGGATCAAGCAAGTAGCCAAGTAAGTATATTTGTAATGCTAATCATACAGCACCAGAACTATTTTAGTTGTCATTCAGTCACATAGTCAAGTCTGACCCTTTGTGACCCCATGGACCATGCATGCCTGAGCTATTATTTGTTATTAATACAGTTATTTGTTCCTGAACTAATAACAGAACAATTAATACTAGTAACAGGGAAACTGGGGACAAAAGAGAGAAGAGCCTATTTCAGCAGACAAACTTCTGACTTCTCACAGTGAGTAGCTGAAATTGTACTGTCAGGCTCAACCACAGTGCATCCTTTTAATTGCCTACACAGAGATTAATCAACTCTTATGCAAAACCTATTTATTTAATAGGATTGTTCTGGGTATGGCTATCAATATGATTCTAGACAATATTCTACGCAGACATCAACATCTGCAAACCATATTAACTGCAGGATTTTGTTTGGATTTTAATTTTATTTTGGATTACTATTGATTAGAAATCCTTTTTTCCCCATCCTGTGCAATTTTGCATTCTGTCTTGCTCAGCTGATGCTGCTTTCGACCGGCACTTTTCAAAATGGAATTTAGCCTCCAGGCCAGCAAGATTTCTCCACTCCAGTTTTTATTGTTTTATTAATGCATCCAGATGGGAGAGGTAAACTGAAGGAGGTGGAGGTAGCAAGAAATCTATTCCTAATGGCTTAAGAAGAGAGAGAGAGAAGCTAGAACATCTTAATTGAAGGAGAACTAGATGGAAATCAGAAAACTGGAAGAAATTGTTGAATTATTAGAGCTTGTCAGACCAAGGGAAAGGAATTAGACCAGTGGTTCCCAGCATGGGGCCTAGGACCCACAGGGGGACTTAATTTCCCAGAAGCCTAAGTCAGTACAATGGCTGATCAGTGCTTTGGGGAATTGATTTAGGATTCTGGGAATTGAAATCCAAAAACCAAAGGTTGGGAAACGTCAAAGTAGAAGATGGCAATTTTTTTAAATTATAGTGGTCATTTTTTACTAAATGCATAAAAAGTAGATGCAAGTTGGAAAAGGGAAGACGAAACTTCAGAGATCCAAAGCATAATCAATTTCTAGATAAATTTATTTGGGAAGGATGTGCTCCTGGGAGTCGCAAAAATCATTGGAGCCCTCCATTCTGCAGATGATCCATGAGGGGAACAAAGATCCTCTGACCAGCAGCCTTCGGTATTTCCTCACAGGATTTGGTTTCAAGTCCCCTGATCATCCTTGTTGCCCTCCTCTGAACCTGTTCTAGTTCAGTGATGACAAACCTTTTAGAGACCAAGTCCCCAAACTGCAAACCAAAACCCACTTATTTATCGCAAAGTATCAACAGGGTGGTGTGAACTCTGTGCTGGGGGGAAGGAGGAGGTGCCCTCATTGGACTGCTGGGAAGAGGGGCATGACAAATTCTGTGCAGAGGGGAGGGAAGAATTACTCCTATTGAGCTGCAAGGGCAGAGGGTTGGGCTGAACACTGTGCTGGGGTGATGGTTCATGCCACAGGTTTACCACCACTGTTCTAGTTTGTTGGCATCCTTCTTAAATTGCAATGTCCAGAACTGGACACTACTCAAGATGAGGCTAAACCAGTGTTTCTTAACATCATTTTTTAGTATTACAATTATTTTCTAATTATTATTTTAGCATTAGAATGTCTTTACTTTATAATAATTGAGTTTTAATATTATGATATGTTGCATTTGCATATTTTTTTTAACCTTTTCAGCAGCCTGAAGCCCCATTTTGGGGAGAAACTAGCAATGTTCATCAAATCGAATAAATGCATAAGTAATGTCCTTCTAAAGACATTAATTTTAAATAATATACCCAAGAGTGGGACTTCAAATTGGCTAAGATGTTGTTCCCCATCCTGCTCTCCTGAAACCTGCTTTGGTGCCCCAGGCAATGGAAGCTTAAAGGAACCTTGGATCAGTGTTAGAGAATAACCTTTGTGTAAATGAAAATTTAAATAAACGTTTATATTGCCATAAAATACAATTGGGCAGGAGATTAATTGAGTGAGTGCAAAGCAAAAGAAATGGAGGGGAATGGAGAGGGGATGGTACAATAGCTACTGATGAGAACAAAAGGCCAGGGGTATTTAAAGGGCATGTAAAATCACTGGGCAAAATGAAGCCATCAGAATTCAAAGAAGCACAAAGCAATCAACTAATAATAAGTTAATCAAAAAGTAGTTGAATGCAAGGTCCTTGAACCTTGCTTCCCACAGGAACACTTCAGAGATGCCCCATTTCTCTGCATTATATATTACTAATTTATCTTGGGAAGAAGGAGGGAAATGACTAGTAGATTACAGCAGACCTGAAGTTTAGGATGATTAAGTTACAACAGAAACATATACTGAAAGCAGGATTCCTAAGTGTCACTTCCTCTCATCTCTCATCACAACATCATGATTAAGACAACACATTTTTGATGGGACCTTCTGCACCGAGCATCTTCTAGAGCAGAGGACACAGCCTGTGACACCATTCTATTCAGCCCATCATTACCTCCACCACACCCAGAAGCAGAAGCAGACATGTTTATGTCAGCCGTAAAACACTTCTAGAACTCTGTTTGCATCAAGCCAATTCAGTCATTAATTTTGGATGTTTTCAAATCTATCGTGCAAGCCTTCCAAGATATTTTGATGCCAAAGCAGAGTAGCTAATAACAGTTGCACCCACCCCACCCAAATCAGGGTACTTGTTACTTAGTACTAAGAGTAACTTGCAAAACTGGTGAAGATACCATTGCACTGAGGACAAAAATCACACTGGAAGGACCTAACCTCAGCTTTTGGTCTTAACTCTCTGGACCTTGGATGCTGCCTTCCCCAACTCCAACTCCTAAGGCTGGCAGAAATTCTTTCACATGACCTAAGCCCCTGACCTCTGCTTAGACACAGAGTGGAAGAGGTCTATGTAGTGTTGGCCCCTATGACATGCTGGCAGCAAGATGTATAAATATTTGTCTATTTGCCCATAGGAATGGAAATGTGGACAGATAACATTTTACCGTGTATGCTTTATCTTTTCTGTGAAAAGGCTGACACAGCTCTTTGACTGGAAGCCAGGAAAACAGCTTGCTGTAGAGAAAACATTAGTTCCTAAAAACAGTTGGAACCATTTCAACGTAAACACCACAGAATTTGTCAGCCTGCCGTTGTTTGTAGATGGATTCCATTTGACCCTCAGGTTAAGAGTTGAGAACTGCTTACCCAGTTCTGATTTTTCTTTCTCTGAAAAGTCTGATATTTTACTTTACTCTGTTGTTTTTGAATGGTTCACGAATAAGCCTGCTAAAATATGTTTGTTATTAGGGGAAAGACTACCCAGCTTTTTGAGATACAATATGTTCTCTTTGTTAAAAGGAGAGTTTAAAAAAATAATTAGTCACAGAGCTCAAAAAGCAACTTTACTTGCTTGTTTTCTTTCATTGCTTTCTTGTGTGTGTGTGTGTGGGGGGGGGGGGAGTGCCTAAATACTACTAATTGGTCTATGCCATGGAATGAAACATAGTCTCCTTGTTTCTCCCATGCTGCCATCACAACACTCACAACATAGCCTAAGGCTCACTGTATAATATTCCTTCTCTGTTTTTTTAGTCATGGTCCTATAACTAGAAAAGGAATAAAAATACAATTTATGGTTACACTACAAAATGAATAACTTCCTCATTGATTTGTTGTTGTGATGCCATGTAGCTATACTTTTCCATTTAGGGAGAAAGGGAAGAATTTCAAAATTACTTGTAACTTGTTGCTTCCAAGCTCTGGTTAGTTAATAATTTATATTATTATAAATTATTATAAATTATTATTATATTATTATATATTGGGCTTTTGCACAACTTTGTGTAATACACCAGTTACGACCGCTCCTGGACCGGGACGTCTTGCTTATGGTCACGCATGCTTTGGTCACCTCCAGACTTGACTACTGTAATGCACTCTACATGGGGCTGCCCTTGGTGACCATTCGGAGACTACAGCTGGTCCAAAATGCGGCGGCCCGGGTAGTGATGGGGCGCGGGCGATATGCTCGTGCCGCACCACTGCTCCGGGAGCTGCACTGGCTGCCAGTATGTCTCGGGTGCAATTCAAGGTGCTGGTCATTACCTTTAAAGCCCTATATGGTAGTGGGCCAGGATACCTAAGAGACCACGTCACCCTAAGAACGTCTGTCTGTCCCACCAGGGCGGACCAGAGGGGCTCTCTTGTTATTCCATCAGCTAGGGAGGCTCGCCTCACTAGCACTAGGAAGAGGGCCTTCTCTGTGTTCGCCCCGGCCCTTTGGAACCTTCTCCCAACTGAGCTGCGCCTACAGACAGAGCTCCTGCCTTTCCGAAGAGGCTTAAAGACCTGGCTGGCGGAGCAAGTGTGGGGACCTAGGAATGTGGGATCCCATGCAGGTTGGCCGATTTAAGGGACAGCCACCCCTTTCTGCCCTGTTTTTATCTGTTGCGTTGTTGTAATTTTTCTTATGAATTTTAAGATTTTAACCTGTGATTTTAATCTATGATGTAAGCCGCCCAGAGTCGGGTCTATCCGATTGGGGCGGGATAGTAAAGTAAATAAATAAATAAATATTATTTGAAATTCTGAGGAGTTTGTGCTAACAGGAAATACAAGGCATAAGGATGGTCCATGGCCCCACAACGTATCTGTGTTTGGTTATTATTTTTGTACACCAAAAAGTGGCTTCATTTTGGCACTTTCACGTCTGCCCTAGACATGGAAGAAGATGATTGTATAATTACTGGGGGGCGGGTTATGAGTACTTGAGGAATGCTCTACTTCAAGTACCCAGAATAACTTGGCTAACTGTTGCTAGTAAACCTTGAGAGCTGGTTCCATCTGTTTTTCTTCCATACATAACAAAGCAAAGAACAAAGTTCTGTACTACAGGGTGGCCCATAAGTCCCACTTATTTTATCCACGGTGTCACCAGTTTTCTTACACTCATGTACCCATGTACTTCTCACAATATGATCTTCTAGTGTAAATGGGCCTAAATGGGCCCTATTTCTCTAGGAAAAAAGATATAATACATGCATAATTGAATGTACCATAATAAGATATAGACGGGTAGGACCACCCTGTATATAGAGGTAAGTTCCCCTCCTTTGCATAGGCAAGTCCTCTATTTGAAGGGCCACCAGAAGCTTTGAAGTAATGGATGATGGTGGGTAGACTAGTAGATGGGTATATTATATTTCAGTTCTCACTCTTTACCTTTAAACATATTAAGCAAGAAATATGTTCCTCCAAATCTCTGTCCATTTTGGCTTCTTTTCTGGTGATTTATTTGCTCTTGATTGGCCATGCACATGAAGTTTTGCTGTTGAGGGAAAGTTACTTTTTTGACTATAGCTGATCAAATCTGAGCGTGTGAGTCACAGGGGCCAACACTACACAAGCCTCTTCATCTGGGTAATCCCTGTTTAACTCAGTGGTGCTAAGTATGGGGTAAACCTGCCCAAACTCACAATGTATAGCAGTCTATAGACACCAATGCAAGGGGTAATTTTCTTGGCAGCCATTGTGACTCAATATTTAACTAGCCTCGACCATGTGCACTGCAAATATGTTCAGCTAGTGCTCTGTATCCATATTGTCAAAGTCATCCATCAACATACTGTTAATTCGTTGGTTTAATTGGGCCCAGCATGTGGTTCCAGACAGGGTCAGTAGTCTAACTGGAATGAAGCTGCTCTCCCTCTTGACCTGAAGCAATTCCAGACAGGGTTATTCTGCCTCATTTAAGACAAATATTCACATTACATAATAAACAATAGTGGCCACTGTTAAGGGCTTTCTTCTGGGATAATAGGGCCAGGCTACAAGCCAAACTCAAGGAGGAATGTGTAATGTCATGGTAGTTAATTAATTCTTATTAAGAGGCACAACAAAGAGGCCAGTATGAAAGATCTGATTTCCCATGTGTGGTCACTGCTAAATTCTTCAAATAATGTCCAAGGCCATCTAAGCAGCCAAACTCTCATGAATTTGATGAGAACTGGGCACTAAAATGAGACTTCTTCCCTTCTCTCATTTCAAAGATATAGCTTTATGGACATCTTTGGTTTGTTGTGGATGGTATGAATCAGCTCAAGGAGTTAGAGGGGAGATTAACATATATTTTGAAGACAGTAGCGTAGTGTGGATTTCAGCTGCCCAAGGTGTAAGCCAAATTTGCCACTCCCTGGGTGGGGCCTAGGAAGCTGGTGCCTGCTCCCGCTAGGGCTTCTGGAAATTGCAGTACAAGAACACCCATACACCAAAAAAAGTGCCACCTGGGGCATGGCAGCCCCCCCCCCAGGGGGCACACTAAGCTACTGTTTGAAGAACTGAATTAGATGTCTTGAGTCAGGTTTGTAAGGCAAGGAGTGAGTAGCCCCACCTGCCTGGAGAAAGTCTCCCTCTTTCCCTGGGTGTTTATGGGACTCAGATTCCAACGAAAGAGGGAGAGACAGCGATAAGGGGGAGAGACAGTGATAAGGGGAGAAATGGGGCTAGTTGGTCCAAAGTTATCTGTAGGAGACATTCCAAAGGAGGGGATCGGTCATCGGGAGTGAGAAAGAGGGGCGGGGATGCTCCAGGATGAGAGACTCCACTAATTAACCCCAAAAGGACAAGGGATTGGGTAACATCTGGTGGTGAGGTGGAGAATGGGATTTGGAGTGATGTGAACGTATATAATTCAATGTACCGCTTTGTGATGGAGGCTGTTGCTGATTCTAACTTTTCTGTTTTTCCATTCCTATGGTGGAAGCATGCATACCACTCGGCCTGGTGTGTGTGTGAAAGGGGAAGATCAGGTGGAAGTCCTGGCTGGCTTCTAGCAAGGTTTTTTTTTTTTTTTGCACTCTTTGCCTATGTATGCTCTGTAAACCTCTGACTTTGCAATAAACATTCCAGACTACTACTGTTTTTAAGAGGTGAAGAGGCTGGGAAAGGGGCAGTCACCCTGGCAACGATACCTGTTGGGATTTCCAGTCTTACAAGGTTAAACAATTTACTTGAAGTGAAGCCTAAGGAATGAACAAACAGATGGCTTGACCTATGGAAACCTTAATTCATTCAGAAACATATCAACTTTCCCATGATGTTGAAATTATTAATTAAATGCAAGATGGCTAAAAGATAGTCCCTGACATTACAAATTTTGCTTTGAAATGCTTGGGTGCAAAGCAGCATTTTATGCAATCTTCGATACAGCCTCAGTTTATGTAGTGTGACGGCTAAGTCTATGAAGCTTGACCAGCACTTGGTTGTGTTTCTTCTCACAACAAATTTCAGAAAGTGCAGAAAAGGTTATATTCATTGAGGCAGTCCAATCCACTAAAATTCTTTTTCCTTTTATTATCATGTCACGCACATTTTAGGCATGGCTATAATTCAGGGATGAACCATATGTGTTCTGCATTTTGGTCCCTAGCTTCCCCAGACAGGTTTAGGATAGGGGAAAACATATTCTTGAAATTCTGGGCAACTGCTGCCAACCCAGGTTGCCAATTCTGGACCAAACAGTTCAATGGCTGGACTCAATAGAACAGTGATGCCGAACCTTGGCACTCCAGCTCTTCTTGACCTTCAATTCCAGAAGCCCTGATCAGCAGGAGTGCTGACTTGGGCTTCTGGGAAATTAAGTCCAAGAACAACTGGAGTGCCAAGGTTCACCATCACTGCAATAGAAAGTAGGCTTTTAAGTTTCTAAGTTGTCTGATGTATAGGGCTTCATATTCATTATGTCAATGGAATGCAGCAGGCTAGTCAGGGGAGCTTATGCCTATCAATTTTGGGGAATCACTCAGGATTCTCATTCTGAAATAAATGGGAACACTTTTGCTGATTGTTCCAAGAAATCCATAAAGGCTAGGCATGAACCCCAAAGCCCCTAGTATACCTTTCCATGGGAATGAGGGTGCTGAAGATCCACATGGCCAAACTTCCATTGCAAATGATGGAAAACAAAAAGCAAAACTGTTTTCTAGGAGTAACCTAAGAGGAAAGTCATTGATGGACAAGATGCCGAAGCCCATCTAGCTGTTTATTATTCTACAGTCCATAGGTTACATTTAATCAAGAGTTGCTACTCTTATTTTAACATGAAGAAGTGCTTTCTTTATTTTTCCTTGACCCACATCCAATTAATTTCACTGAGTTTCTTTCATTAGGAGCAGTGATGGGATGTCCCCGGTTCCAGACGGTTCCCTGGAACCGGTAAGAACAATTTCGGAGGGTTCTCCGAGAGGGTAGTCTATTTTTAAGGCGTCCGGTTCCGGACGCCTGAAAAAAAGAAAAAAAATTTTTTTTAAATTAGAGCCAAAATGGCTCCAATTCAGTGCGCATGCGCAGAAGTCAATCTGACGCATGCGTGCTGCAATTTTAAATTGCGCATGCGTCAGATTCTGTTTCTGCGCATGCACACTTGTTTTTGCCGGAGCCGGACCATTTTGAAGTGGCTCTGGCAGTGGCGGAGGGCTTAGGAGGAGGAGCCGTGCCTAGCCGGGCGGCCCAGCGCTCCCAGCCGCAACTCTCCACGGGCGCCCCAAGCCTCGGCGCTCGGCGGTGTGCCTAGCCGGGCGGCCCAGCGCTCCCGGCCGCAACTCTCCATGGGCAGCTCGGGGCCGCCCGGCTAGGCGCGCCGCGGAGCGCCGAGGCTCGGGGCCGCCCGTGGAGAGTTGCGGCCGGGAGCTCGGGGCTGCCCGTGGAGAGTTGCAGCCGGGAGCTCGGGGCTGCCCATGGAGAGTTGCGGCCGGGAGCTCGGGGCCGCCCATGGAGAGTTGCAGCCGGGAGCTCGGGGCTGCCCGTGGAGAGTTGCAGCCGGGAGCTCGGGGCCGCCCATGGAGAGTTGCGGCCGGGAGCGCTGGGCCGCCCGGCTAGGCGCGCCGCGGGGCGCCAAGGCTCGGGGCCGCCCATGGAGAGTTGCAGCCGGGAGCTCGGGGCCGCCCATGGAGAGTTGCGGCCGGGAGCTCGGGGCTGCCCGTGGAGAGTTGCAGCCGGGAGCTCGGGGCCGCCCATGGAGAGTTGCGGCCGGGAGCGCTGGGCCGCCCGGCTAGGCGCGCCGCCGGGCACCAAGGCTCGGGGCCAGCCCCAACGGTCCCCATTGTAAGAGGGGTTTGTGTTTGGGGTGGGTGGGTGTTTGGGTGTATTTTTATTTAATTATTATTTTATTTATTTATTTTATTAACGGTTTTGGGGGGGGTTGAGGGGTGTGTGTGTGTGTTTTATTTTTATTTTATTTATTTTATTTTTGGCCCCGCCTACAACGTCATGATGTCATGACGTTGGCTCCACCCATGACGTCATGACGTTAGCTCCGCCCCCACTGTGATGACGTCAGGGTGGGGTACTAAATTTTTTATCATCCCATCACTGATTAGGAGATAGAATATCTTCTTTTTTAACCATTCTGCTCAAAATGTGCAAGCGACTAAGAAAACCACCCAGTTATGTCTGTTCTTTTTCACCATATCCAGCTTCTCAGTTCTTCCATTAATTTTCAGACACTGTTTAAAATGCTCCAAGTAAGCATGTATTGACAAAGGAATAGATAGGAACAATCTGTCTGATTCTTCAACCAGAGCTTCTTAAGCTTAAAAAAATTGATTGTAAAGCTTTTGAAATAGTAGTCAAGCTTAGAAGAGAAGGGTAAAGATCGCAGTTGCTCAAAAGCCAGTCATATCTGACTCTAGGGTTCAGTGCTTGTCTCTGTTTATAGCCAAAAAACCAGCATTGTCTGTCTTTGCAGACATTTCCATGGATATGTGGCAGGCATGACTAGACACCAGAGTGCACGAAACGCTGTTTACTTCTCCACCTAAGTGCTTCTTATTTATCTACTTGCAATTTCTTGCTTTCAAAGTGCTAGGTTTGCAGGAACTGGGACAGAGACAGGAGCTTGATCTGTTGTGCAGTACTCAGGTCTTAAACTGCCAACCTGCTGACCTTCCAGTCATAAAAGTTCAGCATCTTAACCAAACAGCTGTTTAATTAGAGGCAATTACAATTAAACTTCACCTGGTAGTATATTTCTTCTTCTTCTCAAACAAAGTTTGTGTATCTCCCAGATGTAGTTGTGGAAGAAAAAAAATTAAATCACTTCCTCCCAAAAAAGGAATGCAATCAATTTATGAACACCCTGTAGTTTCTCTCTCTCCTTATGTTCTTGGTTTAGCCAACCAACTCTTGGAATCAACAACCACACGCTTTTAAAGGTACAATTTTAGAAACCGTATTGAAAGGCAGGTGTATACAGAAGAAAAATGAGAGAACAAAAAGCATGATGCAAATCCTTTGAAAATCCTAATCTACTTCCCTAGCTAGTACCATTTGCTATTCAGTCAAACCTTGCATAAAGAGCGCTTTGCTTAAAGAGAAACTCGCTTAAAGAGCTGAATTTTCTACGAATGTTCGCTTCACTTAACAAATAAAACCAACCCAAAACTCACTTAACAAATAAATCAGGGTTCACAATCCCCCCTACAATTGGTAATTTACAATAGTGTTTCACTTAAAGAGCAAACTCGCTTAAAGAGCAATCCTGTGGAACACATTATGCTCTTTAAGCGAGGTACAACTGCATTTGTGCTTTCCTTTTTGTAACTTCTATTCAATAGGTAGCCCAGCCAGGGTTGACCTATTCCAACCTGTTGTTGGATGGTGAGTCATCAGTTAGGTACCATATACAGAGTATAAGATGAGGGGTTTTTTTGCCCCAAAAATGAGTCCCAAAAAGGGGACTTGGCTTATACTCAGGTCAAAGACCACAATGGTCCCAAGACTGCACCGGATTGAGATATGACAACCATTTAATTACTTTTACAATATTTTCATGTATTTTGATTGTTGAAACTCACTAGCAGCTGCTGCATTTCCCATCCTCGGCTTATACTTGGGTCAATTTTTTCCCCTGGGTTTTCAGGTCAAAATTAGCTACCTCAGCTTATATTTGGGTTGGCTTATACTCGAGTATACATAGTAAATCCTATTTGGTCTATTCCAGTTGGGATGAACAAATGAACTCAGTTAATTTAAAAAAATAGTAGTACTATAATATCAAACTGCTTTTCAATTGTTTGGCAGTGTTCTATATTGCCCTTGCAACCATGTAGAAATGTTCTGATATTAAGTGGCATGCAAATGCAATAAATAAATTATTAATAACCAATGAAGAGTCATCTCCAGTATAATTAAATGTGCCTCTTTGTGTAAAACTTTTCAACACCCACCCACATCCTCATCAAAAACTCAGCTCCATTTGTGGCAAACCCCTTCCTTTTGGATTTGTGAGTTGTGCAATGGGGACACTTTTCCCTGTCATCAGGAAGAGTTAGGGAGAAATGTGGCTCCAAAGGCCTTGTCCCCTGACATAGACAGATGGCCAATAATGTGCTGCTTATATAGCACTTTGTATCTTCCCAGAACATCACAAGGCAACAAGCAGTTAATCATGGTGGGAGCAGCAAAGTCCAGCTCTTTGAACCATAGTAATTTGTCACAGACAGGATGTTTCAGTCCTAGGGTCTCTTGCCATAAGTGTTCAGCCCTTCTTTTTGTCTCACCATTTTCATAAAAACATTTAATGCGTACGTGAGATAGAGTAGCTTCCCTCCAGACCATGGAGTCCCTATCAATGAAAGCTGTTTTGGCCATTTCCCTAATGTCTTTTAAAGGTCAAGGTCAAGGTTTCATTTGCTTGAATGCCAATCACGTCCGACTCTAGAGGGGGTGCTCATGTCTGTTTAATATCAAAGAGCGTCTGCAGACATTTCCATGGTCATGTGGTAGGCATGAGTAGACACAAAACACTGTTGCCTTTCCTGCCAAAGCGGTACCTATTTATCTACTTGCAATTTCTTGCTTTGTAACTGCTAGGTTGGCAGGAGCTGGGGCAGATTTAGGAGCTCACACTGCACAGAACTTAAGTCTCAAACTGCTCTCCTGTTGACCTTTCCATTGTGAAGCTCAGTGTCTTAACCACTAAGCCACCACAGCCCCTTCTACCAGTGGACCAAAAGCTTTTTTATCCTGGTAGGTTTCCAGAAACTCACTGATGGAGAGGTTACACTTTTCTACTCACTTTTTGTTTTGTTGTTCAGTCGCACAGTCGATTCTGACCCTTTGCGACCCCATGGACCACTATCCGCCAGGCACTTCTGTCCTCCACCATCCTCTTCAACTCGCTTAGTTCTGTGCCAATTGTGTCTACAATATCTTCTAGCCATCTCATTTTTGGCCGCCCCCTTCTTCTTTTGCCCTCAAACTTTCCAAGCATCAAGGCCTTCTCAAGTGAATCTTCACTTCTCATTTGATGTCCAAAGTACTTTAGCTTCATCTTTATTATTTGACCTTCTAAGGAGCAGTCAGGGTTGATTTCTTCTAAGATTGACCTATTTGTTCTCCCTGCTGTCCAGGGGACTCTCAGAACTCTCCTCCAACACCACATCTCAAAGGCATCTATTCTTCTGTGCTCAGCTTTCCTAATGGTCCAGTTCTCACAACCATACATTACCACAGGGAATACCATTGCTTTGACTATGCAAATTTGTGTTTTCAATGTGATGTCTCTACTTTTCACTATGCTCCCCAGGTTTCTCATCGCTTGCCTCCCAAGAATCAGTCGCCTTTTTATTTCATGGCTGCAATCACCATCTGCAGTGAGCTTTGATTCTAAGAAAGTAAAATCTATCACTGCTTCTACTTCTTCCCTATCTATTTTCCAGGGACTGATAGGGCCTTTTGCCATGATCTTTGTTTTCTTTATATTGAGTCTCAAGCCAGCTTTTTCACTTTCTTCTTTCAACCTAATTAGGAGCTTCTTTAGGTCCTCCTCATTTTGTGCCATTAGGGTGGTATCATCGGCATATAGTCAAACCTCGCATAAAGAAAGCCTCGCTTAAAGAGTAACTCGCTTAAAGAGCAGAAGTTTCTCTGAATGTTTGCTTCACTTAACAAATAAAACCAACCAAAACCTCACTTAACAAATAAATTGGGGTTCACAATCCCCCCCCCCCACAATTGGTCACTTACAATGGTGCTTCGCTTAAAAAGCAAACTCACTTAAAGAGCAATCTTGTGGAACACATTATGCTCTTTAAGCGAGTTACAACTGTATCTCAAATTTTTGAAGTTTCTCCCAGCAATTTTGATCCTAAATTGTGATTCTTCCATCCCTGCATTGTGCATTATGTGCTCTGTGTATAAGTTGAATAAGCAGGGTGACAAAATGCAGCCTTGTCTTACTCATTTTCCTATTCCAAACCACTCTGTCATTCCATTTTCTGTCCTAACTGTTGCTTCTTGATTCATGTACAGATTTCTCATGAGGCATATAAGGTGTTCCAGTATTCCCATCTCTTTAATTACTTGCCACATTTTGTTGTGGTCTACACAGTCAAAAGCCTTAGTGTAATCAATGAAACAGAAGTAGACTTGTTTCTGATATTCCTTTGTTTTTTCCATGATCCAATGTATGTTGGCAATGTGGTCTCTAGTCCCCCTGTCTCTTCTGAACCCCACCTGCAATTCTGGTAATTCTCTCTCCATGTGCTGCTGCAGTCTATCCTGTATTATCTTGAGCATCACCTTGCTAGCGTGAGGGATGAGCGCAATTGTTCGATAATTTGAACATTCTTTGGCATTACCCTTTTTGGGGATTGTACTCACTTACTGTAATTAAATTTTTAAACTGAGATGACCTTAAATGGTTTTTAATTGTATTCCATTTAAATATGATAATAAATGTAATTGTGTTTTAATATTTATAATGCATTATTTTTAAAACTGTACTCTCTATTAATTGTTCTAGTTTTTAAACTGTACTATCAATTAATTATACAATTAATTTTGCATTAGGAAATGTCATGCTTGCAGGAGTGCATAGGAAGAAAATAATTGTTACGAGAAACCTGTGCTCTACCTTGATTATTTATCCAAATAATTGGTTGAGAATCACTGACAGAAGAGGCTGCAAGTATTGAGCAAGTTAAGAATTTACTTAATTCTTCTTGGTGCACAAGGGAAGGACAGCAAGTGCGAGTTAAAATCAGCAGCAAGTGACCCTCTTTAATCCACCCTTATTCTGATAACTAAACATTTCTAAAATCAACTACCTACCTACCTACCTTCCTAGCTAACTAACCAACCAACTAACTAACTAACTAACTAATGGTAGAACTAGCCTTGATTCCATCACAGGTAAAGTCATAACCAAGTGGTCTAGGGCAGATTCTTTGAGGAAAGCTGCAACTATGCATGGTATACCAAGCTGCTGTTATCTCAGCGTTACTGTATGGCTGTGAAACATGGACCCTCTATCACCAAGACATCAAAAACACTTGAGTGCTTTTACCAGCAGAAGCTAAGATCTATCTTGAACATCAAGTGGGATGACTATGTCACCAACATTGCAGTCCTTGAGAAGGAAAATGTAAATATCATTGAAGCTCCCATCATAGGCCATTGTCTTAGATGGATAGGGCATGTCTGCCATATGGATGGTTCCAGGCTTCCTCATCAAAATCTTTATGGGGAGCTTAGCTCTGGTACAAGACCTCACAGCACTCCTTTGAAGCATTATAAGGACCAGCTGAAACAAACCATGAAGTTGACAGGTATAAACCCACAAACTTAGGAAGCAACAGCTGTAGATTGCCCACTTTGGCACCAAACCATCTCTGCTGCTACTGATCACTTTGAAGGAGAATGCTGCAAACATGAAGAGGCTAAGTGACAAGCAGGAAAGCTTCATCAAACTGAACAATGCCCTCCACCATCTATTCAGTGTAATGTGTGTGGTTGCATGTTTCATGCCAGGATCAGTTTATTGAGTCACCAGAGACACACTCATCAACTGAGAAAATTACTTCCAGGATAAATGTATGCTTGGATATGAGTAGCAGCCACCAACAACCAGGCATATCCTTTATTTATAGGTCTCTGGAATGTAGCAGGTAAGAGAGAAAAGATGGGGGTTGACAGGCAACATTAAGAGACTCATTACCTCCCCAATTTTGCATCCCTTTCACTATAAGTGATGAGTGGAACAATTTATCTCTCTGAATGCTTCTTCACTATAATTTCTGGCTTAATTTTCTTGTCATCTCAATATATGTAAAACTGCTAAATAAACTATTTGAATAGGCTTCAGATCTGTCTGTCTGTCTATCTATCTATCTATCTATCTTGTACATGATGTGTCTCAAGACCTAGCTTAGTTGTGTAATATTTCTCTCTTTTATCTTTCCTGTTTTCCCTGCATGTTTCATGAGTGTGTGTATATATATACACACACTCATGAAAACAGGAAAACAGGAAAGATAAAACAGGAAAGATAAAAAAGCAGAGAACAAAACGTTTCCTATATATAGGAAACTTTTTGTTCTCTGCTTTTTTATCGCCCAATCTCATCCCTCCTGTGAGCAGCTGCTCATAAATAAAGGATGCAGCACATTCAGGACGAAGTACTTGAAACTGGAGGCCTGTATTAGCCTCTTTTGGGTATCAGGTTCATGCTTGTCTCTCCACCCAAAGATTGGTGGCCAGAGAGAATGCTTCATTTCGATCTATTGAACTATGTCTTCCTGTTAATTATGATATTTTAAATTACTTTTGAATTGTTGTTGTGGTAATATTTTTCTTCTTCTTCAAGTGCTGTATCCATTCCGGATATTGGCTATCATCATGGCAATAGTCTTCCTGTTCTTAAATCCTTGGAACAGTTCTTCCAAGGACATTCCACACCAGAATCTCAAGTTCTTTAGCCATGAAGTCCATCTACATCCAGGGTCTCTCTTCCCAGGTATCTTCCCTTCCATAGGGAGTTGGAGTATTCTATATTTCATGTTGTTCCTCTACAACAGGAGTCAACAAATATAGCTCTCCAGGTGTTCTTGGACTTCAGTTACCAGAAGTCCAAGCCAGTATACCTGTTGATCAGGGCTTCTGGGCATTGAAGTCCAAGAATATCTGGACATTCAAGTTTGCTGACCCCTGCTCTATAACAATGACTACATTAAAATCATTGGGTCAATGAATGGGACATCATAAGGCGACACTGATGTAAGACCCATTGATTGGATGGGGTTAATCAGTGTGTTTAGCCCAATTTCTCTGCCCTCTTTTGAGATTTCTAGCTATAGAGCAGCATATAAATATTTTAATTAATAATCAGTTTGAAAACCTTCTAAGTAGTGTAAAGTAAATAAATTGCAAGAGATGCCTATCTGTGGTCTTAGGCCCAGAACTGTCTACATTGTATACAGGGGCTGGGGGTGGGGAGAGAAAAAAGAGGGTAGAGGGCAAGCATTGAACAACCAACTCTTTCACTTAATAGTAGATGTCCAGCATAATCTCTGACATGGTATTGTGGACAGTCCTACAGCCATACTGAGTTCTGAGTGGATGTGGAGGAAAAAGAAAATCATCTTCCAATATGAGTGGAACTTCTGCAAAGGGCTTAGTATAGATGAGAATTTCATATCAATGCATTTTTCATATGGGTTTTGTCCCCAGAAATCTTTGATTTTTTTCATATTCTTCTACCTATTTCCTCATAGTCCTCAGAATAAACAAATAAAACCGTTGGACTCATCAACATCTCTCAGATAATTTCAGCTGTTTCTGTGAGGTACTCACAGCTGCTAAAATAAATAAATAAAAGGAGCTGGCAGTACCATGTTAGACTCTTTCTTGAAGAGATACACCCTGTAAAAGGAGTTACAAACCTTCCCCCATGAATGGTTACTACACTTCTTCTACCATATCTGAATCCAAATATTGATGATCCTCGTGCTGATCAGCCATGATGACTGTCCTGAGAACATAATACAGTGGCCTTCCATTTGCTTTCTGCATCGCAGTGTGACAACTATACCACTGATCCAATTCCATGAGTCACTGTCTGGTCCTAAGCCCTTTTGGCACACAAAGTGTTCACCAGCCCCAGGCCAGTATAGATGAAGCTGCTGCCATCAATCAAAATGGAGTCAAGTGGGATTTAATCCACTTTGGGATCATCACCCTTCCCTGTGGACTTCACCACCCAAGGCTGTTAGACCTAAGAGTTGCCAGGTTAGTTAACCGCCATCGGACACTTGACGTTGAGTCCCTGGCAATATGGGCTGCTCTATTACCATAGCAGGATAACCTGGCCAGATGCAAAGTTTTCTCCCAGGAAACACATTCCAGGATCAAATATTTCCAGCAAAAACCTACTCCTATCCTGAGCTGACAAAGAGGGAAGAAACAAACAAAAGTGCAGTCTCACAATTAGTTTTTATGTGGGGGATAACATGGAAATTTCTAACCCACCATAATTATGTAGTGGCTAAAGCCACCATAAATAACCACCATATAATTTGTGATAGAAATAGGGTTTTTTTTTCCTATTGAAAGTGAGGAAAACAGAAATGAAATGATTCCTCGGTACTGGCCACAGGCTTTGTGTGTTCTACCACGTAATGCTAAATTTGGATTGCTATTTCTTATTATGTTTGAAATATTGCTAATCTTTGACAGCTACGAGGCAGGCAGATATAACCTGTCCCTTTTCATCCTGTGGATATGTGTACCTGTTAAAACTGGGTGGTGGAGAGAGGTGGGCTTCAGAACTGCATTTAAAACTCTGCTCATGATCAGAATTTGATCCCAATGGGGAAAGGTTGACTCAACTTTCCATCCTATTGAAGTCAGTAAAATTAGTACTCAGCTTGTTGGGTCAAAATGTTACGTACCTTGTGAGCCAGCCAGAGTGTGCTGTAAGCACTATGGGACAGCATATAAGTGGAAGCAACAACAACAACTTAATCACAATTTAGAACAAACCTGAACTGAACTAGAAGTCTCACATTTTTTCACTTTTATCATGGCAAATGTGTGGGATTTAAATAATGCAGATACTGTACTGTATAAGAGAAAGTTTAACTGACAAATTCACTCATCCCTTCTCTCGATATATCTGGATTTAACCCACTCCATTTTCTTTATTTACAGTATAATCATGAATGTAGACCCAAGTGCCAGCTTTGAAACCAAAGCCTCATTCCAAAGTAGAAGATTTTATTCTAACTTGTTTCCAACCCATTCTGACAAGCTTTTCTGTTTGATTTTTTTTTAAAACTTCTTGAAATGGTTCCTTCTTGATAGTGGTTTGTCCTTATGCACAAAGACAAAAGACAGAATAGTTTATATTGTCACCCATGATGAATTACACATAAGATTATTATATGTAATGTTCTATTTAGACATTCCAGAAGTATCATTATGCTAGAGCAACTAGATAAAAAAAGGAATGCCTTGGCATCTTAAAGATTAATGTATTTTTTTATCATAGCCTACCTTGGGTGGACTAATGCCTACTTCATGTGTGAGGTGCAAGAAGGACAGGGAGAAAAAAAGGCTCGCTTCCAGAATTAATGAGAAAACAAGAACACAATGATGTTGCATTGTCCTGTTTTCAAATTTTGCAAAGCAAATAAATTTGGGCTTATCTTTAGAAGGGTGTTCACAATCATGTGAAAGCTTAACAGATATGTGCCTGAAAACAAAACAGATGCATTCATCTTCTCCAAGTGTACACTCAAATTATACTAACTTGTACACAGCAAAAAAGTGGAAAAGTGGGTGATATCACAATCTTCCAAACTAATACACTAGTACCTCAAATAACGATGAGACTTGGTTCCACAAGTCTCATCATTATCTGGTTTTTAACGTTGTGTGATGCATTGGTTGCACAACGTTAAAAAAAGCCTTATTCCCTTTTGGAAGAGGAAAGGGAACAGGGAGGCAATCCGCCTGTCTCTTTGGAAAGGGCAGTGGGGATTCCATGAGTGCAGATCGCAGCGGATCACAGCGTGGGATTGGCTGCTTGAGTTGGGTTGGCGCGCCTGTTCAACCCCCCAACCCAAGTGCTGATCACACACTGTAATCGCAGCATCCCGGGGAGATCTGGGGAGGTCGGGAACAGCAGGGATCGGGTCCCCTGACCTTCCCAGGTGCACCAGGGGCTCCAAAGAGCCCAAAAAGGGGGGAAAAACTTCCATTTTTTCCACCTATTTCGGGCTCCCCGCTGCCCCTGCCACCTCTGGAGAGGTCAGGGGACCCGATCCGTGCTCTTCCCAACCTCCCCAGACCTCCCTGGGCAGTGCTGCAAGACAAAATGCTGGGGAAAGAACCCCAGCATTTTGCCTTACAACACCGACCAGGTAGGTCTGTGGACCATTCCCTGTGCAAGCAAAGGGCTATCTGACACTGGGATAGCCATTTGCTTGCGAAGGGAACCCCTGCAGGCGCAGGGGCAGGGTGGCTGGAAGGAAGAGTCCCCTGTCAACTTTCCAGCCACCCCACCCTTGCGCCCGCAGCTGCAGGGTGGCTGGGGGAGCCGAACAAGGGAGTCCCCCGTTGGCTTTCTAGCCACCCTGACCCTGCACCCACAGCTGTGGGGTGGCTGGGAAGCCGAACAGGGAGCCCATTCAGCTTCCCAGCCACCCCACCACTATGAACAATTACCTCGAATAACACTAACAGATCGTTATCCAATGCAAATTTTTTAAAATTTGCATTGTTATCCGATTTTAGCATTATCCAATACAATCGTCATCTGAGGTATTACTGTATAGCAAAATTAAGATGAATGTACAATCACCAGTTATTGCTGTGGTGAATGGACATTGTGTTTTATCTTCTTGCAGATGTTATCTCTATCATTTTCATAGTTTTGCCCTTGCTTCTGACCCTGTACATGGATGTGTGAGTGTGTATGTGTACTTCTGGGCATACATGTATACATGTACACAGACACACATTCCGTCTCCATGAAAACTAATGCATCCCTAATCTGTTCACCTTGAAGTTGCTGGGAAGGCTTGTTTGGATCTCAACAATGTAGTGAAGTCTGCAATGGGACTGCAATGGATTGCCACAGCCTTCAGGATATTATCAAGGTGTGCCTTCACAACTAGCCCATCTAGCATGGCCTCTTCTGCCTCCATGACTGTTGGGAATGAGAGTTCCTTCTCCATTCATTTTACTTTTGGGCCCAATCTGATGGTTTCCAGTGGCATTTCCTGCTCTGAGGGAACCATCACCCCACGTAAAGGGGCTCATCTGCCTATAGCCATTGGCCGCTTTAGGGAGTCAGGTTATTTACCCCCACCCAACACTCGGAGTTGAGTCCCTGGCTGTACGGTCTTCTCCATTATCATAGCAGGATGTCCAGCCAGACATTGCAGTCCCGGTGTTAAATCCTGCATATCTCATTTCCAATGTGCTGCAGGAGATGGCTCAGAGATCAGTGTGTTGGTCACTTCATGGCAAGCTGGGATCCACCTTAAACAAATTCACCCAAATGACATTTTTCCTACTTCTGGAAAAAAATGTATTCTTGGACACGAGTTGCAGCCGACAACAAGTGAAGTCTACATTGGAGAAATTTCACCTTGCAGTAGGCGTTCTCTTCACAGCTCCTGGGCTTCCATTTTTAAAAGAATGTGTCAGAAACAAACTCCCACGTGAAAGATCGCAAAAGTTAGACTGTTATCTTTTAAATAGAAACAGATCAGCCAACTTGTTACTCCGAACTAAAATATATAATAGAAGAGGAAGGAGGAGGAGGTGGAGGCCAAGGAGGACAAAATGCAGGAAAACAATAATCATGAAACACAGAACACAATCTAACAGCTACTCTTCAAAATGCTCTGGAATTAGATGCACAGACCAGAACTCTCAAAATAGCAGGTAATGGGGTGAATAGTTTTTTTAAAAAATTATTATTATTATTTTCTACACAAACAACAAACATAAAGCAATCAACGAACAGTTATCAGTCCCCCAACTCTTCTCCATACCCCAGTGCTGTACAAAGTGCAATTTGCTATTTTAAATTTTTATTATACATTTTACTCTTCTATTTTTCCCAAATCTTGCATGTTTTCTGTGTCAGCTTAACTCCATCTTTATTCGTCATTCCATGTACCACAAAGGGTTTCCTTATTTCTCGAAATGTACTCTTTTTTATCATAACATTTTTTAATCTCAGTTCCGATGTTAACTTATCATTTAAGGTGAGACGCCAAACATTTCTATACCATCTATCTTTACTTATTACAAACTTGTTTTCCACTCTGTTGCCATGACTTGTTTTGCCACTGATAACAGTACAACCATCAATTCTTTCTTTTTACTATCAACGTTAATATCCTCAATCTCTCCTAATAATACAATGTTGGGGTTTAAGTCGATTGTAACTTCCATAATTTCCCCCAGTTCCCCTTCTATCATTTTCCATTTATGCCCATAAGTACTGGAAAATGGGGTGAACATTTGACTTACACGGCTACCTGCTCGCTCTTGCTATTAGAAATGTTGCAGCCCACCATGCAACCTGTAGAAAGGGAGGCTTTCTACAAACTAACTTTCTGACTTGATTGTTTCCTCACTGACCAATATCAAAGTTCATTTTCTTCCACTTTTTTCCTTTTTTATCAATCAATGTGTTTGGAGAGAATATGAGGGCTCTCCTCAAAATACTTGAAGGGATGGAGCCAGAAAGAGGATGTCTTGTTGTTGTTCAGTCGCACAGTCGATTCCGACCCTTTTGGACCCCATGGACCACTGTCCGCCAGGCACCTCTGTGACCACCATCCTCCTCAACTCGCTCAGCTTTGTGCCCATTGTCTCTACAATAGCGTCTACCTATCTCATTTTTGGCGACCTCCTTCTTATTTTGCCCTCCACCCTTCCCAGCATCAAGGCTTTCTCAAGCGAATCCTCTCTTCTCATTTGATGTCCAAAGTACTTTAGCTTCATCTTTACTATTTGACCTTTTAAGGAGCAGTCAGGGTTAATTTCTTCTAAGATTGACCTATTTGTTCTCCTCGCTGTCCAGGGGACTCTCAAAACTCTCCTCCAACACCACATCTCAAAGGCATCTATTCTTCTGCGCTCAGCTTTCCTAATGGTCCAGTTATCACAACCATACATTGCCACCGAGAATACCATTGCTTTGACTATACGAATTTTTGTTTGCAATGTGATGTCTCTACTTTTCACTATGTTCCCCAGGTTTCTCATCGCTTGCCTCCCAAGAATCAATCGCCTTTTTATTTCATGGCTGCAATCACCATCTGCAGTGAGCTTTCATCCTAAGAAAGTAAAATCTGTCACTGCTTCTACTTCCCCATCTATTTTTACAGGGGCATATATCTGGCTCTTTGGGGAGGGTTGTGGAGGGTTGGTCCCTTTGTGTGCACATATCAATTGGGCCAATTTGCCTTAGGTCTCCCTTGCTCGAAAGCCAGTTGTGTCTGACTCTAGGAGGTGGTGTTCATCTCCATTTATAGCCAAAGAGCCAGCGCTGTCTTTGTTTGCAGACATTTTCATGGAGATATGGCAGGCATGACTTGACAAAGAACACTGTTTGCCTTCCCACCAAGGTGGTACTATTTATCTATTTGCAATTTCTTTCTTTTTCTGACAGCTAGGTTGGCAGGAGCTGGGACAGATGATGGGAGGTCACTCTATCATCCAGCACTTGGGTCTCAAACGGCTGACTTCCCTGATAGTGTAGTTCTAGCTCCTGTTTCTCTGCTCTTCATGTTCCCTATACACTGTTCACGTCTCTTCTTGCCTATTTATGTTGTCTCTTTGTCCTTTGCTAAAGTGTTCTGGATCTCTCTTTTTTAAAAAAGCAAACAAAAAAAATACCCCACCCTGCAATTGTAAGAGATTGTGCAGATCCAGCATAATTATGCTTAGGGTGAGGGAGTTTGTATAGATCTTTGACAACGGAGAGGCGGAGTGTGGGAAGAAAATTACAGAAAACAACCAACTCTATAAATACTCATAGCCTTTCCACATCGTTTTCCAAATCCTCCCCTCTTAAAAGTACCAGAAGTCAGTTTATCAGTTAATTAAATGAGCTTCCCTTATTATAGTTATAACCTCTGTGCCTCTTTTTGTGCAGCAGAGGGTTGAACTGCAGAGTCTTCTGATGCAACCGATCCATTAAGCAATAATGGGATTAGTGACCAGCTGGGAAATACTGATGGCCTCAGATGTAGCAGAGAAACATTAACCCCAGTTGGTCATTAGTCTTCAGGCAATACCCTTGCCAAGGTCATTGTTGCCATTGCAAAAGAGAGTAATGCAGGGGGGACTGAGATGGTGGATACATATGTTAAAAGCCAAACAGGGAAATGATTCATCAATTAGAGAGCACGCCCCAGAAATTTGCATTGTCTTAATAATCCCTCCAGCCTCTGGAGAATGGAGAGGTTTCTGTGATCAGTGGGACTGAAATTCTTGAACCTTAGGAAATGTGGAAACATTGTTCATTAATTCTCATCTAATTTACACAACTCAGCAGACAATGAGTTGGACCCAAAATTTAATCATGCCTGTAACTGCCTCACTGAAATAAACAGGATATGAGCTAACATGTCTCATTGGTTACAGTGGGTCTACTCTGTGATAAAATGGGTCACAAGCAGTAGCGTAGGGTAGGTTTCAGCCGCCTGGGGCCGCAGGCCAAACTCGCTCCCCTGGGATGCCGCACCCAAGGCATGAAAGTCCTACCTTCAGGCTTCCTCACGGTCAGCTTATGGTGAGGCCCAGGGTCAAGGCCCAGGGGCTGGGGCGGTGTGGCGTGAGCCCAGTGGAGAGCCTGCCATTGGTGTCCCAGGCACACGTCCACCCTGCCTCTGAGCCCGGCAGCGGCAGCTTGTCTGCCTTCGGTGGCAGCTTTGCCCAGGAAGGCGGGAAGTGAGGCCGGCGGTCACCACGGCTCAGCGCCCACAGCAGTGCCGGCTAGGCCAAGGACCACCCTGCAAGGCCTGCTCGGTGCTGCTCCAGCCACGGGCACTGGGCCACAACAACCACTGGCCTCACCCCCCATGGCGGCACTGCAGCTGAAGGTGGACTCAGAGGCGGAGCAGCCATGCACTTTGGACACTGATGGCGGGCTCCCCATTGGGCCTGCACCACCCTGCCCCAGCCCCTGGGCCTCGACCTTGGGGGTCACCCATGCCATCACGGTCCTAGGTGCGTGGCCACCCTGCCTCCATGCCCAGTGGTGGCAGCGGATCCCAGGAAGGCAGGAAAGGAGACCAGTGGTTGTTGTGGCCAGGCTTTTTTTTTGGGGGGGGGTGTTCCTCAGCCTGACCGATGCTGCTCCGGCCATGGGCGCTAGGCCACAGCAACCACTGGCCTAACTTCCTGCCTTCCTGGATGCAACTGCCACCAAAGGTGGATGAGCTGCTGCTCCTGGGCTCGGAGGTAGGGTGGCTGCACACCTGGAACCCCGACAGCGGGCGCCCCACTTGGCCTGCGCCAGGCCGCCCCAGACCCTGGGCCTCGACTGTGCCATTGGGGTCCCAGGCGCACGGCTGCCCCACCTCTGAGCCCAGCAGCAGTGTCCAGGAAAGCAGGAAAGGAGGCCGGTGATCATTGTGGCCCATGCCCATGGCCGGAGCAGTGTCAGCCAGGCCTTGGGGTGGTCTTCAGCCTGGCTGGGCTGCGGCAACTGTCCACCCTGCTTCCCGCCTTCCTGGGCGCCGCTGGCACTGCCGGGCTCAGAGTTGGGGTGGCTGCGCACCTGGGACCCCAACGGTGGGCTCCCTGATGGGGTCGCGCCATGCCAGCCCTTGGGTCTTGACCTGGGGCTGGCTGCACCTTCAGACGGAGCTCCTGCCCTTTCGGAAGGGCTTAAAGACCTGGCTGGCGGGTCAAGTGTGGGGACACAGTAATGCAGGTTCCCATCTAGGATGGCTGATTTAAGGGCAGCCACCACCACCCCACCTTGTATCTATGTCTGTTTTTATCTGCTTTGCTGTTTTAATGTTTTAAATTTTTTATGAATTTTTATGAATTTTTAAGGTTTTATATATTGTTATGACTATAGATTACCTATGACGGTAATTTACGCTGTAAGCCACCCAGAGTCGGGTCTACCCGATTGGGGCGGGATACCAAATGTGAACAAGAAATAAATAAATAAATATAAATAAATAAGTCTGGGGCAACGGCGTTGCCACCCCCCATAAGGTGCTGCCCGGGGTGGGCCTCCCCCCTTGCTATGCCATTGGTCACAAGTTATTCAACATGGAGTGTCTATGATTCTTAAACTGTATTAGAATGTAGCTTTGCTTCTTTTCAAAGACCTCACAAACTTCTTTGCTGCGCTTATCAAGCAGGTGGGCTTAGAAGAAGCTTCTCAAAGCTTCAGGTCTATGTTTTGTCCTCTCCTCTAGGTCTGGAATATCTGCTTATGTCAACATGCAGAGCCTGGGAACACCAGAGACTTGTTATGGGAACCAGGGTATGTTCATACAATGCTTGGGATCTAATTGGCTGTATGCTAATTAGGAGAGCCAAGCTCATGTCGTTCCTATAGGCACATGGGTTTGGGAGTTAGTTCTAGTTCGAGTTAGTTCTTCAGTAGTTTGAGTTTGGGGTTCCTGGGGACTACACCAGAGTCCCTAGTTCTACCCAAACAATTACTTAGAGGTAGTCAGGTTTTCCTTTTGTTTCTGGGGAAGGCCTGAGTGTGGATTTCCCTAACTGTCCTTTTTTATTAGTATTTTTGTATGCTGTAATTCTGTATCCTGAACCTACGAGTGAACTGTTATTTCTTCAAAATGCGTTGAGAACAATACATGTCTTTATTTCATCAACGTCTGTTCATTGGAAGAGGGGGTAAGACGAGAGTTAAGCCATAAGCCACATGCTACCACATTTAATACAGTACTCTCCATAATACTTGTTGGGTTAGTTAATACAAATAAGCCCCAGGTTGCTGCAGGATATGCAGGACGGCATTTAGACCTTCTGAGCTCAGAGTCTTTGGGGAAGTTCCATTGGGCAGGCTAGTAAAAGTTGCTGGCCAGGAACGGGAGAGCCCCAAGGGCAAGGGCCAGGTCAAAGCCTGTCATATAATCTAACCATAATTAAGTCTCGATTTAACTCGGTTGTCACTTTTCCAGGATCAATCCCAGGAGATACCACTGGAAAACAGTAAACATTATTGTAAACTCAGTTTACCTCAGTCTGATTGGGTGTTGTTTAGAGCAGAGATTCTCAACCCGTGGCACCATTTCTTGTGGACACCTCTCCCTGCCACCTCCACCACATCAGGAAGTGCTATGTGGTGGAGGAAGGGCAAAATGGCCTTCCAGTCACCAAAGTTGTCTGAGGGAGTGTGACCCAATGGCTCCCAGATTAAAAAAGGTTGGGAACTCCTGGTTTAGAGGCAGGTGGCTGTGGTCTTTCAGCTATTGTTGGGCTTGTCATCTCATTCCTCTCAACTGGTGGGATAAATGGTCAGAGGCGATAGCAGTTATAGTCAACAACTCTTGGTAATAATAATTTCATGTCAGAAATTATTCTGGGTTGATGCCCAAATGAGGCTCCATTCATGTCCCCAAGAAGGACAAAGTCAGGCACTCAATCCATCATGCAGTACCCGGGTCTCAAACTGCCAACTTGCCAGTTAACAAGGTAAGCTTCCAGTTAACGAGGTAAGCTCCTTAACCACTGAGCCACTGCAGCCCCACCTGAACCACAGGCTATTCACCTCTGTTATAGCTGAAGAAGCTACAATTCACTGTACCTAAAGTCCATTTTCCCTTTCACTCTTTTTCTCATGTTTCACTGAATGCTTTTTCTTATTCTCAGTATACATGAATTTTTCCAAAGTCCTTTGTATGTGCAACATCAGTTGCTGATACCATCTGCTCAAATATTATTACAGAATCCTGCAGAACATTTTGGCTAATCCGATGGAGATTACTCAGAAGCAAGTCTCAGTTTACCCAGTGGGATTTACTCCAAGCATTGGGTTGTAGCATTCCCCTAGCTACACTTTTACCTTCCACATCCATTAGATCAAGCAGCATAATTCATAAAGCCAAATTCATTTATTTAAAAACATGTTTATACTTCCCAGCAGAAAAGCTGTTTAAAATAGCAGAGAGGAAGGGAAAAAAGCACCACAAACTTAATTTTTTCAGAACATAAAATATGAACCGTGGATTAAAGCACTGAAGATGTGAGCATAACTCCTATGGAATAATTGGTTCAGCCCAATGGATGGGGAAATACCACAAAGGGGCTGTGATTCAGGCAGGAGCTGCTGTTTTTATGTAGTAACATATGGCCCTTGCCACCTTGGTTTAGAGCAGGAGTTCTCAAGGGCTAGACTACTCACCCTCAGACAGCTGAGCGGGCTGGACACAGTGGCGGTAGGAACATTTCACTTTCACTTCCAGGGTCAGCATTGCGGGCCAGATGGAACGGTGTCAGGGGCCGGTGTTGGGGTCGGTCCGCGGGCTGTAGGTTGTGAACTCCTGGTTTAGAGAGTAGAATTTCAATTTCAAATTCCACCCGAAGTCTCCATCATGAGCTATAGATGGCACTCCAACGATAACTACCCACTGAAAGTCATTGCTCAAACTGTTGGTTTCTCAGCCACTATGCTATAGTTTTGCACAAGCTAAAGCTCATTTGGCATTAGGCAACACAGTGAAACCATCATGGATTTTCTTTGAGTATTTTCAATGTTTTGTTCCTTTTGCTTTGTAGACATTCCTATCTTTTTGTCACTCTCAGCAGGAAGTACTGCCACTGTGCTTCATCTGGTGATTCCCAATGCTCAGATCTCTGCTTGATGCCCAGCTTGCCCATACCACAGGCTAGCCCTGAATGTACGTACATAATCAATATGAACTCAACTTTTCCCTGAGATTGAACTCACAAGTTCAAGGACAAAAGGCTCTTCTTACACTTAAAGATGGGTGTGATGGAAAGGGTCACAAGTTATTCAATATGGAGTTTCTTTGGTTTTTAAACTGTCTTAGAATGTAGCTTTGTATCTATGCAAAGGCCTCATAATTCTTCCCGCAGCACTTATCGAGCAGGTGTGTTTAGTAGAAACTTCTCAGAGCTTCAGGCCTATGTTTTGTCTTCTTCTCCAGGCCTGGAATGTTTGCTTGCATCAACATCCAGAGCCTGGGAACACTAGACATTTGTTTTTTGGAACTAGGGTGTGTTTATACCATCCCTGGGCCCTAATTGGTTTTATGCTAATTAGGAGAGCTAAGCTCATGTTCTTTCTTTTAGACACATGGGTTTGGGAATCAATTCGTGTTTGGGGTGTTCTGAGAGTTACACCTCAGAAGGGAGAGTGGGACTCTGACACAGAGTCCTGACTTCAACCCAAGCTTAGTCATGATTACCTAGATTAGTCAGGTTTTCCTTTTGTTTCTATGGGAAGGGCTGGGTGTGGATTTCCCTACCTGTACTTTTTGATTAGTATTGTTTTGTTGGATTTTCTTGTATCCTGAACCAACGAAAGAACTGCTATTTCTACATTATGCTTCGAGAACAATAAAGAACTTTTACTTCATCAACAACATCTGTTTATTGGAAGAGGGGGTAAGACAAGAGTTTAGCCATAAGCCACATACTACCACATACATATTAATATTATTCTCCCCATTATTGTCTCGGCTCTGTACAATTCAGGTAAGGCTCACGTTGCTGCAGGTATTTGCAGGATGGCAGTTAGGTGACCTGAGCTTGGAGTCTTGGTTTCCACACAGGGCAGGCAAGTACAAGGAAGCTGTGAAAGGAACAGAGAGATACCAAAGCGAGGGTCAGGCTGAAGCCTATCTGTCATAATGGGGAGGTGGAAATATGAATTCCCCTTTGTCCTCTATAAACAGACTCTTCTAAGAATCAAACTACCCATGGTGAGGATAGATCCCTGTCTTCCTTCACTCATTGAGAGGGAGAAACTTTTTAAAGGAAAGGTGGAGATCATGTAGTAGCAGATCTGGACCTGAAGCTCCAATCATAGAATCATAGAATAACTGAGTTAGAAAGGACCCTTTTGTCCATCAAGTCCAACCCCCTTCTCACTGCAGGAATCCGAATTAAAGCAGATATGACAGATGGTTGTCAAATTCACTCTTGAATGCTTCCAGTGTTGGAACACTCACCACCTCTTGAGGCAGTTGGTTCCACTTTTGTACTGCTCTAACCCTGATAGTTTCCCCTGATATTCACCCTATATCTGACTTCCTTTAATTTGAGCCCATCATTATGCATCCTGCACTCAGAGATGACCAAGAAGAGATGCCGCTCCTCCTCTTTATGACTGTCTTTCAGGTATTTGAAGAGTGCTATCATATATCCCCTCTCAGTCATCTTTTTTGAAGGCTCAACATGCGCTGTTCCTTCAGTCTTTCCTCCTATGGCTTCGTTTCCAGTCCTCTGATCATCCTTGTTGCCCTTCTCTGTTCCTAATTTGTTTACACTTAGCTCCTCCTCTGATAACCACAAACCCTTTTCATTTTACCATAATCTTCTGTTTGCCAGGTTTTCTGCAGTGTTTTCCCCATTCTATGTTGCAAGATTCCAATTCTAGAAACTCCTCAAAGTGAAGCTAAAACATGGTGGTATTCTTGGACTTTTCCTCTATACATTCTGTCTGATCTTCACATTTCTTTTTTTATTATGGTCCAAAACTGAGCCTGCCTGCAAGGATAATGGAAGGCTATGTGACAGAGCTAGAGGGAACTCATCAGTAGTCATAGAGAGGACTATGTTGTTGCATACCCATGCAGCTTTTGTCACACTTTGGACTACCATTCACTTAAATCCCAATACAAAAACCTGTAAATGGTTATTTGGAGATGTGGGGAAAGGCTACATACTGATATCAATTTTGTGGATATGTTAGATTTTTTAAAAAACATAGTCATTTCAAAGACTTATGTTCTTATTTTATAATAATTGATTGGCTAGATCAGAACTGGTGTATTAGTTTCTGTCATATTTTAATCCCCCCAGCTCTATTTTTTCTTCTTTGTGCTGGTTATGAATTAACAATCCCTTTGAGCAACTGCTAGAAGGGTGCCCATGGGCTGAAATAAAGTCTTCCTAGCACATCTGCATATCACGATGAAGCTATCATCTCCAAAAGAGTCAGAAGCCAGTTCCATTAATGAAAATGAAGCTGAAACATTTCTGAAATCCTGCAAATTAGTCACACACACAAAAAGAGCTCCCAGAATAGCTTAGATAAAAGCCAGGTTACAGTGTAAAGGGATATGACAAAGAGAAAAGAAATAGGGCATATAGATATCTTACAGTTACCATATGATTATTATAATCAATTTTATAGATCAATGCTGATCTAGTTTTTATAAATGGCTATAGAAGTATTCAGCCTTTAAAGTGAGATCAATATAGGGAGGAAGGAATGTGATAGTCCTTCTCCCTTTTATCTGTATTTTTGTCATTCTAATTCATGTAGGGTGATTTTTAAACTGAAAGCCTTTTCCAGATGTGGACATTGTTCAACTATATATATTTCAACAGCAATCATGGGTTTCTGAATGTGAGCCACCATTCTCAGTGAAAATAAAGAGGAAAGGTACAGACAAAGTAGATATTCAACCTTTCCTGGCTTTGTCCTCACAATCCTATAGGGTCCTAGAAGGTATGTTTGCTTTGCTGCATAAAGTAATGTAACAACAGACACCAACAGGAACAGTTTTAGGAAGGAATGATCCAATTCCAGGGAGATGAAGGCTATCAGTGGCTGTTCATCATATTCCTCATCACCAGTTGCTATGGAACCAGAACTACAGATAGCAGTTTTGGCATCTGAGGTAAGCAGCATGAAGCAGGCTCAGTCCTCTTTCTCCTCCTCCTCTTCCTCACCTCACTACTATATTGAGGCAATGTGACAGGACTTTGTAATCTTCCTCTACTGTTCCTCTACTTGCTGCTGTAACCACTGCTAGGACATTATGAGTATAGGTCAAGCCAGGTCCACTGAGGAAGATGGAGCAGAAACTGTAACCTTGGGGCTTGGGAAGGACAGAAAAAGAATTTGCCTAGCCCTGTGGTTTCCTGAAGACTCATACATACAAGATAATGGACACCAAGAAATAAATAGGTGCTCAAACAAGGATTTTTATATCCTCCTAATTTTGGTGCTGTGAGCCAGAGCCCCAGTCATCATACCTTAGTTACGCCTTAAGGCTCAAATCCTGGTGCTTAACAGAATAAATCACGCTTGAATAGGCCTATTGGATTAATGTGGATTTGGTGAATCAACTCCTCAGTAGGTTTCATTGATTCAAATGAGCCTCCTCTAACAACAGCTCACTGTGAAGAAATACAGAATCCAGCTCATTTACTGGTCTGGTGAATACTACCAAAAACATGTACCAGTGGAGATTTAATTTTGGCCAATGACAAAACCAAGAAAGTGGTTTCATTTTGGTGGTTCAAACTTTGAGCTGGACATGAAAGAAGAAGCTCACTTTGGCATTCTAAGTAGAGTAGGCTTATTCGAATCAGAAGTTACAAGGAGTTGGCTCACCAACCCACCCACCCCAAAAAAAGACCCGCTCTATTGCAATATACAGTCAAACCTCGCATAAAGAGCGCCTCGCTTAAAGAGTAACTCACTTAAAGAGCAGAATTTTCTCTGAATGTTCACTTTGCTTAACAAATAAAACCAACCAGGGTTTGCAATCCCTCCCACCAGAAATCACAATTGGTCACTTACAATGGTGTTTTGCTTAAAACACAAACTCACTTAAAGAGCAATCCTGTAAAACACATTATGCTCTTTAAGTGAGGTATAACTGTACTATGCCAAGCAAGAGGTTTTAGGCCCATGTGAAACAAGATCACAACTACCAACTTCCAGATTTTGTTTCTTACCATAGGTGGCAAAACATCCTTGGGTCAACCTGAGCCACCTGGTGGGAGATGGTGGATGAAACTCATGAAATGCTTTTGAAACAAAGATTGAACATAGAGTTTTATGTCAGTTTTTAAGTCCTTGGTGATCAACTAAGACTAAACGTCAACATGGAAGATCAAATCATTGTTCTTGCAGGTTTTAACTACAAAAAGACATTGTTATCATTGGCCCAGTGTGTTGCTAGCCAGCCACCATTGGTCCATGTGTCAGAAACACAGCCTTATTATCTCACAGTCATTGATTTTCATTCCCAAAATGTGCTCTTTGCTTTGTGACTTCAGGAGGGAGGGAGGGAACCTCTCTAAAGTACAAGAGCTTTGATATAGTACAAATTACTAGCCTTTTATCTGCCATTGTCCAACCTGGAGCTGGAATACAATGCCAAAAGTTTCTTGAAAAGAACTCATTATATTGGCACACACAATATAATCATGTCCAGACAGTATCCTGGCTTTGCTCTAAATACTCTTTGGTGTTCCTGCTGAAGTTCTTTTATTGTTTTCTCTGCCCTTAATGGCATGTGCTCGCTCTCCACTTAGTCTTCATTCTGGAACATAACACAGCTATACGAGGTCAATTGAAGAGACCCTGCTCAACAGGCCACCATCAAAGCAGATGGCAGACACAAAAAGAGACTGGGCTTATTTCACACTGTTGGCCCTCTGTCACTCCAGGGATGCTCATCTGCCTCATTAAAAGA
Organism: Furcifer pardalis; assembly: GCA_030440675.1. NCBI lineage: Eukaryota > Metazoa > Chordata > Lepidosauria > Squamata > Chamaeleonidae > Furcifer > Furcifer pardalis. The sequence goes on from CP126891.1 coordinate 54,428,455, forward strand.
AAAGTTTATTTTGAAATTAAATTTCCCAACATTTCTGAGCTATGCTGGCTGGGAGATTATGGAAGAGTTAGTCCAAAAGTAATCTTCTAAACTGAGTATAACTTTTTCAAAAATGACTTAATATTCCACCACCCCTCCCAAAAAAAATCCCTTGTTCTTCATAGTCTTTGTCTTTCTCCTTTTTCCACATATGCCTTGTATGATATGGAATTTGTAGACATTTTCTCCAAATGGGCAAAGCACTTTATTTGTTGTCTCTGTATGTAGTGCAAGGTTGGTTTTATTCTAGTTCTTTTCTTTATAATCTCATTCCTGATTTTATCCCTTCTAGTCATTCCAGCATCCTTCCTTAGACATTTCATTTCTGTGTTTAGTTTATGTTTTGTTGTAAGTGTCCATGTTTGACATTGGTAACATAAAGTGGGAATGAATATGCTTTGTATGAGGTGCTTCTTTGTGTTGGTCGGTATTGCCTTGTGTTGTAAGAACGGAGCAAACCTCTCCCCACAAATCAGATCAGAATAGCATATCTAAGGTTAAAAAAAACACGCACACACACACACACACACACACACATTTCATCCCTTCTGTGAGGTTCATTAGGGCAAGCCCAAAACATCATTTTGTGCTGAATGAGGATATAAACCCAAGTCTCCCAAGTCCTCGTTTATAACTTCTGTCCACCCAAGCACACTGGCTTTCAATATACAGTACAACTGACTCAAGGCACTGAAAGGAAATTAGTTTGACAAACATCTTGGAGAAAAGAGTTTCAAAACACAGGGGCTTCCACAGATAAGGTCCTGCTGTTTCTCTCTATTCACTCTTAGCAGACGTCACAGCTTTACTTGATGCTATTGCTAGAGAACTTGAGGGAACCTTAAGGGAAGAGGGCTCTCTAAATTGAGACTGTAACTCAACAAGCATAAATCTGTAAACTTCTTCCAGCCTTGGGAGAGCTTTCACCAGCTTAATTTTATATACACTATACAGTTTCAGAGCTACGAATAAATTCTGTCGCACAATTTGGGAAGTGCAGGGAAACCCATCAATATATAAGTGGGCAACTAAATCATAATATAATATGACATCTTTGGGGACAAAATAATTGTAAAAGCCCCTGGTAGGCTGATTTTCCCCTCTTGTTTAAAAGAAGTTATCCACAGAGCCCACATGATACATTTTTAATGAAATAATACAATTGCATTTTGCAGATCTATACTTTCCAAATAATTCAAAGTGACATCTCCAGAAGTAGCAATGATGTAGTTCCACAAGTTGATAATTATGTGGAACGGCATAGATATGCTGTTTGACAGGCAGTAAATATATGTCTCCCTTCCCACCAATTCTGTTCCACAGAACAATAGAAGTAATTAGAGTGAATGAAAGGGGTGGTGTGGGGGGAATTACCTGCCACAAATAAAAAATGACACCTCATGAATAATCCAGACCTTTTTTTCCCATTAAGTTTAATAATTTTCTTTCAGTGTTTTGTCACGTTTTCCCTCTATTTTTTCCCTTGCTGCCAACCAGCTGCTAACTGGCCTTCCAAGTCTGGTTGGAAAAATACAGTACTGGGCCAAAAGTTTGTGAATTCAGCCTGCAATTCGAACAGCACAAGCAATTCTTTCAACAGAAAGTTAGTAAAGGAATCCACAGACTGGTCCACACCAGACTGAGGAAATGCTAGCCCAGGCAAATCAGAAAACCACCAGGCACACGATTCACATAAGCAAAAGATTGGTGGTCATCCAAACCACTATGCCAGGTTGGTTCTCCAACTGTTGCCTCTAACCAACTAGACAGACAGCCTCAGAAAGGACGTTTATATCTTGCCAATGCCAAAGTTATGCATGGTGGTGGTGATCTTACTGTTCAGAAAATACCCCAGCCTGCAAGACCAGGCCATGACAGTTAGGCTAATCTACCTTGGCTTGCTATAGGGCCAAAGTCAGGCCTATATGTGACAGCTCTCACCTGTCCAAGGAGCCTATCCATTGCCTCAGGCTATACGTGTACAGAAATTTTAATTATCACTGGACAAGTAGAGGCCAAGGTTTTATCAAGAGAACTGTACCAACAACAATGGCCAAGTCAGATTGAAGCCAAGTGATTTTTGCTTGCAAAAGTATTGTGCAAATTATTGTTTACAGAAAGCTTTTGAGAAGTCTGCATTCTGCTCTTGTAGACCAGACTAAAAGAACTTCCTCAACCCTCAAGAGAGCTCTGCTCAGTGATTGTTTGCCACATGTAAAGGATTTGTGGTAGCACAGGAGAGAAGTTCTAATTTTTGTTACATAATTCCTTAAACTGGCTCTATGTGTGCAAATCTGCTTAGCCATTAGAGAACAATCACATGGGTCTGCCTTTTGCTAGTCACAAAGGAAAAGAAGTCCATGGCTTGCTGGACAATTGAGGAAATCCAAGCAAGGAAATCAACTGTGCGACTGGACAACAACAAGCGAGGGAAACAAACTCAGCAATCTACTTAAGTCCAGGCAGCTTGTTTACTGGTTCACTTTCCGCATGAGTTGATGGTCTTTCTCAATGCTCTGTGACACCTATTTCCTGAGCTTGAAAGCAACTAACTTTTCTAAAGGAGCCGTTTTGGCAACAGGCTTATTTTGTAGTTATAAACTGGAATGAAATTATGTTTTGCCTATAACCGCCATTGCTGTAGTTGTCTGATTTTTTGGTTAGATGAGAACAGGGTATCGCTTGTTACTCTTACTGCCTTGGGGATGGGGAAACAAGGATTAACCTGAGGAATAGAAGGCACAAGGAGGAATGGCTTCAAGTATGGTTCATTTTGCATTTCTGCTTCTCCTTGCAGGAGAGTCTTGATGGAGCCACCTAGGCTGAAGCTGCTGTTGCGAAATGCCAGATACAGTATGTGAAAGATAAGACTGCTAACATCTAGGATTGCTTGCATTACAGGGACCCATAGTCTCCATAGAGTCCTGATGGTGCAGTAGTTAAACAGCTGAACTGCAGTCAAAGCTCTGAAGTTGTGCATTCAGGCCTGATGGGGATAAGGTTAACTCGGTCTTCTATCCTTCCAAGGTCAGTAAAACAAGTATCCAGCATGTTGGGGACAAAATGCTCATCCTTAGCTGCTACTCGTATCTGAGAATGCATTTTTTTTCCTGAAGCAGGAAAAGTGCCATTGGCATGAATTTGTTTAAGGTAGATCTCAGCTTGCCATAAAGTGACCCACACACTATGATCATGGAATCATTTCCTGCGGCACATATGAAATGAGACATGCAGGATTTAACACTGGGGCTGCAATGGACTGCCACAGCCTTGAGGATATGGACAAGATGTGCCTCTTCCGCCTCCATGACCATTGGGAATAAGAGTTCCTCCTCCGCTCATTTTGCCATTAGGCCCAAGATGATTATTTTCAGTGACATTTCCTCCATTGAGGGGGACCATCACCCACCCAAAGGGGCTTATCTGCCCATAGCTGTTAGCTCCTTTAGGGAGTCAGGCAGTGGTGGGCTGTCAAAAAATTTACTACCCCACCATGGGTGGAGCCTACATCGTGGGCAGAGCCAACATCATGATGTCATGATGTTGTGGGCAGAGCCAAAGGAAAAAAATTAATTAATTAATTAATTAATTAAAACTACACATTAAAATTAAAATAATCTACCAACCCACCCACCCACCCACCCCAAACACAAACCCGTCACTTACCTGGCCTGGGGTCAGGGAGCAGGCACTAGGCAGGCAGGCAGGGAGGCACTAGGCAGGCAGGGAGGCACTAGGCAGGCAGGAAGGAAGCATGGTGGCGTGGCAGCGTGGCAGCATGGCAGTGCGGTGGCGGGGCGGTAAACCGGCACAGCCCAGCAAGGAAAGGCCGCTGCTGCCACTTCTCCAGGCGCTTCCTGCACCCTTTCTGGGAAGCCAAAATGGCTGCCTAGAACTGCACATGTGTCAAACATCCATTTGATGCATGCACACTTCTATTTTTTGGTGTGCATGCATCAAATGGAGGTTTGACGCATGCGCAGTTCTGGGCAGCCATTTTGGCTGCCCGGAAATACACATCTGAAGGGCAGCTGGAGAAGTGACTGAACCGGTCACCCGGGGGCTTACCACCACCACCAGCAGCGATCCCCTCTGGATGGCCGCTACCGGTTCAAGCGAACCGGTCCAAACCAGTAGCAGCCCATCACTGGAGTCAGGTCATTTATCACTGCCCAATACTTGGTGTTGAGTCACTGGCTGTATGGTCTACTCCATTACCATAGTGGGATGCCTGGCCAAACATTGTGAACAATGATGGGAAGGAAAGTTTTCACATTATCAGCCTTATCATGATACAGTACAAAAAATGGGATGGTATATAAGTATAATTGCTATTCCTATTGCCCGCTATAGTCTTACATGGATTGTTTCAGAATTGCTCAGACATGTTATGGTTATTATTATTTTTCTAAAGGAATCTCAAAGTAGGCAGATTATTACAACTCCAGGGGTGAATGGCAGATTTTAATTCCACAAAATTTATACCATGTTGTGAAGGATGTTTTCAATTCTGAAACAGAATTGCATTGTTCTCGTGCAGAATTCAGCAGCGAAAGCATCTGCATGCAATTTGGTAGTTTCTTCTGGGCAAGAACAGGTGTGAAAAAGAAACAACTGTTATAATAAAGGAAAATAAAAGGAAATCTGGGAAATGGTGCTGACGCAAAGAGAAGCCTCAGGGGACAATTTCTGCATTGAAACTCTTGGAAAATTAAAGGGAATGGGAGGAAAGTCCTTGTCACACCCTTGACATCAGAAAGTCATGAGAAAGCTTGAAGCATGATTGACAGGATGAGCCTCAACAAAGGATGAGCACCCTACCAAAGGGATATCCTCCTACCAGTAGTGGGCTCAAAAAAATTTTACTACCACACTGTGGGCATGGCTAACTGTGGGCATGGCTAGGTGAATGGGTGGGCATGGCCAGTCACTTCCTTCTGCTCAGTGCACATGCGCTACATTATAGTTTAGCACATGCGCACTAAGCCAAGCGACCATTTTCTGCACTTGGACTGGGAGCAGTGTGGACGCAGAACAGAGGCAGTGGCGGCAGCAGCGGTGGGCAAAGTGGTGGTGGAGGAGATGGAGGTGGAGACAGCGGAAGAAGCAGTGGCGGCTGGAGCAATGGTGGTGGCGGCGGCCAGAGCAGTGGCAGTAGGAGCCGGAGCAGCAGCTGGAGTGGCAGTGGTGGCCGCTGTTCCCACCACCACCACTTTGGCAGCCGCCACCACTTTGCCCACAGCCATGGCCACTGCTCCCGCCACTGTCACTGCTCCCACCGCCACTTCTTCCGCTGTCACCATCTCCGTCTCCTCCACCGCCGGTTTGCCTACCACTGCTGCCTCTGCTCTGTGCCCGCACTGCTCTCAGTCTAGGGGCAGAAAATGGGCACTTGGCATAGCGTGCATGTGCTAAACTATAAAGTAGTGCATGTGCACTGTGCAGACGGAAGTGACCTGCCACGTCGGTGTGACCTCTCAGGATTTCCGCTACCGGTACGCCCAAGGTGCATCAGGTCCAGCACACCACTGCCTCCTACTTCCATGACATGCGCCTTGGTTACTTTCTATTTATCTACAATTAGTATTTAACCAAGGGGTACCCAAACTTTTCAGGCCACAGGCTGGTCACATGGTTCAGGGGGCTAGTCACTATGGCCTGGGGGCCGGACCCAGTCCCCAATACCAATTCATCTGGCCCATGAAGCCTTTATCGCTCCCAAAATCGGAAGGAAAATGTGCCCATATGGGCACAATTTACTTCCGCTTCCAGGAGTGACAAGGGCTTTGTGGGCCAGATGAATTGGCATCAGGGACTGTATCCAGCCCATAGGCCATAGTCTGGGCATCCCTGATTTAACCCATCCCCCCCATTGCATCCATGCTGAGAAGATGCCAGTAGCTGCCCTGGCTACACCCTTCAGTGCCCTGACAAATAATTTGTTCATGAGGAAGATGGCTGCCACCAAAAATTAAAAAACATAGTGGCCAATTTGCTGTTTACCAGCAGCCATTTTATGCATGTACATGCCCAATACCATAGCAGTCATCTAAGTTGGCTACGGGTAGAGCTCCATCATCACCAAAGAGAAGTTACCAATTCCCCTAAACATGTATTCACTAGTTTACATGTACAGATTCAAAACAGGAAATATTTTTAATTTAAATGGGATTTTAGTCTGGTGAATGGGATACCTTCTTAATCCATGTGCTAGATAATAACTATGGAGAGAAAAGTTTATCCTCTCTGATCTCTTGGTTTCTTTAAAATAGATGTGGTTTGGGTAACGAACTCTATTGACACATTAAAAAAAGGATCCTTCACCCTCCCACCATCTCTCATGCACACATTTGTACTTTCTTCTTTGCAAAAACCATAAAATCACACCCTTCAGTCTATCATGTAGATACATTCACCTGCTAAATCCACTCCTTGAAGGCATAGGTAACATTAAATGCTGTAAACAGCAACTATTTTGGAGCATAGAAGAGCAATTTAATGTTATCATTGATGGCAGGAACTGATCTGAATGGGGCAGTTTTGCCCCAAACAGACCCAGTGCGTAATCTGGGGGTCCTTCTGGACTCATGACTCCTGCTCAAATAGCACGTGGCAGTCGTGGCTAGGAGGGCTTTTGCACAACTCCATGTTGTGCACCATTTACGCCTGCTCCTAGATTGGGACTCCTTGCTCATGATCACACACGCTTTGATCACCTCCAGACTTGATTATTGTAATGCGCTCTACATGGGGCTGCCCTTGGCAACCATTTGGCAGCTTCAACTGGTCCAGAACACAGCTGCTAGGGTTGTGATGGAGTGTGGGCATTGTGCTCGTGCCTCACCACTTCTCCGAGAGCTGCACTGGCTCCCAGTATGCCTCCAGGTGCAATTCAAGGTGCTAGTTTTCACCTTTAAAGCCCTACATGGATACTTAAGAGTCCGTGTCACCCTGAGAACATCTGTCCATCCCACCAGAGCAGAGAGGAGAAGCTCTCTGGTTGTACCATCAGCTAGAGAGGCTCATCTCTCTAGCATGAGAACGAGGGCCTTTTCTGTGTCCACTCCAGCCCTATGGAACCTCCTACCAAGTGAGTTGCATCTCGAAACAGAGCTGCTGCCCTTCAGGAAGGGAGTGAGAACCTGGCTGGCAGGGCACGTGTTGAGTGCAGCCCAGACAGTCAGCTTGGCCGGCTGGCTCCTTTGAATACCCCACCTCTCTCTCTCTCTGTTGTTATTTTTTTAAAAAAATTAAGTTTTTAATCTTTTAACTTTAATTTTTTTGTAAGTAATGTGTTTTTAATTGTTTTAGATTGTAAGCCACCCTGAGTCCTTGGATAAGGGTGGGGTATAAATGTAATAAAATAAATAAATAAATAAATAATGACTCGTGGGCTATTACTATATCATTGTCATAAAAACTTGAGCAAGATTTTTCTTTGATAAGCCACTAAACATAGAAGAGCAAAATAAATCAGAAATAATGCCTACCGTGCCTGAATATTCTCCCACTCCCTATGTTGGTTGAAAACCAAGGTCTTATTTTGCTGTCATCATGTGAATGCATCCATTTTTCAATTAGCTTGGCATCATGAGTCCATTATCTATTGGTTACGGTTTCCTTCTCCCACTAGGATGCTTTCACGTGGTTAACCGGAGCATCATAGCATGAGTTCAATGACATCACTCTGCTAAAATTAAACAGGCATTGAAGGCAATGCTTTCCAAAGAGATAAGTGCTTTCAAAACAATTTCCTGAAGGCTGCATAAATAAGAAGAGCTTTGAGGTTTTATTGTCATATACCGTCAAGTCATCTCCAAAGGTCAAAGTTGTTCAGCCCATACTGTATATTCTTTTCTTTCCTATAATTCTCTTCCCATTCCTTCTACCCTGAATTATCAGCTGAACCATCTATACTTCTCATTATTCATTATATGATCCACATATTCTACCTGTCTACATTTTAAATGCTTTAAGATGTCCTGGCCTTTATTTGAAGACAAAGGTGTATGGTATTTTATCCCAACCCTCGCCAATTAAAAACTTACTTTCAGAAAGGAAGCCTGACCTGCCCATCTGACCATGAATTTTGGAACTTTTATGTTACTTCTACACCACCAACAACTCTGTAGTGCCCAGACTGATGAAGAATCCTGCCATGTCAAAAGCTAGCTTCTACTCAAGATATTTTAGTGGTCTAATATAGGGGTTCCCAACCTAAGGCCTGCAGGCCAGATCAGGCCCATGGTACCATTTCATGTGCCCTTACATCCCCTCCAAGGACATTTGTAAAGCAAAATGGCCATCCCTTTGGAGCTGTTGGGACAAAATGGCCACCCCCATCTTGCAGGCAGGACAAAATGGCCATCTGGCCCTCAAAGCTGAGGGAGAGAGAGATCCAGCCCCCAGGTTGAAAAGGTTGGGAACCCCTGATCTAATGTGATATCACCCATACTCATCTTCAAACTGTGTATAAGGTTCAGCCTGCTTCATCCCTCTATTTTGTTTATCATTTCCTATTTTCTTTACTACTTCATAGGTCCACCTCTTACTCCAACAAGTTTTTAGTACCCTGTGATTTATCTGAATTTTAGTCCTGTGTGTTAAAGCCTTTAATTTAAAGGTCATAGTTCCTGCCATTAAGTGAACTGAGGGCACTTTCCACAATAGAATTCACATTGCCAAAACCATTTATAAATTCTGATGCATATTACATTGCTTATTTATTTTAAAAGCTGCTCTGGACCATGTTATTCTGATTTTGATTACATAAACCTGTTCCTTCAGCCAAATTTGAAGATATTTATATTTGTAAACTCACTCCACTCTTTCATTTTGGATCTTTATAAGCATTTTTAGGGCTGCTTATTTTTTAAAAAAATGATTATTAGATATGCAACAAAGCTGTTGTCAAATATCATACACGGAAATTGCACTGGACTGGACACGTTTATCAAATGACAGACGGGCGTTGGACAGTAGCAGTCACCGAGTGGTGTCCAGAAGGAGTAAAAAGACCCCTTGGCAGGCTCCCCAAGAGATGGGAAGACCCAATTGTGAAAAGTTTTGGTCAAACCTGGAGAAGAAGAATGCGGCAGCAAAATGAATGGAAAGCAACTTGCGACCAGCATAATTCATCCCTTGATAGTCAGGTTAATTGAAGAATCGAGGAATTATGTATGCAAAACATTATGTATGCAATAGCCTGGGAATGGGTATTGAAGGATTTAAGGCTTCTACGGGAAATTTGATGGAGGAAGATTTTTGAAAATTTAATAGAACAAAGAACATCTTTATCCGGTAATCTCTGCCTGCATTCTTGGTTCATCCACATTGTTGCAAATGACAAGTCCATTCCTTTATCTCCGCATAATAATAATGTTTATTAATTTCAGCTTTCTACTGCCCTTCTTTTGCTACAGAATTAACTTTTTTGAGGCATGGGAGCTGAAATCTTGTGTGTGTATATTCACTTTGAGTTTTGGTCTAATGAGGAATAATTGCAGGAGTGCCCCATTTCTCTCTCATCATCATTAGTAATCCAGTTTCCTTATTGGCGGTATAATCCTTTTCCCTTGGTACATTATCCACTTACAAACTGGATTATCTTCTCATAAAATGATGCTTTACTCTTCAGTTACCTCTCAAATTAAGCATTTCTTAATTTTTGATATTAAACTCTGAAAAATAAAATAAGTGGTGGCAATTCTACTATGGTTTAGTAACTGCAAAGTATTGGCTCCATTTGTTGAGTCCTTTGAAGGAGGAAAAAACCCTAGACCAGGGGTTCCCAAGATACAGCCCGTGGCCAGCCCCAGCTGTATTCAGAAGTGGATGTATTTATGTCAGCTGTAAAATGCACCCACCCATGCATAAATGCACCCGTGGCTGTTGTAAACATGGAAGTGGGCACATTTACAACAGCCATAAATGCACCCGCTTCTGCTTTGGGGAGGCGTGGTCTGGCCCACTCAGCTGTCTGGGACACGTGGTCAGGCCCATGGCATAAAAAGGTTGGGAACCCCTGCCCTAGACTTTCTTCCTTCAAATACAAACCCATTCAACTACATACGTAAAGATAGTGTAGAAATGCATTGGCTTGGACTGCAAACTGCTCACTAAAAAGGTGAATACTATCAAAGGTCGTGTTTCATTTCAACTCTTCCAAACCTTTTTCACTTTGAGGAATAAAATTGTACATTCAAAAAACGTGCAGAGAAAGGGCATTTGTAAAAGCCTAGTCTTTTTTAATATTAGGTACTTACCATCATTAAGAAGCTGACTGGGAGGCGGAAGGTCAGCAGTTCGATTCCTGAGTACTGCAGGATGGAATGAGCTCCCGCCTCTGTCCCAGCTCCTGCCAACCTAGCAGTTTGAAAGCAAGAAATTGCATGTAGATAAATAGGAACCACTTCGGTGGGAATGTAACAGCGTTCCATGCACTCCGGTGTCTAGTCATGCCTGCCACATGACCATGGAATCGTCTGCAGAAGCAGACAGCTCTGGCTCTTCGGCTTAGAAACAGAGATGAGCACTGACCCCTAGAGTCGGATACGACTGGCTTTCGAGCAAAGTAAAACTTTACCTTACCTCTGGGGGACTGTGAAACTAGTTTGTTTGTTTGTTTTTTCTTTCATGTCCAGGTCAGACTTTAAATTGCCAAACTGAAGCCACCTTCTTGGCTTTGTCATTGACCAAACTTAAATGCTGCCTTTTGCCTTTCCCTTCAACCTCACAAAATAATTTATTCTTCCTCTCAGTCTTTTCAGATTAATCAGCAGAAAACAAATAAGCACAATTGTTCAGTCATTGGCAAAGGAATCTTTTTGCCTCTGTTTACTCCACTGCTCAATAAGCGAGAAAAGACATCACTCGGATGCCTGCCAAAGCACACACAGAAATTACTTACCTCAGTGATTCAGTGTCTACCTTTAGTGCTGCTTCCAAACAATGATCATACTGGGCATTCAAGGAACATTTTTTTAAAGTGCACATTTTATTTATTTTCAGTTTTATTCCGTGGGAGAAAATGGAACTAGGGATATTAATAGGTGCAGTTATTTACTTCCCCCCCTAACCACAGTTAGCTAACTCATAAGTTCTGATGGGAAGAACCGGCTGTATTCATCACTACAGGCGCCATTTGTGAAGACAGAGGAAACTGGAGTGATGCAGGAATGGTTATTTTCAGGACAGCTGGAGAACATAACAGGAAGAGAGATGTTGAATCACTGAACTGATAGAAAGCCACTGGGTTGTCAAATCTAGCAGCTCTCAAGCAAGGAGGATGCTGGGAATAACAAAGTAAAACTCAGCACTCTTTGAAAATAGTATTTTCTCCTAACCCATCACTGTCTGACCTGCCTGCTTCATAAAGTACTGTATCATTATTCTGTCAGTAACAGTAGGCAAAGATTGCAGAAGTTACTTGTTTAAACTCGGTATCCCTTAACTACCATGTTGGCTAGAAAAATCTTTTTATTCAGTCAGGCTTGGCCCTCCCAAGCACCTCAGTGATTGGCATGTCCTTCCAGATCTTTGGCTTTATTGAGGAGCTCAGCTGCTAGTTACCTTCTCCTTCTGTGCCAGCAACTTAATATACTTTATGTCTTTGATTTACCTTTTCTTCAGTTCCAACTTTTTGAAAAGGAACATGAAGCATCATGCAATAGCAACTTTTTTAAAAGGAGCGTGAAGGATCTGTTCGCATGTCGCTATGCCCCAGAAGTGAAGAGTGGCTATTTATGCTGCCCTGTAATTGCTCTGCAAACACACAAATATTTTCATTTTTTCCTCATTTTTGCACATTAGCCCAACATCAATCCACATGCCTGTTTTTTAAAACACAGGACAGACGGCCTCAATAAACAAGAATAATGAACAACTACCCGCTGGTGAATCTGACCATGTGAGGCTTCCTGGGTTCACCTTTGAATGAATCTGTGATTTTTCTTCTCCCCACCCCCTTTTAAAAATTAGCCATCAGATGTGCATGACGTTCCCTACGTGATGTTCCCTGCAGGTCACAGTGACCCTTTCTTATGTTCTTAGCTGATAGTGACCAGTACAGTGGTGGGCACCAGCAGGTTCACACCAGTTCACCAGAACTGATGGCAGAAATTCTGGCTGGCCGCACCCATCCAAGTTTTGAAATAAAGTAGTCCTAATTCGGGTGCAACGCAGGGCTTTCCCCTTGGCTGTGACCTGCCTTATCCCTTCCTTATTTAGTCAGGGATTTTCCACTCGAGACTTCCTAGGTGCTTCTCCACTTTATCAGCCAAGAACATGGATGTGCTCAAAGCCATCCTAACTCCTTTGTCTTCTTCTTCCAAAAACTCCCCATCTATTCTTATGCCCCTACTTAAGCTTAATAATTGATAAGTTTAATGGGGGAAAATCCCTTTTCCAGTCAGCAAGCCCTTCTAAAAGCATTAATTGGTTAGCAAGCAAATTCTACTTCTTTAATTCTTTAGCCATTTTAGAGCTTAGGTCGCCATTGCCCATAGTATCTGACTATACGGTTCAGTGCTTTCAGAGTTTGGAGAGGGGTGGGGTGGAAATGTTGGCTAGCTCGTTGCAATCATGATCATTTTCCACAACGCCCATCATCTCCAGTGGGCAATAGGCAAGTCCTGATCTTTAGCTCTGTGATTAGGCCTCCTGGGATATGAAGTTCTGGAGCCATAATCCTTGAACCATTACTATAGATCCTAGAGGTTAGTAAACACTGGCATGAATTTTGCAGCCTGTGTTCTTAGGAACTTTTGGATGACCTAGAATACAGTCATGTGGAGTCAGCACGGGCAATGACCAAGACTTTTACTAATCAAAAGTTTCCTTTTCTTATTTATTAACTTCCTAGCCTTTCCAGCTCTTGGAGTTGTCTGCACTAAGGATGTAAATCAGGGGTGCCCAAACTTTCTGAGCTGTGGGCTGGTCATGTAGTTGAGCAGGCCAGTTATGTGGTTCCTCCCACTGGAAGCAGAAGTAAAACACACCCATGCATGCACAAAACACTGCCATAAAAGCATGTGTTTATGACTGCTGTGGGTGCTTTAGAGCAGCGTTTTGCAGATGCACGGACACATTTTACTTCTGCTTCTGGGAATGGCATGGGCTGGATTATTAGGCTCCATGGGCCAGATCTGGCCTACATTCCATAGTTTGGCCACACCTGATGTAAATTCTTACTTGTTTTGTTCCTGTTTGAGAAGATGTGTAACCGCAAAATTGTTTTCCTTGCCATATGCGGGATCTCGGTCATTTGTGGAAAGTACAAGGGTGATAAACTTTTTTGTTTTACTTTTTGTACAAAATCAGCAAAAGTTGCACAAGTAATGCCATAGGTTGGGGATGGTGAACCTTGATATTCCAGCTGTTTTTGGACTTCAATTCCCAGAAGCCCTGATCAGCAGGAGTGCTGACTTGGGCTTTTGGTAATTGAAGTCCAAGAACAGTTGGAGTGCCAAGGTTCTCCACCACTGCCGTAGGTGCAGACAGTGGAAACTGGAAAAATGATGAGAGCTCCTGATTTGTGGCACAGAATTTTAGAACTTTAAACATCAGACAGTATGAATGCAACTCTTTTCACTCAGTTGTTTTCTGCATGCTGTGTATGTTCTGCATCTCAATCAGAAAAGTACATTTATTTTGATTAAATAAAATTGGCTCTCTTCTTGTTAATCTCACTTGGAAAATTCCACATCAAGGTATCTAATCAAGTCTGGTCAGTCTAAATAAGTTTTTAACAAAGAATTTAGTGAGTAAGTAGTAGCAAAAAAGTAGGTACATGGTGGCATACTGGTTAAGACGCTGAGCTTGACGACCAGAAAGTCAGCATGTCAGCATTTTGAGACCTGAGTGCTGCACAATGGAGTAAATTCCTGCCAACCGAGCAGTTTGGAAGCAAGAAATTGCAAATAGATAAATATGTCCTACTGTGCTTTTTGCCTACATTGTTATGTAGGGAAATGCAAATTTTCTGGAAAAGCAATAGTTAGTGTGTCAATGAGATGCCCTTGGTGGGTTGGGGGGGGGGGGGCTGAAATTTGTGTTGGGGATGCATGCAGCCTACAGTGTTGAATTTATAGACAATACAGCATGAAATCAGTAGCTGTTTCCAGTCTGGTATCTTCCAGATGTGTTGGAGAACTTTCCTAGTCCCAAAGCTACAGACACAAATGCGTGCCAATTTGGCTAAACTTCAAGACATACGTGTGAATGAGAAAAGATGATAGACTCTCCTTTGCTGGAAATATTTAGGTAGCATTTGGGAAGGCATCTCTCAAGGCAACTTTGGCTACTTTGCACATTGTGTTTCAGATCTTTTCTAAGTAAAAAAAGTCCAGATGGATTTTAAGTATTTTCCAACTCTGTTTTTCTACTTATTTGGCTACAATTCCAGACATTACATTAATGGAGTGCATGAAATCACTTGTACTCTAAAGTGATACAGCCCAGGGCCTGATTCACATCCAAGACGAAGACTTGGGTTTAATGTCATCAGTGAAAATATATTGTACATATTTTCTTGTGCAAACCAGAATAGATTGTAGCAGGATGTAGTAGAGAATGGATAAATCTGGATCTACTGGGAGATCTTCACATCATTTGCAGTAAATCCGTCTGAAATCTTTGCCATAAAGTTTAACAAAAGCAATTACAAAACGAAGGGATGTTTTTTTCCTTTTACATTTGGCTTCTAAAATCCCTGCTCTGCAATAAGTAAGATATACCTCAGCCCAGCATATAACTGATAAAGTGCAGCTAGCTGGGGAAGCTTTGAAAAGTTAATTTTTTGGAATACAAATTATATCTCTAGAAGCTATAATCTGAAAAGTAAATTACCTAAACAACTTTGGTAAGTTAGTTCCTCCTCTGCAAATAATTCTATTCCTCCAATTCACATTTGCATTTGGCTCTCATTCCTAGACATGAGGATTCTAATGACACACCAAACCAACCCTGGACTCTGGCAATAAAGCCTGCTAACTAGGTTTCTACAATTAAGACAAATTCCTTTGTTTTCAGTTAAGGCTGGCAAAAATTATGAAAGTGGCCCCATTCTTTGCAAAACTTGTTCATTTGGAAAATGAAAAAACATTCTTGAAAGTACGCAAGCGCAAAATCAAATTAGACTGTGGAGGAAGGGGCTCACTGGACATAGGAATAAAACTGAAGGGAGATATGGCTGAGGAACTCAACCTCCCCTACGTCACTTGGAGGACCCTGAAAAGGCTGAGGGTTGAACACCCTAAATGCAAGACCAACAGGCTCATGTGGGAACTGCTGGCAGACAACAACATGGTGTGTGAATGTGGAGAGACACAGAATCCAGATCATCTGCTGGTCTGCTGGTAACTACAGAAAACATGTACTGACAAAGATTTAAGTTTGGCCAACAACAAAGCCTTCTTCTTCCATGTCTAGGCCAGATGTGGAAATGCCAAAATGAAGTCATCTTTTGGAGAGTTCATTCTGCAGTTCCTTTCACCTAACCTAGTGTATGAAAGATTAGCCAGAAACACAAGGCTGCCATTATTAGGGTGCCTTTACCACTGATTGTTGTTCTAAAATACCACAATCTTTGAGGAGGCTCTTTCTGTGTACCCCAGGAAGGTGGATTCATTTTGGCAGTTTAAAGATTTATCTGGGCCAGGGCTGGATTTACATGAAAAGAGGCCCTAGGCTTTTCCACTTATGTGGCCCTTTCACCTCCCATTTTTAAGTTTGTAAATTACATGAGAGATAATAAAATACATCATCACTGTGATATATATCAATATATAGGCCCCTCTTGATCTTGAGGCCCTAGGCTGAAGCCTAGTTAGCCTATAGGAAAATCCTGATCTGGGCTGCTTCTTTGGCTCACAGCTTTAACTTGCAACTCTTATTGAAAACTTTATCTGACTCTTTTACACCAGCCTTTTGTTGTTAGGCAGACTGCTGTGGCTCAAGTGGTTAAGATGCTGAACTTGATGACTGGAAGATTGGAGTTCGATTCCCAGGTACTGCATGATAGAGTGAGCTCCCATCTCTGTCCCTGCTCCTGCCAACCTAGCAGTTCTAAAGCAAGAAAATGCAAGTGATAAATAGGTGTTGAGGCGTGCCTGCCATGTGTCCATGGAAATGTCTGCAGACACAGACAACACTGCCTCTTTGGCTATAAACAGAGATGAGCACTGAACCCTAGAGTGAGATACAATTAGCTTTCAAACAAGGGAGACTTTTGTTGGTAGACTTTGGGATGCTAGTTTAAAAAAAAAGCTGCCTGTGAAACAAATCTGCCAGTGATAAAGGGTTTTTTTTTAAAAAAAAAACCCTTTGTTTTGTTTTGGAACACCTTTGAATGGAAACTTATTCAGATTCAAACTTACTTAACTCAATATAAAAACTTACTTAACTCAATATAAAAACACTGGATCAGAGATAGACAGTTATGGTCAGAGTAGATCTACAGGACAAGTGAGTGTTATGGTAGCTATGGCTGTCCTATTTCCTTTATTTCAGTGAGTCTCATTGGAGCATGAAATCCATATACTGTATAGTCTTTGTTGCCCTTTGGCTACTATCCAGATTCATCGATGCTTAAAACAGATGTGTCACTAGAGACGAAGATCATGCACACTATTGTATTCCCAATCACCATCTTTGAGTGTGAAAGACAGCTGAAAAGGAGAAAAAAAACTTGTTTGAAATGTGGTGCCAGAAGAGAGTTTTGTGGATAGCCCTGCACTGCCAGAAAGACAAGAAGTGAGTCCTAGAGCAAATCAAGCTTGAACTGTTTCTGGAAGCCAAATGAAGCTGAAGCTGTCCCAGGAAAGGCAGATGTCAGCAGGAAAAGAGGAAATTCAAGTACTGTATGAGATGGATTGGTTCCCTAAGGGAAGCCACCGATCTTATCTTACAGGAGCTCAGCAGGGCTATTGAGGAAGAACATTCTAGAGATCTCTCATTTATAGGGGAATCTAAACCATCCACATTGTGTACATCAACTTTGGCAGTATGGAGTGCATCCACACACACACACAAAACTAATTAACATCACTGTTAATTAAACAATGGCTATAGTGAAAGGATGTCTCAAACCTACACTAGTTGAGAAAATGGATTCTCTTGTTGGTATCACTCCACCTAAGATAAGAAGAGAAATAGCAGTGGACACTGAGAGAACTAATCAAGAGAATAATCCTCGAGATCCTCTGAACAAATATTAGCCTCACGTCCACCAACTCAGATCCAGGAAGAGCTTTATGGTAGGAACAACCATTCTTGAGGGGATGCAAGACCCAAATAACATTATAACATGGAGGAAGGAGCTCATTGAACAAGGAATAACACTAAAGGAGGATATAGATGAGGAACTCAACCTCTCCTATGTCTCTTGGAGGACCCTGAATAGGCTGAAGGTTGGAGTCCCCAAATACAAGATCAACACGCTCAAGTGGGGGTTGCTGTCAGACAGCAACATGCTGTGTGAATGTGGAGAGACACAGAGTCCTGCTCATGTGCTGGTCTGCCGATTACTACTGAAAACATGTACCAAACATGTACCACAGTTGTGTATTCTCTCCCTAGTAAAACCTGGAAAGTGTTGCCATAAGCCAGAATAGCCTTGAGGGCTTCCTCTTTTTGTGTCATATCTGATTTTGAATCTTGGTGATCCTCATGGCGATTAGCCACGAAGACTGTCCTGTGAATATAATGCAGTGGCCTTTCATCTGCCTTCCACATCATAGCATGACACCCGTACCACTGATCCAGCCCCACGAGTCACTTTCTGATCCTGAGCCTCTTTGGCACACAAAGTCCTCATCAGCCCCAGGCCAGAATTAATGAGGCTGCTGCCCTCCATCAAGATGGATTCAAGTGGGATTTAATCCACTTGGTGAACATCACCCTTCCCTGTGGACTTTGCAAGGTCACTAGTCCTCAGGATGGTCATGTTAGTTAACTGCTGCCTGATGCTCAGCATAGAGTCACTAGCAGTATGGTCTACTCTATTACCATAACAGGATAACCTGGCCAGACTGCAAGTCCTGAGGGCACACAATTATTATTATTCATCTTTGCATGGTGATATCTTTCATCAAAATTCTTTTCAAGGGTGTGCTCCTGTGAAGACAACCTGTGAAGAATGGCTTTGCATATGCGAAAGAGACCCTGTGACCTGGGCCAGGTGCAACAGCATCATCCTGACACAACTAGCATATTTCTTTCCTGGAAATAAATTTCCCCAAACAGGCAGTAAACAGAAAAGTGGCAGCTGCCCATTTAAATGATCCTAACTAAGACACCCAAGAGGCAAGCAGCTCATCTATCATAACATGTCAAACCTGCTCCAAAGGTGAGACAGTCCTCTATCTCCGTATTACAGAGCAGTGACAGAGTCCCGGAGGTGTCTGACAGATTCTCGTCACTTTCTTTAACTGACATTGAGAGTAAGAAGCCAGTACAGTTGGTTAAGGCTGAGTCACTCACATCGTATATTCCCAAATATCACTGGGTCGCAGAGACTGCAGATGTCATTTGGGTTAGCTTATTTCGATGTCATTGCATCACCTTCACAAAAATTACCTCACAGCCAATTTGCCCTTGATGAAATGGGGGGTTTCTGTGACATTGTGTCTCCCCTGGCCCAACACCTTTTCTACTGGATTTGTAGATCCTATTATTACTACTATACTAGTACAGTAATACCTCTGATAACGTTTACCTCAGATAATGCTACAATCGCATAACGTTAAGTAATCTGGGGAGGAGAATTGGATTGAATAACGTTCAGGTCCTATGGGATGGATCGGATAACAACCGCTAAAGCCTGTGCTCTATGGCGCTTTAACATTATCCGATCCATCCCATAGGATTTTAACATGCATCGGATAACACTAAAAATTGGATAACACCAAGACTTGTGGAACCAAGTCTTAGCGTTATCTGAGGTATTACTGTACCTCGGATAACGATGAGACTTAGTTCCACAAGTCTCGTTGTTATCCGGTTTTTAATGTTGTGTGATGCATTGATAGCACAACATTAAAAAAAACTGTTCCCTTTCCGAAGAGGAAAGGGAACAGGGGGGCAATCTGCCTGCCTCTTTGGAAAGGGCAGTGGGGATTACATGAGTGGAATCCCCACTGCCCTTTCCAAAGAGGCAGGCAGATTGCAGCTTGGGATCAACTGCTTGGGTTGTGGGTTGAACCTGGGGTGATTCAACCCACAACCCAAGCAGTCCCCAATTTTGGCTGTCCTGCACCCTTGCCACCTCCAGGGAGGTCAGGGGACCTGATCCACGCTCTTCCCAATGTTGCCCAACATCCCCAGTCAGTACACTGAGTCAAAACATCGAGGAACGTCAGGAACAACGCAGATCGGGTTCCCCAACCTCCCTGGAACTGGCAGGTGTGCCAGAGAGCCCGAAATGGGCGAAGAAAATTGAAGATTTTTTCCACCCATTTCGGGCTCTCTGGCATCCCTGCCACCTCTGGGGAGGTCGGGGGACTTGATCCTCAGGTGTGGGGTAGCTGGAGAAGCCGACGGGGGACTCCCGTCAGCTTTCCAGCCACCCCGCCCCTGCCTCCACAGCTGCAGGGTGATTGGGGAAGCCAACAGGGGAGCTCCCCGTCAGCTTTCCAGCCACCCCGGTCCGGCTCCCGCAACTGCGGAGTGGTTGGGGAAGCCAATGGGGGAGTCCCCCATCTGCTTCCCCAGCCACCTCCCCCTTCCCCCCGCAGCTACGGGGTGGCTGGGAAGCTGAATGGGGAGCCCCCATTCGGCTTCCCAACCACCCTGCTTCTATGAACGATTGCATCGGATAACACTAACAGATTGTTATTCGATGCAAAAAAATTTTTCAAAATTTTGCATCATTATCCGAGTTCAGCATTATCCGATGCAATTGTTATCCAAGGTATTACTGTACTTCTGATTTTACTCCTTTGGGTGTTGAGGGAGATACAAGGTTCTAGAGGCCTCCACCAATATTATTTGGTATTCTTGTAATATGTCTTAGATGTTCTCTCTCCACCTTCCTCAGGGTCTGCCTCCTGGTCTTCTTCTTTCTCCTCTTTCCATATCTGCCTTGCATGGTATGGACTTCAAAGGCGTTCTTTCCAAATAAGCACGCTACTTTATTTCTGGTTTCTATATGTTGTTTAAGATTGATTCTAATCCAATTTCCCCCCTTCTATTCTCATTCCTGATTTTATCCCTTCTAGTCACTCCAGCAGCCTTCCTCAGACCTCACATTTCCATAGTGACCAACTTTTGCTTAGGTTTTGTTGCGTAAGTGTCTATGTTTGGCACTGGTAACAGAAGGTGGGAACGAATATGTTTTGTATGAGGTGATTCTTTGTGCTGGTCAGTAGTGCCTTATCTTGTAAGAGTGTATTTATAGACGACCCTTCACATTTCTTAATTTGTTCATCTTTTACATTTTTATTTTTATTGTATATTTAATGGATGTTATTACATTTGCATATTATTTTAATTATGCTTGTTTACCGCTCTGTCCAAAGGGCAGTATATAAATTAAATTAATTGAAAAATAAATAAATAGATACATACATACATACATTTAGCTCCGGAAATTATTTGCATATCTTCCTGGATTTTAAAATTCTGCCTGAGCAGGTCACGTTCCAAACATGAGCTAATGCATTAGGAATAATACATTCTTCTCTTTTTATTGTTCTTTCCAAATCTTATATGAAACACTGGACATGTAGAATTCACCATAACTTCCAGTTGTTTTTGTTCCTTTGAGTCTGTTGTCCCTTCTATGTTGATTAATGTATTTAAAAAGAGTTACAGAAAGCTGTAATAAGGGCCCACTTAGACAACATGTTTCTGGCATGCAGGAGTGCATGGAAGGATCCATATTACTCTGCACAAAAAAGAATTGTAATATGGCCATGTGCAAAAATAGATGGGGAAGAAGTAGAAGCAGTGACAGATTTTACTTTCTTGGGATCAAAGCTCACTGCAGATGGTGATTGCAGCCATGAAATAAAAAGGCGACTGATTCTTGGGAGGCAAGCGATGAGATACCTGGGGAGCATAGTGAAAAGCAGAGACATCAAATTGCAAACAAAAATTCGTATAGTCAAAGCAGTGGTATTCCCTGTGGCAATGTATGGTTGTGAGAGCTGGACCATTAGGAAAGCTGAACGTAGAAGAATAGATGCCTTTGAGATGTGGTGTCGGAAGAGAGTATTGAGAGTCCCCTGGACAGTGAGGAGAACAAACAGGTCAATCTTAGAAGAAATCAACCCTGACTGCTCCTTAGAAGGTCAAATTGTAAAGATGAAGCTAAGGTACTTTGGACATCAAATGAGAAGAGAGGATTCACTTGAGAAAGCCTTGATGCTGGGAAAGGTAGAGAGCAAAAGAAAAAGGGGGCAGCCAAAAATGAGATGGCTAGATGGTATTGTGGATGCAGTGGGAACAGAGCTGGGTGGGCTGAGGAGGATGGTGGAGGACAGAGGTGCCTGGCGGGTGGTGGTCCATGTGGTCGCGGAGGGTCAGAATCGAATGTGCGACTGAACAACAACAAAAAATGTATCAAGTCATTGCTGATTTTTTGATCCTATATATAACAGTGAAGGTGAACCTTTTAGAGACCGAGTTCCCAAACTGCAACCCAAAACCCACTTATTTATCACAAAGTGCCAACACAGCAACAGGGGAGGAAGGAAACGCTTCCATTGGGCTACTGGGCAGAGTGGCATGGCAAACTTTGTGCTGGGGTGACTGCACAGGTGCCCACAGAGAGGGCTCCGAGTGCCACCTCTGGCACATGTGTCATAGGTTCACCACCACTGCCATATAATAAGCAACAGGGTTTTTAATTTGGCATTGGAGATAGAGAAATGAACTAGAATTCAGAAGATCTGGGTTGAATTCTCCAGTGGGAGTCATGGTTAGAAATGATAGATAAATAATAATTGTATGCAGTCAAGTCAATTCTGATTTATAGGCATATCAGAAAGTCAAAACAAAAAACCAAAACACTGCAGCACTTTAAAGACTAATTGCTATATTTTTAATGTGAGTTTTTGTGGAGCAAGTCTACTTTGTCAGGCATAGGAATGGAGTACCAAGGCATGAGCTTATATATACCAGATGCATAGTCATAGGCTGGTTTTTCTTAAAAAAAATTGTGAGATTTTAAGATGTCATTTTCTAAATGTTTTTAATATATTGTTGGTACCCATCCAGGATGGGGATGAATCCCCAGAAGGGTGGGGGATAAGTGGAATTTTTATTATTATTATACAAATCAACCATTTGGTTCACAGTTGAGGACTGGAATAAAATTAACAGTTCAAGATTTAACCAAGGACCTAAGAACTGTTAAAGTAATGTCTGAGTATATATGCAGTACCCAGTAGAGGTTGTTTTTTTGTTTGTTTTTTTTGAGTTAGGATGTTCAAATGAGATAAGTCCAAAATTTCCAAATATCAAGGGAGTCCTTTAGGTACTGCTCCAAGGGCTCCAATCACTATGTGAACAACAACAATAGATTTCTTCTGCCATAGATGCTCGACTTCTACAGTATTTGCAAATCATGACATTTTGTGATTTTCTTCAGTTGTTTGTCTTCAATTCGTGCATCTCCTGGTACAGCAATGTTAATAAAAAGACTTTCTTCTTCTCCACAACAGTTAGATCAGGTGTGTTGTGAGGCAGATGTCTATCTGTTTGAATTTTAAAGTCCCACAGGATCTTGACTCTCTCATTCTCTAAAACTTTCTCTACTTGATGTTACCAATGATTTTTACTGCATTCAAATCCAAACTTCTGGCAAAGTTTCCAATGGATAATTTTTGCAACCCTGTTATGGCATTGCAAATAATCAGTCTGTGAAATTTTGCTGCATCCACTGATCAGATGATCTACTGTTTCATCCTTTTCACTACAAAGCTGGCATTTGCTATTGTTGGATATGTGCTGTATTTTTGTCTTCATGAAATTTGTTGGCAAAACTTGTTCATGAGCTGTCAATATAAATCCTTCCATTTCCTTCATCAAAACTCCTGCTCGTAACTATCCCCGTGTTAGTTTTGGGTCAGCCTTGCCTTCTACGTTTTTCAAATACAGTACAGTATTGACCATGCATTGGCTTGTTAATGATGATACTACTACTACTACTACTACTACTACTACTACTACTACTACTACTACTACCACCACCACCACCACCACCACCACCACCACCACCACCACCACTACCACTACTACTACCACTACCACTACTACTACTACTACCACTACCACTACCACCACCACCACCACCACCACCACCACCACCGCCACCGCCATTACTACTACTACTACTACTACTACCACCACCACCACCACCACCACCACCACCACCACTACCACCACTACCACTACCACTACCACTACCACTACCACCACCACCACCACCACCACCACCACCACCACCACCACCACCACCACCACCACCACTACTACTACCACTACCACCACCACCACCACCACCACTACTACCACTACCACTACCACTACCACTACCACTACCACTACCACCACCACCACCACCACTACTACTACTACCACTACTACTACTTGTTGTTGCTGTTGTTGTTGTTGTTGTTGTTGAGTGATTAAATCAATCATTTTCCCCTCCAGCAGATGGGGAGGAAGGTGCACATTGACTACTCTCCACCCCCAATCTTACCCTGTTTCCCTGAAAATAGGACCTCCTCGTATAGTAAGGCAACTCCCTATTTTTCCCCACCTCGGAAATATAAGCCCCCCCCCCCACCTAAATCTTGCCCTGGCAATCCGCTGTATCAGCAATAAATGTGTACTGTATTCTTCTTCATGGAAAAATAAGACATCCCCTGAAAATAAGACCTCGTGCATATTTTGGAGTTTTTAAAAATATAAGACAGTGTCTTATTTTCGGGGAAACACGGTATATGTTGAAGGAAACTGCCTGCAAACATTATGCATCTTTGAGCCAATCTCAAAAATGTACATGCTAAAGAAACTTCCATATAAAATTGTACATATTAGGCAAGATGCATACCAAGAAAGGCAGGAATATTCATGTGGGCTTCATACAAAAAGATTCATACTCTAACGTACACACCAACTTACACTTCAAAAAATGCTGAAAGCTGGGGAAAGGGAGACATCACACTTCAGTGGGAATGCAACAACCGAAACTCATAGAGTAGTATCAGCACCTCTAAAAGCAAGAAGGATCCCCAGCATCTGTTCTTTAGTAGTTTGCAGCTTTCTGAAGTATGCATAGGAATATAACATCAGTTTTCCTCATTACTTACAACACAGCTTTTTGTGCAGAATACTGTTCTTGGTACCAATCCAGGCAAGTAAGAAAAGGTCTGCAATTTTGTTGTTGTTGTTCATTCATTAGCAGCATACAATGTTAGCAGCCAAGCCACTGATATTGGTCATACACAGTTTTGTGAATCCTACTTCCTTGTTATGTATGGTCATTGCAGCAGTAGGCTGGCTGTGAGCTATGCAAGCCCTCTACAACTTCTTGCAGTTTGAAAGCGAGAAATTGCAAGTACAGTGGAAACTCATACAACAATTGCCCTGTATAGCAACAAAATCATATAACAATTAGGTTGGGGGGGGGGGGAATGGCGTCCTGCATAACAATTTTCCCTATGGAAAAAAATTGTACAACAATTTTTCAATGGGAAAAACCACTTAGCGAAAAAAATCTTTGTATAGCAATTGTTTCATACAACAATGAGCCCTATGGAATGGATTAATGTTTGCAGGTGGTTTCCTTCAACATATAAGATTGGGAGTGGAGAGTAGTCAATGTGCACCTTCCTTCCCATCTGCTGGAGGGAAAAATGGAACATAAAGCTGTAGGCCAGGGGTGCCCAAACTATGGCCCAGGGATCATATCCAGCCCCCTGACACCAATTCATCTGGCCCACAATGCCCTCATCACTCCTGGAAGTGGAAGTAAAACATGCCCATACGGGAGTGTTTTACTTCCACTTTTGGGAGTGACGAGGGCGATGTAGGCTGAATGAATTGGCATCGGGGGCTGGATCCGGGCCCAGGGCCATAGTTTGGGCACCCTTGAACCATGTGACTGGCATGCAGCCTGAAAAGTTTGGGCACCCTTGCTGTAGGCAGACAAACTTTCTGTATTTCCCATTTGTTTGGCCACCGATCATGAAGAAACAGCAAGAAACAAGTTAACGGATGAATCAGCTGATGAGTCAGCTCAACAGAAGCTATAAAACGGCTATTAGTGTAACAATACTGTGTTTAATTAGGGTACAAAATTGCAACCCGTTGCCTTTGGCAAAGGCTTGCCGAAGAGTCGCGTAGGCCTCCACAGTCTGGAAAACTGCTTTATCTCAAGCGAACAAAATATCCTGCAGGCTTGAGAAGAGCAGAGCTCTTTTTGAACAACATGGTATGAAACAGAGTGAGACTCAGCAGACAGGATGATTTCTAAGAGCTTTTATAGTGATTAACAGAGCAATCCTTCCCCACAGTCTACTCGTTGGAAGAGGTTATGGTGAGAGGGAAATTTTTGCTAGACAGCAGAAAGGAATTAGGCTGCTGCAAGATTGGGGGCATACTCCGCACACATATAGAAAGCAGTACAGAGCCATATGATTTTCTGCAATATTTCTGCTAGTGTTAAGCTCCCAAGTGGGAATGATGAGAGTTCAAAAACACCAGAAAGTGGGAAAGGCTGGTTTAGTCAGGAGAAAAAAAATCCTTTTAGAAATGTTTCCAGACAACAACAACAATAATAATAATTGCATGCAATCCAGACAGTTATGACTAATGGTGATTCTTTCCAGAGTGTTCTAGGTAGAGAGGATCAAAAGTGGCTTAAAGTAAAGATAAAGGTCTCTCAAAAGCCCACTCTAGAGTGTGGTCTTCATCTTAGTTCTGTCTGCATCTGCAGATGATTCCATGATCATGTGGCAGGCATGAGAAGATGCCAGAACACATGGAACACAGTTACCTTTCCTTGTTTATCTATTTGCAATTTTTGGCTTTCAAACTGCTAGGTTGGCAGGAGCTGGGACAGAAGATGGGCACTCACTCCATCACACAGTACTCGGTTTTCGATTTGCTGACCTTCTGGTCGTCAAACTCAGTGTCTTAACCAATAAGCCACCATGGTCCCAAAAACAACAAGTGGATTTTAAATCAAATGAAGTTTGAACTCTTTTTTAAAAAAATTATTTTTATTAAATTTTACTAACATAAGACAAAAACAAACAAATACAGTATATAACATTACATTACAATACACTATATTTATTTTATTTATTTATTTATACTTACTACCCCGCCCCAATCGGGAGTACCCGACTCTGGGCGGCTTACAATGTGGATTAAAATCACAAATAGATCCTTAAAAGTTCTTAAAAAATTAAAACAATATAACAGGTAAAACCAAATATCCCAAACGTCACAGGAGGTGGCTGTCCCCTTAAATCAGCCAGCCTACGTGGGATCCCGTGTTCCTGGGACCCCACACTTGCTCCGCCAGCCAGGTCTTCAAACCTTTGCGAAAAGGTAGGAGCTCTGTTTGCAGACGTAGCTCGATTGGGAGAAGGTTCCATAGGGCCGGGGCGAACACAGAGAAGGCCCTCCTCCTAGTGCTAGAGAGGCGAGCCTCCCTAGCCGATGGAATAACAAGAGAGCCCCTCCGATCCGCCCTGGTGGGACGGACAGACATTCTTAGGGTGACGCGGTCTCTTAGGTATCCTGGCCAGTGATGGGATGTCCCCGGTTCCAGACGGATCTCTGGAACCGGTAAGACTAATCCCGGAGAGTTCTCCGGGAGGGGAGTCCACTTTTGAGGCGTCCGGTTCCGGACGCCTCACCGAAAGAATTTTTTTTTTAAATCTGAGCTAAAATGGCTCCAATTGACTGCGCATGCGCAGAAACTCAATTTGACGCATTGCGCATGCGTCAAATTGAGTTTCTGGACATGCGCACTAAATTGGAGCCAAATGGCTCCAATTTAAAAAAAAAAATCTTCTGAAGCTGGATGGGAGGTTCCCCGTCCATTCATTTATCTCCCCCCTCCCAGCCTCCAGCTCTACAGCCCACTAGGGCCGACTTTACAGAAGAAACTGAATTTCACATTTCAGCAAAAATGCAGCCCTCGGAGAAGGGAAGGGTCAGGGTGGGAACCACCAGCCTCACAAGGGGGAGACAAGGCCACCCTGCCCCGCAGAAACAGGGAGGACAAACGGGTGGCAGGGCGGGCGAGACGGCCTCGTCGCTCTGCCGGAGGCTGAATGGCGGGAGTGGCAGACAAGAGGAGGGTCTCCCCCCCCAATTCGACACCGACCGGGAAGGCTTCCAGACGGCCGAGCTGCCCCCCACACATACCCCGGCTCTCACCTCGTCCTCCCTCTCGCTGCGGAAACACAAGCAGACTGGCTCCGGCAGCAGCGGTGGCAGCCCTAAGAGAAGGGCACCTCCCCTAGCCGGCTACCTGGCTCCCACAGGCACGTTGGTGCCTGGCCACGCCGTCCGCCCACGCCGCGCCGCGCCGTCTGCCCGCGCCGCGCCGTCCTAGGGTCTTGGGCCCAACAAACCCCCATGCCCTGGGTAAACCTGGCGGGGCTCGCCACCGCCGCATCCTCTTCTGTCGGGCGCCTGGAGCTTCCTCGGGCCGTTGCCTTTTCGGCCCGGCTCTGGCTGCGGCCACGGAAGGTAAGTGAGGCTTTTATATTTTGGGTGGGTGGGTGGGTGATTTAATTGTGTTTTGGGTGGGTGGTTGTACTTTTATTTAATTTTTATTTTATTTATTTCTTTATTTTATTTCTTTAAGTTAATTACGGGTCTGTGTGCGTGTTTATTATTTTTTTTAATTTTTTTTTTGGCCTTGCCTACAACGTCATGATGTCATGACGTTGGCTCCGCCCATGACATCATGACGTCATGACATTGGCCACGCCCATGACGTCCGTGACGTCATGGCGTGGTAGTAGAATTTTTGACATCCCATCACTGTATATGAATGAAACAAACATAAAAATACAAGAAAAAGAATTAGGGTATTACTGTACTTCTTTTGTTATATCATTATATTTCTCCCATTCTGATACACATTTTAATCTACTTAATATACTATTACTTTATTTACCAATAACTCTCTTGTTACCCATACCTGTATATTGAAAAACGCAATTAATACTGAAAAACAAATATAGTATTACCCCGTGATATATACAAAGCCCCGGAGACCACACTTTCATCCCAGCAATATATCACCATGCCCGAAAACTCATGTGATCTGGCATTGGTTTACCACCTTTAAATTTCACCAAAGTATGTTCCACGGAAGGTCTCCATATTTCCCAAAGACTTATTTTTTTTAATTACACCTTCCTTTTATTCAACTCCCATGTTAGTTTGTCATTTAACACAATTTCCCACATTTCTTTATACCATTCTTCCAATTCTAACACAGAATCATATTTCCAATTTCTTGCAATACATTGTCTTGCCACAGTTAACATTATAGATAACAAATTTCTTTTGTTTATGTTCATAGAAGTTCGAACTCTTACTAGAAGCAAAAATGACTAATTTCTGGTTATATCATGAAACAGAAGGAGGGTAAAGAAAGTTTGTCCAGTGATGCAGATGAATTCATAACAGAAGTGAGATTTGATGCAGAGATCACAGCTCAATGATAATAATAATAATAATAATAATAATAATAATAATAATAATAATAATAATAATAATAATAATAATAATAATAATAATAATAATAATAATAATAATAATAATAATAATAATAATAATAATAATAATAATAATAATAATAATAATAATAATAGAACAGCACAGCTAGAAGGGAACTCATGGGTTACTGAGTCCAAGTGTCAAACAGTGGAGAATTACATTCCCAGCCTTTGGTTCTCCATTCAGATACTATACATCCAGAACTACCATATATACTCAAGTATAAGCCAACCCGAATATAAGCCAAGGTACCTAATTTTGACCTGAAAACTCAGGAAAATAGATTGACCTGAGTATAAGCCAGGGGTAGAAAATGCGGCAGCTGCTAGTGTGTTTCAGTAATAAAAAATACATGAAAATATAGTAAAATTAATTAAATTGTTGGCGCCTCTCAATCTGGTGCAGTCTTGGGACCCTTGTGGTCATTGACCCAAGTATAAGCCGTGTCCCCTTCTTGGGGTTCATTATTGGGGCTAAAAAACTCAGTTTATACTCAAGTATATACAGTACTGAACTATCTGGCAGTTTCCTGGCCATTTGTGCTATGTGAACTATCTTAGTGTATTACCGTTCCAAGAGGAAAAATCCTTGCAGGGTCTATGTTTGCCAGATTCTACACACCTTAACATGATTTCTGTAATCAAATATTTTCCTTGAGCTGTTTCATCAAATTGCTGCATTTGACCTGCAGTTTCAGGCAGGGGATAAAAATCAACAGTAACAATAGCAACAGCAACAATAGAAGAAAGTTGACAACTTTTTTCCATTTCAATGTAGCTGCATAGCCCTATTTCCATTTTTTTGATGTTTTGGATTACTTTCCCCTTCTTTAGGACAAATTTGCAAAACAATTCACAAAATGCGAAGAGAAGCAAATCTAAGATTAAAGGATTAAGATGTCTGGAAAGCACACTTGATTATTCCCACATTGAAAAACAATAACATTTTTGGCAACAGCCGTCTTTACTCCTCACTTATATCTATATATAGTCTTTCAATTTCATGGTATTTCATCTACACTGTTGCCAATGGGTAATGAAAAGAACTTTGCATTCTAAACAAAAAGGAAACAAAGAGAGACTGGAAGGGGAAATGAATGCTTGAAATTTTAGAAATACTTTTGTGATTTGCTGTGCCTCATGGACCCCCAAGGAAAGATTAGTACTGCTATACTAGAAGACGATTGTTTTAGCTCTCCCTCACTTATTTCCTGCCAATGCTGTTGGCCTGAATTGCACAAGACTGCTTCACAGTGTTTCTGGACACCATCAGCATATCTGCAAACAAATATTTGTAAAGCTCTTTTCGTTAAAAGCAAAGCTTGGCAATATAACTAAGGTTTTCCATGATAGCAAAGACTTGGAAGGTCATGATGGACCATGTGACAAAATGAGTCGCATGAATATTATGGTTTACAAGAATATAGGAGTTGACCAGTGGCACAGTGGTTAAACTGCTGTACCACAGCCAAAACATTGTGAGTTCAATCCCAACAGGGATCAAGGTTGAATCAGCCTTCCAAAGTCGGTACAATGTGTACCCAATATGTTGGGGGCAAAATGCTAACTATCTGTAAAGTGCCCAGAGAGTGCACTATGGAGTGGTATATACGTGTCATTGCTATTGCTCTTGATTTAAACCAGGAGTTCTCAACCTTTTAAAGTTGGGGCCGGGTCAAGATCCCTCAGCTTTGGGGGCTGGACATCCATTTTGCCCTTTCTCCACCACATGGCACTTCCAGGTGTGGTGGAGGAGGTGGAGGCCATATGAAAAGGTCCCATGGGCCGCATCCAGCCTGTGAGCCACAGATTAGGAATTCCTGATTTAAACAATGTCACGATGTCAGAGTCTAGGGCAGTGTTTCCCAACCTTTGTTTTTTGGACTTCAATCCCCAGAAGCATAAGTCAGTACACTGGCTGTTCAGTGCTTTGGGGAATTTATTTAGGGTTTTGGGAATGGAAGTCCAAAAAAGAAAATTGGGAAACAATGGTCTATGGTAGTGATGGTGAATCTTTTAGAGACCGAGTGCCCAAACAGAGAGGCAGGGTGAATTCTGTGCTGGAGGAGGGAGGAAGTGCTCCCATTGGGCTGCTGGACAGAGGGGCCAGCTGAACTCTGTGCTGGGGGGAGGGAGGAAGTATTTCCATTGGCTTGTTGGGCAGAAGGGTGGGGCAAACTCTGTGCTGGGGTGATGGCACACATGTCCACAGAGAGGACTGTGAATGCCATCCCTGGCACATGTGTTATAGGTTCGCCACCACTGCTCTAGGGCATAAGCGGCTGGCAATAACACAAGCATCAGGACCCAGGGCAACAGGCCAAACTGTAACCATATCACAGTTAGTCTTCTAGAGTCCAAGTCCACAATTAAGAGCAAGGTGGACCAGAATACACAGTTAATCCAGATGACAGGATTAGTCCAAGCATGCTGGAAGTCAGGTGGACAAGGGAGCAGACAAGGCAGAGTACTTTCAAAGGCTGGAGCATGGCAAGGATGCAGTTGTAATTGTGAGGATGTCAGAAAAGCACAACAACAGTGCATAGGAACTAGGAACAGGGCAGAGAATCTTTGGAAGCAGTTGGAATGAGAACCAGAGAAGTGAAGAAATGGAAGGGCAGGGAGCCCAAAGCAACGGCAGGTGAGGTAGAAGGACACAACACGCTGGAGTATTGAAAACTAGACAACAGTATTAATCATATTCTTTATGGAATTGTTCCCCCAAGTGATGGAAGGCACCTGATTTTCAGAGCTCCTGGTATTATTCATCTACATATTGTGCATTTAGTGACCACTGAGAGATAAGTCTGGGATTAATTGCCTGGTGTAATTGCTGAGTCATGCATCTCTAAGGAAATCCACCAACAGGAATCTATTATAGAGAATTCTTCTTTTCAAAAACATCTGGGATGTATAGGGGTTTAAGAGCAATGAGTTTGTGTGGACAGGCAAAGAAAAGAGGGAAGAGAAGTTTAAGATGGATGACTACTTTTTCATCACTCAAAAGAACAACATGCAGCATAAGGCAAAAGAACAAAACCACCCACATACTACCTTTACTTGCTGATTTATAGGTATAAACCATAATTTGGAAGAAATTGCTGTAACAGAAATGTCTTACGACAGTAGGAAAGCTGCGACAAGCTAACCTGAGTGACCGCTGAGTGTACCTGCAATTTATGTATGCAAACAAAATCAATATTTGTATTCTAGCGATAATCCCAAGGAAAGGCACATTTGTTTATTTGTTTGTTTAGTGCAGCTCCCCCAGTGGCTTAGTGGTTAAGACACTGAGCTGGAGACAGGAAGGTTGGGCTTCAATATCTGAAGGCTCCACTCAGTGATGGGATGATAAGGGTTCTGACAGGTTCCAGAGAACCGGTAGGAACCATCCCAGAGGGTTCTCTGGGAAAGTAGACCTTTTTTTGAGGCATCCAGTTCTGACGCCTCAAAAAAAAAAAAAGATTTTTTTAAAAAAAATTGGAGCCAAAATGGCTCCAATTTAGCGCACATGTGCAGAAATCAATCTGACACATGCGCAGATTGAATTTCTGCACATGCGCGATTAGAGGCAGCCATTTGCTGCCTAGTTTTTGCCTAGTTTTGCCTTTTCAGTGCAGCTCCGGGAGCGGCAGCAGCAGCCGCGGCCAGGGGCAGCCACAGCCAGGGGCTGCTGGCAGCAGCAGCTCTGGCGGCGGCTCCGGATGCGGCCAGGGGCTGCAGGCAGCGGCGGCTCTGGCGGTGGCTCCGGCCGCGGCTGTGGCCGCGGTTGCAAGTGGTGGCTCCTGCGGCCGCAGCCTTCGAAGGAGGAGGAGGCCGTAGTCGGGGGAGGCGCACCTTGCCGAGTGGCCCTGGGCCATGGGGGCTCGTCGGCCCCAAGGAAGGTAAGTAAGTGAGGGTTTTGTATTTTGAGTGGGTGGGTGTTTTGGGTGGGTGGGTGTATTTTTATTTAATTTTTATTTTATTTATTTCTTTATTTTATTTATTTAAGTTATTTACAGGTTTGTGTTGTAGCTGTCTGGTTGGGTGGGTGGGTTGAGGTGTGTGTGTGTGTGTGTTTATTTAATTTAATTTTATTTATTTTAATTTATTTAATTAATTTTTTATTTTTATTTTTTATTTTTGGCCCCGCCCACAACGTCATGACGCCATGATGTTGGCTCCGCCCATGATGTCATGATGTCGTGACATTAGCTCCACCCCACTGTGATGATGTCACGGTGGGGGTAGAAATTTTTTTTATCATCCCATCACTGGCTCCACTTGGAGACATGAAAGGAGCCTCATTCAGGTGTTCCCTGAGTGAAATTTTTCCAGCAAAAATCCTTTCAACCCAAAGTAATCTCTGACATGAAATTATTGTTACAGTTAGTTAGTTAGTTAGTTAGTTAGTTAGTTAGTTAGTTAGTCAGTCAGTCAGTCAGTCAGTCAGGTAGGTAGGTAGGTAGGTAGGTAGGTAGAGTATCCCACCCCAACTAGTGCAAGCACCACTCTGGGCCTTTTACAACCATGAAACAGACAACCCAGAAAACAATGACATCAAACAGAAATCAAAACAAGGTAAAACCAATAATAAACATTAATAAAATACATTTAAATTTCCCCACTCATACATTGTTTTATGTGTGAGGGAGCACTCTTTCTAGAGATGGGACTCGTGTCTCGCCTAGTTAGACCTTTAGAAGTATAGGAATGGTGACTAGGCCATTTTTCAGGAGACTTCCAATCTGAGTAGATGGGAAGTGTGATTCACTCTATTTAGGGGCTTTTTTTGTCTTATATTAACAGTAGAATGGTAGCTGTGAAATGTATCACCTGACATTTTACCTCTTGAAAAAAATACAGACTGCAATCCCAAACTATGCTACCACATTGTTTTCTTCCTTTTGTATATCTCAACAGATGCAAAGAGGGTTTAATTGGAAGAAAACATCTGGATGGTTTGCTGGCAGTTTAATATCTCGAGTGATTAGAATTGGTTGAACTCTTGACCTGAGCAAATTGGGAGCTCTGGAGGAGAGATCCCTTAAGAGGGTTGCTGGCGGGAAGTTAAGTATCAGATGCAAGCAGGTGGTTAAAAATAATACTGAATAAAGATTAACAGTTTCATAATCCCCGTCATTTGCAGCATGCTACAAATAGCCAAGTATAATCCTGCAAATGCAATATGACCAGGGTTACTTGGGCGCTAGAAATGGTTGCACTAATTAAAGCAAAAATTGCTCCATCCCCATTTGCTATTCTACCCTACAATCATGTGTACAAATTACCATTCCACTCTAAAATACTTTCCCCCTTTTTGTTATGCTTTAGGGTGCTAAAGATTAGAGAGAATGGAAACCCCACTTTAGGCTTTTTTTTTTTTTTTTTTTTGCCACATGGCTGTTGGAGGGATCACCGCTCCTTTGCTGAGTCGTCAACAAATTCATAATGAAAGGCTTAGCGTGTAAGGAGCATAAAGGGGGAGACCATGATGGTGGTTTTCCCAAAAGGAAAGAAGATTAAATGGGGTCAGGACAGTTTAGAGTAGGTGTTCTCAACCTTTTAAAGTCAGGGGCCAGGTCATGCTCCCACAGACAGCTTCAGAGGCTGGATTACCATTTTGCCCTTCCTCTACCACATGGCACTTCCTGCTGTGCTGGAGGCAGTGGAGGCCCCACATGAAATGGTGCTGTGGGCCGCATGTGGCCTGTTGGCCTCAAGTTGAGAATCCCTGATTTTGAGGTACTGAATAGGCTGCAGGAGCAAAGATAGCAGCCACAAATTAATTACTGTGGTTGCATGTTCCAGAAGCCACTGCTAGTGATCAATTTTACTATATGGCTTCAGGATTAGGAATTTGGGGCATCAAACAGATTGCTGTGAAGGAACAAAGAAGATTCCTATAAAACTGTGGCCTATTCGAGACTTTCCAATGCACTATCCCTGATGTCGGCCTTTCTTTATTTCTTTCTATTTTCATGAGCTAACCTGATATCGGAATTAGAGTGACTGGCTAAGGGTCAAATTGCATGTTACAGATAGCATATCATTAGCAAGTGGGACTTCAAGAGTTCTAAAAGACATCTGATTGTCACAGGAGGCTCTTTCTCACGCTTTCCATAGTTTGCAGTTGAGTTTTTGTTTTGTTGTGTGATTACTCACTAGGAGATAAGCACGGGATCCCTTTGCCAATCCAGTGGTTTAGACACAAACTATTCCTTTATTTTTATATACAGTACTTGTATCCCACCTGTACATCCTTTGAATGTGCGGCAAGTCACAGGACACTCTTTCTCCTTGTTTCAACATAACAGCCGTGACCAGTGGAACCTCATACAACAATCACCCTGCATAGCAACGAAATTGCATAACAATTAGGTTTTTGGGGGGAAATTATATCCTGCAGAACCATTTCCCCTATGGAAAAGTTTGTACAACAATTTTTCAATGGGAAAAACCACTTAGCAAAGGAAAAAAATTGTATGATGCATCCTATAGGGAAAATCGCTATACGATGTATGCATCATATAGCAATTGTCTTGTACAACAATGAGCCTCGTGGAACGGATTAAAATTGTTGTATGAGGTACCACTGTAATGTAGATCAGGAATAAGTGATTGACTCAACATTATCCTGTCGGTTTCATGACCAAATGGGGATTTTAACCCAGGTCTCCAGAATAATATATTACAGAGGAGTACACAGAAAGAGCCTCCTCAAAGATTGTGGTATTTTTGAACCAGAGTTGGGCATACCCTGGTAATGGAAACCTTGTGTTGCCGGCTAATCTTTCTCATGCTAGGTCAGGCGAAAGGAACTGCAGAATGAACTCACCGAAACTAAAGGTGCCTTCATTTTGTCAGTTTCACATCTGGTCTAGACATGGAAAAAGAAGACATGTTAGGTTTCCCTTGCTCGAAAGCCATAACTGACTCTAGGATTCAGTGCTCATCTCTGTTTGCAGTGAAAGAGCCAGCGCTGTCTGTGTCTGCAGACATTTCCATGGACATATGGCAGCAGTGATGGGATGTCAAAAATTCTAATACCACGCCATGACGTCACGGACGTCATGGGCGTGGCCAATGTCATGACGTCATGACGTCATGGGCGGAGCCAACGTCATGACGTCATGACGTTGTGGGCAAGGCCAAAAATAAAAAATAAATAAATAAACATGCACACAGACCCGTATATAACTTAAAGAAATAAAATAAAGAAATAAATAAAATAAAATTTAAATTAAAGTACAACCACCCACCGAAAACACAAATAAATCACCCACCCACCCTAAATATAAAAGCCTCACTTACCTTCCTTGGCACTGACGAACCTTCATGTGGCCCGGGGCCACCCGGCAAGGCACGCTGCCCCTGACTGCCACGGCCGCCACAGCCGCCTGCAGCCCCTGCCTGGCCACCGAACTCCCACGGGCACGTTGGTGCCTGCCCGCGCCGTCCGCCCACGCTGCGCCGTCCTAGGGACTTGGGCCGGACAAACCCCCATGCCCTGGGTAAGCGCGGCGGGGCTCGCCACCGCCGCATCATCTTCCGCCGGCCGCCGGCAGCTTCCTCGGGCATGGGGGTTTCTCGGGCCCAAGTCCCTAGGACGGCGCGGGCGGGCGGCGCGGCGCAGGCGGACGGCACGGGTGGCGCGGCGCAGGCGGACGGCACGGGCGGCGCGGCGCAGGCGGACGGCGCGGGCGGCGCGGCGCAGGCGGACGGCGCGGCCAGGCACCAACGTCCCCGTGGGAGCTCGGTGGCCGGCTAGGGGAGGTGCCCTTCTCTTAGGGCTGCCGCCGCTGCTGCCGGAGCCACTCTAAAAAGAGGCGGCTCCAGCTTCGGAAGATTTTTTTTTTTTAAATTGGATCCATTTGGCTCCAATTGACTGCGCATGTCCAGAAACTCAATTTGACGCATGCGCAATGCGTCAGATTGAGTTTCTGCGCATGCGCAGTCAATTGGAGCCATTTTATCTCTGATTTTAATTTTTTTTTTCCTTTCGGTCAGGCGTCCGGAACCGGACGCCCCAAAAGTGGACTTCCCCTCACGGAGAACCCTCCGGGATTCATCTTACCGGTTCCAGAGATCCGTCTAGAACCGGTGACATCCCATCACTGTATGGCAGGCATGACTCGGCACCAGAGTGCATGGAATGCTATTTACCTTCCCATCAAAGTGGTCCCTATTTATCTACTTGCATTTTTTTTTTTTTTTTTGCTCTCAAACTGCTAGGTTGGCAGGAGCTGGGACAGAGGTGGGAGCTCATTCTGTCATGCAGCACTCGTGTCTCAAACTGCTGACCTGCCAACCTTCCAGTCATCAAGTTCAGTGTCTTAACCACTTGAGTCCTGTTACAGAGGCTGAAATCCCAACATTGTTCTGGAGACATGATTCCATCAGACCTTTCTGTTCGGGTTCTCTTTTTATATATACTGTAGTGGCATTTCTATACTCCTGGGGTGGTTACTTTGAAGAAAAGCCATTCTTTGTCTTTTTGGACAGAAACACACACATATATATCTAAGGGCATGAAACTGAGGCTGTGAACACATCATGAGAAGACAAATCTCACTGGAAAAGTGAATAATGCTGGGGAAACTTGAAAAGGGAAAACAGGAAAACAGGAAGACCAAACATGAGATGGATTGAATCAATTAAATAAGCAACAGCCTTAAGTTTGCAGACTTCATCATTGTCGGCTGCTACTCTTATCTGAGTATACATTCTGCTGCCCCCTCCCCCCCCAAAAAAATTCATTTTCACAGTTGATGGATACATGAATTTGTTTAAGATGGATCCTAGCTTGCCATGAAGTGACCCACACACTATAACCACTGAGCCATCCCCTGTGGTGCACACAAAATGAGACATGCAGGATTCAACACCGGGACTGCAATGGACTGCCACAGCCTTGAGGATTTTGACAAGGCGCACCTTCCCAGCCAGTCCATCTGGCATGGCCTCTTCCGCCTTCATGACCATTAGAAATCAGAATAGTGAAGTGGTTCCTTCTCTGCTCATTTTTGCCATTGGCCCCAAGATGATGGTTTCCAGTGGCGTTTCCTCCGCAAACCATCACCCCACCGAAAGGGGCTCATCCGCCAGTAGCCATTGGCCCCTTTAGGAAGTCTGGTTATTTACCACTGCCCAACAGTTGGCATGGATTCACTGGCTGTACAGTCTACTCCATTACCTTAGCGGGATGCCCAGCCAGACCTGCAAGACCTAAGCAGGGCAGTAAAGGAGAGAACGTTTTAGAAATCACTCGTTCATTTGATTGCCATGAGTCAGGAGGAAACTGACAGCAGATCACCCCAATAATATATGGAATGGAGTGAAAGGCATCTTTTCAGAAAGACCCCTGCACAGGTAATGTGTTGAAAGATGGTAGCTCAGCAAGTTATATTCCATTCTACTGAGGCTGGCTTGTCTTCTCATTTTAAAGGTTGGGTGGGGTGGGGTGGGAGGAATGTGACAAAACCGCTGCTTTACATACTTCTTCAGGGCAGAAATGAGACAGATTTTTCCATTATTGCTCACTTAATTCTGGGGGAAGGCGGGGAGAACTTCGCTTCTGCCAGCACCTGAAAATTATAACTGAATCATAAACTGGCAATTACAAGAAACTTTCAACATAAAGCTTGCTGCCTTGAACAGTAAGTCCATCAAAAATTAGTAGGTCTTGCTTCAAATAAACTATGTTTAGATGGAAGCATTAATATGAAATATACTCTTAATTCACTTTCCAAAATCTAACACATGGGACAAAGCCAATCTTACAGAAATGCACTACTATATTTATGGTGATGGCTCATGCCTTGTTGATGCATTACAAATCTTTCAGACTTCAATAGAATGAGGGATGTAAACTCAGCACAAAATATGAAACAGAGTCTACTTTTTTAAACTACATGAATCTTATAATTTTAACTCCCTAAAGCTAATATTTCTAACCTCTGTGGCAAAGTATGAGCATGTCTAGATTGCTCCTTTTGAGCTCATTCATTTTCAGGTTGATTTTGAATGTAAAATAACATTTAGCTTGCTTCCTAACCCTAAAACTGAGTGACCTAGAGGTGTACACAGAGGAGGAGGAGAAGTTGCATAATGATGAAGGGAGAAGGAGGAGGGAGAACATGAGGAATTAGTAATGGGCAGGCAGGCAGAGAGAGTAATTGGAGGGCAACCTGTCTCCTTTTGCAAGCCCACTGAGGAGTTATATTCACATTTTCAGGTGCAGCAAAACACTTTCCCTACCCCTCTGCAGAGGTGCAGGGAAAGTGTAATTATTTCCCCTTTGGAAAAAAACCAATACAGCAGTACTATACTTGGTTAGAAGTGGGAGAAATACACTTTCTCTGCTCCTCTGTAGAGAGAGGCTGGGGATGTGTTTAATTTAAATATGCATTGTAGTTAATGGAGTTGTTAATCACTTCAGCACACCTGATGTTCTATGACCCTCTTAGATCCACACCTTAATGTGGGGAATATGTCTGAGTATGTGAAAACAATGCAGTCAGCTCCATCATGAGCTAGGATCACCCAAGGCAGAAGGATCAAAGCTGAGACAACAGATAAAGATCTATCCACCTTGCCATGAAGTGAATGAATGGTAATCAGCAGAAGTCAAAGGGTAGCCCTAATAGTGATGAGGTTGGAGAAATACTTGAAGAATGTCTTGAGTACATCAGCAGTAATTGAACGTGGCACTGGCATAAGATCTTTCATACACAATGTCTATGACACTAAAGTTGACTTTTCTTAATACTGAGCAAAAGACAGCAAGGGTAAACTCCTGCTGCATTTCTTGCATGTAAAACCCTGTAAAGCAAAAATCCAAAAGGAAACTAAAGATTTAACCGCAGGACCGTTAAAAAGGTCGAAGGTCAGGAAAACAGCAGTTTGAGATCCAAATGAGCTGCCGTTGTCTGTCCCAGCTCCTGCCAACCTACCAGTTTGAAAGCAAGAAATTGCAAGTAGATAAATACGTGCCACTTCAGCAGAAAAGGTAACAGTGTTCCATGTGCTTTGGTGTCTAGTCATGCCTGCCACATGACCAGGGAAATGTCTGCAGATGCAGACAGCACTGGCTCTTTGGCTGTAAAGAGCACCGCCCCTTAGACATGATTGGTTTTCATGCAAGGAAGACCTTAAGTGGCACCATCGTCATAAGTCAGAAGCAACTTGATGGAACATGATGACGACAATCTACACTCATGGAAAATGTGCTTTCCTTACTGAACTAAGGGTTTTTGTTTTCTGCAATCACTTTTTTTCTGAAAATCATGCAAGAACTTTTACAGACAAGAATGTACCAGCAAGCATAAAGTTCTCATCGACATTAGGTTACAGGAAATATTTGTCACTGTGCTGCCCAATTGTGAGCACAGAAACGTGTTTCTCATTGAGGTGCAGGAAGGCTTCAGCCCAGACAAACAGGAAGCAGCTTTGGCTGACACATGTGGCTTCCTACCTTTTAGAGCAGGCATGTCCAAACTACAGCCCATGGGCCAGATCCAGCCTCCAATGTCAATTCATCTGGCCCATGCCACACTTGTTGCTCCTGGAAGGCTTCCACTTCTGGGAGTGACGAAGGTGGTATGGGTTGGATGAATTGGTGTCAGGGGCCAGATCTGGCCCACAGGCCATAGTTTGGGCACCCCCAGTTTAAGCAGAGAAAATTGCAGTTTAAAAATCTATCTCATCCTGTTGCAAGGGGAGGAACCATGTGACCAGCCCACTGAACATGACTGGCCCTCAACCTGAAAAGTTTGGGCACCCCTTTTTTAGAGCCTAACAGCTGAACTAGGCGCTGTAGAGTATGCAACAGTAACTCCTTACATATGAAAAGCCACCTGATGATGATCCCACAAGTTTCCAGACCTCCCATAACTTGCAAATTAGATTTCATTGCTTTGTGATTGGCCAACTGGAGTTGAATATCAATTTAGCTAGCATTCCAATTGCTAAGCTATTGGAAGGAAATTGGG
Organism: Furcifer pardalis; assembly: GCA_030440675.1. Taxonomy (NCBI): domain Eukaryota; kingdom Metazoa; phylum Chordata; class Lepidosauria; order Squamata; family Chamaeleonidae; genus Furcifer; species Furcifer pardalis. The sequence continues at coordinate 54,469,223 of CP126891.1, forward strand.
AGTCTGAAACACAATTTTCTTCTTCCCACTGGAGTTGTATGCTGGCAATGTACAAACATTATTCTGAATAACCAGAGCAAAGTGAATTTATAAATCCCTTTATGTCTGGAGCCCAATCAAATTGAATGGGGGACAGATTGCTTTTAGCTTTCTCTTCCTTTCATTTTTTGAAAAGCAAATATAAAAGTGTCTAGGGGCTAAGAATCTCTAAAGCTACCTGTCTGAATCTAATGTAAAACTAATGTGCAAGCCAGTGGGTGGTAAAGGTGGGATTCTAAGCATTACATTGGGGCAGTTTTGATAAAGAGTTGGTTTGGACCTCACATGAATGTTCATATGCATACAGATAACTGCAAATTTCAGACAGCAAAAGAATGCAAGTTTTGAGGGCGCAACAGGAAGATAGCTGGAAGTGACCTGGAAGAGTAAGAAAGAACGACAAAATCAAGCACCAGTTGCAGCTGTTATTTTGCTACTTGGTCACACCTTTAGTTCTTCTTCTTTACTTCCTCTTTTACTCCTTCTGGTGTACAGGGAGATATAAAGTTCTTAGTCTGGGACTTCTAGAGGCTTCCACCACCAATGTTTTGTGGTGTCCTTGTAATACGTCTCTTATGTTATCTGTCTACCTTCCTCTGGGTTTGCCTCGTGGTGTTTGTTCTTCTCCTCTTTCCACATATACCTTGTAAGGTATGGAATTCCAAGACATTCTCTCCAAATGGGCAAACCACTTCATTTGTTGTCTCTGCATGTAGCTTAATATTGGTTCTATAACTCACCCATCCTATAGCAGAGACAGTGAGGAAACAATACTGAAAGGTGCCAGAGAGCCCCCAAGATGACACAACTGGCCATTTGGAAGCAAACAATTTGGTGGATTATGGACCAGGGGACTGAGCCTGGCAGCATAAGGAAATCCCAGGAAGTTCTGTGTAGCCCATGGACATCACCTTGCCCAACACTATAATGTCTGGTAGGTCTGCATTCAGATAAGTCTCCACACTCCTTGAGTCTCACAAGTGGCCAGTAATGGAATTTGACCTGATCTGGATTCCTGTGAGGCTACGAAGCTGAAGTCCTCTGAACCAGTCAAACTAGGTTCTCGCTGGAAGGAGAGAGCCTTATCAACTGAAAGGTTTACCATGAGTGAGAAGCCACCATCCCACCCATATGCCAATGCTGGTTGCAATTGAGCCATTTCACATAGCTGGGGCTATGGTGAGTATTTCACATAGTGGCTGGAAGCCATCAAGGCTCAGAAGAAGAAAATATGAGTTTCTCCAACCACACCTTCAGACTTTGTCCCCCCCCCCCCCAATCCAAAATTATTGTAACCTCCTTCTTTCTATCCTCTGCAGTTGGGGTGGGCGTTTTTTACTCAACTCTTATAAGACCCACTTGTGACTACCTTCACAAGCCTACTGCTACCCAAAAGACCTAAAGAGTGTGGAAACTGATGCAGCAGAAATTCTGTTTCCAAATGACCAGATGGCAGGACAAAGGTTAGGTCTGCAATGTCACCATGCTGTGAATGTTAGCAAGCACATGTTGTTTTGCAGAGCAGGAAGGTCCCTTGACCAGGGGTAGAATTGTGAAGTGGAAATAATATGTAACATGCAGATCCAGCTGTTGAGAGGCCAGTGTGGCTACTGACATATTGGTGAAAGGAAAATACATCACATGAAAGGAGGACAAAAGGTGGTGTGTAACAACTTAAAATCTGCATTTCCATCTGTTAACATGCACATTTAGAAAGGGAGGCAGTAATTTAAAGTATGCTATTTTTATATGTTACTTCTAAATTACCCTGATCCTGATAGAGTTGTCCAAATATTTGAGATTCTGAAGATGTGTCTTAATAATGACAGCTCTTCCATTTCCCTGTCTGGACTGAGGATTTTGAACCCAGCCAGTAGCTTGGTGGTTAAGATGCTGAGCTTGATGACTGGAAGGTTGGCAGGTCAGCAGTTTGAGACCTGAATGCTGCCTGATAGATGTGAACTCCTGTCATCTGTCCCAGCTCCTGACAACATAGCAGTTCAAAAGCAAGAAATTGCAAGTAGTTAAATAGGTACTACTTCTGCAAGAAAGATAACAACATTTTTTGTGCTCCAGTGTCTAGTCACACCTGCCACATGACCACAGATACCCTGTATCCCCAAAAATAGGACCTCATCCTATAGTAAGGCACCCCTATTTTTCCCCACCTTGGAAATATAAGCCCCCCCCCCCCCACGGAAAATAAGGCACTCACCTAAATCTTGCCCTGGCAATCCGCTGTATCAGCAATAAATGTGTACTGTATTCTTCGTCATGGAAAAATAAGACATCCCCTGAAAATAAGACCTTGTGCATATTTTGGAGTTTTTAAAAATATAAGACAGTGTCTTATTTTCGGGGAAACATGGTATGTCTGCAGATACCAACAGCAATGGCTCTTTGGCTGTAAATGAAGATAAGCACTGTAACCTATGTAACAAAATAAGCCCCATTTTAAATGGTGCTTTTTTGTTATCTTTTTACCCACTTAAATGTGTTTTAGTACTTTCAAAATGGCGATTCCAGATATGGGGGAGAGAGAAAATATGTAAACATCCTTGCCTCATGGTTTTAGTGAAATGAAACTTATTGTGTGATTGACATGTCTTGCTATAAGATCATAGGCTGGAATCCCTAAGAGGGAGGGCCAGAGGTGTAACCCAGAGATGCAGACATACACACAGGCATTCTCTGGAATGCTCTGCATTCATTCTGCAAAATGTGAGTCTTGAGAAAGGAGGGAGAGCGTGGGCTTTCCCTGGAACCTATAGCTTGCTTATGTCTGCTTTGAAATGCTTGCTGATCTTTTTATGGACTGTATCCTGTATTTTACTATGCTTTCAATATACTTCTAAAATACCTGAAGAGATGGAGTGGTTATTTGGCCTAATGCTACCTTTTCTACATGTATCTGAAGCCAGGGTTGTCCAGCCAGGGAGCTGCAACTCAGAAGAACAATGGGGCCTACTCGAGAGTAAGGCTCCTGTTGTTACAACCTAGAGTCGGATATGACTGGCTTTAGAGTGAGGGAGATGTTTACTTTTACTATCATGAATCGTAGCCCTGTGTTTTGCCCTGTAGGCATTCAGTAGGTTGTAGCATAATTTTTTGCTGTGGTTGTGTGGCAAACCTACCTTGATGCTCACAAAACATCTCCAAAAAGCCATTAGGGAAGACAGTTCCTTTGCTTTGAGCGCAGTTACAGAATCAGGCAAGTGGTCTGTTTCATGCTGCAATTTTGAACTATAAGTCAGTGGCGTCGCGCAGTCTTCAGCCGCCTGGGGCAAAAAACAAACTCGCCGCCACCGCCCCCCGGCTCGCCGCTGCCGCCACCGCCCCCCCAGGACCCAGGCAGAAGGCGCCCCCCACGCTACGCCACTACTATAAGTTGTTTCTGCCTTGAGAGCACATAACACAGACACGTGTATTCTGTTCAAATCAATTCCTTTACTATGGTCAGCTGATCAGATACAACACACACATGCATTTTATTGAGAACATGCCTTGTTAGAGAGGTAGATTCTTTGCAGGGTTGTGTATGGAGGATCTTGTATTTTAATTAGCCTTGTCACCCATGGCAGCTGCATGTGTACCCTATCATTTGGGAAAGCTGCTTTTTTAAACCAGAAATCCCACAGCCAGGGGCTTATGAGAATTATTGTACATGCTGTACTAAAAAGTAAAGTTTTCCAAAGTTTTGGCAGTCATGTGGGCAAATGTTCTGTGTTTTAAAACCAGTTCAAGGAAAGCCATGAGGAGAAGCATATGATGTTGCTAACCAGAGCCAGGAGTGAGAGGCATTGTAAGGGGGATCATCCCAAAAGGAGAAGCTGCCCTTTGGAAAGGATTTGGAATGCAGACCCATCTTCTAGGCTAGAATTTCAATAATCTGTAAATTAAGCAAAGGACTGATAGCCACAGTAGTAAGAAGCAACAGTGTGTTGGAAGGAAAGCACACACCAACTCTTTATTCAGTCGGCCCTCAGAAGTGTTAAGCGGTGGGCTGTTTTACAGAACAGAACTGGGGGACAGCAGATAGAAAAGCAGCTAATGAAGAATGGCAGCAGATAGGTAGCTTGGATGCCTGAGAGCCTCATCCTGAAATGAATGCTACCTATGGCTTAGGCCACTAGAGGTGGATGAGTTTGAGAAATATCAATTTCTTCCATGCAAAGAGCGTCAATTTTAGTGTTTGGGTGCAGGGTGACAATAAGATTTGAACATGCACATTTCCCCCTACCTTTGTCACTCCCACTTTCTAAGAGATGAACAGCCTTTAAGTAACTAAAACAGCCAGAGATGTTTCAAAATGGAAAAAGGAAATTTTATCTAAGTTTTTCAATCATAGCATAACATAACATTACATTCATTATATGATCATGACATATGTACATGTGGTGCCTGATTCAGTGGGAATCAGGAACCATGATGAGCATTTTGATGATGCCTTTATACTTTACATAAGCATCACACACGTGTCTTCAGTCCAGATGGGTCCCCATGGGTGGTAGGCATTTCACACTTTATCTTGATGTTACATATTCAACTAGCATATTCTATGACATACATTTACCCTGTCCTCTTTGTTTGTCACGTATATTCTAACATGTTCAGTGTGAGATAAGACCCTTTTGGGTGTGTTCCTCAGTAAACTAGCTGTAAACAACTTTTAACTAGAGTGGATTTCATAATTCCAAGATCACTCTGCTCACACTACAGTCTGATCCAGTGGTGGGGAGCCAAAAATTTTACTACCACACTGTGGGCGGAGCCGATGTCATGGACAGAGCCAACATCATGACGTCATGATGTAAAAATAAAACAAAATACTCAGTACACATAAAAATAAAATAAAAACACACTACATGAAATCCCCCCCCCCCCGAAACACAAAGAAAACAAACCCTAATTCCTTACCTTTGCTGGGGTCGGGGACTTGGGGAGTAGCAGGTAGGTCGCAGTGGTGTGGCGGCATGGCGACACAGCACAGCCAGGCACGGCAACACAGCCAGGCCCAGCCTGGCCTGGCCCGGTGGTGCCGCCGTGGGAGCAGCGTTGGCGGTCAGCGGTGAAGGAAAGGCCGCCACCGCCGCTGCTCCAAGGATGCCACTGCACCCTTTCTGGGCAGCCGAAAATGGCTGCTCAGAAGTGCGCATGCATCAAAATACCATTTGACGCATGCACACTTCTATTTTTCAGTGCACATATGTCAAATGGAGTTTTGATGCATGCACATTTCTGAGCAGCCATTTTGGGCTGCCTGGAAAAGGAATCCAGAGGGTGGCCAGAGAGGTGACTGAACCAGTTGTCCAGGGGTTTACTACCACCTCGGCCAACCCCTCCGGATTTCTGCTACCGGTTCGGCCAAACCAGTCTGAACCAGCAGCAGCCCACCACTGGTCTGAACGCATACATTGCTTTATAGAAGTACTGTAATATGTCAACAAACCAAAATTTGGCTATTTAATTCACAGGAGTGTCACCTTATCATAATCTCTTGCTGCTTTTTAAAGAATAAGAATCTTAAGCCATAAGGATAATTCTTATTTATGGTGACCCATTTCTTCTTCTTCTTCTTCTTCTTCTTCTTCTTCTTCTTCTTCTTCTTCTTCTTCTTCTTCTTCTTCTTCTTCTTCTTCTTCTTCTTCTTCTTCTTCTTCTTCTTCTTCTTCTTCTTCTTCTTCTTCTTCTTCTTCTTCTTCTTCTTCTTCTTCTTCTTCTTCTTCTTCTTCTTCTTCTTAGAATCAGGTTCAGAATTAGATTCTGAAATGGAATCTGCGGTGAATGAATTAAAGTGATGCATTGTGGATTTTTTAATGCAACAAAATGGATAGTAAGGACCAGAGCATGGGTGCAGCTTTTTCGCTCGCTACGTGGAACGTCCACGGTTTGAGGCAGGCGAAGAGATCTAGAGAACTATTGTCTTCTTTAGCCTCTTTAAATGTGGATGTGGTGGCAGTACAGGAGACCAATTTCATCTCTGAACAAGACAGAAGCAGGGCACAAAAAGTGTGGACCTGGGGACCATCCTTGTGGTCGTATAATGAAACGGGCAGAGGAGGAGTAGGGGTGTTATTTCGACAGAGACATGATTTGAAGATCGTCAGGAAGGTGGAAGCAGCACCAGGGCATCTTCTTGTGGTGGATTTTGATTTGGAAGCATTTAGCCCTAAAGGAGTAAAACAAGCATTTTGTTGTCGCCTGTGCATATTGTATGCTCCAGTGAATGCTAAGTTAAGGAGAGAACTGTGGCAAACATTGAAGGACTATACAAGGACGGGGAGGAAAATGATAGTGATGGGTGATTTTAATAACAGAAGCCGGGTGGCTGACAGATTTGCAGTGGTTCGGACAAGGACAAAAGAAAGGTTGATAGGAGGAGAACACCCTTTAACAGCAGAAGAGAAAGAGTTAAACCAGATGTTGGCACAAGATCTCGGTTTGAGGGATGTTGGCTTGGAGAGAGAGAATGAACTGGAATATTTTCCAATATGGGAAAAGCGGGCATTTCACAAAAATTTCCCAAAAGTGGATGGGGTCTCCTATACGTTTTTTCATCCGCTGTTTGCCAGTCGCATAGACAGGGTGTGGGCCGTAGAGGAACTTTGCCCTGAGCGGGTAAAAGTGGTGCTCACCCCTTGGTCAGATCACGGACTTTTGGTGGTGCATTTGAGAAAAGGAGAAGCAGTCCCTCAAGGCAAGCCTGGCTGGAGGATGCCTGTGGTGCTGTTAAGGAACGTTTTCTGTAAGGAGGAGCTTGAAAAAGATTTGAAGACTATGTTGGCGATCAGAAAAGGGGAAACAATGGAGATAGGTTGGTGGGAAGGAGTGAAAAAAGAGCTCAGGAGACGAGCGACAGGGCTCCAAATGGGGGCAGACAGGAGGGACCTGAGAAGGTACCATGAGGCCTTGTACAGATATCTGAGGGCCCATTCTTTGATGTCTCAAGGATTTCCCGTGGAAGCCAGGAGAGTGAGGGATTTGAAACAGGAACTTAGAGAGTTTCAGCAATTGCAAAGGAAGAAGAGGATGGAAGCAGAACAGGCTAGGACCAGGGGCCCGGTGATAGAAAAAGGGGAATGGGAAAAAGACAGGATGCCAAGGGGGAAACGGGAATGCATGGCTGCGTTACGTGACCCCCAAACGGGCGAACTGAGTTCAGATCCACAAGCTATCTTGGAGGTAGTGGGACGTGCTTATGAAGATCTGTATCGAGGGAAAGTATTAAATGCGGAGGAGATGGAAGGATTCTTGAAGAAAGTAGACAAGCATAGGTACGGTGAACTTTCAGAGGAGGAAGTTCTAAACATGACTGCTCCCATCTCTCATGAGGAAGTGGCAGCTGCTGTGGCAGAAGGCAGGTCTAACTCTACTCCAGGACCTGATGGGGTGCCTTATGCGTATTACAAAGAATTTAAGGAGCCCGTGTCAGAAATCTTGGCGGCTTGTTTCAATCATGCTCTGCAGAAGGGAGAACTTGGAGATACCTTTTACAAAGGAACTCTGGTTCTGTTGCCTAAAGAAGGAGATCTGACTAATCTGGCTAACTGGCGACCTATAACCTTAACTAACGTAGATTATAGGTTGCTGGCAAAGGTGTTGAATAGAAGGTTGACTAAGGTAATGGGAAAATTGGTGGCGAAGGGTCAAACGTCATCTGTCCCCGGGAGAAAGATGACAGAATCCCTGGGGATCATTCGGGAATTTTTTGAAGGAGCAGGACAGTTCAGGGAAGAAAGAACTCTCCTGCAGATGGACCAGTCCAAGGCCTTTGATAAGGTGGACCAAACCTATCTATGGAGGGTGCTAGAGCTGAAGGGAGTTCCGATGCAATTTGTGGCATGGCTGAAAAATCTGTACAGTCGGGTCACGGTGCAGCCACAGGTGAATGGATGGAAAGGGGCAGAGATCCCCATTCGTTCTGGGTTGCGTCAGGGCTGTCCGCTGAGTGCAGCACTGTATGTGCTGGCATTGGATCCACTTTTGACACTGATAGAACAAGACAGCCGGATCGGGGGATTCCTACCTTTTAGGAGGGACCTCGATGGTAGGGAGGCAGATAGGAAAATCAAATTTGTTGCCCACGCTGATGACGTTTATGTTTTTACATCGGGAGAGCAGGAGTTGGATCCAGTGAAGGAATTATTAGAGGGTTATGGGAAGGCTTCCGGAGCTCTCATCAATGCCACAAAAAGCAGAGTGTATATTTTGGGTGGAAAGACTGGAGAACTCAGGGGAAAGACACTAAAAGAAGCTTTGAATGAGGATGGAGACAATATAGGTAGCAGGCAAAGTTCAGTCAAGATCTTGGGCATCCTGTTCACTGTTGACCCCAATGGATGGGAAGAGAATTGGAAAAGGTGGGAAGAGGGGGTGGAGAACCGACTGGAGAGGTGGAAACCCTGGAGGCTGAGTCTCTACAAGAAAGTACAGTTCTTCAAAACTTATTGTATACCGGTGGCAAATCATGTGGCGGCTGTGTATCCCCCTCCTCAGAAACTTATGGATAGGGTGATGGGAAGAGTTTTTGTTTTCTTGTGGGGAATGAAGGTTTTCCCTCTCCCTAGGGCAGTGGCGTACCGCTCGGTAAAAGAAGGTGGGTTAGGGTTGCCGGCTCTCGGACCTCTTTTCCTAGGTGCCTTTTTGGCCAATAACTTGAAACAGAAGACTAATGAGGGAGAATCCCGACTGATCGGTGTGCAAGGTGACCTATGGCAAAGCAGAGGTTGGGGGAAACAGTGGTGGGAGGAGGAACTCCGTTCTCCCAGATTGACCAGTGCTTCGAAAATGGGAATGAGGCCGTACGTTAGAGATATGGCAGAGGGAGTCAATCGTTGGGCGGTGAGGGCAAACACACTTAAGATTGCAGATACAGTGAGGGAGTCAAAACGGGTTATTTACACTGAGGCCATAGAGGAAAGAATCGCTAGGCCATTCAGGGAGAAGTGGGCTTCTAAAACTGATCTGCCGGAATATCTGCAGCCAGGGGAGGAGGACTTGTCTGTGTTTAAAGATGGGAATATACCCCTCTGTCTGTGGGAAACAAGGTGGAGGGCATATCATCAGGTACTTAATGTAGGAGCGACCTACCCATGGAAAAAGGAAGAGGAGCAGCAGTGCAGGAGGATAAGATGCCAGAATGTTAGAGGTGGGATAACAGACCAGAAACCCCCGAGAGAAACCTGTTCGCATTTTGCAAATGAATGTCCTTCATCGCAAGAAGTTTGGGGAGCTCTGGCAAGTAAATTGGACTGGCCTTATTTAAAGGAACAGAAAGCAGAGACGATTCTATCGGGGACAGAGCCAGGAAAGGGGTGGAAGGGGCCGAGAAAGAAAGGGAAACTGGAGAACTGGAAAGTGCCCTGGTCCTTGGTTCGATTAATCAATCTGTTTGCCTTAAGCGCTCTGATGTTCCAAAGGGGACAGGAAGGGAAGACGGGAAAGGTGGCAGATCCCAAACAAACGGTGGGCAGTTTGGTGGCAAGGCTCAGAGTATATGCTAAAAGAATGATGGTGAGACAGAAGGAACCCGACAGATACAAATGGTGGCAGTGGTTGACAGAAAGAAATTTGGGAATAACTTAGAATGTTAAAAGTTAAGTTTCATGTAAATGACAGTATAATTGTAAATATCGTTGTTCTTTTGGTATTGTATATAATGTATATTTCCTTCCACAATCACTATGTATGTAACTATGTTTACTGAGCTAAGTATTTGAAAGTGATGACAAGTTTATGTAGTTCACCTCGACAGATGGCTCTGTAGTAAGAATTTTATCAATAAAAAATTTCCTTCTAAAAAAAAAAAAAAAATTTCCTTCTTCTTCTTCTTCTTCTTCTTCTTCTTCTTCTTCTTCTTCTTCTTCTTCTTCTTCTTCTTCTTCTTCTTCTTCTTCTTCTTCTTCTTCTTCTTCTTCTTCTTCTTCTTCTTCTTCTTCTTCTTCTTCTTCTTCTTCTTCTTCTTCTTCTTCTTCTTCTTCTTCTTCTTCAAATGCCATGTCTGATTCTGAATATTGGCTATCATCATGGTAATCAACCATGAGGATTGTCCTGAGAACAATATACTGTAATTCAGTAGTCTTTCATTTGCCAGGGTTGTCAAGTTTGTTAACTGCCACTTTATGATCAGCGTTGAGTCACTAACAGTATGGTGTACTCTATTACCATAGCAGGATAGCCCAGCCAGACTCAGGGTTTTCCCAGGTTGAAAATACAGTATGCAGAAGTTGTTTCCGATTCCCTTCTTCTGTGGGCACCCTGGAACTGTGCAGTTTGCTCATGACTACACAGGTTGGCTCTGGTGCTAGAAGGGAAACTCTATTCCTATGGCTTTACTGGGAGTCGATAACTAAACCACTGAGCTCTTCAGTGAGCACTTTTAAAATAAAGAACATAAGTTACAACATTATGGTGTTCTGTTTTATTAGCATGTAGTAGCACATGCTTACATTTTAGAGAAAAAGCAGCAACGTGCACAGCTGAATCCTATAATTAAGCAGACAATTTCAATGCTAAAATGGAGGCGAACTCATTCAGGAGGGCAGTAAGTTCAGGATGCAATTAATTTAGTAGCTGACAATGCCAGTGTAGACAGCTACTTTAAATAACAAGAAATGCATTCATAATACACATTAATATATATATTTTTAAAAGAAGAAACAACTGTTCAGGGAAGATTAAACAGAAATCCAGAAAAACTAGTTCAGCTATAAAATGAAAAATGGTTTGGTACCAGCAAGGGCTAGAAAAGAGAAGGAGGGTATAATTAAAGTACCATAGACCTGCCTTGAGGAAAGCTCCATACTTGCAAAGAGAAGATGATGCTCTTCTACATTCCCTGTCCATTTGAGCACCAACAAAGGAAAAGTTAGGGGTTTCTGGCCATGAATCCCATGGCAAGGATTTATAATTCAAAAAGGTGACATTTCCAAGTTCAGTCTGAAATTTCAATGAAATGAACGCAAATGAATATCTTTCTCTGGAAACTTCCATTGTTCATTTCAATTTTCCAGGGGATCTGTGAGCAGGACACGCTGGACATCTCTGGTGAGCCAACTACATTTCTCCTTGTTGAATGCGTGACAAAGTCCTCATTCCATGAATTCGTGGAAGATGAATATTCTATAATTCAAGGATCAGACATTTATCACTTACGGTGGCTAAACAACTGAAATTCTGGCCACTAAGGTATCATCAGCCATTTCCGTGTCCCTGCAGCCCAAGGGTACTTTAAGACCTCTTTGAGGATGAAGTCTTCAATCTCTCACCTCTTTTCCATAGACCATCCTTGGCCCTTGTTGTTTGGGACTTCAAAGTTCTCCTTGCTGGTCCTTCTTATATCTTCTTTCTTTTGCTCTATCATATCTCCTTCTTTGATCTTCACCTTCCTTCTTTTTGTTCTGTCTGACTCCTGGATCCTCCCATTTTCAAGACTTGGCTGCTTGTTCTGTGACTTCTCTATCGCTGAACAGATCGCTGCACCTCCACCTCTCCCTGTGCTTCCCTCATCACCCAAAGATGTGATGATCCCATTACTACCAAGTAGAGCTTTACCCTACAAGTAAGTGAGAACGCACCTGAATTGATACCCTGTGGCTAAGCAATCCAGGATTTTAGCTTGTCTTCTCACTTGTCCTGACCTCAGTCAGGCTGTTAGTAAGGTAGAAAATGAAACAATTCCAGTCATCTTCTTGTCTTTTAAAAATGTATATATTGTAGCAACACGGTTTACAGATTTCTTAGGCAAATGAAGCAAATGTAATTCTAGGCAAATGAAACATTTTCAATTCAGTAAGCACATTAAAAACAATGAAACCTCTTCTAAGTTTGGAAGCCATGGGACACCCCCACTCCCACTCTCTTAGTTTGAAAGCGACTACATGTTTGCTAAGTTTGAAGCACCCCAAAGACTTACTTACAAAGTATGGCAAAAGAAACAAAGAGACCACTCCTTTCTCTCCCCCTTCTTTTATCCCCTCCAACAAGTTCCACCTATGCGCAGTCAATTGGAGCCATTTTGTCTCCGATTTAAAAAAAAATTTCTTTTAGAGTTGGAGCCGTGCACCTTTCAGGGTGGTGGCGGCGACCCTTCTCCGTTGGCGGCGGCGGCCTGTCAACCTGTCGGGAAGAAGCAGAGAGAGACGGAGCGGGGGAGCCATGGGGCCCAGGCTGGGCACGGGGGGCTCCTCCTGCCTCTGCTCCTCCTATTGCCACCGCTGCTCCTACTCCTGCCGCCATCGCAGGTCGGGGTCAGGTCTGAGGCGACGGAGGGGCCGGAGCGCCTGCTGTCCGTGTCCGGTGTCTGCTTCGGCTGGAGGAACCTGAGCTGCCCGACCTGCAAGGTCCTCTTCGCCGCCCTCGATGCCTCCGTCCAGGTGAGCCTCACCTCGCCTCGCCCTGGGGGGTGGGGGTGGGGTAAAGGAGGCAGGCAGGTAGTGGGGGTGGCACCAACCCCCCCCCCCAATAGGACACCCGTCGTGGGGATTGGGAGTCCCTTGGGCAGGAGGACGCCCTGGGACGCCTCGGCCTGCCGGCAACCCCCCCCAACCCCCCGCCCCTGCTCTCTTTGCGGCTCAAGCTGCCCCAGGAGGAGGGGGGGTCACCTTTCCCAGGCCCATCTTGCTTGCTCGACACCCACCCTCTCAAAGGGGGGGCACCTGGGCTTCTCCCGCCCTCCGTCACCAGCCCTGCCCTGCCTGGCTTGTTTTGCTGCCTGAGTTGAGCGGACGCCCCCACCCCCACCCCTTGGGTGCAGTCCTTCCCCAGGACAGGGGAATAAATCTGAGTGAGCAGTGATGAAGAAGAAAGATGTGTTACTTTTGTCTCTGAGGTGAATTTAAAGCCAAAACATCCATTTCCATATATCCAAGGTAAAGCCAAAGCCACATGGCCAGTTTGGCCAAGTTTTATCTGAATACTAGACATGCTCCCCGGTGTCTATTTAGAACAGAGATTCTCAAACTGCAGCTCACGGGCTGGATGCAGCCTGTGGCACCATTTCATGTGGCCCCCCACCACCTGCACCACACCATGTGGTGGAGAAAGGGCGAAATGGCCGTTCAGCCCATGAAGCTGTCTGAGGGAGTGTGACCCAGTCCCCAGCTTTAAAAGATTGAGAACTCCTGATTTAGAACATTACTGGCCAAGACATCAAGCTATCATCTCAACGAGGAAGCAAAACAAACAAACAAACAAAACCCAAGTCTTTAGATTTCATGGAACCAATGACAGGAAGGAAACCATGGAGATATGTTTATCCCCAATTATTCTTGTAAGAAGTTATCTGGCACCTGAAGATAAGTTATACAGTGTCGAGCTTGGGATATCTCAGGAGAAGTTATCAGAGTTCCCCTGGGTGTAGCAGTTAAGAATCAGTACTGCAGCCAAAACTCTGCTCACAATCTAAGTTTGATTCTAATGGACTCAGCCTTCCATCTCTCCAACGTCGGTAAAATGAGTACCCAGCAGGAGTGGGGTAAAATACAAATTACCTTGTGAACCACCCAGAGAGTTCTCTAAGTACTCTAAGTGGGGGATGGTATATAAATGTAACTGGAACTGCTATTGCTGTCCATTTGGCTACTGGTCTTTAAGAAAAAGTGATGAGAGAGAAACCTTTGCTTTTTCTTAACTCAGGAAATCTGTTTGGAAACTGGAAAGGATCTCAGAAAGAGACAGAAGAAGCAGGAAGACTTAACAATATGAATCTGTGTGAAATGCAGATGTAGAAAAGATGAGTGTGGAAAATGCACTATATCAGTGATGGCGAACCATTTAGAGACCGAGTGCCCAAACAGCAACCCAAAACCCACTTATTTATTGCAAAGTGCCAACACAGCGACAGGGGAGGAAGGAAATGCTCCCATTGGGCTGCTGGGCAGAGGGAGGAAGTTATCCCATTGAGCTGCTGGGCAGAGGGGCGGGTGAACTCTGTGCTGGGGGAGGGAGGAATCACTCCCATTGGGCTGCTGGGTAGAAAGTCGGGTGAACTCCGTGCTGGAGGGAGGGAGGAAATACTCCCATTGGGCTGCTGGGCCGAGGGGCGGGATGAACTCTGTGCTGGGGCGACGGCATGGGTGTTCACAGAGAAGGCTCTGAGTGCTACCTCTGGCATGTGTGCCAAAGGTTCACCATCATAACACTATATCTGTTTACTTATAATAGATTCTGTTGAATGCTTAAAATTCTGTCAAATGCTTTAAAAATCCTTTTGTTATCACCCACTACTTTGAGGCTATCTTGGCCTGAGAAATAATAAATAACTAATTACCCTGTATGTTAACTAATATTTCATTTTCAGAAATGAGTTGACCATCGCAGACATGGGGCAAAATCTGAAACAACTTTCAAGGTTGGGGTAGGCTAGGCATCACAATCTCCAGATATTCTAGTGACTTTACCAATAATTCCAATGTGGGACCTACTTCTCTTCTTTATATATATATATATATACACACAGTATATATATAAACCATTCACATCCACCTTCCACCTCAGCTTTATTCAGAATAGAAGAAAAGAACAATAAACGTTTGGAAATGTATAATTCACAAAAGATAAAATATGTTCAAATTTCCTTAGTAAAAAGAGTTTAAAGCTGACTAATCCACAAACAATGGTGAGAAGTCCTTCAAACATTTCACTATTCCGTTGTCAGGAAACAACATCTATTTCCTCATGTTTCCCAAGGCTTGAGGTTGTAGTTTTACCTAGGCCTCAAAAAATCATATGTTCCCTCTGTGTCTCACAGACTACGTGTCACAAGACTGCCTGTTTACCAGTATTCCTTATCTCACTAGCTAGCTGAGTTTCATGTTTTGTCTACATGCTAGAACACTGACTGTGCACATGTGTAAACAATTATTGTTTTGAGAAAGTTTTCTTCTATTCCCTGATTGGCCAAGGACAGGTTAACCCACCTGACTGCAGAACCTCCATTTTGCAGAGAAAGTTGGTTCTTTTTTTGGATTTCAATGGCTTAAGACCCTGGCTATGGTGTGGTACTATTCTTTTTCTTTCACTATGATTACGTAATGAACCTGGACTGTTACCTGGACTGATATCTGTTACTGACCTTTTAATAACTACGTTTTTCCCATGGACATGAACCTGAAGAATAAAGCAGCTGTTTCTCTCTGAAGATTGTTGTTCTCTTATTGGCACACACACAAAGCTACGCTACCAGAATCCTTCCTTTGTTTTGCTCTATTGCTCTATTGCCTGAGCATGATAAGAGTTCCTTTCTAAGCAGCTCGGCTCTCTCAAAGGTGGAAGGTAAGGGTTAAAAAAGTTCCAGTAATGAGTGAGGTCTCAGGAACTTAAAGGGAGGACCCCTTACAGGGAGAGCGGATGTCTGACATCCTAATGTGTTTTTTGATTTTCTTTTTGTCTACAAAGTATTGCAAGAACTAATGGTATGCAGAAAGGGTTGAACGGCACTTTGTTTTCATTCAGTAGCCTTAAATCTTTATGAAGGATATTTGCACAGCACACATTTCTGCTATTATTAAATGAATTGTAAGTTAGATGTTCTTTTCTTATTTACTTTCAGGTTTCTTTTAGAATGGCAATACAGTATATCAAATAATTGCTTTAGTCGTGATGTTTTTACAAAGGATAATAGTTTTTGTTTGCAACTTCAACAAGGACTCATCATGTCAAATTATCTTGGAATCAATACAGGTACTGTATTAGAATGGCGATGGATGGATGGATGGATGGGGAGGTGGTAGGTAGGTAGGTAGGTAGGTAGGTAGAAAGAAAGAAAGAAAGAAAGAAAGAAAGAAAGAAAGAAAGAAAGAAAGAAAGAAAGAAAGAAAGAAAGAAAGAAAGAAAGAAAGAAAGAAAGAAATTCTTTGTGTATAAGGTAATGGTCGAAATCTTGCTACACGAAGCAGTGCAACCTGTTTGGAAAATCATGGCACAGCAGACATGCTACTCATAAAACATTTTTGCATGTGATGAGAGCTGCATGATTGATTGCACAGTTGCTTTCCACTATTCCCATTTCCTGGACATAACAGCTGACACACTTATGCAGATGTAACTTTACATTACAGAAAGATGAACAGGATTTCAGTCAAAATAATATTACCTTTTTTTAAAAAACCCAATAATATTTATGGTTATTGAGATGACAATTGAAAAGATCACGTTTAGAAAGAGTAACCAAAATAATCTCTGCAGAAGCTTGCAAAATGCCATAGAATTAAAGCCACAATCTAAAGATTCCTGAGTTGTGCCTTCACTTTTAAGGGATTTTGCAGGATTTTGTATAGACTGCGTGCTCTGGCACTTAGTCTAATACAGGGATTCTCAAACTGCGGCCCACGGGTCGGATGCAGCCCACAACACAATTTCATGTGGCCCCCAAACAGCATCCACCACACCAGGAAGTGCCATGTGGTGGAGGAAGAGTAAAATGGCTGTCTGAGGGAGCGTGACCTGGCCCCTGGCTTTAAGAGGCTGAGGACTCCTGCTCTAATAGATATTGTTGCTGGTGCTGCTAGTCTGTGCCATCAAGTCATTTCCAATTTATGGAGACCTTATAAATGAGAGATTTCAAAAATGTCCTGATCAACTCCTGCAAGTTATACTGTAGTCTGTGATTTTCCTAAGGATTGATCTATCTCACATTTGGTCTCCCTAATTTCCTGCTGCTTGACTTTTCTCAGCATTATTGTATTTTCCAGACAGTCCTGCCTTTCCATACCATCAGAAAAATGTGGAGTTCCTCAAAGTACATTTGTGTCTGCAGAGCACTAACTTGTTAACAGCAATTACACAGAGATGAGAAATAATAGGCCTGATCAGACTGGTTTTCTGGTTCCAGTTATGATTATTCAGTATGCCCTTGCCTTCTCTCTATGTAGTACAAAATCAAGCCTTTACCTCTCTTTTGCTTTCAGTAGTGGCCTTAAATTAGTGGGGCGCAATATTTAATCCAAATTGATGGCACCAACCCATATTCAATTCCAGGTTGAATTAGTTGTTTTGTCATCTGCTCTCTACATTTGAATCTCACATGTTTGGGGCTTCTTGCCTCATTTTCACACATGTTGGACACATTTCATTACTCCCAGCCAACAAAGCTCATAGATAGATAGATAAAATGTTGGATTAATAAGCAACAACCTTCCTGCTGCCTAGATAGCTGCAAAATGGAATTATTGTACTGTATAAATGAACATGGTGGGAAGAAAACGGTTGATTCAATCCCTAATATCTCCAGGTAGGACTGGGAAAAACTTCTTCCTGAAACCCTGGACAGCCATTGCCTCTCAGTAATAAAAAAATACAGAGCTAGATAATTTCTTCCAAAATTGGTGAGGGGGGGGGAGGGGATCCATGAGGAGGGCAGGAAGAAACTCCAAGGGAGGTATGGCAATGTAAGGTGGGGGGGTTTCCCCATAGAGAAAATCTGTTCTTAATAGCTTAAACAGTTTTCAGTGGTGGATACCATTACTAGAATGTAGGGCTTTCGTGAATGTGTGCACAATGTATATAACAATAAATATACTTCTGTATAATATAATAACTGTATTTTTAATTTTTAAATTGTAGGTTACTCTTTGTTGTTAAAAGTGGGTTAGATGATGATAAAAGACACGTGTGGTGGGGTAAGGCTTCTGAAAGAAAACAGAAAATGAATGGGATACCAAAAGGCATCAGAACTACTGGATAATAAGAACCCACATAGTGTAGTGGTTAAAAAGTAATAACTCTGCTCACAATCCAAGTTTGATCCCAATTGGAGCAAAGGTTGACTTAGCCTTCCATCTTTCTGGAATCAGTAAAATTAGTACCCAATGTTAATTATTTTGGGAACCATGTTCTGCCTCCAAGAGAATCAATCACTCCATAAACCATCATTTCCATACTATTGCTATGAATTTGATTGCAAATTCTTCTTTCCAGTTGATTGGGGGGAAAAAAGGTTTGGCAGAAGTACCTCCTTTTTATGTTCTGCTAAAGTCAGTGAGCCTAACATGTACAAGAGAAAGTCTCAGTTGTAAAAGCTACTGCTAATGATAACTACATCTTCATAGTAAATGAAATAAAGACTATTTTTATTTTTTGCTCCTTTGCCCAGCATGCAACCTAAAATGAATCTCTAGCTCTGCTGACCAATTGTAAGTGACCAATTGTGACTTCTGGTGGTGGTGGGGGATTTGTGAACCCCAATTTAGTTGTTAAGTGAGTTTTTGGTTGGTTTTAGTTGTTAAGCGAGGTAACTATTCAGAGAAAACTCTGCTCTTTAAGCAAGTTAGTCTTTAAGCGAGACACACTTTATGCAAGGTTTTACTGTATATAAAAAGGTACCATTCAGTGGGAAGGTAAACAGTATTCTGTGCACTCTGCTGTCTAGTCATACCTGTCACATGTCCATCAAAACATCTGCAGATTCAGTCAGCACTGGCTCTTTAGCTATACACGGAGATGAGCACTGAACCAGTCATATCTGACTCTAGGGTTCAGTGCTCATCTCTGTTTACAGCCAAAGAGCCAGCGCTGTCTGCATGTGCAGATATTTCCTTGGTTATGTGGCAGGCATAATTAAGTGCTGGAGTGGACAGAACACTTAGTTTTCACACTGAACTTTACCTATTTATATACTTATAATTTCTTGCTTTCAAGTTGCTAGGTTGTCAGGAGGTGGGGCAGATGACTGGCAGCACTCACTCCATTGTGCAGTATTCGGGTCTCGAACTGCGGACCTTCTGGTCATCAAGCTCAACATCTTAGCCACCAGATAGAGTCTACTGAATGTGCCCTTTCTCCTTCTATTCCCCTTGTAGCATCTAGTTTCTGCAAGTTGATGTATGTTTTGGTTGTCATCACTCTGACTGTGATGCAGGATAAGCAGGAGATGTTATACCGGGCAGTGCTGGTCCCCAGGGCCTTAAAAAAAGCCCTAGAGCTAAAAATGTTAACAAGCAAGGTATTTTTCTAGTATGGAGTGGTTGGGCACGGATGGGAAAAGCCACACTTGTGATATTTCTGTCAGTGTCTTAAAATTAACTTTTAAAATTGGAACAGCAGACTGCTGGAAGGAAAAAAGAAGAGGCGTCCCAAAGGAAAAAACCCACCACTGCAAAATGAGGAAGAGAAAGACTTTTTTTTTTTTTACCAATGAAAGTCTTGCATCTGGGAGAAACGTTTGCTAAGAACAGCTGCAGAACAGCAGATGTAACTAAATTCAGAGTAAGAGAACAACAATGTTGTAATGCAAAGGGCCAATGCAGCCCCAAAATTGACCTTAGGTTGCAGCCACTTTCTCTGGAATTTCCCACCCCTTTCATCCTGTGCTTTAGAACAGAATGTGGAAAAGTTCCTATTTCTCCCCACTAATACAGCTCTCACCTCACATAATCCCCCCTCCCTCTCCGTTGTTCTGCCTTCAGAGTTAATTACACATGTCCCCTTGTTGCCGCCAAAGGCCATCTCCTGTAGTCTCTTTTAGCTTTCTGATTTCCCCACCCCCAAGTATTCTGATCTTGGCTATTCATTCTCTCAAGCTCCACGATCGATCGATCGATCAGTCGATCAAGCTACAGGCTCACCTCCCTCCAGCCAATGGAGTTGACCTCTTGGAGACAATGGGGCTCCTCTGTGCCTTGTAAAGGCTTATGGGGCCCCGACACACTGGTTGAAAGCAGGTGTAACCTCTGGGTGTTACTCAGCTGGGCAGAACCAAACCCAACCTGCTCAGGTTTATCATTGAACCATGTGGCTGTTGGGCTCTGCCTAAGAGGATCTGTAGGGACTGAGGTAGCTTAGTGGTTAAGATGCTGAACTTGAGATGACTCAAAGGTCAGCAGTTCAAGACTCGAGTGCTACACAACAGAGTGAGCTCTCATCATCTGTCCCAGCTTCTACCAGTTTGAAAGCAAGAAATTTCAAGTTGATAAATAGGTACTGCTTCAGCAGGAAAGGTAACAGCAGTCTGTGCTCTCCTGCATCTAGTCATGCTTGCCACAAGACTACGGAAACATCTGCAGACCCAGATAGTGCTGACTCTTTGGCTGTAAACGGAGATGAGCACCGCACCCTAGAGTCAGATACAACTAGCTTTCGAGCAAGGATGACCTTTCCCTTTACTAAGAGGATTATGTCCTTTCCTTCTGTTTTCTGATTTTTCTTCTTGGTGGTGGACACACGTTGTCAATCTGATTTGGCTCTGGGTCAACTTGAGGAGCCCTGGTGGTGCAGTGGGTAAATTGCTGTACTGCAACCAAAAGGTTGTGAGTTCAATCCTGACCAGTAATCAAGGTTGACTCAGCTTTCCAAAGTCAGTAAAATGAGTATTTATTTATTTATTTCTTCCAACTTGCTATCCCGCCCCAATTGGGTAAAAACCCAACTCTGGGCGGCTTACATAACAAATTTAAAAAATACATAGTTGAAGACCACAGATCAATATCCAACATGTTGGGGCAAAATGTTAATTTACATTGTAATTGCTCTTCCTGTTCCTAAGAAAGGAAAATTAAAACAAAACTGTATAAAATAAATATATAGTAGTACTGCAGACAATAGAAATTCCTGTCCCAAATGCCAATGGGAATACCTGTACAGTGCTTTAAAAGTGCAGTACAGTACGTGCATGTTGGTGGTGAAAAAAAACTTCCATAGGATTCATTCATGAGCTTTGGTGGTGCAGTGGTTAAACTACTGTACTGCAGCCAGAACTTCTGGCGTTGTGAGTTCGATATCGATCAAGGTTGACTCAGCCTTCCATCCTTCCGAGTTCGGTAAAATGAGTACCCAGCATGTTGGAGGCAAAATACTAATTAAATTGTAAACAGCCCAGAGAGTGCACTAAGCCCTGTGAGGCAGTATTTAAGTGTAATTGCAGTTGCAAACTTGCAAAAGACCGAAACCCTTGCGGTTTGGCAGCCTCGCTCGCGCTCTGGACTCCGAGGGGATCAGAAACCGACATGTCTCTGTGGCAAAGAAAGGGGTGGGGGTGGAAGGAAGACCCCCTCCGCTCCCCTCCCCTCCTGGCGGACCCAGATCTCCAAGGCAAAAATACAGTGCACAATTTGCAGACGGAGAGGCTGTGCCTTTACGTCCCCCATCCCCGCTGCCGGACAAAGGACAAAAATAATCTTGGATCTACGAAGGCAAAGGTCTCCCTTGCTTGAAAGCCAGGCGTATACGACTCTAGGGTTCGGTGCTCATCTCCGTTTACAGCCAAAGAGCCAGCGCTGTCTGTCTCTGCAGACGTTTCCGTGATCACGTGGCAGCCATGACTAGATACCAGAGTGCACGGATCGCTGTTACCTATCCCACCGAAGCGGCGCCTATTTATCTACTTGCAATTTCTTGCTTTCGAACTGCTAAGTTGGCAGAAGCTGGGACAGAGACGGGAGCTCATTCCGTCGTTGTGCAGCACTCGGGTCTCAAACTGCTGACTTGCCGGCCTTCCGGTCGTCAAGCTCAGCGCCACGAAGCCACCGCAGTCACTAAAATACAGCACTTAGTCTTTAAGATACAACGACGGTTTTTTGTCTTTGTTTATTTGGTTGCACAGACCATGGTTGCTACCACTTGGGAAACCGTGACTCTGAAGGACTTTGGCTAGTCTTCGTGAAACTGATCAGGCTGTGAACTCCGGGCAGTTTCAGCTCGAAGGCCTTTTCGGTCTAGATATGTTAATTTCAGCTCGGTGTGTTATTAGATGCTGGTGGTGCCTCTGGCACGAATGAGGAAGAAAGACAGAGAGCTCGAAGACGGCTCGCCCTTTCCCCTGCTTGTAAGGCTCCGGCTCAGACGGAGCGGATCGCGCAGACGAGGCAGCGCCTTTTATAGGGTAGGGGGTGGGTGGGTGGGTGAGTGGGGAGGGGAAAGGAGGGGAACCGCCCCTCAGAGCAACTCCCACCCTTCCTCCTCCTCCTCCTCCTCCCGCGGGGCTGGAGTAAGCCTGACGGAATAACGGACCTGGGGCGCTCCGTTTGTGCCTCGCCGTGGTGTGCGTGTGCCTGTGCGCTCTCGTGAGGGCGCCTCCTCTCCTCGCTCACTCACTCCCTCGGCTTCTCACCCACACGCGTCATAAGCCGACTTCGTCCCATCTGCGCCTCCCGCTCCGATCCAGCTCTATTTTGGGCCAGGCGGACGGGGCCGAAGGGAGGAGGCGGTCCGCCCCTGCCTCGCCCTCCCCGGCTCGCCTTCGCCTCCCTTCCGCTGGCTGGGCGCGATCCGACGGGGGCTTCCTCCTCCCCCTCCCCCTCCTCCAGCTTCGCTCCCTCTCCGATCGAGGTGGAGCCTTGCGCTGCGCCCCTTTGCCTGCCTGGGCCGAGACCTCAGCCCCGCTCCCCACCCCTGGTCCACGTGGCTTTCCCGAGGAAGGAGCCGTCGATCATAAAGGAAATCGAGCAAGCAAGCAAGGGGGCTTCCCGACCCGCCAACCGACTGTGGCAGGAGAGATCGGGAGCGATCCTCTGCCTCCTCTGGCGCTGCGCGAGGATCGGGGCAGGAAGGGGGGGACGGGACGTGGAGGGCTACTTTGGGAGGACAAAGGAGCCCCAGAACAGAAAAGGCGGGGAGAGACGCGCCGGGATGCGATCGGCGCGGCGGGAACAGGATCGGACGCGATCGCGGTGAGTCGAGACCGCCCGTTGCGCAGGACGGGATGGGAGGCGGGGGGGGGAGAGAGAAATCTTTTGTCTTCCGGATCCAAGTAGTGGAAAGAAGGTCCTCCCTCTTCTTATTGAGGGAGGGGGAAGGAAAGCGCGGATCGTGGCAGGAAGGAGAAGGGGCAGGGCTGGGAGGGGAGGGGAAGGGGCTACAGGGGAAGCAGCCGGGGGAGAGGACCCTACTACAGCCACCTCGGCTGCCGAGTGAATCAGGTAGGGCTGGATCCGCGGTCGGATCCACCTAGGCGCGATCTGGCTGGGGTCGCCCCCTTGTTGAGTACAGGACTTCGGCGCGTGCCTGTGCGGAGCGACGCTTGGAGGGAGAGCCGGGGGTCAATCCGGAGGACCCGTCGGGACGGCGGGAGGTCCTGTTGGAGCGATTGGGTCTCCCGGCGGAGTTTTGGAGCTCCCCCTTCGGAGCGACGGGCGCCGCCTCTGCCCCGGTTTCGCTCCGGGTTGTTGGAGAACTTTTCAACCCGGGTAGGCGAAGAGGCAGCCCGCGAGCGCCTGGGTGTAAATCGCGGGGGGTCAGAGTCAGAAACATTGTGGCCCCTTCAAGACTCCCAGCTATATTTGAACGTGAGCTTTCCTGGATCAATGTGCTACAAAAGTGCTACTGTGTTTTTTATTTTATTTATTTTGTTTTGTTTTCTGAGTTTCCTGGATCAAGTTTGACTTCCTAAAAGGCAGCAGTGATTCTTTAAGGTGCCACAACGTTTCTGAATGTACTTTGTTTTGGTTGATTGACTGTCTGACACTGGCTCGGCTTGGCCGCCCAGTTGAACCGACAGTTTTCATCCAGCTCCCTCCTCCTCACATCTGGAGGACAGTTGTGGCCCGGGGAGGGGGGTGGGGGTGCCCAGGGAGGAGGATTATCTCCTTGCCCTACTACGGGGCAGGCCAGATGTTTAGGGTTCCCGTCTCGCCCCTTCCTCTTCAAGGGCTCAACCAAGCCAGATCCTGCTTCGCTTGCGAAATTGTGGGCGCGCGTGTGCGTTTCGCGTGTGAGGAAGCAGAGGGGAAGATGTCCTGCCCCAGAAACACACACACACACAAACCCTTGAAGTTGTGGGTCCTCTTCTTTAGGCAGTAAAGGAATGCACTGAAGGAGGGGTGGCTGTTCTGTTTGTTGCTGCCCCCACTAACTCTAGGCGAAGCCGCGTTTGGGAGTCGATCTCTCGGCTGTCGGGCGGAGTCCTCTGGCTGGTTTATTTCTCTCCTTCCTTATCTCTCCTTCCAGTCCTGTGGCTGGAAGAGAGACCGAAAGACCTCCCTCTTAAACCAGCCCCGTCTTTTGTTTTGGAGACTAGCCTCCAGTTTGGAAACGAGGCTTTTTAAGATGACAATTTCCAGAAACCCAAGCCGCCTTCGGTTGAGAAAGTACCCTTCCCAAAAGATGCCCTATCTAAGCTGTTGAAAAAATTCAGAGAAGTTGTTTTTTCTGGATTGTATATGGTGGTGGGCAACAACAGGTTCGCACCCCCACCGGGGAGGGGGGTTAGCAAAATTGCGTGACCTCTGGACAGGGTGGTGGCGGCGAAATTGGGTTGCCTGGGTTTTTTTTTTTAATAGAGAAAATGTGGCCACGCCCACCTCCCAGCCCTGCCCCATCAGGTTTTGTCCCTGCAAGTGGTTCAAGGTCTCCCTTGCTCAAAAGCCAGTCATATCTGACTCTAGGGTGCAGAGCTCATCTCCATTTACAGCCAAAGAGCCAGTGCTGCCTGTGTTTGCAGATGTATACATGGCCATATGGCAGGCATGACTGGATCGCCCACCCATAACATAGGCTCCACCCATGACGTGGTAGCAATTTTTTTTGCTGCCCACCACTGATTATATACTGTATAGAGTTGTACCCCGCTTAAAGAGCATAATGCGTTCCACAGGATCGCTCTTTAAGCGAAACACCATTGTAAATGACCAATTGTGGGGGGGATTGTGAACTCCTATTTATTTGTTAAGCGAGTTTTTGGTTGGTTTTATTTGTTAAGTGAAGCGAACATTCAGAGAAAATTCTGCTCTTTAAGCGAGGCGCTCTTTATGCGAGGTTTGACTGTATATATAAAGGGTGGAGGATAACCAGTGGTGGGCTCAAACTTTTTTAGTACCACACTGTGGATGTGGTATGGTGGGCGTGGCCAGGGGAAAGCCCTGCATTGCACCCAAATTAGGTCTACTTTATTTCAAAACTTGGATGGACAGGGCCAGCCAGAATTTCTGCTACCAGTTCTGGCGAACTGGTGTGAACCTGCTGATGCCCACCACTGAGGATAGCAAACCATCCCCGTTTAAAGACTCTACATCTGGTTTGGGCAAAGCGAAGGAGCCCCGGAGGAAACGTGGATTTTTCATCTCTGAAAAGGGAAGTTCTGTGTTGAAGTGATATCAACAAGTTCCCTCCCAGCCCGGCTTTTTGTTTTGTTTTTTGCCTTTGGCAGCTCCCAACACCCTGCAAAGAGACTTGGCATCTGTTGCTCCAGAACAAGCCTTGAAACCACTCCAAATCTTTTAGACAGCCTTTGGGCCCATGTTTCATGATGCATTTGCTCCTGATGTGTTGATGTAAAAAAGGTGGGGTTGCAGCCTTGGCAAGGCACTCCACAAAAAGAACTGTGGCCTAACTAGTATAGACTCATTGAATCTGGGGGTCCTCTCTGTTTGGTAGTTTATTTATTTATTTAGCCTATGGCATTTATACACCTTGAGTCAACATATAACAAGAAAGAAAGTATATATAACCTATAAAATACTAAACATTAATTTCTAAACAAACATTTAAAAATTTTATATATTCAATTGCACCAGGAGTTGCCCTTAAAAAATCTTCTCTATTGCCTGCATATGCTCTAAGGCTACATTGTTGTATCATATGTTGCACAGTCTGTCATGGTGCCCCACACACACATGCTGGTGATGGTAGTTTCCCCCATTTATGAAAAAAGTCCACACATCTACCGTGCCCTGTACGTTTTCTATTAAGGCTAGTCTGTATCTTGCAAGGTTGATCAAAACCAGGTGGTGTTTTAGTTACACATTGAAAATTCTGGTACTGGTATGGGGCTTTTCCCAACCAATCTCTTCTCCATGTGTCCTGAAGGTTGAACTTTTCATTGCCTCCAATAGTGGTGCAGGTTAAAGGTGGATGTCTTGAGCAGAGTCTGTTGATATTCAGGTCTAATATGTCAGAATTTACTGGTAGTTCTGGATTCTGAACTATTTTGCGATACTCTCTTAAAAGAGCATTTTGGGAGTACATGATATTCAAGGGCACGCCATTCCAGAGGGGAAGGCAGTCTTAGGGTCTTAGACTGATCGTTTCAGTGACTTCATCATCCTTTGGATTTCTGTTTGTCATTGTGGTCCTTAGCAGGCAAAGTCAGGGGACCTGGCTGACCCAAGTTCTGGTCCCCTGGGACTATCAAGTGACATGGATTTCTAGATGTCTCTCAATGTAACCTACCTTGCAAGATGATTGTGACAATACAGTGAAGAAACTGAGAGCTGTGGAGTCCATCTACAGCTCACTGAAGAAAAGGCAGGACATAAACATCATGTAGTAAATAGGTGAGCTTGTTGGACAGTTCATGCTGGAGTTGTGGTAGGATTTTCAAGAAGCTGTCCCTGATGATTATGAATAATGCAACCAATACTTAGAGAATCCTTTGAATGTATTGATGGTTGTGGAGTTTTATTCATCTGTCCCTCCCACCAGAGTGGACCAGAGAGGCTCTCTAACTGTTCCATCTACTAGAGAGGTACGTCTCTCTAGCACTAGAAGGAGAGCCTTCTCTGTGTCCACTTTGGCCCTATGGAACCTCCTGCCAATTGAGTTTCATCACCAGACAGAGCTGCTGTCCTTCAGAAAAGGCGTAAGGACTTGGCTGGCAGGGCAGGTGTGGGTAGGTGTGGGGTACCAGTAACACGGTAACCCCGGCCCGCTGACTGATTCGATAATTACCCCTCTCTCTTAATTCTTTCAAATCTTTTAATCATTTCTTTTTTTTACTGGATTGTCCATGGTTTTATTGTTGAATTTATTAAGGGGATTATTGTTTTTTATATATATATATTTTGTTCTGTGATATTATGTTAGCCGCCCTGAGTCTCTATACAAGTAGGGTGGTATACAAATGTGAACAAATAAATAAATAAATAAAATGAGCCAGATTTTGTATCTCTCAACATTCACACATTTTATTGTTGTCCACCAACAGCCCCCACTTGAGCATGTTGGTGTTACATTTAGGCACCCCAACCCTGAGCCTATTCAGGTTCTTCCAAATGAAATAGAAGAGGTCGAGTTCCTCAGCCATATCCTCCTCTAATATTATAATGTAAAAAGAAATTAATTCATTTAAAGAAATGAAACAAAATATCAAGTGTTCCAAGCAGTTCACATAAGTTGATTTATGTATATTACTTTACTTTTATTTAGTTTTAGCTTACCTTTAACAGCACTTCATTGTCTAGGCATGGCAGCTACATGTCCACAGAAACATCTGCAAATGCAGAGAGCACTGGCTCTTCAGCTATAAAAAGAGATGAACACTGAACCCTAGAGTTGGACATGACTGGCTTTCTACCAAGGGTGACATTTACCTACCTTGCCTCCAGTCTGTTCCAGACACTGCATGTGACTCTCACAGCAATCCCACAAACAGCAATCCCACAAACAGTAATCTCACAAACAGTGGGAAGTAAACAGTGAGGCCTGGCAGGGGGATTTGGGATAGTCAAATGGCTTGAATTGTGATACATGGCATGTGTTGAAGGGTTAATGTCTTTTCCTAAGCTTTATGTGCAAATCATCTTGGATCTGGGACAGAGAGAAGATGTTATCTGTTTGGGTCTTGGAGTTCACTTATTGAAAAAAAACCATATACAAACCTTTCCCTAGCTGCTTATCCCAACTTTTGCATAGAAGGCAAAACATGATGTGTCTAACAAAGGGATAACCTTGTGTTTTTTTAAAAAGGTTACTTTTAGAAAGAAATCAGCAAAGTCAAAATATGTACAGTATTTGAAAGACAAGGTAAGGCTTTCTTCTGTGAGTGAGTGTTATCTTCTCATCAAGTCAGAATTGACTTCCAGTGACCTTAATAGGGCTTTCAAGGGGGTGAGATACTTAAAGAGGAGGTTTATTAGTTCCAGCTGGAGGCATAGGTGTCTTTAGGTGTCTGGTTGGGAGTTCGATTCTCAACTGTGCCTTCTAGGAGAAGAGACAGCCTTTGTGGCCTTGAGGAAGCGGCACTGTCTCAGGATACCCCCAGAAAGAAGGGAATCGGAAACCACTCCTGATTTTCATTTACCTGGAAAACCCTGCCAAGAATTGCCACAAGTCATATTTCTTCTTTCATGCCCAGATTAAATTTTGGACTGCCAAAATGAAGCAACTTTCTTGGCTTTGTCATTGACCAAAATTAAATCCTCATTGGTACATGTTTCCAGTAGTAATTGTCAGGCCAGTAGATGATCTGGATTCTGTGTGTCTCCACACTCACACAGTGTGTTGTTGTCTTCCAGCAGCCCCCACTTGAGCACATTGGTCTTACATTTAGGGACTCCGACCCTCAGCCTTTTCAGGGTCCTCCCAAGTGACAGAGGGGAGGTCGAGTTCCTCAGCCATATCATGAAATGTTATTCTTTACCCAGTGAGCTCCTTCCTCCATCTTTTTTCTTGTCATAAAGCTCTTCCTGGATCTGAGTCAGTGGACTTGAGGCTTATATCTGTTCAGAGGATGTTGAGCAGCATTCTTCTGGCCACGCAGCAATTCAGTTCCCATGTCCTGATCTGTCACTCTCAGAGCCCCTATGTAAAGGTAAAGGCAAAGGTCACCCTTGCTGAAAAGTCAGTCATATTCAACTCTAGGGTTCAGTTCTCATCTGATTATAGCCAAAGAGCCTGCACTGTCTGTGTTTGCAGACGTTTCTGTGGACATGTGGCATGCATGCATATATACCAGACTGCATGGAATGCTGTTTACCTTCCCACCGAAGTTGTCCCTATTTATCTACTTGCAATTTCTTCCTTTTGAACTGCTAGGTTTGCAGGAGCTGGGTCAGAAACGGGAGCTCACTCTGTCATGCAGCACTCAGGTCTCGAACTGCTGACCTGCTGACCTTCCAGTCATCAAGTTCAGTGTCTTAATCACTAAGGCACGGCAGTCTATCTCAGAGCCCCTAGAGAGGTTTATATTTGTATTAGGGTTTGAAGGTGTGTGTCCATGCTTCTAACTCATTTTCATCTATAAGACTAGTTCTCCCTTCGGTCTGTGTTTTCTTTACGTGTGCAGTTTATGCCAACAGCTGATAGCCATGTAGAAGGAAATTTGTGTTGCAGACTAGGGTTCTAATCAGTGCCAATTTTGTATTGTGGAATGGTTGGGGGGGGGGGAGTTGACAATGGGATGCCGTTCGCTTTCTTGGGTATTCCAGGCTTTTTACAACCCCCTCCAGTCCACCCACTTTTCACCCCCACCAGGCAAGGGAGAGGCTGTGCTGTAGTTTCTGTTCTTTCTGGGTAGTTCTTGCCAATGTAAGGTATGAACATAGCTTGCCTTGATGCCAATGTTGTTCTCATCTTACTCAATATAATTATAGCAACAGGCTGTAACATCCTGTTGAAACGATTGCTGCTTGACAGTTAGTTCCTGGGTGGGAAGCGTGATAACTCAGGGGTTTAGCTATCCGGCTGTGGAAGCAGAAGTTAGGAGTTCAAGTCCCCATTGTGCCTCCTTGACCAGAGATGGACTTGAGGAGCCACATAATCTGTTCCATCTTTGCAGTTCTAAGATTATTGTTGCATATATAATTTAAGCACAGTGTGTTCCTCTGTCCTCTAAACCAGCCCTGATGTGTCTAGGGTTATGGAGAATGACAGAGGGTGTGACAGCTTGTTGAAGCAGGTTTTGCTATTCTGGCATTTCTTCTCCAAAGTAGAACACCATCAGCAGACAATCACAGTGAGTGCATGCAGTGAGCAAATAGGTATGTCCATTGGGCATGAGTGTGTAGGCACGCATGCGCACATGTGTGTGTTTGTATAACGGGAGAACTCCACTCAGCTACTTCTCTAAATTAGTAAACAGCAAGTCTTGATAAGCTAAAGAGCTTATCTGTCACGTGCAGGGAAGTTAGCAAAGAAAGCAAACAGTTTGAAAATGCTGTTCTTTCAAGAACAGAGGTCTCACCCTCCTCTTCCTGCAAGATATTCTTGTTTTATTTCACAAACTGAGCAGGGTCAGCCTCCCTTAGATATTAGCCTAGTCCAAAGGCTGTGTTACTGGTGGGGCCATACGTTGGTTGAGAAGCTGTCATTCCCGGTAATCCTAGGTGGGGCTAGGAATGGATTGTCTTGAAACTCTGGAGATGGTTGTAAATCAGACTTGGCAAGGCTCTATTATATGGACATGCATTATGATTCAGCAGAAGGCAGGTTCATGGATTTCTAGGTGGCTTAGTAGGTGAGACATTGAACTTGGTAACTGGAAGGTCTGCTGGTCAGCAGTTTGAGACATGAATGGAGTGAGGTCCTGTCTCTGTCCCAGCTCCTGCCAACCTAGCAGTTTGGAGTCAAGACATTGCAAGTAAATAAGTAGGTACTACTTGGGGGAAAAGGTAACAGTGTTCCATTCATTCTGGTGTTTAGGCATGCCTGCCACTTGTTCATGGGAACATCTACAGACGCAGACAGTGCTGGCTCTTTGGCTATAAACAGAGATGAGCACTGAAACCTAAAGTCGGAGACTATTGGGTTTCGAGCAAGTGTAGCCTTTATCTAAATAGTTCCTGTCAATGTAAAGTTTCAAATAGTTTTGAGATCATTTATTGAATAATGTCAGAACAGAGCCCTTGTGTCCACAGTTAGGGGGTGAAAAGATGAAAAGTCTTGAGGCACCTTTAACATTGCACTGTTCAACAAAATATTTTCATTGATGGACCAGGGTCTACCATTACCAATACTAGGGTATTATCACAAGTTAGCAAGTCCTTCAGATGAGCATGGCTCTTCCTTTGATCATTACCTTGGAAATAGGAAGATTTTGGTTTTATTTATCGTAAACAACAATGGATAACAGCCCAGTTTAGGAGCTGTGATCTAGAGATGTCTGAATGGATACCTATCATGGTATGTATTCATTAGCCTACCTACATAGAACATTATGTTATATTTGGGCTAGTATTGCCAACTCAAACTGACAGTCTCTCCAGAATTACAGGCAGAATTCATTTCCAGTCACATCTGGAGATTTCTGGTGGTCTCCCAGCCAAATACCAACCAGATCTGATTCTTTTTAGCTTTTGAGATCTTGTAGGGTCAACGGAAATCACAGCCCTATCTAGCGCATTTGTTGTGAGTGCAGTAGGGTCTGGGGAAATGCACGCTCATGAGCGCATTTCCCCCCAACAGGCTCGGCTTTGGCTACAGTCCTCCCCCTGAGTGGGGGGAGGATTGTTACCCAAGCCAAACCGAGCTGTGGCTAGGGATCGCCAGCCACAACTTGGTTCGGCTTGGGTGATGATCCCCCCCACACACACCGGGGGAAGATTGTTGCCCAAGCTGATCCTTCCTGGGCGCATGCCCAGGCAAGGCTCGGCTTGGCCGAAATCACCTCCCCCCCCCCAGGCTTGCCCGGGCAAGGTAAGGTCCAAAGAGGCACCCAATGGCGCGTGACAAGGCGCACCATCGGGCACCTCTTCTTCCCACCCGACTGGGCTGCGCTGGGGTTCGGAAGAAGCCTACTGTTAAAAAAGAAAGAAAGAAAAAAACCCCATAAAGTTGTAATACCATGTTGAAAGAGGATAATTGATATAAATGTGAAAGTATACAGTATATATGAATATGTTATATTGACTTGTATTCTTTTTTTCTTATCTTCAATGTTGTAAGATGTAGTTCGCAATTGTTTTTTGTTTGTTTGTAACTGTTTTTTTGCCTCGTTATTTTTATTTTTTTTCTTTTTGTTGTTAAAATCTAATAAAAAAAATCAAAAAAAAAGAAGCCTACTGGTCTCTAAGCGAGCGCTAAGAGTTCAGTAGGGTGGGGAGAAGAGGCGCCCGTTCGTGTCATCCGCCTGCGGGTGCCTCTTCTCTGGACCCTTCTTCTGGCTCCAGGGAGGTTGGGGGACCTGATTCCGAAGTAACCCTACCTCCTTGGAGGGTGTAGCAAGCCAAAACGTCAGGATTCGAATCCCCACATTTTGGCTTACTGCAGCATCCAGAGAGGTGGGGGAACTTCGGAAACACCGCAGATCGGGTCTGTCCCCCCCTCCCTGGAGCCAGCAGTCAGGGAGCCTGAAATGGGTGAAAAAAATGGACTTTTTCCTGTCCATTTCGGACTCTCTGACCCCCCTGCCAGCTCTGGGGGGGGGGGTGTCGGGGGATCCGATCCACGTCTGCGGGGTGGCTGGGGAAGCCGACTGTGGCCCGTCAGCTTTCCAGCCACCCCACCCCTGCCTCCGCAGCTGCAGGGTGGCTGGGAAGCCGAACGGAGATCCCCGAATGACTGCCCTGGATAACGCTAACAGATCATTATTGTAGTGTTATATGATGCAGTCCTTATCCGAGGTATTACTGTACTGTATTTGCATTTTTATGGGGCTGCACAAGTATTTCTTGTCTTTGGTTCAGTGGATTAACACACATTTGCAGAGTGGCCAGGTGTTCCTTCTAATGTGATATTCTTTTCCTATTTCTTTGAAGTATAAATTTTCTTGTAAAGGTTAGAAGACCCATACATACCTACCCATGTACAGAAGTGTGACTGCATTTTATCTGGCAGTGGGACAAGCTGTTATGTGGGCGTCTTGCTTAGTTGTTGTTTTTTTAAGCTCTTCTAATTCAGCAATTAAAACGGGAAATTGCTGACAGATGGGGCTGTGGTCTCTCACTAAGCAGATGGTCTCTTCAGTGTTTAGCAGTCACTGATAAATTGATAAAGAGACTTCTAGGGTTTTAGTGTACTGGTCGTTGAGGGGACCAATACTTGTGGAGTGAACAGCCAATGGGTGGGTGCGGGCAATGTTACATTATGAAATTTGGTATTGAACCCTAATGGCACAGTGGTTAAACTGCTGTACTGCATCAAAAAGGTTGTGAGTTTGATCTTGACTGCATGGCCGAGTGAGCTCCTGTCTCTGTCCCAGCTCCTGCCAACTTAACTGTTCAAAAGCAAGAAATTGCAAGTAGATAAATAGGGATGGCTTTGGTGGGAAGGTAAACAATGTTCTGTGCACTCTGGTGTCTAGGCATGCCTGCCACATGTCCACAGAAACATCTGCAGACGCAGACAGTGCTGGCTCTTTGGCTATAAACAGAGATGAGTACTGAACCCTTGAGTCATATATGACTAGCTTTCAAGCAGGGGCTTAAAAAGGCCTTCCATGGTTAGAGCGCCACTCACCATCTCTTGAGGCAGTTGGTTTCATTGTCATACTGCTCTAACAATTAAGAGGTTTTTCCTGATATTCATCCTTTATCTGGCTTCCTGTAGATTCATCATGTTATTATGCTTCCTGCCCTCTAGGATGATCAAGAACAGATCCTGAATCTCCTTTTTATGACCATTTTTCAGGTATCTCAGAAAACAAAACAAAATAAACAAAACAAAATAAAATAAAATAAAAAACACAGTAGCACTTTAAAGATTAACTGCTATATTTTTATTGTTAGCTTTCGTGTATCAAGTCCACTTCATGAGACAAAGAATGAAACTTACAGGCATGTTCTTTATATACCAAATTCAAGGGCTCAACGGGAGAAGGGGTGTGGTCAAGAAAGATGACAGACAAGCGAGCACAAGATTGCAGGTTCAACCAGTCATTAGCAACAATAGATTATTCAGATAAACTCTAAATGACTCCCTTTCAGTATCCAACCCATCTTGGGCAAGAGTGCTTCACTTTCCAAAGCCCTTGGTGACAGACCCCTACTCGCTTATAGACAACCCCCCAATCTCAAGCAACTATTGACACACAACAGACTACACAGAAGTGGAGGAGATATGGGAACTAACCCTGCTGCAAATCCTGATGTCAACTATGCCCCCACATTTGCTCTGGAAACAGTATTACTGGACCCAATGGCACCACACACAACATTAAAGGCAGTTTTACTTGTGCTTCTGCCAATGTGATTTATGCCATCTCTTGCCAGAAATGTCCATCCGTGCTTTATGTAGGACAAACAGGACAATCTTTACGCAAAAGAATTAATGGACACAAGTCAGATATCCGGAATGGCAACACAGAGAAACCTGTCTCAAACCACTTCAATCTAACTGGACACTCTATCCAAGACCTGAAAGTTGCAATTCTGGAACAGAGAAATTACAAAACTAGGATTGAAAAGGAGACAGCAGAAATCAAATACATCCATCTGTTAGATACCCATCACAGGGGGCTAAATATTAGTGAAGGGTTTCTGGGACATTATCAAATTTGACACACAGATTGCTATATGATTTTATATTACAACTTTCCTGCCAATTCTCTTTAGTAAAACAGAAAGAAACCAGATACAGGTGTTTTTTCCCCCCATGACATGCAGGTCACAAGTTGATCAGATACCGTAGTGGCCTTACTCAGCAACCTTGAGATTGAAAGGGAGTCATTTAGAGTTTATCTGAATAATCTTTTGTTGCTAATGGCTGGGTGAAACTGCAATCTTGTTCTCGCTTGTCTGACATCTTGCTTGACCACACCCCTTCTCCCGTTGAGCCCCTGAATTTGTTATATAAAGAACATGCCTGTAAGTTTCATTCTTTGTCTGATTAAGTGGACTTGATCCACGAAAGCTAACAATAAAAATATAGCAGTTAGTCCTTAAAGTGCTACTGTGTTTTTTATTTTATTTTGTTTTGTTTGTTTTGTTTTCTGAGATGCCTGAACCACAGACTAACATGGCTACTATTCCAAAAAAATAATAATTCAGCCACTGTATTTGAGGAATGCTATTATATCCCCTCTCAGGTGCCTATTCTCAAGGCTGAACATGCCTTCTTCCTTCAGTCTTTCCCCAAAGGGCTTGGTTTCCAGTCCTCTGATCATCCTTGTTGCCCTTCTCTGTACCTGGTCTAGTTTGTTTGCATCTTTCTTAAAGTGTGGAGCCCAGAATTGGACACAGTGCTCTAGATGTGACTAAACTAGTGCTGAATAGACAGGGTAGCCCAGTGGTTAAGACACTGAACTTGACGGCTGGAAGGTTGTCAGGTCAGCAGTTCGAGACCTGAGAACTGCACAACGTAGTGAGCTCCTGTCTTTGTCCCAGCTCCTGCTAGCCTCGCAGTTTGAAAGCAAGAAAATTGCAAATAGATAAATAGATACCACTTCAGTCCAAAGGTAAACAGTGTTCCATGCACTCCGGTACTTAGTCATGTCTGCCACATGTCCACGGAAACATCTCCAGATGCAGGCAGCAGTGACTCTTCGGCTGTGAACGGAAATGAGCACCAAACCCTAGTGTTGGATAAGACTGGCTTTTGATCAAGAGCGACCTTTACCTTTACGTAGTACCTCGCGGGTTGCTTGGGAGCTGGGAGATTGGTGAAAAATATGGCATGTCCTACCCATTAGTAAAATCACCTATGCAGCTATCCTGTGTGACTTCTTCTTTTGCCACCGTTCTGCAGATGTGGGACCAAAACATCAGGAGGGAGATCATTGCAGAAGCGAGTCTGGAATGGGTTGTCCTGGTTTAGATACCCAGGGCGTTTCATTTGTTCAGTAAGAAGAAGAGCAACCTGTTCGTGTAGTCATTTTTGAAAATGCAGGGATGTATCACACCCTCTGCAGACTTTTATGCCATTGTGTTAAATTAACACTGTTAATCCATTGAAGCAAGGAGTGGTTTTGAAAAACAGGCTGGTTCATTTGTCTTGCTGGGTCCAAGTCTGTAGTCTGGTTTCAATCCCGTTAATTTCGGTGTCATGAAGGTGGGAACTGAATGATTTGTTGTTGTTGTTGTGGAAGTGGATGAAAGGTTGCCTTTCAAAGCTTAAAAAATAGTAGTGTTATCTTTTTGGGTTGCTGAAGGCACACACCTCTATTATTATTATTATTATTATTATTATTATTATTATTATTATTATTATTATTATTATTATTATTATTATTATTATTATTATTATTATTATTATTATGTTGTTTGCTCAGTCGTTGGGAACTATGTGCTGGCTTCAGATGATGTGGACAGTAACACCATCTGGGTACTTTGTTGCTGCCAGAGGCTGAGAGGAGTTTTAGCAAGCTAAAACTCGAAAAAACCTGCATCAAAAAGGGTTTAAGCAAAACCTTCCTATTGTAAAGTAGAAGAGAAGACAAATGGATTTTTGTGGAGACATTTCATGGCACTGCAGTTTTTAACGGGCCAGAAAAAATTGATGACGCTTTAAAGTGAATTGATATTGGTAACAATACTGGACAACCCCCTCCCGGTCCCCCTGTTAGCCGGGAGGGAAGTGAGGTGATAAATAAATAAATAATGATACTAAATGGCCCATTAGCTTTTTTTTAAAAAGGCCAAACACAGGAGGATGATATGCTGAGAAGCATCCAAAATGTATTAAAATATTCAGCAGTTTTTGGAAGACTTTTCTTTAGGCTGGATGCTGTGTTAAAAATAGCTGGGAGTGTCAGGGAAAAAGGCCTGTCTCCTTGTCTCCGAAATGCTAAAAATACAATTTCCAAATGAACGCAGAAACATTGGTGACCTGCATGTTAATTTATGTGTACAGTGGATGCAACCCTGTTTCGCAGTGTAGTACGTTGTGATTCGTGTAGGACCACAAAATCAGTAGGGATTTGGTGAGTCCACTCTTTCATTTTGAGCTTACGCCATTTGCAATTTACTGCAGGTTTTCTCAACCTTTGGGTCCCCAGATGGTCTTGGACTTCAGTTCCCAGAAGTCCAAGTCTGTACTTCTGCTAATCAGGGCTTCTTTCACAGCTACAAGTAAATTCTACAGCACAATTTGGGAAGTGTGGGGAAAACCCACCAACATGTAAGTGGGCAACTAAACCATAATATGATATGACATCTTTGGGGACAAAATAATTGTAAAAGCCTCTGGTAGACTTACAGTATTTTCTTTTTCTTTTTTAAAAAAAAACATCCACAGAGCCCACATGACATGTTTTTAATGAAATAATAAAAGGGCTGTTGTGGCTCAGTGGTTAAGAAGCTCACCTTGTTAGCTAGAAGGCCAACAAGTTGGCAGTTCAAGACTCGGGTACTGCATGACCAATTGAGCGCTCATCATCTGCCCTATCTCCTGTCAACTTAGCAGTTTGAAAGCAAGAAATTCCAAGTAGATAAATCGGAACCACTTTTGTGGGAAAAGACCTTGGTAACATGAAAGGAGCCTCATTTGAGGCATCCCCTGAGTTAAGTTTCTCCAGCAAAAATAATTTCAACCCAGAATAATTTCTGACACAAAATTATTATTATGGGAAAAGCTCAAAAATTCAAGATCAGCTGGCTTAGAAAGATGGCTTGAAGTAGACAAAGAAGATTGAAGGATATTGATCCAGCTATTATCAGAAAGGAGAAATAGAATTGAATTTATTTAATAGATGTTGAATAGTGAAACAAACATGAACTGTAACAGGGTCCCCATCCAGCCTCCAAGTTGTTATTCGTGATAGTAAGCCGCTTAAAGTCCAGGAACTGAACTGAGGTCAGCAGTTTGCATTTTAGTCACCCTAACAGTGTAAAAATAAAAGGTGGTAAAACAAAATGTTTGCCACACATGCATCTATGAGCAGCCTCTGCAGCCACACATTGAAACCAATAATTTTTTAAAAAAATAATCCCTAGGTGTAGAAGCAAAAGAAAGAAAAAGGAGATTAAAAAAAAAAAAGCTTAAGTTTTTTTGCAGTCATTTTGAGTGGTTTTCATGTCAAAAGATTTTAGTGCTGTTTTCAGGTTGTACCTGGTATTGGACTAGCAGAGAGC
Organism: Furcifer pardalis; assembly: GCA_030440675.1. Lineage (NCBI taxonomy): Eukaryota > Metazoa > Chordata > Lepidosauria > Squamata > Chamaeleonidae > Furcifer > Furcifer pardalis. Next base: position 54,506,851 of record CP126891.1, read on the forward strand.
AGGAGGTGGAGTGGGGAATAATTGTGTGTATAAAAGTACAGTAACTGGCAATAGAACAAACTAAAATACCCAATTACCCTGACTCACCCTTCCATCTTCTCAAAATCATATGACTGGTTTAAGAATAATGAGATTAAAATAATCCTTTTTTCAAAAAGAGAAATGAACTAAAAACAATGCATGATTTGTATGTCTGGAAGGTTGCAGTACAATTATACAACCAGGTTTTTTTTAAAACCACTTTTTTCTGTAGCTGTAAAAGCTAAACATTTACTTTCTCTTGTCACCACCCTGCAGGGCGGAGACAGCATCAAACACCTGCTGAAATTCCCTTCTCCCACCTCAGGCTGAGGGCTATTTTGACTTTCACAGCTTCCAGTCCTCCAGCCCCGCAACTTGTGCATTACACCTGAGTCAGCTCACTGTCTCCCCTCGGGTCATGATCTAAAACGATGAGCCATGAAAGGTTTGCATAGTAGCATGTAAGTTTTAAACTCATGTAAGCAGGAAACAAAATATGCCAAAATTCCTATTGTTCGAGGATCACACCAAACTGAACATAACACTTTCAAAATTCCTTGGAAAGAAGACCTGGGTGGTCTTAGCATTTATTTGTTAAAAGGAATAGCAATGTTGAGAAATCAAAATGTTGCTTCAGTAAGCTAAGCATAGCAATAGCTAGATTGCAAATCTGGTCCAGAAAATCCAAAATAAAATATCCCATTCCAGGGTTCTAATCCTTGCTAAAAAGCTAATAAGTTGCTCTATCAGGCTCATTTATTCCTAGGTACGCAATGTTCCTTAATACTTGAATCTAGGAAATAAAAACATGATTATTTTCTAAGTCTTGCTTCTCCTGGCTAGAAACTGAAGATTTTCTAAGTGTCACTTCAGACTGCTGGCTGAGAGTTTTCTAAGTATCGAAGTTGGAAAAATTGCAAAGTCCGTAGCCTGTCTCCCACTCTGCTGATATAAGGAGACAGTCTCGCATCTGCCTTCAAAGTTTCATTTCTCTGCAGTGCTGCATCTTCTTCAGGAATTCCAAACTACATCTCCTCCTGTCTGTCCCAGGCTGCTTTCTGGGCTATCTAGGGGTCACTTTTATACATTAAAGTATCACTTTCCCCCACCGTAAGAATGTCAAGCATCTAAAGATTCAAGGACACCTTTCCCTCCTAACTGTCTTTGGGTGGATGACACTAGAGTTCAAAGTGTGTGAACTTGTGTGTGTCCTGCTGAGTAAATTCTCCCTTTAATAATAAAAGGGTGCCACTAGAGGCACTTGTCTTGCTGACATAATGCATCTTAATGAAGAATTTCTAAACATGATGTAAGTCAATGCAGGTTCGAGGAGCAACACCTGCGGGATCCGTGCGGCGATAAAGACCTCCGCCGCCGCCGCCACCTTCGCCAGTCTCTCCCTCGGCCAGTCGGCCTCGAGGGAGCAACAGCTGCGGGACCCAGGCGGCAGGCAGCCGTGGCCGTCTCGGCTCTCTCCCGCGGACTCGTAGCATCTGTCCGGAGGGTGGGTTTGTAAAGGACCGATGGCAGGAGACTCAGCCAAAAGACGCTGGCCGGCTGTGTGGGTCGCCGCCGCACAGTAACACCCATAGCCGAGATGAGTGGCTGCGGTGGCGTTCAGCCTTGGCGTTTCAGCCTCGGGACTCGTTCCACCTGCCCTCAGGACCGCGCCCTGCTGGGGGGCTTTAAGAGACGCTGTGCGGTGGACGGAGAGGCTTGTTACCTGTCATGGTGCTTTGTTTAATTTTTGTTTAATTCTGTTTCTTTGTGTAATTTGAGTGAGATGTGGAAATTTTTAACTACTACTTGATATTGATGTTTATTGAATTTTTTTGTTACTGTTTATTGAATTTTTGTTACTGTAATTGATATTTATGTTTTGATACTCTGTAATGTTGATATCGACTATTATGATTTATTGATATGTTGTGTCTAGGAACTTGTAACTGTAATTTTGTATGTGTTGTAAACCACCCTGAGTTGGCTTTGTCAAGTAGGGCGGTATAGAAATTGAAATATAATAATAATAATAATAATAATAATAATAATAATAATAATAATAATAATAATAATAATAATAATAATAATAAAGGTTTGTCTCTATGAAACCTAAACCAAGTGATTAACTAAATCACACTAACACACTCTTGTAACTTATTTACATGACTAAGGTATTCAAATTCCATGACATTTCTTACCTTAATATTTCAAAGTTCATTTTTCTTTTACCTCTTTATAATATTGACTAGCAAAAAGTATTACATTAGCGTCGGTTTTGCCCGGTTTGAAATCAAGTTAAAGTCAGGAGAATACATGACACACAGCTGAGGCACAAAATGTGGGTTATTTGAAACCACCCATCTGGGGCCATTTGTTTTGTACTGACTCCTTTTCTGTGTTCGCATATGTGTCAGCCCATATTTTCCTCTTGGTTTGCCCCATAAAGTTCGTAGGATTCTTCATAGCCCAAAAATGGTTCCCAGCTCCCTCCTTACAGTTATAGTGCTATGATAGTTCAGATGTTTATTAATGGTTATGCCAAAATTCTTGCTGCATTCTTCTTCTTCTTCTTCTTCTTCTTCTTCTTCTTCTTCTGTCCTCATAATGTCATATGTATGGCTGTTGTTATTTTGCCTCCCCTCCCAGAATTCTGTAATTTGAAAGAATTATTATAGCCCCTGTAATTGTTTCCTCTGTAGTTGACTGCTGTAGAGTCATGTTCAGCAGGGGAAATATATTGCAAAACCACCAGAACACAGAAACAATAGAGAATTCAGTTCCCTCAACTTTTATTTTTAAAGTTAAAGATCTAACCCTTGTATTGAAAATAAGCCTAAGAGTAAATGCCAAATACAGTGGTACCTCACATAATGAATGCTTCATATAACGAAAAAACCTGCACAATGAAGTGTCCATTAGCAATGGCAATTCCTCACATAACGAAAAAATTTTTTCGTTATGCAGGGTTTTTTGCTTTTCTCCTTTAGTATTTGTATGTTTGTTTTTTTCCCTTTTTTTGGTACATTTTAAAATAAAATAAAAATATATATTAAAAATGTTAAAAATAAAATGAGACTCACTGAATGAATGTACTGAATGGGAAACAGAGAAACTTTGGGGTGGGCAGTCTATAGTTCTGTTCATAAAATGTAAGCATATTGCTTCATTAAGATTACAACTCTTTTAATATCAAAACTGTGAAAAGTACTTTTTGGATTACATGCTGGCTGTAATTATATAGCAGTTGGGTTTCCTCCAATAACAATATTCAAGCTATTTGTGGAAGCTAGTAGGAAAAGAAAGACATTAGATAAGAACAATATTAATCTTGGATCTGTGTTATACTGGTGAATTGTAATTGTTTCTTTGTTCTGTAAAATACAACAATTTTACGTAAAATGAACACTTTGGATAAACATAATTTTAGTATTCTGTCACCTCATTAGGGAATAATAACAAGATTCAAATACTTTCATGTAGAATCACTGTAATATTTCTCTTAAGGTGTGCTTATTTGACCCACCAAACTGTACCTTTTAACCTTGTATTATAAATTTTCCTCTTATGCAAAACATATAAATAAGTAAAAATACATGCACAATTATTAAATTGAATGATCAACTTGTAATTTTGGATTCTAAATAAGATCTCCACATTTTGTTTTTCATTACCTTGCTAACAAGGTTCGCCATCACTGGTCTACTTTACTACCATAGCAGGATTACCTGGCCAGATTGGCATAACACAATCACTTCATAATCTCTGCAGCAAAATGCTGTAAATGAAGTGTTAATGAAGTATTTGCTGCCATGTGCTGAGTCTCAAGACTTGGTACATGCACATGCCTATGTGAACTTCTTAACTTGAAGCAATCCACTGTTGAAATGTATGCCAATTGCATTATATTGGCAGGTGGAACTAATAGCATTTTAATATGTTTCTTCCACTGGAGATTTGCTGAGCAGTATGAGCAGAAAAGAATATTCACTAGTGGGAATTTGTCATAGATTTTGAACATTTTGATGAGATGTGTTCTTTTCACTTGTCCAGGGCAATACAGTACTGTATGATAATTGCTTTTGAACAGAGAAGACTGTCTATTGGTTTTTCCTTCCTTTTCTTCTTCTTTTTTCTTTTTGGGCAAAACTATACAATTATTTCTCCAAACGTGCCTTCCAAGTCAAGTATTCAGTATGCTAAGAAATACTGAGCATATAGTGCACGTCCAGGACCATAGCCAGGGGGTGGCCAGGGTGGGTGTTGCCCACCCTGAGTTAGCAGTTTGCCCCACGCCTACCCACATCTAGAATCCTGGCTACAGCCCTGTCCATGTCTCATTCCAAGATGTACCTCTAGTGGTTTGAAGATTAGCCACAACCTTTTTCCCCATCATCTAATCTCAGTTGAGTGATCTCAACCTGCTGAGTCATCCGCTGACAGAAGGACCAATAAGGGACATATAGGACACTTCCTATAGCCAGGGTCACAGACACAATCTTGGCACAAAGTTAAATCAGGATTAGGGTTTTAACTTTTAATATCCCTTATGCTGGAGGAGGTGGAGATTTAGTACAGCTTTAGCTGATCTACTGCTGACTCAATGGGTTCTTGATCATTCTGATCTGGGAAGGTTACATTCTGTATCCAGCTACTAATTCTAGTGGGATGGCGAACTCCAGGTGTTCTTGGACTTCAATTACCAGAAGCCGAAGTCAACACTCCTGCTGATCAGGGCTTCTGGGAATTGAAGTTCAAGAACACCTGGAGTGCCAAGGTTTGCCATCACTACATGTAGTACATCCTTTGAATTAAACAGGTTTTTCACTAGCATTCGGGTAAATCTCAAAGAATCAGATTTAGCCCCATAGATCTGAATATTAAAACCTCTCCACAAAGAGCACAATTAAACAGTGGATTTGCAACATCTTTGATTCCCAGTTCTACATTTTAATAGCCAATCTAAACCAATTCTCATCTAAATTCAAAGCAGTCTCTCTCAAGGGTCCCCTCCTCTCCTGATGGGTAGGGAGTTGTGGGAAGAATGGCTATGGTGGTTGGGAAATTCTTGAAACTGTTGACCACAAATCAATACTTTTTTCTAGGTTCTGATAGATGGATGCTCATTGCATCTCTGAAACAAAATTAATGATTCATAATGCCGATACACTAGTACCTCGGATAATGATGAGACTTGGTTCCACAAGTCTCGTCGTTATCCGGTTTTTAACGTTGTGCGATGCCCTGTTCCCCTGGTGGCTGCAGCAAGCCAGAACATTGGGATTTGAATCCCAACATTTTGGCTTGCTGTAGCCTCCAGGGAGGTGGGGAAACTTCTGAAATAACGTGGATCGGGTCCCCCGACCTCCCTGGAGCTGGGGGGGGGGGTCAGAGAGCCTGAATGGGTAAAAAAAGTCCATTTTTTTCACCCATTTCAGGCTCTCTGACCTCCTTGCTGGCTCCGGGGAGGTCGGGGGACCCAATCCTCACTGTTTCTGGAGTTCCCCCACCTCCCCAGACAGTGCAGCAAGCCAAAACATCAGAATTTGAATCCTGACATTTTGGCTTGCTGCAGCCTCCAGGGAGGTGGGGAAACTTTGGAAATAACTTGGATCGGGTCCCCCAGCCTCCCTGGAGGTGGCAGGGGTGCTGGAGACCACGAAATGGGTGAACATTTTGATGTTTTTGTTACCCATTTCAGGCTCTCTGCCTCCCTTGCTGCCTCCAGGGGGGGTTGGGGGACCCGATCCACAACTGCGGGGTGGCTGGGGAAGCTGACAGGGCTTGGGGAGCCCCTTGTCAGCTTTTCAGCCACCCCACCCCTGCCTCCGCAGCTGCAGGGTGGCTGGGAAGCCGAACAGAGAACCCCATTTAGCTTTCCAGCCACCCTGCTGCTATTAATGACTGTAATGGATAATGCCAACAGACAGTGATGGGATGTAACAGGTTCTCACCAGTTCGCCAGAACCGGTAGTAACTTTTCCCAGTGTCCTGGAGAACCAGTAGCCTCTTTTAGGGGGAACCACCTTCAGGGCTTACCTTTTCACTGGTTCCCCCACTGCACAAGTGCTTGGCGTGCATGAATGGCTACAGTGCTTGGTGCATATCCATGGCCTCCTTGCTGTCCTCCTTGCTGTCCATGTGTTGTGGGTGGGTGGGTGGGTTGAGGGTGTGTGTGTGTGCTTATTTTATTTTTTATTTTTTTAATATTTTTTATTTGGCTCCGCCCACAATGTCATGATGTCATGATCTTGGCTCCACCCATACTGTGATGACATCACAGTGGGTAGTAATATTTTTGACATCCCACCACTGCCAACAGATCGTTATTGTTATCTGATCGTTATCTAAAGAAATTTTGCATTATTATCCAATTTTAGCTTTATACGTCCATTCCTAATTTGAAATATCAGTTCTTCAATTGGTGTCAGTTGTCTCTGTTATGATTCACTATTTCTATCTCTCCCCCCCTCCCCCAAATTTATCCATTTGGATCTTTTGGAGCCAATTTAATCCTAGTTTATTATAAATTTCTTTCCTTCTCTGACAATCCCTACACTCTTTTATTAAAAATACTTTATTCTGTGATAAAATGTTTCTTATTTCTTTTGAAGGTTTTAGTGGGCAGTTCCTTAAGTCCAAAACTTCCAAGATTGGTGAACAATTTGGTGCTAACTTATCTTTTATAACTTTCCATTTATTATATATTATCTCCAACAAAAAGCTTTCAATTTTCTGTTTTGAAGTAATGTCACCCAAGAATAATTCTCCCTTTAGCTTCTTGTATTCTAGCCAGTCTGGCTCTTCACTGTCCCAGTGTTCTTTGGTTAACTTTTTTATTACTCTTTTTGCATGAAAAGCATTATAGTAAGTTCTTATATTTGGTATACCTAGTTCCCCTTCTTTTTATCTTAAATACCATAAATATTTTTTAATTCTAGGTCTTTTCTCACTGTTACAAAACCATTTATTATTTTTTGCCAATCCTTGAGTTCTCGTTCATAATTTTTTTATAGATAGGTTTTCTAATAATTTATTTCCGGCATTATTTTCATTTTACACAAATTTATTTTCCCAAACCAGGATAACTTCAATGTCTTTAAATGTATTATTATATCTTTTATTTCCTGCTTCATTTTACTAAAGTTTATTTTGTATAAATCTTCAACTTCATCTGTAATATAAACACCAAGATCTTAATGATAAGTAACATTTAACTTCTCATTTTCTATATCCATAAGATTGCATGTGACAGTTTTATCACAATTGATTCATAATCCTGTGCTTTTTTTGAACTGTTTCAAGTGTTGTTGGATTTTTCTTATCTTTCTTTGGGGATCTTTTATTACTAACAGAGTATCATCTGCAAACATACTTTTTTTTTGTCCGACTCCTTCTATCTCCTCATCTTTTCTAATTGTGGAAGTGAACATTTCCATGGCTATTATAAAAAGGGAAGGGGATAGAGGGCATCCTTGCCTTGTACTTTCATTTAATTTCCCTTTTTTACTATATGTTTCATTCACTCTTATTCTTGTATAACTTTATTTATATAATTGATCAATGGTATGCCTAAATTTAGATCCAAATTCCAATCTCTTTTATTGTTATCCATTGAATGGAATAGAATGCTCTATATGTATCTAAAGCTAATATACGTACCTTTTCTTTTTTCTTCTTTACTAAGTCCATCTGCCTACCCTTTATAAATCCAGCTTGGTCTTTTATATAACAATTCATGAATGTGTTCAACCCTTGAACCATAATAGCTATAAATATCTTTGCATCCTGATTCAGCAACGAAATTGGTCTATATGATTCAATTTTAACCTTATCCGGTTTTGGTATTAACATCGAAGAATCAGGAGTGCTGCATCCATTCAAGATATAATTATACCTTGGGTCTTCATGAGTAGGAAGACAGAAGATAGATAGATAGATAGATAGATAGATAGATAGATAGATAGATAGATAGATAGATAGATAGATAGATAGATAGATAGATAGATAGATAGATAGATAGATAGATAGATAGATTTTTCTGGTGGCATAAATGGGTGATAGCAAAGTCAAAAGTAGCCCAGTTCACTCTGCCTCATGGGGGCTGTCAGTGCTCACAACCCATACAGCTAGTTGCTGGAAGTACAGTAATACCTCATATAACATTAGTATCGAATAACACTAAAATCGCATAACATTAAGGAATCTGGGGGGAAGAATTGCATCAGATAACATTAAGATCCTATGGGATGCTTCAGATAACAACCGCTAAAGCCTGTGTGGTTACAATGTATCTCTATGGATCCCATAGAGGATCAGATAACACTAAAAATCATATAACACCAAGACTTGTGGAACCAGGTTTTAGTGTTATATGAGGTTTTACTGTAGTGAAGTTTTTAATAACATAGTGAGATAGTGAAAAGGATCTGACTATGTTCCCCCCCTTCCTTGCCTTTTCTGGCTCCCCATGTAGCTTGGCACTCATAGGCATCTGTTCTCCTTTGTGTGAGATCTTTTCTTCTCCTTAGAGAAATGTCTGCCAGCCGATTTGCCTACATACTCACTAGTACAGTGAGCTTCTCTGTCTACTGGTGACTTTGAGATTCTGGTTCTTTATGTACTATCCTAAAATTGTTTTCCTTGAATGTAATAAATAGTGAATTCATTTTTGCCCTTTCATGTAACATCAGCCTCTCTAGACAAGTAATTTGTCTTCACTAGCCACAAGCTCTGCAGTAGGCCACTGGTCTCTGCAAGATTAAATTCCAGGTAATCCTCAAGATAGCAACATGGAGGGTGGGGGTCACAGACATTTTCCCCACCCTCCCCGTTTATTTAAATGGGGGGAGTCATTCCCATACTAGTCCTGTGGTAGATGCAAACAAGGTTTTGTTAAAGAAAGCTGTAGTGTGGCAGGTTGGTGGATGGTGAGCTAACCTCAGAAACTGGAAACATGCTCAGGTGGGGTTAATAACATAGCAGGACTTGGGTGTTGGAACATCAGCCCTGGAGAAGTTCAGGACCACACTTATAACCACTGGTCTCCCTTGTAAAGAGAAACAAACCCACCCCCAGCCACGCATAACACCCAGACTGCTGCAGAGACAACATTTATTTTTGGCAGATAGTCCTTTTGACTCATGTCATGTCCTTGGGTGCTTTGCCAGAACTAGGCTTTGTTATCAGCAGGTCTTGGCCAAAATGAGTAAGCGGAAACAGTCTTGAAAGTGATTTATGGATCCATGAAAATTCTGACTTTGTTATTGCTTTGCATGTTGTGCTCTCTCTTCTTTTCTTCATGTACCTACATGAACACGCTCAGTTTGGCTTTGCTGGATGCGTTATTGTTGTGACCTGGGGTCCTGGGTACAAGGAGGAGGAGGACTTTCAGCCGGCCTAGCTGCTTGCTGCCAGCTCCAACTTGGAATATGAGCCTGAGGAGGACCCCTTGCCAGTCCCTCAGGCCACGGCCAGCTCAGATCAGGAGACCAAGTTGGAGGACATGGACATGGCACCAGCCTCGCAGCCAGCTGTCACTTCGGAGCCTGCCCAGCAGGGCCAAGCCGGGCCTGAGGATCTGAGTTTGACAGCTAGGCCAGGTGCCACCAGGCAGGCTACTCAGGAGCAGGCCAGCAGGCCTGCTGGTTGCAGGGATTCACTGAGGCACCAGCTTCAGCTGAGAAGGAGGAGGGCCCTGGCCCGACTCCTGAACAGACCCTCAGCTGTGGGGTCTGACTCCTCTTAAAAGAGAAGCGTGCCACCGCAGGCCCTTTGTTGGACCAACTCGTCAACCTTGTGGACCCGACACCGTGCTCTTAGCTTCCTGACTTGATGTACCGGACTCTAGACCTCTGACTGACCCCGGCCATGTTTCCCGGAAGACCCTCGTAACCCTGACAAGACCAAATTGGCTACTGACCATGGACTAGTGACAACGATTCTGCTCTAAGGCCTGAAGTAAGAGGAATTTCCCCTTCCCCCACTGCAGCTCTAACCAACTGTAGAGCTCTTGTCAGTGCTGGGCCGTGACAGCTATATGCCACTTTGCTTTTATAGTTCGCTTTGTAGAAACATGAATTTCACCATTTTGCTAGATCCATCTGCAGTGTTGGGAGATACGCTAGTTAATACCCTGGTACAGAGTTACTAGCTGGTTCCACCAGAGAAATGTGCAACAGTCTTGTACAAAGCTTGGGAAAAGTTGCTTTTGGGGACTGCAAGTGGGAGTGATTAAAATGTTTTGCTCAAGACATGGTAGCTGGAATTGGTAGGTACATTAAAAGTGGCCTTCTGTACAGAAATACAGCATGTTGGTTGGAAGGCAGTTTAAAGCCTTGGTGGATTCTTTCTATTCCGTTCAAGATGCAAATGGTCTGCAATTTGAATTGCAGGAGAGTGAATTGAGCGTGGTAGATTGCAGGTGACAAAGGATAAGGTGACCAATAGCTGAAACCAATCCAACCATCTAACACCCCCAAGAAAGATTAAGACCTCTCCTGGATGCTTTAAGCACTGAGACACTAGTGAGGTCACACCGTGACTATGGATCCTTTTCTAAGGAGAAAGGCAGGAAATCCATCCATCCATCGGCATCTATTTGGCCAACTTTGCAAGCAACTGTAGGGCAAAGAGGAAGACTTATCTCACTGTTTAGATCAGGGGTGCCCAAACTCTTTTCCAGGCTGCTTCGAGCAGCCTCTCACTCGATCCTTTCCCCTCAGCAGCCTGTGCTGAAGCTGATCGCTCAAAACTGTCAGCAGCGGGAGCAGCCCACCTCCGGCCCCCGCAGCTGTGTGTCAGGGGAGGGACTGGCCCGCAAGAAAAAAAGTTTGGGCACCACTGGTTTAGATAGTAACGTTTTTATTCTGAATTTATGTTGTTCCCTCATTCACCTTAATTTATTAAACTTTACTGAAATAGCCTTACATTACTGTGCATATGTATGATTGTGGAAGGGTGAATTTTGTATGAGCTTTGAACTGGAAGCATTAAACAGTTAGGGTGTATTTAGCCCCTCCCCCCAAAAAAATTATATTGCTTTGCATTCCTCCCCCAAGAACAGAGAGGGCTGGAGGGGCTTACTCGCTCAGTTCTCAGCTCATTGGGGCAGAGCCAAAGCATCTAGAAGTTACTTTTTCAGGCTTCAAATCTGAGTCCTCCATCCAGCTAGTGATGTGACAAAGTTCATATTTTTTGGAAACAAAGTTTTACAAATGCACAAAAAGAATCAAGGAATCAAACCATTACAATTACATTCTTAAGAAGTTGGAGTGCTTTCAGCTAATGTCTTGCTAACATGTGACTAACAGTTCACATTGTGCATTTAATTGTTTTATTAAGATTATTGAGATGAAGGGATTAATTTAGAAAGAATGTGCACATCCTAAAATTAATAGTCATTTCCAAGTTTATTCCTATGCTAAGCAAGTCAGTTGACCCCTGATTCCCACTCAGAATTTGGAAGTGATTCTTTTTCAGATGGCGATGCCCAGAATCTTCCCCCAGAGCCATGATGGCTGGGGATTCTGGGAGTTGCAGTATTTTCATAGAATGTTCCAATATGGTATGTGTAACCCATCACACATATTCACATGGAAAATTTCACTCTTGTGTTATTGTTGATTTGCAACCAAGTATGCATAAGGTGCTGGCTGGATAGCTCAGCAGTTTACGTATCTAGCTGCAGAGCCAAAGGTTGGAAGTTCAATTCCCCACTGTGTCTCCTGGGAGAAGAGCCAGCCTACCCTAGAGGAAGGGAACAGTAAACCACTTCTGTGAATTTTCCCCCTAGAAAACTCTGGAAAGCATCACCATAACCCAGAATTGACATGGCTGTGTGCATTATTATTATGCATACAATCCCTAACAGCAGCCCATTCTGGAGATTTCAGTGTCAAAACCTGATATTTGGGACTAGGTCATTGTGTTGTCACAGAGACAGGACACGTACAAGTTGGCCACAAGAAGGTTTCTTCAAGGTTTTGAACATCTTCTGCCTTTGTTTGTTCAACAAGAGCCCACAAATTATGACACTTCTTCCTACCCTATTCCAAATGGTACAAAATATTTATGGTATCTGAGGGTGGCATGGAAGCTAACAGATCCAAAGACAACAGGCCTCCTCCCCCTCCCCATTGCAGCTTATCCAAAAACCTGGCTGGCAAAGCAGGTGTGGGGCACCAGTGACGTGGTGATCCCTGCCTTCTGGCTGATTTAGGAAGAACCCCCCTCCCCTCTCTTTTAATCTGTAAGGGTTGGGATAATTTTTTTGGTATGAGTTTTAATGGGTTTTTAAAATAGATTTTAAAGTTTTTTAATTGTGATTGATTTTGTTCTCTGTGTACCACCCAGAGTCTTTTGAGTTGGGTGGTAATATAAATGAAATAATAAATAAATAAATAAATCCTGAGATCTGCCTGCCTTCACTTCCCTGATGCTTCAGCTAGTACTGTGAGATCTGGTCACCCTAGCTATGTAAGAATGATAAAACAAAAATATAAGAGTGGATTTGCATCAATGTCTAGCCTAGTAGACACATGGCATATCAGAAAACAAAACAAAATAAACAAAACAAAATAAAAAATAAATAAAAAACACTGTAACACTTTAAAGACTAACTGCTTTATTTTTATTGTTAGCCTTCGTGGATCAAGTCCACTTCTTCAGACAAAGAGTGAAAATTACAGGCATGGTTTTTATACACCAAATTCAGGAGTCAAAGGGAGAAGGGTGTGTTCAAGCAAGATGACAGATAAGCAAGCACAACAATACAGCTTCACACAGCCATTAGCAACAATAGATTATTCAGATTAGCTCTAGGCATATGGTGGTTCTAATGTTTCTGGTGTTGGCCAGACATGAATGGTTTATACCAGCACAATGTAGTCTTCCTGAAAGTAGATGTATTATGTGAGTTCTAGTCCAACAATAGCTGAGTAGCCACCCCTTTGTTTAGACTGAGACCATAGCTGGAGGCAAAAAAGTATAGACTGTAACCATGGTGGATCTATTTGATTACTTTGCCAGATGCTCCTTAGAAAATCTTTCTGGTTGGCCACGTGTATAGTACATTAAAAAATAATTTCAACATGTAATATCTGAAATTTCTAACTTGAGCTGGTGAGAATTTGACGGGGTGATCCAGCTGCTGTTCTTTTAAAAAAACACTATTCCATTTCATATAGGCTGTCAAGATGATTTGGGTCTGGAGAAAGACATCAATCATGATTTCTGCATACCTGCAGAGAATACAGTTGCCCTTTAAAAAAAAAATCACACGTGCAAGACTGAAATAGCATCCCTATGGCAATGAGATCTCCAAACGTCCATTAGAAATAGTGCCTGCTGCTTCAAGATTTTGGGTAGTAGCTACAGAAGTGGAAACAATCATTTCAAGAACTGTGTCTTGTAAGCGGTACCAAAGTTGAGGGTTAAGCTTGGAAAGCTTGGAAAAGTTACTTTCAAAGATTATGACTGCCTGCAACCATACAAGACACTCTAAAAATAACCTAGCATTATATACCTGGCTGCATCTGGATATATGCATTAAATAGTGTTTTTTTCCCAGTTAGATAGTGCTGTAAGTATCATGACTCCGTTGTAAGGAATTCTGAGATCTGTACTTTGGCAAGGCACTTAAAAATTTCATTTGTATGTCAGAAAAGTACAGTGCAACTCTGGAGCAGATAGTTCCAAGTGCCTTAACAAACTACAGATGCCAAGTTTCCATAAGCTGGACCCATATCAGTCATAGTAGTATCAAACTGACATTACAGTATAGATGCCTTTTGCTTCTCCGAACAACCTGATATCTACCTTTTCATATTCTGTCCTAGGGACTGGTTATATTGTGCTCTGAAGGAATGCTACTTATAACTATTAATTTAATAATCATGTTAACCTCCAATTGGAAAACCTAGTATTTTGGCTAGCACTTCCCAGAATTCCTCAGCACACATGGCCACTACCAGTTGGGGAATTTTGGGAGATCTGATTGAAAGTTGAAAAAGAAAAATTTCCCCTAACCTCTGGTTGTCTACTGACCATGGGTGTTTGACCCACTCCAGATAAAACTGCTGTTTCAAGGCCATGCAATATTTGACTTTCCCATCTACAGGATTTTAAACATGGATCTACAGGATTTTAAACATGGATCTACAGGATTCTAAACATGGGTTTGGGAGGCAGATGAAGATCTCAAAATGATTCTTCCAGAGCAGGGATGCCCAAACTTTTCAGGCTGTGGGCCAGTCATGTGGTTCAGTAGGCTGGCCATGTGGTTCAATGGGCTGGCCACATGGTTCCTCCACCAGAAGCAGAAGTACAATGTGCCTTGCAATCTGTTTTGCAGCAGATATGGTTTGCAACAGGATGAGATAGATTTTAGGCTGCCATTTTCTCTGCTTAAACCAGGGGAGCCCAAACTATGGCCTGTGGACCGGATCCGGCCCCCAATGCAAATTCATCCAGCCCATGCCTCCCTTGTTGCTCTTGGAAGCAGAAGTAAAATGTGCCTGTGTGGGTGCATTTTACTTCTACGAGGGCAGCGTGGGCCGGATGAATTGGCGTCCAGGGCTGGATCCAGCCCACAGGCTGTAATTTGGACACCCCTGCTCCAGAGAGTACAGTAGAGCCTTGGGTTCCTACTTTTCATTTCCTCATCCATGTCAAAACTCATTTCTTCCCCTGCCCTTCCAGCTGCTCTGTACCTTAACTATTTGACAAAATCATTCCATCGCCAAGAAAATGACAATTTCTCCCTCTCCTTCTCCTTATTATGCTGCTGTCGTTTCCACTTGTGAATTCTTAAACTCTTTTTGCTATACAGCTGTCAAAATCAGTTTTCTGAACTGACTTCCTCCCTGTCTTTTCCTCATTATTTCTCCTCCATCGGATTTATTTTGGGCAGCCCCAGTTCTCAGTCACCCATGGTAGCAACACCCCTAACCTTCCCAACCCCCACAAAAGACCTTGGAAAGTCAACACAACAGGTATTTCTGAACTTTCTCATGGACCTATTGTCTCCGCTTGATGGTGCAGGTTTCCAGCTGTGGCAAATTGTTGAAGGGACTCCCTGTTCTTATTAACTGAGGAGGCCCCCAATTCCTTTACACCTGTGGGTCTCAACATGGGGCACATGCCCCAAGGGAGTGTGTGTGAGGCAATTTGATTTTTAGGGGGGGGGGCAATTAGAGATTTGAAAATTTATTTGGAAGCTTGTTTAGACCAAGTTAATGGCCTTTTAGGGTTCCTCCACATGTATAGGAGTTCACTTTTTGAATAACTAGAATTATATGTCACGAGGTTTTGGGGGGGTGGAATCAGGATTTTCGAGGTGCTTAAGTGGGGCATGGCCCACAAAAAGATTGAGAACCACTGCTTTAGACACATCTCAAATGTTTCTTAATCAGTACTGAAATAATATGCCAGATAACGCGAGTACTGTATAGCGTGAAAACTGCATAACGTTACAAGATTTTTGGAAAAATCTTGTATCGAATAACGCGATTTTTAATGTTATCCGATTAGGTCGTTCTTAGCAGCAGGGTGGCTGGAAAGCTGAACGGGGTTTTCCGTTCAGCTTCCCAGCCACCCTGCAGCTACGGAGGTAGGGGTGGGGAGGCTGGAAAGCTGACTGGGGGCTCCCTCGTCGGCTTCCCCAGCCACCCCACAGCTGCAGAGGCAAGGGCGGGTGGCTAGAGAAGCCGACAGGGAGTCCCCGTCAGCTTCCCCAGCCACCCTGCAGCTGTAGATCGGGTCCTCTGATCTCTCTGGAGCAGGCAGGGGACACGATCCAAGCTGTTTCTGGGCTTCCCCGATGTCCTCAGCTAGTGCAGCAAGCCAAAACGTCAGGGTTCGAATCCCAACATTCTGGCTTGCTGCATTGGCTGAGGACGTCGGGGAAGCCCAGAAACAGCTTGGATTGGGTCTCCCCACCTCCCTGGACCCGGCAGGGGCGGGGTCAGATACCCCAAAATTGGTAAAAAAAATGGATGTTTTTTTTTTACCAATTTTGGGGTCTCTGACCCCCCCCTCCAGGTCCAGGGAGGTGGGAAGACCCGATCCAAGCTGTTTCCAAAGTTCCCCCACCTCCCTGGAGGCTGCAGCAAGCCAAAATGTCAGGATTCAAATCCTGACGTTCGGGCTTGCTGCAGCCTCCAGGGAAACAGGGCTTTTTTTTAACATTGTGTGATCAATGTATCGCACAACGTTAAGAACTGGATAACGACGAGACTTGTGGAACCAAGTCATAACGTTATCCGGGGTACTAGTGTATATGAAATCCATTGGGACAGGTCAACCCATACTTTGGACTGTGTTGTCATTGGGATGCTGCTGGTTCCCTCCTATTTCAGTGATGCATCTTGCATGCTTGCATCAGTGCTTGAGTTATTATGGGATGGATGCATCCTACTAAAGTAGATACCCCTAGAAACCCATTGATAAGATGATCCAGCAACCCAAAGAAAGGTCCAGGGGGCAATTGCCCCCAACCCCACATATGGGGTGAGGTTCACAAATGGAAGTGGCAGTGTTGATGGATGACAGTCCCTAAAAGGCTCACTCTCATGTTAAAGGATGTGTTTGAGAGCTGCTCCTTGAAACTTCCAGGGGTGGAAAAAAGAGACTTTAAAAAAAACCCCACTAATTTTATTTCACTTGGGGAGATATAGGAAACCCAGAAAAGGTTAAAATGGACCTTGACAGGTCGGCACTTCAGTTTTGAAAGAATGGCTTTAGAGAGGGAAAAAGAAATTATAGAACATAGCTTAAAAAATTTACACTTTTAGAATAAATTTCTCAGAATTCCCCAGCTGGTATGGAAACTGACTTGCCTTTCTTCCACTTTGGTTCATGGAAATAATTCCATTGGGGAAACAATCCTGCCAGCTCTTTCCTGCTGTCAGTTTCTAGCATTATTTGGTGCTGTGCCCTTTGCAAAATCTGCTAGAACAGTGACAGCTGGAATAGCTCTGTTGTTAATAAGCACATGGGTTCGCTTATTATACTTGGCATTTTCCCACTCCACCTAGATGGAGCAAGGAACCCATAAGTTTGTTTCTGTGTTTTCATTTAATTTGTGCTGACCTCTTAAGCCAATGTAGGTAGTCTGATCTTGTTCCTCCTTGGATGCTTTTCAGCTAATAGCTTCTTAGTGGCTAAAGAGAACCCTGTGTGGTAGAAAAACAAACACAAAACAGGACTCCTTGGTGGTTTAAGAGAGTTTGATTAAAAACAAAACTCAAGCAATTGCTGAATTGAGACAAATGCCCTTTGGGGGGGGGGGAGAGAGAGAGAGAGAGAGAGAGAGAGAGAGAGAGAGAGAGACACACACACACACACACACACACACACACACACACACACACACACACACACACATATAGAGAGAGAGATGTATGTTGCAATAATGTAACTCTCACAATGAGTTTTTGAAACAGACTTCTATAGTTGCACTGAGACAAGTTTACAAAGCAACAATTACCCTTAGTTTTAGCTGTAGCTGTTTTGCTTATCTACCTACCTACATGCAATATTTTTATACTGCTAGTCCAATGCATAATACTATTTCACATGGTTTACAAAGAAAAAGAGAGAGCTGGCTACAACCATTAAAAAAATTAAATACACCACTGATACAGATCATCAATACAATATTAAATCCTAGCTCCCTAAATCCCTTTAGGCAGCTCTGGTTCCAGGATTCTATATGCATTCAATCAAAATAAGTGGGATAAAAAACAAAAACTTCATCAGAATTCACTCTCAGCAAGACAAATAATTAGCAAAAGCCTCCTTAAACAGACATGTATTACCAGGTTTTTTTTTAAATAAAAAAAATATGTTGAAAGTACCTGATGAATTTCTTCTGGTAAATTAGTCCACATTGAGGGGATCACCTCTGAGAAAGCCTTTTCACCTATTTTGGAATGGTTACCCTCAGTAACCTGGTCTGTGAGAATCTCAGCACCTGGGAGATATTTCATCAAGCCATTGTGTGAAAAGGACACCACCAACATTATCAGTTAGACATCTGGTTACTGATTTTCCTAACACTACACTTATGGGGCTCCTATTTGTAGAATTCTGGAAGAAAAGGTTTGGCAGCTACATAGCCATGCCACTGTTGACGGGGTGGCCCCTTCCAACTGTCAAGCTCCCCCCCCCCCATAGGTAGGGTTGGGGCCAATTGCCCCTGGGGACCTCAAAAGACCCTTGCTATCTGGGGCATTTGCCCTGGCTTCTTTAACATACAGTTTGGCTGCATTTTTAAAACTCCTTTGGGCAGGAAGATTGGATTACATCCACCTCCCACCCTTCAGAAGAATTCTGCACAGCAATTGCTGATTTAGCTGTTTTCCTTGTGTGCTGGGTTGGTTGTCCCAAGATGAGTCATTGACCTGTGTAAGAGAGGAGCACAAAGGTGTGAAGCAGAGACCCTATCCTACGTATACCATGTCTTTCATAGCTCCCAGAGAACTGTTCTTTGTCAAGGTCTTGCTGAAGGTGTCCTCCTAGCTCACCTTCCCAGATTTTTCTCTCCAAATCCTCTCTCTATAATCTATTCAACATTTGTTTGTTATAGCAAAACCAAGAAGGAGTCACATAGCACTTTTAAGATTACCAAGGTTTCTCTGGGATAAGCTTTCATGGACTAAGACACACCTGTTCAAATGGATTGTACTTGTTGCATCCAAAAAAGATGTCTGTGGTCCATAGGCATTTATGCCACATGAAATGTGGTAGTCTTAAAGGTGACACAGGCCTCTTTGTTGTTTCAGCCAGAGCTGTAACTGAGGCTTTCCCACAAAGTGACAAACAAAAGGTAAAGCCCAACTCTAGGGGGGTGGTACTCATCTCCATTTACAGCCAAAGAGCCAGTGCTGTTTGGATCTGCAGATGTTTCTGTGCTCACGTGGCAGGTATGACTAGATGCTGGAGCACACAGAATGCTGTTACCTTTCCCACCAAAGCAGTACCTATTTATCTACCCTTAATTTCTTGCTTTCAAACTGTTAGGTTCGCAGGAGCTGGGACAGACAATGAGAGCTCCCTCCATTGTGCAGCACTGCTTCAGGTCTTGAACTTTTGTACTGCCAACCTCCTGGTCATCAAGCTCAGTCTCTTAACCACTAAGCCACCACAACCCCTTGATAAACCATAGACAGCACTAAATTCTGTTGGTAAATAAATGACAATGCCTCCCAGCCTTATCCAGGTCCCTTTTCTGAAGGAGGGGGGAGAAGAAGCTAGCTTGCTTGCTTTCTTGAAGATACCACATTCTGCTTCACAATTTTTTCCTGGGAACTGGCACTTGTGTCCCAGTCAGAATGGGTGGGGGATAGTTTTGTTTGTATCTGATGCCAAAAAATTGTGGTTATATCTCTGATTCCTATCCCTTGATTGCTCAATATCTACTTCCATCTAGTTGCAAGAACTGCCTGCAATACAAAGCATCCCAATGGAGATGAAAAACACCTTTTGTTCCTTGTATTTACACCTGTAATGGTCCATTTCAAACATGCAAAAAGCCTCTTGATTTTACAGTCATTAGCAAGGGCTATGCTTCTTCTTTCTTCTTTCCCTTTCCTGAGTTCTTTCCTTCTAAAAGACCCCTAACCCATTCTGAGAGTTATTCAAGGACTATTCAGCCAGGATTATTATGTCCTTATCTCCTAGGAAAAAAAATATTGCATCTAATTACCTTTCTGGCATACTGTTTGCACTAAAGGAGGCAGCTTGGTCTTCCTTCCAATTCAGCAGAAGAGGAATTGAGGCAGAAAAGAAATAGACAGATGATTAGCCTGGTTTCCCATAAGGAAACATGCCTTTCAGTAAAGGATTTATCTTCCCACTCTCAATAATTTCCTGACGGAATAAACTAAAAGTCCTCATTTTGAATTCCAAGCCTGAAACCTCCTTTACTTTGAAGTTATCGTGGACTTTGCAGGTGTAAAAAATATGTGTTCTTCAGTCAATTGGCTTGAATAAAGAACTCTGCGGGGACTTGGGAGGAAAATGGACCCCCCTGACTCACATCACAAAATTGTGGGCTATAATTTAAGGCAGCTAGTCAACTCCCCTGACAATAGGCTAGGAGCCAGAAGGAGGAATTAGTTACCATATCGTTAGAGTTGAGAACCCTCTGACATGAACAGAAATACAGAGAAGGAAGTTGGAATGCCTGGTTGTCTTAAAAGCTACTAGAATCCTGTCCTTTTAAATGTTGAAGGATTAAAACTAATTGGTCAGAGTCAATTAGTACAGATTTATATGGGCAAATGTGCATTGGTGTACAATGCGGCAGTGAATCACCACTAATTAACAAGTTGCTTCTTGCAGTCCTAATCACACAGCATAATGAAGAATGCATAATTGGAAATGCGATTGGCAACTTGGTATTAGTGGCATTAGGCTACCATAATTTATGCCATGATGTTACACTGGTAAATCTACAACAGGTTTCCGATTTTTGATCTTTAATGTCTTTACACATTAAGTAAACATAAAAATTGCCCTTGCTCAAAAGCAAGTTGTAGCCAACGCTAGGGTTCAGTGCTCATCTCTGTTTATAACCAAAGAGCCAGCACTATCTATAGACGGTGTTTACAGAGATTTCTGTGGCCATGTGGCAGGGATGACTAGACACTGGAGTATACAGAATGCTATTTACCTTCCCACTGAATTGGTACCTATTTATCTACTTGCAATTTCTTGCTTTTAAACTGCTAGGTTTGCAGGAGCTGGGACAGATGATGTGAGCTGACTCTATTGTGCAGTATTCTGGTCTCAAACTGCTGACCTGCCAACCTTCCAGTCATCAAGTTCAGTGTCTTAACCACTAAATTACCTCAATCCCGCCTTCACACATTAGGATTAGAGTCATACATTTGCTGTAACTGTCTCCACCCCCTTATTCTCCCTACCTGAGCCACTACGTGAACACAAATTTGGCTCATTACATGTCAATAAAGATTTTTTTCTCTGCCTCCAACATGTTGCATTCATTCTAATCTAGCCCATACTGGTTTGTGAAGTCTTGTGTAATGCCATCACATCAGGTCTCATGAGGCCAATGGTAAGAATTATAGTCTAAGTGTTATTAGTAGCTCTGGGATACAGCCCTATCATCCCAAACACAGTGACCATCAAGGATAATGAAAGCCCTGGTAGCACAGTGGTTAAAAATACTGTACCACAATCAAAAGATTGTGAGTTCAGTCCTGACCAGGAATCAAGGTTGACTCAGCCTTCCATCCTTCTGAGGTCAGTAAAATTAGTACCCAGCATGATGGGGGCAAAATGCTAATTGACTTGTGAACCAGCCAGAGAGTTCACTAAGCTCTATAGGGTGGTATATAAGTGTGATTGCTTTGCTTTACTAGTGTGACCCAGAAATTCATGACTAGCAGCCCAAAAAGTGTAACATTCACAAGCTCAGAGTAGACCAAATCTTTATAGATCAACAATCTGGGAGGTAGGAAGGGGACAAGAAAAATAAGGCAAGTTGCCTGAAAAACAAACTGATAGGCAGCTGTGTTTTTCTTTTGCCTGAGGGACAAAGTCTTGTCTGGTTAATACGAATGGATTCCATAAGGTGCATATTTTATTTATTTGTTTGTTTGTTTGTTTGTTTGTTCAGATTTATATTGCCGCCCACTCACCGAGGCGACTCAGGGCGGCTTACAGTCAAAACAGCAACAGTACAGTAAAAATCATAAAATACAACCTCACAAAATTTTGAGGGAGGCCAGACTTTTCGTGGTCTGTTTTGAATTTGAAAAGCGTTCCGTCAATGCTTCTGCAATCAAAATGAAAACACTAAACAGGCAGGAGAAATAAATGCTGGTAAAAGATTGAAATCAAGCAGCTGAAAGCAGAGGTGACTGGAGAGAGCAGATAAAGGGAGCCAGGCAGTTGGGCCAACCTCTGTCCAACAGAAGTCTCATCTTGCAAGAAGGGGCAGAGGTAAAGCCAAACATCAGCCAGTGTTAGCTAGATAGAAAGAGAAAGGAAAGAATGTGTAGGCACAAGGCTGTGTGTATGAAAATGAACATGGTACACAGCAGCTAAGGATGAGTCTCTTTCAATGTATAACTGAGTTCCTGGCATCTATAACAAGAAAGAAGCATGTAAAAGGTGAAAATGATTCTGCTTCTAAAATAGAAAGACTGACTAGTACTGTATCCTGTAATGTCTGAAAAGGGGGGTGGCAAAACACTTTGGGGGGGAAAGGGAGTGGCACAAATGGTTGACATGTGACTCTTTGTATCCCTCCCTCCATTCATTCATATTTTGTATTCTTGATCACTGTGTACAAATGTGAAACTCAACAGTAAAGAAAGCTGATTCAAGGTGGGAGAATGATTTGTTTGGAATGTGGTGCTAGAGATGGACTTTGAGGGTGCCCTGGCTTGCCAGAAAGACAAACAAGAGGGCAAAAGATGATGAAATGGACCTTGTCCTACTTTGGGTACATCATGAGAAGGCAGGATTCTCTGGAAAAGTCAATAATGCTGGGACACGTTAAAGCAGGGATGCCCACAGCTTTTGGGTCATGGCCTGGTCACATCGTTCAGCAGGTCAGTCACATCATTTAGTGGGCCAATCATGTGGCTCCTCCCACCAGAAGTAGAAGTAAAACACCCCTTGCAATCTGTTTTGCAACAGGACGAGATTTTCTAGACTGCCATTTTCTCTGCTTGACCCAGGGGTGCCCAAACTACGGATCTGGTCCCCAACGCCAATTCATCTGGCCCACTCCACCCTCGTTGCTCCTGGAAGCTGAAGTAAATTGCACCCATGGGTGAACTGGCATCGGGGTGGTGGTGGTCAGATCTGGCCCACGGACCATAGTTTGTACACCCAGGGTTAAAGGGAGAAGAGGAAAAGGAAGACCCAAAACTAAATGGGTGGACTCCCCCAAGGAGCCTACAGGTTTGATTTTGCAAAAGCTGAGCCAGGTTACTGATTGAGGACAGGACATATTGAAGAGCTCTCGTTCACATAGTTTCTTTAACTCACAAATGACTTGACAGCACATAACAGCAAAAACTATAGTAAGCAACTCATCTGGGATGTTGCTGTGATTCAAAGCACTAGATTTGGTTAAGGCTTGCCAATGAGGAATGCATCACAAAGCAAGGCATGTACATTTCCACATTCTAGCTGGATGCACAATTAAAAGTGTGAACACACTGCATCTGCATACTGAGGAGCTCCCTTGAGCTGTGAGTTGCCCTCGGCTTTAGCAGGGCAATCCTTCCTGGTGGGATGGTATTGGTGGATCCAAAAATAGCTTTTCAATACTTCCTCTGCTCAAAGAGCTCATCTCTCTCTCTCTCTCTCTCTCCCCTTCTCCAACTGGGTGGGTTTTTTTTTAAAGGCACTGTTCAGATTGCTTTGGGAGAGCAGATGTTCTTCTGTACTTTTAAGCTGCTTGGAAAGTTTTTATTCTGCAGGGTTTTTATAAAATCTGATCAGTGGTTTAATTGCGTGTTCATAACATAACTTGCTAAATGGGAGGTCAGCAGGTCAGCAGTTTGAGACCTGAGTGCTGCACATTGGAGTGAGCTTCCGTCTCTGTCTCAGCTTTTGCCAACCTAGGAGTTCGAAAGTAAGAAATTACAAGTAGATAAATAGGTACCACCCAGTGATGGGATGACACCGGTTCTGACCGGATCCACAGAACCGTTTTAAGGATTTCCGGAGGGCTCTCCGTGGGGGTAAAACCGTTTTTGAGGCGTCCGGATCGGACGCCTCACCGGGAGGAAAATTTAAAAAAAAATTGGAGCAAAAATGGCTCCAATTTAGTGCGCATGCGCAGAAACTCAATCTGACACATGCGCACTAAATTGGAGCCATTTTTTTCTCCGATTTAAAAAAAATTGGATCCGGCCGCCCCTGACTGGAGCCTCCTGTGGAGCCGCTTGCCGCCGTTTGCTGCTGCCTGGTGCTCTCACCACTGCCACCTCCTGCCATCGCTGCTGCCGTTGCCGTCCCCATCGCCGCCGGAACCGAGGAGGAGGCGGGGCGCTCCATGTCCATGTTGGCTCCAATTTTTAAAAAACCGGACCCGGAGCCACTGCCTGCTGCTACTGTCGCCGCTGCTGCCGCCTCCCGCCATCGCCATCGCCGCCGTTGCCGCCGTCGCCCCAGGCCAGCGGAGCGCGCCTCCTCCTCCTCCGGTTCCAGCGGCGGCGGCGGCAACGAAGAAGACGGGATGGGAGCCGATCAACGGGCAAGGCGGGGAAGACAGCTCCGGAACGAAAAGGAAGGAGGGAAAAAAGCAAATGCATCTACCCGGATCAATTACAGAAACGCTCCCGGGTCCGGCACTCCAGTCCCCTCCCTCTCCTCCTTCCACCCCCCCGGCGATGGCGATGGCGGGAGGCGGCAGCAGCGGCGACAGTAGCAGCAGCAGGCAGTGGCTCCGGGTCCGGTTTTTTAAAAATTGGAGCCAACATGGAGCGCCCCGCCTCCTCCTCGGTTCCGGCGGCGATGGGGCGTGCCTTGCCGTGTGGCCCCGGGCCATGGGGGTCGTCGGCCCCAAGAAGGGTAAGTGAGGGTTTTGTGTTTGGGGTGGGTGGGTGGTTTATGGTGTTTTGGGTGGGTGGGTGTACTTTTATTTAATTTTTATTTTATTTATTTATTTATTTTATTTCTTTAAGTTATTTACGGGTCTGTGTGCATGTTTATTTTTTTTATTATTATTTTTATTTTTGGCCTTGCCCACAACGTCATGACGTCATGACGTTGGCTCCGCCCATGACGTCATGACGTCATGACATTGGCCACGCCCATGACGTCCATGACGTCATGGCGTGGTAGTAGAATTTTTGACATCCCATCACTGGTACCACCTCAGTGAGAAGGTAAACACCATTCCTTGCATCTCAGAAAACAAAGCAAAATAAAAAACAGTAGCATTTTAAAGACTTAACTGCTATATTTTTATTAGCTTTCGTGGATCAAGTCCACTTCATCAGACAAAGAGAGAAACTTACAGGCATGTTCTTTATATAACAAATTCAGGGGCTCAACTGGAGAAGGGGTGTGGTCAAGCAAGATGACAGACAAGCGAGCACAAGAATGCAGTTTCACCCAGCCATTAGCAACAATAGATTATTCAGATAAACTCTAAATGACTCCCTTTCAATCTCAAGGTTGCTGAGTAAGCCCACTGGTATCTGATCAACTTGTGACCTGCATGTGGGGGGGGGGGGGGAACCAAACACCTATACAGTACCTGGTTTCTTTCTGTTTTACTAAAGAGAATTGGCAGGAAAGTTGTAATATAAAATCATATAGCAATCTGTGTATCAAATTTGATAATGTCCCAGAAACCCATGCATGCTACATGTCCACAAAAACATCTGCATATGCAGACAGTGCTGGCTCTTTGACTATAAACAGATGAGCACTGAACCCTAGAGTCAGATATGAATGGCTTTCATGCAAGGGGAAACTTTACATTTACTATAACCTTTTGTGCTTTTACCTATTATCCAGAATTATGTTGAGCAATGCATCAGACCCCTTTGTGGAAAGGCAGATTCATGAATGGAAATACCAATTTATTCCAGAATTTGAATATTTTCTTTCAAGAGTCTTGAACCCTGCCCTCTAATCAATGACACAGAGACTATTAGGTTGGCTTGGGAGGATGTGGGTAAGAGGGTTATTTTGTGAGCTTATTGAAAAGCCATTCAGCCTTATTTCTAGTGGTGGGATTCGGCTGGTTCGCACAGGTTTGGCAGAACCAATACCTATTATTATTATTTTTGTTGAGTTCAGAGAACTTATTAAAATGGCACTTGTAATCAGGGATCTCTCTAAGGTGGGCACCTGGGGAGCTGCCCAATGTGGAAACCACAAATTTACATTCCTTACTCTTTTTAAAAATTCATTTATGCAACAGCGTATTCTATGCACTGATAGTAATGTTCATTCCATCCATAGATGGGGAAAAATTAGATGGAACTGTGCTTGTAATATATATTTATTCATTTCATAAAACTCATTATAGGTTGCCCTTGCTCAAAAGCGAGTCGTATCTGACTCTAGGGTTCAGTGCTCATCTCTGTTTATAGCCAAAGGTTGCCCTTGAAGTTACCCTGCCATTTCTGTTCTCCCAGTCTGGCTTATTTGGACTACGTTTTCTTTTTCTGGACGCATCCTGCTTCCCTGGTTTGATTTTATTTTGGACTGTAGACTGAGCTAGGGTTACTGTTTGGCCTGTTACCATGGCATTCATGTTATCTGCTGGCTGTCCATGCCCTGGACCCTGACAGGTTGCTTGAAAGGTTCCCTGAGGGTATATTTATTGAGCTGCCCTAAAGAGCCCACACAGAAATATGGAGGATCAATAACATGTTAGTAAATGGAAGCAACCTCATTTGTCCAGAATAAAATTGTTACTCTGGTCCTACCTTAAAAACAAAATCTTAGAGTGTGTTAGATTTTATAAACATCCCTCTTACTGACTGTACTTAATTGCAGATGCTGACATATGGCTTGTGTATGTGCTTTTTCTATAATAGATTACAGCTGAACAGAGATGGATAGAGTGGAATGAAGAGTCTGTATCTACCTCTTCAGGATGCTGTAAGGTACTGTATACCTATATGGGCTAGCACACACAGTGTACATATATGCATTTCGTATTTAGTCAAGATTTGGGAAATTGTATGTGGTCAACATAGTTGCCTCAACGTTATTGCAAGAAGACAATCTTCTGAATATACAGAGGGTGACAAAATGTATACACACTTTAAGAAAGGGGAAAACTGTATCAAAATTGTAATACTCGATAGATATATTGATCATAAAAGATGAATACAAGTCATGTTTGACTTATGCAATTACAAGAGGTGCTCAGAGAGATTGCCATCAGCCTCCAGACATTTCTGTTTATAATGAACAACTGCTTGAGCAATGCTGACCAAAGTGTGGACTTGTATCACTGTGTATGCCATTTTGATTCCTTCCCGAAGTACTGCCAGAGTAGCAGGTTTTCTATGGTATACCACATCCTTCAAGGTCCCCCATAGGTAGAAGTCAGAGGGTGTTAAGTCAGGAGTACATGGAGGAAACTCAATCACACCTCCTCAAAATAGTCCTTTACTCCTGGAACGACAACCATGCTTCTGCCATTTTCTTTGACTGCCTATTACATGGTGATACTAGCATTCATTCTTTTGAGTGAACATGCTTTGCATTGCTACCATATTTCAATTCAACTTTGAAAATTAAGACTTAGATAACATCTCTTAAAATGTATATACATTTTGACACTCTCTGTATGTTGGTAGCATTGGTTATAATGCAGACCCGCACGGTTACAATTCAAGAATAATGATATAATAAATACTCACAGATTTTTCTCACCCTGAGTAAAAAAGGGGTGACACCAAGCTAACAAATGAGCAACTCCTGCGAGATAGTTGATCCTGAAAAACAAATGAAAAAGCCAGCACATTTCTCATCATCATCATCAGCATTCTTAAAATAACCCAATGGTTTTGTGTGGGAAAACTGTGTTTTTAATTAAAACCTTTGTTCTGTTTGCAAAACAAGATTTTCAGTGTAAAATACTGATTTTGTTTGCAAAACGGCTGCAATATTTTTTCTCTCTAAAAATTAAAGTACTGACAGAAGAAAACACACACAAAAAATCTTCCAATTTTCACCTGCAAAAGTGAAATAGGTAAAGATTTACTTCCACAGCCAAGAGGCAAAATTAAGTATACCACACAATGCTACAACTTTGGTTGATGTTATGCATCCTCGTCCACTTTGCTTAGAGTTTTACAATTCCTTCTTCTTAGTGGTTAAGACGCTGAACTTGATGAATGAAAGGTCAGCAGGTCAGCAGGTGAGCAGTTCGAGACTTGAGTTCTTCACAACGAAGTGAGCTCCTGTCTCTATCCCAGCTCGTGCCAACCTAGCAGTTTGAAAGCAAGAAATTGCAAGTAGATAAATAGGTACTACTTCAGTGGGAAGGTAAGCAGTGTTCCGTGCACTCTGGTGTCTAGTTATGCCTGCCACATGTCCAAGGAACCATCTGAAAATGCAGACAACACTGGCTCCTTGGCTAAAAACAGAGATGAGCACTGGGACCCTAGAGTCAGCTATGACTGGCTTTCTAGCAAGTGCTACCTTTACCTTCTTTGTCATCTGAGAGATCCCCTGAAAGTCCAGGGGTGTATTGCACCATCGCTACTGCCTTTTGTTAGACAGGAAATGTAGTGAGTAGTAGACGCAGATACAAATAGCCACCCACCATGTTCTTTCTGCACCTCTGTCTTTCGATACAGGGCAGCTGAAATATCTGTTTAAAAAGAAACTAAATGGCAACAAATCTGCCTTTTGCTTCCTTTGATTGCATTTCTTGTTTTTTTTAAAAAAATGTGCTTCTTTTTATTCTTCTGTGTACAAGAACCAAGCAGCTTCTTTAACATTGTTGTGAACCATGCCATTATCCTGTTTGACTTGATAATACTGTTCCTAACCCGTGACATCCAATTTAGCTGAGCTTCCCTTATTGTGATTTTCCATTACTTTCGGATGTTTTGGAGAATCTGGCCTGCTTAACTTTCTCTTTTACCTTCCTTTTCACCACTTCCCTAACATTTGAAAAGTTTCCTCTTTTTGAGGACAATCATTGGACTGCTTTGGATCTTTCTCACTTGCCTAATAATTAAATCTGATAGCAAAATGGTCTCTGTTTTTAGCCAGTTGATCACCATTTGCATCTCAGACTAGATCTGGAGTACTATTCGTGAGTAAGCCCAGATTGATGCCCCCTCTAGTTGTTCCATAACTGGCCATTCTAGGGTATAAACTTTAAGTGGGACTGCAGTGGCTCAGTAGTTAAGAAGTTCACCTTGTTAGCTGGAAGATTGGCAGGTTGGCAGTTCAAGACCTGAGTGCAGATTGATGGAATGAGCTCCCATCTCTGTCCCAGCTCCTGCCAACCTAGCAGTTCGAAAGCAAGAAATTGCAAGTAGAAAATAGGGACCACTTTGGTGAGAAAAGATCTTGGGGACATGAAAGGAGCCTCATCTGGGACTTCAGCCTGGTGGGGCAAGAGGAGAACCTCGGCCGGGAGCGCCAGGATTCCTCCACCTGTTGGCGCTACCGGGCCCCACCCCCACACTGGGCTTAGAGGCTGCCATGGCAGGACTCGTTCCCGCTGCCTTGGACTTTAGCCCGGTAGGGCGAGATAAGATTTAGATATATTGTACTGAATTGTATGTATTGTATAACTGTGCACTTGTGGTATTTGGTTGCTTAAATTGTGATGATCCATAATCTGTGTACAATGTTATTATGTTTGTGTAACTTTGTATTTTGCATTTCTGTAAGCCGCCCAGAGTCGCTGTTGCAGGTGGGGCAGGGTATAAGTCTAAAAATTAAATTAAAGCACCTTTGTATGCTTCTGACACAATTTAAAAAAATCTTTAAGTGTTCATAGAAATGCACCCTCTTTGTCACATCCACAACCTGCATTTATCCAATTAATGTGATGGTATTTCCAGTGGGACAGTGGTGGCTTAGTGGTTAAAACACAGAACTTGGTGACTGGAAGGCCAGCAGGTCAGTAGCTTGAGACCCGAATGCTGCACAACAGAGTGAGCTTCCGTCTCTGTCCCAGCTCCTGCCAACCTAACCATTTGAAAGCAAGAAAATGAAAGTAGATAAATAGGTACCCACTTCAGTGAGAAGGTAAACAGCATTCCATTCACTCTAGGCATGCCTGCCACATGTCCATGAAAATGTCTGCAGACACAGACAGGACTGGCTCTTTGGCTATAAACAGAGATGAGCACTGAACCCTAGGGTTGGATACAACTGGATTTCAAACAAGGGTGACATTTACCTTTATCTCGTTTCTAATTATGCATTGCTGCATAATCCCCCCCCCCCCCGTATCACCTGAAGTACCAACACAGGGGGAGCAGGTCCACAGTATTACTCAGTTCATTTTGAGACTCCCATGTTACCAATTATGGGGAGTCTCCCTCCATGCGTGTGACTCCCATTATGCTGGCAATAAGAGACTCATGAAATAATGAACAAATGCGTTTCATACTGGAGGTTTCCAGTCCAGTATAAGGACAGCTCTTTGAGGATTTCTGGTTCTTATGGTTATGGTTGTTGTTTTGGTAGTGGAGGTTTTGATGTTACAAGCTCTTCATCCCTCTTAGGTGGTAGGTTGTCTGTGCTCTGGTCTAATGCAGCCTGAAGAGGGCCTTCTGATAGACCCTGGCTCTCAGAAGATGCAAATCCAAAATGGCAGGGGAATTTGGGGAGGGGAGGTAAACTCTGCCTACAGAGGCATCTGGGAGCGTGAGTCTCTGATAATGCTGAGTTCCAGATGGCAGAGAAAAACTTCTAAACACGTTCAGCCAGGCACTGAAGAGAGTGACACATCCAAACTACCACCCCCAAAACAACCACCAGCACAACCAGAAATCTGCAAAGAGGCAGACGTCTTCTCCTAGATCAGTTTTGTGCCACTTTAATTATCATGGCCCCATCCAACAGAATCCTGGAATCTGAGGTATTTAAGATTCTCTGTTAGAGAAATATAGCACAATTCCTTTGAAGTGTAGCACAATAAATATCTGGTAGATCATTCTGAGGCCCTCAAAAAGCTTAAAAATAGAAGCCCTCTTTGCACCTTTATACTGAATGTACATGGGCCTGAAATTGTTTCCTCCATAGAAAGTAGTCTTTGGAGCCATGTTTAAGGTCCTTGGCTCTTACTCCCACCAAAATGTACATTTGGATTGAACTGCAAAGGGGGAATCATCATCATCATTATCATCTCCTCCTCCTCCTCGTCCTTCTTTATGTAGTTTATGTAGTTCACCTCAACAGATGATACTGTAGTAAGAATTTTATCAATAAAAAAGTTTCCTCCAAAAATGTTTCCTCTTCCTTCTCCTTCTCCTTTTTCTTGTGTCACGCACCAGCCGGCCCCCACACTTCTGGAAAACCCCTGGAAACCAAAATCAAAACAACCGAGGCGGGCTGGACGGCTAATTAGAACAGAGAGACAACTCTCAGCTGCTTATCAGCTCTTAAGGGGTTTTTAATTTGGTAGCGTGTTCAAAGATTTGTGTGTGTGAAAGGCAGCTCTTACCCTTTTTAGTCCAATGAAGACACGTTGTTCAGAAAAAATGATGAAGATTTATTGATCAGGTTCATAAAGCATAAAAGTCAGTAGCACAGGTCAGTCCAATAAAGTCCACAGGCAAATCTAGGTAACCATTTTTAAGGAGCAAAAGTGCTTAGCTCCTAGGCTAAAGAATGCTAGCCCATTGAGATTCAAAAACAAAAGCTCTCTAATCAAAAACAGGTCTTAATCCATGAAGAATCAGAGACGAACTCTTTCTTCTCTCCAAAATGGAGAATTTGCAGTCAGGTGGGACAGCTTAGCCAATCACGTAACAGTGAAAAATTTCTCAAAACAACAGTACATTGTTTATACACGTGCACACAGAATGCACTGGGGCTAGCCATAACATGGCTCTTAGCTAGCTTACAAAAGATAAGAAATACTGAAAAACAGGCTGTCTGTAACACAGCCTTAAGGCTCAGAGAAGACAAAGGATTTTTCTGAGGCCTATTTGAAAATTGGCAATTTCAAGCCTTGGGGGAAATTAGGAAATAGGTCCATTTCCTGACACTTGTTATAATATTGTTTCTTCCAAAGCACGTATTCTCTTTGCTGGAAACAACTTGAGTGCCTCAACCAAACTGACCCAGCACAAACCTCGCCAGTTGCTTTTACAAGTCACTTTGATATCCTCCAGGTGCTTTTTTGACCATTACTCTCTAAAATGTTTATTTTTTTTGGGGGGGGGGAGGAGGGAGCTCTCTTGAGTTCTGGGAGAATTTGTACAGGCCTGCTGGCTGGCTGACCTAATGACTGAGTCTTATTTCTTGTTATCCTTCCTTCTTTGAAAAAGAAAGAAAGAAAAGGACAAAAAAAAGGAAAGAAGTTTAGGAGAAGATATTAAAACTCAGCTTGTCAGCAGGAGTAGTGAATTTATTAAATGGTGCTAAAGATTTGAGGCTTTGGCCACATGCCCTAGACAACATCCAAACCAAAGAAGAAAAAATGCTCACTGAAGCTTATTCTCTGAAATGGATGCAGGTATTCGAGGTTTTTACTTTCATATAGGTTCTCTTCTGATAGGATGTAATTGAGTCCCCCCATTATATTGTTTATCTTAGACTTTTGTTCAAAAATGGAAAATGTTTGTTTCTGGGCTACGAATCATACTGTTTTGTGGAACCCTATAGTTAAAAAACACTAACCTGTATCTGCTGGGTCTTCTCCTACCCTTCTTTTTGTTCTGGTGTTTTGAATCCGAATATTGGCCATCCTTACGGTGATCATCCTGACAATATAATGCAGTGGCCTTTCATTTGCATTTTGCATCACAGCATGACACCCATAGTACCACTGACCCAGTTCTGCAGGTCATTTTCTGGTCCTGAGCCCTTTTGGCACACAAAGTCCTCATCAGCCCCAGGTCAGGGTTAATGAAGCTGCTGCCCTCCATCAAGATGGATTCAAGGGAGGTTTAATCCACTTGGGGACCATCATCTTTCCTTGTGGACTTTACCACCCAAGGCTGTTGGTGCTCAGGGTTGTCAGGTTAGTTAACTGCCACCTGACACTTGGCGTTGAGTCGCTAGCAGTATGGTCTACTGACTCTATTACCATAGCAGGATAACCTGGCCACCTACTTCTTCCATATTCAATAGTATGTTTATTACTTATTTGTATCTGTTTAATTGTTATATTGGTATGTTCTTGTACGAATAATTTGACTATTATATTCTTTCTGTATATTTTTGGTTGTGTGTCTGTAATGTTGTGATCTGTAGCAGCACTAATTGGGGCAAGATACAAATTAAATTATTAATGATACGGCATGTAAATCTGTTTTGGGGAGTCCCCCCCTCAACATGTGTTTGTTATAGTGACAATGGTAGCAATTCTCCCATTGAATGACTGACTTCTAATTTATTTGGCTACAGAGGCAGATAAAAAGTGTCTGTAATGAATAATTCCCCTGTCACCACCCATTTGGTTTTATTGGTTTGATTTGTGCCTGGTTAAAATTGGAGATGCTCAGAGCATCTGTAGGTTTTTAACTGGAAAGTTTCAGTAAAATGGAATGGGAGGTGGTGGGGGGCATCCTCAGTGAATTCATATCTCCCTTTAAAAGGGGAGTATTTTATATTTGGACTTAATGCAGCTGAATACTTATGCTAGTGTGAAATCTACTAGTGTAGATTTCCACCCTGAATTGCCACTAGTTAAGAAGTTAGCATTTACATTTCCTGTCATGCACCGAAGTCACACCACAGCTGTGTGACAAGAAACACTCCCCAAAACTTCTTAATTACTGGCAATTCACTGCAGAGAATTGCACTGAAAGGCTTCTGCCAGCTGGCATAAGAAGTAGGTCTGTGGTCTTTATTGCTTCAAATGTTTGTGCTTTTTAATTACATTGCATTAAACTGTTTTGGTTCCCTAGCTTTACTATATAATACATTATGTGCTTTTATTATTACAAAGAATGTGTACTTTTAACTTACTATAGTACAACAGCGAAAATATACTTTAAAGTTTCCATTATCTAACATCCAATTTAATATTGCATTTTTAAATAAAAGTTGTCTAAACTGATGCATTTTAAACATTTTACTAGTTGCTTTGGACTCCTTTATTTGGAGGAAAGCAGGGTTGAAACAAAACAAAATGGAATTTGGCAAGCCGGCTAGTGGCTGAAATCTAAAAATTCCATTCTTCCTCCATACAAAAAGACCCCAAAATCAGAACAAAAACAAAACTTTATTCTTCTTCTGGGCTGCCTTTTTCTCCGTTGTTTTGTGGGTGACAATCAGACAATCAGACACTTCTGTATATTGCATGCTTTCAGTTCACGGGGTGGAGATTCCATGTTTGTGGCCCTTCAACTGGGCGACAGCTGCAGTGGTTAAACATTCAGTCCCAAGATCCATCAAAAGATGTATCAGGACAGGAAATGGCCCCCCAAATATGATCAAAATGTGAATAACCATCAAAACGTTTTCTGTTTAGGCCAGATATAAAACTACCAAAATGAAGCCACCTTTTGGTGAGTCCATTCTGCAGTTCCTTTGGCCTGACCTAGTGTGGGAAGCAGCACAAGGTTACTGTTACCAGGGTATGCCCGATTCTGGTTCAAGAATAACACAATCTTTGAGGAGGCTTTTTCTGTGTACCTGTACTATGAAGACTGTCCTGAGAATATAATGCAGAGGCCCTTTACCTGCCTTCTCCATCACAGCATGACACCCATAGTACCCACTGATCCAGTTCCATCAGTCGCTTTCTGGTCCTGAGCCCTTTTGGCACACAAAATCCTCCTCAGCCCCATGCCAGTATTGATGAAACTGCTGCCCTCCATCAAGAGGGACTCGTGGGATTTAATCTACATGGGGACCATCACCCTTCCCTGTGGACTCAGGGTTGTCAGGTTAGTTCACCACCGCCTAACATTTGGCATTGGGTCACTGGCAGTATGGTCTACTCCATTACCATAGCAGAATAATCTGGCCAGACAGTCAAAACATGAAGTGACCAGATGGCTACTCCAAAACAGCTTTGGGGAATGTGTCTTGTAGAGAGCAGGCTACTTTGCCCACCCTCTAAGCTCAACATGTCCTTGTTTGGTGAAGCTGGCCAGGTGTTCAGGCCCCATCCCTCTGCCAACTAATACCAAAAGATAAGCTTGAAGTGTTGACTTTGTTACTTTAGGGTGGATAGAGATAAAAATCAGCTTAATGGAAGGGAGTTGCAGAAATAACACCACCCAGCTCTGTAAAGGACAAGTTTCACCATATCTGCCATCACCACAAAGGACAGCTGGTGTCCCCCACCCCACTTCTTCAGTCTTCAAAGTGAAATAAAAGAGGGAGCTTGGTAGAATCAAGAACGCCTACTTGGAGATAACAGTTTCTGCACCTGCTTCTCATTGTTTATATCCACAAACTGGAGAATTTGTCAAATAGGGCCATTCCCAAGATATTCTGTGCCTAAAATGGAATAACAAGGAGATCTGTGCCTCTGCGTCTTCCCCTGCCCAGCCAAGGAACATAGTAACCAAGACTAATAAACTTCCCAAGAGGTAGGTAAAAGTAAAGGTCTACTTGCTCGAAAGCCAGCCACAGTTGACATTTTTGAAATGTGTTAGTCAGTGTTTCAAGCATATCGGAGAGTAAAAAAAACAACCATTGTGGCATTTTAAATACTAACTACAGTCAAACCTCTCATAAAGAGCGTTTCGCTTAAAGAGTAACTCGCTTAAAGAGCAGCATTTTCTCTGAATGTTCGCTTTGCTTAACAAATAAAACCAACCAAAAACTCGCTTAACAAATAAATTGGGGTTCGCAATCCCCCCCCCCCATTGGTCATTTACAATGGTGTTTCGCTTAAAGAGCAAACTCACTTGAGCAATTCCGTGGAATGCATTATGCTCTTTAAGCGAGGCACCACTGTACTGTATTTTAATGTTAGTTTTCGTGCATTAAGTCCACTTTGTCAGATGAAGTCGTGGTTAATACGCTGAACTTGAAGACTGAAAGGTCGGCAAGTTAGCTTTTCTAGATCCATGTGCTGCAAGATACTTACAGCAGGGTACCCTCATTGGGGCCATAGTGGCTTTGTGGTTAACATGCTGAGCATGACAACCAGACGTTTTGCAGATTAGCAGTTAAAGACCCAAGTGACAGAGGGAGCAGTCATCGTCTGCCCCAGCTCCTGCCAATCTAGCAGTTCAAAAGCAATGAATTACAAGTAGATAAATAGGTACTGCTTCGGTGGGAAAGGTAACAGTGTTCCATGTGCTCTGGCATCTAGTCATGCCTGCCACATGACCATGGAAACATCTGCAGACACAGACAGCACTGGCTATTTGGCTGAAAATGGAGACAAGTACCTAGAATAGGACATGACTGGCTTTCAAGCAATGGAGACTTAGCAGTTGGCAGCCTTAAAATGCTTCCTGTACTATAATCTCAGCTAAGAAAAGCTATTTTTTTGGATTACAGTCAGTGGTGTTGCGCAGACTTCAGCCGCCTGGGGCGAAGAACAAACTTGCTCCCCCCCCCCGCTTGCCGCACACCTCCGCCCACCCAGCTAGCCACTAGGGGCCCTCTGCCACCCCCACCCCAGATGAGCACCCCGCGTGCACGCGCGCTGCCCACTCCTCCCATCCAGCCAGCCCCCAGGGGCTCCCCGCCACGGTGCCACCCACCCCCAACGGGGGCAGCAAAATGTCCCCACCGCTTTGGCCTCCCTCTGCCTGGGCTTAGGAAGCAGGACTTCCCAGGCGGAGGGCGGCCCTTTTGCTGGTGAGCGCCCCGCATGCGTGCGCGCGCTGCTCGCCTCCGCCCGCCCGCCCGGCTGGCTGTCGGGGGCTCTCCGCCACCTCCCCCTGGCAGGCGCCCCGCGTGCGTGCGCGCGCCGCCCACCTCCGCCCACCCAGCCAGCCAGCAGTCTGACGGCAAGCTGGGTGGGTGGCTGGGCGGGCGGAGGTGAGCGGCAGGCACGTGCACGCGGGGCGCTCGCCAGCAAAAGGGCCGCCCTCCGCCTGGGAAGTCCTGCTTCCTAAGCTCAGGCAGAGGGAGGCCAAAGCGGTGAGGACATTTTGCCGCCCCCTGAAAGCCGCTGCCCAGGGCATCCGCCCCCCCACCCCCCACGCTACACCACTCATTACAGTTCCCAGATTCCTCTAAATTCAGACAGTGCTTATATTGGCTGACTCTGGAAGTTATAGACCAGGGGTTCCCAACCTGAGGCCCATGGGCCGGATACAGCATGTAGTGCCATTTCATCTGGCCTCCCATCCCTCCAAGTGCATTCAAGAAACAAAATGGCTATCCATTTGATGCTGCTGGGACAAAATGGCTACCTCCATCATGCAGGGAGGGCAAAATGGCCATCCTGCCCTCGAAGCTGACTGAGAGAGTGTGTCCTGGTCCCCAGTTTGACAAGGTTGGGAACCTCTGCTATAGACCAAGAAAAATAACTCTTCCAAGCTTTGCCTCATTCCTGTTAATGAGAAAAGCTTGTATTCAGAATGCCATTGAAACCTGCAAAGACACTGCATAATCCTTTTGACATGGAGTTCTTCTCACATTTATACCCCTCACATTTATACCCCAGTAAATCTGTTTTAACTATGCAAAATTGGGAAGCCAGAAAATTAGCTAAGACCAATCCCATTCTTCTCTCTTTCATGACCCTTATGAGTGCCTCATGATTTGATCATAAATTCTGGACTCTGTTAGAGAGTTCAGATCCAGCAATCGTTCAGCTGAGCCTCACTCCTAACTAATTACAGTAATACCTCAGATAACGCTAAGACTTGGTTCCACAAGCCTTGGTGTTATCTGATTTTTTAGTGTTATCTGATGCATGTAAAAATCCTATGGGATGGATCAGATAACGTTAAAGCTCCATAGAGATACATTGTAACCGCACTGGTTTTAGCAGTTGTTATCCGATCCATCCCATAGGACCTTAACGTTATTCGATCTAATTCTCCTCCCCAGATTACTTAACATTATGCGATTTTAGCGTTATCCGAAGTAAACGTTATCTGAGGTATTACTGTACATACATTACATACATAGTCCATTTTCAGCAACAAATTGAAGGTAGTTTGCATGATTCTCGTCCCTCTCACTTAATAGTTGTAATAACCTTGCAATAGAGATCACACTAAAAAAGAGTATGCCAAGTCATGATCACCCTGGTGAAATGATGATTTGAATCCAGGGCCTAGTCTAGCACTTTGTG
The DNA here is from genome assembly GCA_030440675.1 of Furcifer pardalis. Taxonomy (NCBI): domain Eukaryota; kingdom Metazoa; phylum Chordata; class Lepidosauria; order Squamata; family Chamaeleonidae; genus Furcifer; species Furcifer pardalis. The sequence continues at coordinate 54,544,748 of CP126891.1, forward strand.
GCAGCAAACCTCACAAGCTGGATTCCACTTACAACACAATTATCTATCTCAATTGTTCTGCATTCCAAACCTCCTCCAAGTTTGATCTATGTTGAAATATGCACCCTTCTGGCTGGCACACTTCTATACTGCTTCCGGGCCGGGGGAGGGGAGGGGAGGGGAGGGGGGAGCTAACAGCCTATTTGGCAGGTCAGCAGTTTGAGACCCAAACACTGCACGATGGAGTGAGCGCCCGTCATCTGTCCCAGCTCCTGCCAATTTAGCAGTTCAAAAGCAAGAAATTGCAAGTAGTAAAATAGATACTGCTTTGGTGGGAAAGGTAACAGCATTCTGTGTGCTTCGGTGTATAATCATGCCTGCTACATGACCACCAAAACATCTTCAGATGCAGACAGTTCTGGCTCTTTGGGTGTAAGTGGAGATGAGCACCGAACCCTAAAATCGGACACAACTGGCTTTCAGGCAGGGGAGCTCTTTACCTTTACTTTGTATGCAGTATGGTCATTTTACAAAAGAATGCCCAGGTGGTGCAGTGGTTAAACTGCTGTACAGCAACCAAAAGGTTGTGAGTTCAATTCTGACTAGGAATCAAGGTCGACTCAGCCTTCCATCTTTCTGAGGAGAGTAAAATGAGTACCCAGCATGTTGGGGACAGTGTAGTATACAGTGTTGCTGCTCAGGATACCTACCATTCCTCCTCTCTTGTTCTTGCCTAGTTTTTCTTTCCCCTCCTTGTCAGCTGAGCCAAGCCACCCCACCTCAAATTTGCTCCTCAGCAACTCTTGAGGTTGACCCAGCCTTCTTACAGCATCCTTTCAAGGTCGATAAAATGAGTACTCAGGTTCTTTGGGGTCAAAAAAGCTAATTACCTAGTGAACCAAAGAGTGAGTGCTCTAAACACTACAGGGCAGTATATAAGTGTAATTGTTATTGTTCAAGAAAGGTCTTACAGCCTGTGTTTACATCTCTCCTCATCAATTTCAGTCTTTATTTTCATCTGCCTATTCCATTTTGAAATTAAAAGTTGTTTCCTGACTATCCCAATTTGGACATTTCAATGTTCAAAGGTTGTACTGAAAACAGTAAAGTTGGAAATGGAAGTACAGGTCTACCCCTGGTATCTGTGGGGGATGCATTCCAAGATATTTCACAGATACCTGAAACCATGGAAACAGCAAAATCCCATATTCCAGCTGTGAATGCCTCCATTAATCTTTCACTTGAGTTTGAGCAATGGATCTCTGGAAACCTAACCTCTTCCTTCTCAACATTACAATGTAGATATTGCCCTCTAGTAGCCATGTCTGGTAATACACCTTGGAAATTCTTCTTCTTCTTCTTCTTCTTCTTCTTCTTCTTCTTCTTCTTCTTCTTCTTCTTCTTCTTCTTCTTCTTCTTCTTCTTCTTCTTCCGTATCCATTTCAGATATTGGCTATCATCATGGCTATCGTCTTAACTCCTCAGAACAGTTCTTCCAAGGAAGAACACACCAGTCTCTCTGGTTCTTCAGCCATGAAGTCCATCTACATGCAGGACTTCTCTTCCCAGAGATCTTTCCTTGCAGAGCGAGTTTGAGTTTTCTATACATTATGTTGTTTCTCATGATATGGCCAAGGTATTGGAGCTTTCTTTGCTTAATAGTATTAACAGGTGTTTTTTTTCTTTAGCCATCAGGTGCAATACTTCTACATTAGTCACATGGTCAACCCATGATATCCTTAGCACCTGTCTGTAGATCCACATTTCAAAATCTTCAGTTCTCTTTTCAGATGCTTTAGACAAAGTCCAAGCTTCGACTCCATTCAGCAACACTGGGAATACATAACATCTCACTACAGTATTTGGATCTTTGTAGCAAGAGTTAGACCTCTCCTACATAATAAATGTCACATTTTAATGAAGGTTGATCTTGCTTTTTCTATTTGAATTTTAATCTCTACCTCAGGATCCCAATTTTCATTTAATATATTCCCCAAACAGACAATTTTGCTCAGCTCATTCTACATTTCCCTTTACCTGACCCAATGTGAGAAAGACTAGCCAGCAACACAAGGTTGTCATTACCAGGGTACTCCCAATTGTGGTTCAAAAATATCACAATCTTCGAGGAGGCTCGCTCTTTATACCCCATCGCTCCAGATGAAAATGGCTGAGTGCCACTAACATATAGAGGGTGTTCTTGTTTGTGGATTTCAAGTGAACAACTTTGATGCTCATTAGAGATTCCATTTTCTTTGGCAGGGAAAAAAATGTCCCCCTCTTTCATGATTGCACTTATCCTGATTAAGCTCTATGTGCCAGAGTCCTAACGGGATCTTGTTGAATCCTGGCCAGATTTATTAATTTGTATTCCCCCCCCCCCCATTTTATTTTCAGTAGAAAGAAGACACTCATTTCAATTTCCAGTTTCAGAACACTGTGTTTTATTTCTGAGCAAAATAATGCTTTATTTAAAAAATCAGATGCAAAATTAAGTTGTATGGGTTCAGTTAACATGCATTTTTAAAAATGTTGCTAAGGGGATGCAGGAAGCCAGAAGTGGGAATGCAGAGTGATGGGATAAAGACTGGTGCAAGTGGCTTTAGGGAAGGGATTATCAACCTGTGGCCCATGGGCTAGATGTGGGCCATAGCACCATTTCATGTGCCCCCCCCGCCTCCACCACATCCGGAAGTGCCATGCTGTGGAAGAAGGGCAAAATGACGGTCCAGCCCCCAAAGTTGTCTTAGGGAGAATGACCCAGACCCCGGCTTTAAAAGGTTAAGAATTCCTGCTTTAGGGAAAAGGAAGGCTTAAATTTTGCTTTCCTATTTCTGTATCCTTTCTAGTCATCCCCCAGGTTTATTGGTTTCATTTTCAAAAGAGTATTCTGTTAATTTCCTCCTCACAATTAATGGCATATCTAAAAGGGCCACAGTGGTTTACTGGTTAAGACACTGAGCTTGATAACCAGACGTTTGGCAGGTCAGTAGTTTGAGACCCTAGCAGTTCAAAAGCAAGAAATTGCAAGTAGATAAATAGGTACCGCTTTGGCAGGAAAGGTAACCAACATTTTTAATCCATGGGGAAGAAATTGAAAAAACAAAACCAGAACACAGAGGACATCTCTTTGTGGTTCTCTCAAAATGCTTATTTTGCCTTAAAAGTATGCTAACAGGCATGCTCCCAAATGTTTCTAGGAATAGTAATTGTGTCGGGGGGGGGGGAATCATGGGGTCGGGAGTTCAGGTAGGGCTTCAAGGGCCACACTCTTCTCACCCATATTTTAAGATGCACCTTGGATGTGGAGACCAGTTGATCACTTTGGTGCAGGGACTCCCAAACTTTTCAAGAAGGGGGCTGGGTCACACTCTCTCAGTCAGCCTCGAGGGCCAGATGGCCATTTTGCCCTGCCTGCATGATAGGGGTGGCCATTTTGTCCAAACAGCTTCAAAGGGGTGGCCATTTTATTTCTCAAATGTGCTTGGAGGGATGGGGGACCAGACGAAATGGTGCTGCAGGCTGGATCCAGCCTGTGGGCCTTAGGCTGGCAACCCCTGCTTTGGTGTTACCATGGGTGGCTTGGGAGTTTTTTTTCTTTCTCCGACGGCTCTCTGTTGCATAGTTTCTTTCTCATCAGCAGTAGAGAAGGAAACCTCACACCAGCCCGTACTTAAATCGGATACAGTGCTTAATTAATACCCTGGTTAATATTTGATGATGAATTGTTCTCTGATCAGCTGCTAGCCTCATTCTTTCCACACAGTCTCACTCCAAGCTCAGGTGTCAGATCATCTTGTCAGGGCTGAGGTAGCACCGAATTGATTAAAACCTGATTCTCTGTTCATTTCTTTAACATGGACGACCGTGGGACAGGCCTCTCTCTGCCATCTTTATCTGCCAGTGTCACATTTTTCCAAGGAGAAGACTGTGTTCTTCTGTAATCAACTCTGGAATATACTTGGAGATATATATACTTGGAGAGAGAGAGAGATTTTGGCTGCAGCTCTCAGAACTTCCCAGCCAGCAGTGGGAATTCTTTTGACCACAAAAGTTATTTTCTCAAGATGTGCATAAAATGGAAGAAAAGAAAAGATCTCCCTTGCTCAAAAGCCACTTGTGCCAGACTCTAGTGGGAGGTGCTCATATCCATTTACAGCCAAAGAGCCAGACATATCCGTGGCTTCTGAGGTCAGGTGGTAGGCATGACTAGATGCCAATGTACATTGAATGCTGTTACGTTTCCCACCAAAGTGGTACCAGTTTATCTACTTGTAATTTCTTGCTTTCGAACTGATAGCTGGGCAGGAGCTGGGGTAGATGATGAGCGTTCACTCCATCATGCAACATTAAGGTCTCAAACTGCTGACCTGCTGATCTTCCATTCATCAAGTTTTCTTAACCACTAAGCAACTGTGGTCCCTTAAAATGGAAGTGCTCACAATTTTTTCTTCTCTGAAGAATGTAAATATTCAGTTAATCCACTTGAAGAGAAAATAGAAACATAAACAAATAAACAACAAACATACAGTACTGAAATGCTAATTCTTTAAGATCCACATCTCTTTTTGTGTGTAGAATTATCTTTCCCTGGCCTGGTAGCTCCTATTTGTGTTGAATTCCATTCTCCAGCTTGGAAAAATATCTTTTTGTGGACAAAAGTCAAGAGAGTTCCACAGTCATAGTTGATATCAATGTAGTCAAGTTAACGTGTTTTGCTACCTTTCCCCTCTCCAGAGAGTTGACATTTTTAAAAATTCAGCCAAAGGAAGATCTTCTCATTCTATATCCTTTCCCACCTTCACTCAGAGATTAGAACTGTAAGGGTTTCTTGACTTGTACAGCTCTTCCATGTGTTCAGAGCTAATTAGGTACCAGCATTTCTCCCCTTGCATTTGATGTGGAGATAAAATGTGGATCATGAGAAGAGACTTCAAATGCTAGTTGAAACATCTCTCTCCCCTTAGACTTGATTGATGTTGTCAAATATTTACCCCTTGCTTTCCTATGGGTTGGCTTAGCTTCAATTGGATTATCTTGCTACGGTTAGAAGGGTACAATGTTTAAATCAGTGGTGCCCAAACTAAGGCCCAGGGGCCAGGTGCTGTCACCAATACCAGTTCATCTGGCCCGCGAAGCCCTCATTGCTCCTGGAAGCGGAAGTAAAACGAGTCCGTACGGGCGCGTTTTACTTCCGCTTCCAGGAGCGATGAGGACTTTGTGGGCCAGATGAAATGGCATTGGGAGCTGCACCCGGCTCCCGGGCCTTAGTGACCAGCTCCCTGAACCACATGATCGGCCCATGGCCCAAAAAGTTTGGGCACCCCTGATTTAAATAGTGCACAGATACGGCACCTGTTAAGTTCCTGACTACTTAACATCTGCCTCTTTTTATACAACCCTGTTAAAAGGCTGAATTATAGTGAAAAGTCTATATGTCTATATGTGGAAGGAGAGACTATATATTCTGGATGTATATCTCCGTTGACCTTGAAGAAAGCCATCTGAGATCAAATCCTATAATTTGTAAACTGCTGTAGAGGAAAGGGGAAAGTTATAAGCCTAATAAACTCAGAGGTGTGGCTAAGAAGGGCTAGATAGACAAATATACCACTGGAAAGTGGCAGGTGAACTTTCTGTATATCAGAATTTGACCAGCAGTGTGAAGTTTGAGACATCTCTGAATTTTTAAGAGAAAAGAGTAAATCCTCAGGAAGGCAGAGCTTTTTTCTTCTTGGTAGAAGATGTGTTTGATTCTCCATTTGGGTCTCTTTTTCCTACCCTCTTGGTGCCTGTTGAGAGCTCAGATTATCCAGATTATTAACTTGACCAGAAGGTCGGAAGGTCAGCAGTTTGAGTCGGACACAACTGGCTTTCGAGCAAGGGAGACCTTTACCTTTACCTATCTTGAAATAATGTTTTGCACTTGGAGGGCAGAGCCTGTTCCTCTGTCAGACAAGAATAATGGAACTTCATCAGGTGGTAGATATTGGCAGGGTGGCTGTTCTATTCTTCTTTTAGGTAAACACATTGCTGGTGATCTCACAGAGAAATTGTTTCTCTATCTTTGTGAAGCAACAGCCTCCTAAATGTTCTTCCTCATCTCCTAGGCCAGTGCTGGTGAACCTTGGCACTCCAGGTGTTCTTGGACTTCAGTTCCCAGGAGGCCTGACCAGTAGGAGTGCTGACTTGGGCTTCTGGTAATTGAAATCCAGGAAGACCTGGAACGCCAAGGTACCCCATCACTGCTCTAGGTTACTTTTATTTATTTTTTGCCAGACCATAGAACATGCCTTTGTTCACTAAAATGCTCTGCTGCCTTCAGGTGTGATGGAGAACCTTCATGCTTCTCTTGGATCACATTTCAGTTGGCCATCCAGTGTACAGATTGGGTGTGGGGCTTCTATTCTGTCCATTATGCCTTACACCAGAATGTCTTGAACCAGTTATGCTTAAGAGGTTTTGAAGAAAAGCCCTTTCTTTTTTCCTTCCTTCCTCCTCCCTTCTTTGATTTCAGGCTTCCAGCTTCCCTCAGCCCTCCTTCTGGCCTCTGTCTAAGGATGTCCTATATCTTTCTTTTAGGTAAACACATTGCTGGTGATCTCACAGACAACTTTTTTTCTCCTCATGCTTTGTGAAGAGATTGACTGCTGTGAAACAACCCTAATATGATCTCTGATCCATCTTTTAAACTCATCCCCTTAAAAAAAGAACAAGTGGTGGTGTTTATTGTTTAATATTTCAGCGACTTTTCCTCCTTCTGAATCAGATGTGTTAAACTTCCTTGACAGTCTCCCTTTATGTGAAAGTTAAACATGATAACTCTGAGTTCATGGTTTCAAATTTGTTCAGTCACACTTACATCTCAGCTAGGTTTTGATTTGGGCCACATCAGTTTGAGTCCTAGATGACATCACCTCTGACCCATTCCATGGCTATGACATGCTGAGAATACTCTTATACAGTCCATGCTAGTTGGGTGGATGGTAGAAATCATTATTGTATCACATGAAACATAGTGATCCCCTCTGATTTTGGAGATTATTAACCAGGGTCAGGCCTGATTTTAACTTATTAGGCTGATTTCCAATGTTAGGATTTCCCTTGGTTGTGCTCATTAACTTGGAGGCATTTCCTTGAAAAGAGGCTCTCAGAGCTAGCAAAGAATTCTGACTAAAATTCTGGAGAGACACAAGGATTCAGAATAAGGGAGTTTCATATATTCCTTTGTACAAATTTCAGCACAGGTATAGACCCTTGATCTTCACTTGCCAGAAGTCATCCTAGAGTCAGTGTGGCACATTGAAAGGGATTAGAAGACTTGTAGTCTAGAACACCTGGAATGGAGAGCCAAGGTTCCTCACCCTGCATTCTACAAAACTTTCAATTTTAGGATGTCTCCTTGATTTCATTCTCCATGTCACGCTGAATCTGGTGCTATCACCCAGAGACATTCTGTAGAGTAGCTTCCCCTCTCCTGGTTCCTGGTTTGTTCCCCTTTGAAGTCCAAAGTGACACCACCAACACATCAGGTAAGCCCTTCCCTGCCCTTCTTTTACTTTTTATATCCAGAGATGACCACATTCTGGGGGTGCTCTCTATTCCACTGGGTTTCTGTTAGGTCCCCATGTCTGTGTTTTCCCACAAACCCAAAGAAGAGCCGCCCCACCTTGAAATTTTGGGGCTATGCTCTCCCTTCTTACACCATGACATGTCTCTGCTTTAGTGCCCAAGCATGAAAACTCTTTCATTTTCATTTTGAGGAGAATGTCATTAGCACCAAAAAGCATGTAGATGGGGTATCCCTCTCCAGTTGTTTCTGATATGTATGTTTCTGTTCAGGCCATGAAACTCTTCAGAGATCATGTTTAATTTTTAAAGCCCACTAGGTAAAGGTAAAGGTCTCCCTTGGAAAACCCTTGGTTGAGCTCATTCCCTTGGTTGAGCTCATTAACTTGGAGGCATTTCCCTTGAGCACAACAGGTGGGTGCACCCATGTACACCATGTATACACCAAAGTTCTCATTTTATGAAGGCTAAAGATTTTTGGCCTCTTGCCTTTTTTGGGCTAAGTAATTGTTTGCCTTATTGTGGTTTATACACATTTATTTTAATAGGCAGTAAAATGCAAACTGCAGTACCCACGCTACCTGGGGTTTTGACATGTATCAAACTGACAGTCTCTCTGGCTTGAAACAGCAGCGTTCAATAATAGGCTTCACATTCCAGCTGTTCTTATAGCCAATCTAACATTTATTCATAATTAATTCCAGATACTTTTATGTTGTAATGCCAATTATCAACTTTCTTACAAGAACAAAGTCCCTGATATATTTATCAACCAAAGTAGGATATCTACAATGTATAGGAATGGGGGACTCCACATACACAGCCTTTAATTAATTAAAATCACTTCCAGTACCCCTGCTGTGCAAGCAAGTTGGAATTCTGCTACCTAAACCAAAGTGGAAATGGCCAGATGCTCCTCTGTAGGAACAGCAGCTCCTGCCCCTCCTGCTCTTTCTAATGCAAACCCTCAACCACAACCCTTTCCTTAGATTTCCCCACCCATTGGGCTGGACCTAATGGCCCATTACACTATAGCAAAAAACCTCCCCTGAAAGGTTATAAAGAGAGGCGGTTAGATATTTGTTAAAGGCTGGTTGGCATTTGAAAAAGAAGGTAGGTATGTGTGATGGCTTCCTGGAAGGCTTAAAACTGTAGAATGGCAACAGTATCATCTGGTTTGTTTTCTTTCCCCCATCTCTATCCTTTTCTCCCTAGTATCTATACATTGGCTTGGGTGGAAATAGGAAAGCTACTCTATGTATCTATCTATTCATCCATCTAAAAATAACAACTGTTTCTACTCTTCTCTCTCTCCTTTTGGACTACAACATCCACTTTTCAAGCTGGTTGTTGATTCTAAGAATGGTATTCAAAGAAAGAAAGCCCTCTGAGTTGTAGTTATCTGCCAACTTTATGTTGTATTAAAGAAGCACTTCTGTAATATGAGTGGTGCAAGATCTAGTTCCCTGGTTCTCTCTTTGCCTTCTCACATCTCCCGGGAGGGAGGGATTTTGGCTACAAAAAATATCTCATGCTTCTAGAAGTGCCTAAAGATTGTTAATCCACTTGGCATGAGTTGTGGGAAGAAGGAGGGATGGTGCATGCTTTGCAGCTTCTGGTGAAAGAAGCAGGACTTCAAAAGAGAGGAGCTGTAGGTGAGAAGCAAGACATGAGATGGTAGCAGGTAGAAAATGGCCTTCTGGAGTGTGTCAGAAACCTTTGACAAGAATGTTGAGGTATGGACTTTGAGTCATATATGTCTTTGTGTCTGTTTCTGGTTGCACCTTGCTAAATAATTTTTACAGCCTTCTTGTAATTACACATGTGCTCAGTTGAATGATTTTCCATCATCGTAGACTGGTGCTGATGCATTTCCAAGTACAGTAGAACCCTGCATAATGGAAAAACCTCCGTTCCACGGAGCTCTTTGCTATGTGGATTTTTTCGCTATGCGAAGCATTATTGGCGGTACCCTGCATAACAAATCTCCCCCCCCCTTAACCTGGGTTCCCATTGAGCGGGTATACCCCAGCTACTGAAAACCCTGCATAACAAACATTTTTTCATTATGTGGAGTATCGCCCTTGCATAATGAATGGTTCGCTATGTGAATTTTTCATTATGCAATGTGTTCGCTATGCGAGGTACCATTGTACTGATGTTTTTGGAGGCTTCAATCCTAAACTTTTGGGATGCAGCCAGAACATTTTATGGGGAGTACAGTTGTACCTCACTTAAAGAGCATAATGTGTTCCACAGGATTGTTCTTTAAGTGAGTTTGTTCTTTAAGCAAAACACCATTGTAAGTGACCAATTGTGATTTCTGGTTGGGGGGGGGGGAATTGCGGGCCCCGGTTTATTTGTTAAGTGAGTTTTTGGTTGGTTTTATTTGTTAAGCAAAGCAAACATTCAGATACAATTCTGCTCGTTAAGCTACTCACTCTTTAAGCAAGGTGCTCTTTATGCGAGGTTTGACTGTACATGTTTTCTGATGTTCTCTCCACACACTCGCCTGCCCCAAATTCCTTAAGGTAGAACAATTGAAAATTTGGACAATGCCATTCCATTGGCAGTGTCAGTAACTGTGTGTCAGCCACTATATTGAATGTCTTGGAATCGCTGGCAAAATACTGGGTAGCTAGATACTTTTTGGCACTTGGTCTTAATTGTTGAAATGAATATGTTGTATGTATTTATAGAAATATGTGTGTCTCATCTCATGCATGTATAAATGTGAAAAATTGAAGTGTTGTCATGAATGTGGCAATGCTTCAGCTGTAACTATGTACTGTCAGTATGTTTATTGTTCTTGGGATTGTACATAACTTTTGATAGGGGCTGATGGAACTGATGGAACAGGAGTGTTGCAAAGATTAAAGAGGCAATTGTTTATTTATTTTAAATACATAAACTTTTAAAATACTTATTTATTTTAAATACATAAGTCCTTGTCTGGAGCCATGGAGGTTTGGTGATTAGGATGCTGAGCTTGCTAACTAGAAGATTGGCAAATCAGCAGCTCAAGACCCAAGTTCTGTGGCATGGTATGGGCACCCATTGTCTGTCACAGCTCCTGCCAACCTAGCAGTTTGAAAGCAAGAAATTGCAAGTAGATAAATAGGTACCACTTTGGCAGGAAAGGTAACAGTGTTCCATGCACTTCAGCAGCAAGTCATGATCAGGGAAACTTCTGTAGATACAGACAAACGGTGACTCTTTGGCTGTAAATGGAGATGAGCACATCCCGCTAGAGTTAGACATGACTGGCTTTCAAGCAAGGGAAACCTTTACCTATTGCGTTGCCTCAGAGGGAAACCAAAGAATAATTCAAACCACACGCAAACACACAAGGGTGTCTTCTGAATACTTAAAAAAAAAAGATATGTTGTCTTGTTTGAGCATGGACATTTCATGCGCCTTCACATGCTTCCATTCTCCCATCCATCGGATGCACAAAACATAAATAACCTGAATAGTTTTCTCTGCTTGTTGGCAGTTCACAGATCACAGCCTGGTTCCTTTCCAGTCGGCTCTTTCCCCTCTGCCACTTCTCGCAGCTGCTGCCATGCTGTTTCGCCTCTTTCAGTTCCCAAAGTCTTATTTTTTTGGCTGAGATGACAGCAGCCTCCTTGGCGAAGGGGAAGCACCGGCTTCCTCTGTTGCCAAACAAATCTGCCACCAGCAGCCAAACCAGAGCAGCGCCTGTTGCTTCGGCTCTTCAGCCGATGAAAGATAAAAGGGAAAGAGCTTCCTGACAGTGAGTTAAAAAAAACCAAAAAGGCAAAAAGGAGATGGCAAAGCTGGAGGATCCAGCAGGAAAGGCTGACTTGCTCACTTTGGAGCAAGGATCTTTCTTTTCGCAGCCCTGGGAGGTTGTGAAGATGAATGTTTTAAATTCAAGAGAGAACCGGTGGGTTGAAAGGATTGAGCCACAGCTGGGATATCTGGCTACAGCTCTTACTGGGATCTCTGTTTACCAGATGGGAGCTAGAGAAGGGGGGGGGGAGGTTGCAACCTACTTAATACTCCCTGATGCATAGTGCTGGCAGCTGTGGGGTGAACGGGCAAATGCACTAGATGTCTTTATTTTTTCTTTGAATAATGGCAACCATGCTGGGGTAAGGAGCCGGATTAGCCTGTCTCTTTGTTGGAAAGGAGGATGACTTCTTCCTCCAGCCTCCTGCTTAAATTAGGAAAAAACAAGGACCAAATTTATCAATGGTTTATCTCTTGCAGTATTTCCATCACCTCTCTGGAACTTCTATCTGAGTACTCCAAAAAAGTAACATTCCTAAATTCAAGTTGAAGTTTTTGCGAGGTAGATAGCAAACCAAAGTAGAGGGCAGGATTATGGATCAGTGTGTTTCCTTGCCTTTTGGAATCCAGATTTGGGGCATCCCAAACCACAGTTCAGTGCTCCATCCACAGCATCACATATCATCATGTTAATTTTTTAATACACATCAGTAGGTGGGGCAGCTTTACAAGTATAGTAATACTTCGGATAATGACTGCATCGGATAATGCTAAAATTGCATAATGACGCGAGATTTCTAAAGAAATTTTGCATTGGATAATGATCTGTTAGCATTATCCGATGCAGTCGTTCATAGCAGCAGGGTGGGTGGAAAGCTGAATGGGGTTCTCCGTTCGGCTTCCCAGCCACCCTGCAGCTGCGGAGGCAGGGGTGGGGTGGCTGGAAAGCTGACGGGGGGGGGGGGCTTCCCCACCCACCCCACAGCTGTGGGTCGGATCCCCGACCCCCCCCCCCGGAGCCGGCAGGGGGGTCAGAGAGCCTGAAATGTGTAAAAAAAAATGGACATATTTTTTTACTAATTATGGGCTCTCTGCCCCCCCTGTCGGCTCCGGGGAGGTTGAGGGACCCGATCTGTGCTATTTCGGAAGTTCCCCCACCTTTCTAGAGGCTGCAACAAGCCAAAACACCAGGATTCAAATAGAAAAGTTTTCTATTGTTTGGTTAGAGGCATAATTTACATTAACAACCCATTGCATGGTGGGGTTGCTCTAATATACTCATCATATCATTCTTTGTGGGAGATGAAGACTGGCTAGGAATTGTTGCTCTGAGGCAAGTTGGAAAGGAATCATTTGCTCTTTTCATCTGTGCTTAAGTACCACTTATTTATGAGGAGGGGAAACTCCTTCAGCCTGATGCCTTCCAGATCTGTTGCCATCCCATCAGCCCCAGCTAACATGACCAGTTGAGAAAAATGATGAGCGCTATTATCCAAAACATTGACTCTTATTTGGACTCAGCCTGGACTGAGCATTGTCAAAATGCTGGCTTTGGAAACCAACAGAATCCCCCTACTTTTTTCCTCCACTAATGTTTCTGCCTGTGTCATCTCTGTTGAAGAGCAGCCGAAGAATTAAACAGCTGGAGTGCATCTTCAAGCAACAAACAAGAGGAAGGAGGAGTGAACTTTCATGAACTTGGCAAAGTGGCCAAGCGAAAGAGGCTAGCAAGGTAAATGGATCTCTTTGTGTCCTCACAATGCAGAGTTGGACAAAGGTTACGTAAAGGAGCCCTTCTTCCTGAAATCTCTCTGGCAGAAAAAAAAAGGGGGGGGAGAGAGTGCACTGGAGAGCTGTTGAACATTTTAAAAAAAAGTCTCCCTTCTTCTCCTGGGCAGAAAGTGCAAAAAGCAGGAAATGCACAAGAATACAAATTTGGCTTTTGTGACACCAGCCGGCTGCTTAGAAGCATACTATGATAATGTTTTAAAAGGAAAAGGAAACTTCTTCTTGGAAGACAGGTCTCCCAATGGGTATTAATTGAGTCAAGGGGTGCTGGAACATAATTTGCAGCATGGAACCTATTCAGGGATCCAGCCATCTCTTTTTGTGCTCTTGAATACGTTGTTGTTTTCCTTCCTTCCCAACTCCCTACTCCAGTTTTCTCTTGACATTAAACCAGGGGCCACGGGCGGGTCAAGTGGTCCAGTGGGCTGGTCACATGGTTCCTCCCACCAGAAGTAAAAAGCACCTTGCAATCTGTTTTGCAACAGGATGAGATAGATTTTAGGCTGTTGTGTTCCAAATTTTAAGTATTTTTCAAACCTTTATACCCAAACAAGTTTGAATGCAGAAGATTTAGATTCTAGACACGTGTACCTAATTATGCATAGGCAAAGATTTTAGTTTCTATGAACCTATGCCCAATATCCTTAGAAGAGAATTTAGGTCTTTGGTGAGTTCTGTTTTAACTTACCAGCCGCTTGCTCATGTGCCATTTGCAAACAGCACTTGTCCACTTTTTAAAACCCTCATGATTCAATTGATTTAGAAAGCAATCCAGGAGAAAAGTTATTTCAAATCTGAGCTCTTTATTATTGATCAATATTAAGGAAGCCCTTGGCACTCATTCTACAAACTAGAGTGTTTGCCAGTATGGCACGCCGTACAAAGAATAGTTACAGGTTTTATACATTTTCCCCTTCCTTTCCTCCCTCCCAAACCTCCCTCTCAAACTCAAAAAGTATTGGCTAATAAGCAATTAATGTTCATTTTGACTTAAAGGTTACAAAAGTTCTGATAACTTTTCTATTCTCTGATCAGTGGTGGGTTGCAAAAATTTTTACTACCCCACTGTGGGCGTGGTATGGTGGGTGTGGCCAGGGGGAAGCCCTATATTGCACCTGAATTAGAACTACAGTAATACCTCGGATAATGCTAAAATCGCATAACGTTAAGTAATCTGGGGAGGAGAATTGGATCGAATAACGTTAAGGTCCTATGGGATGGATCGGATAACAACCACTAAAGCCTGTGCAGTTACAATGTATCTCTATGGAGCTTTAACGTTATCCGATCCATCCCATAGGATATTAACATGGATCGGATAACACTAAAATTTGGATAACACCAAGACTTGTGGAACCAAGTCTTAGTGTTATCTGAGGTATTACTGTATAGTACTTCAAAACTTGGGTAGGTAGAGCCAGCCAGAATTTCTTCTACTGGTTCTGGTGAACTGGTGCAAACTGCTGATGCCCACCACTGCCTCTGATTGGCTCTTTTAGGTTTCTCGCCTGTCACTAAGTGGGGAATTGAAACTAAGAGGCTAGGAGGTTTAAGATTTAAGACCATTCGGTCATCTGGGTGATGGGAGATAGTGTCCCAGTCTCAGATGTCCCTGGAACCATCACGTCTGGAGTTTTACTCCTTTTTGTCCTTTTCTGTGGGTTTGGGTAAAGGGATGGGTAACATTTCTTTAGAAAAATTTTCTACAAGCTTCCTTATTTCTTTTAACAACACAAGATGCTTACAAAAGGCTTTTTGGTTCCTACTCCTTGGCATTCTCATGTATCTTCAAGCAGGGAAGTTGAAGGCTTAACATCTTTGGGGTCAAATTAGACCTTAACCTTTCAGTCCAGAGTTAGCTTAAAGTTTATACAACCTTAGCTCTGAATATGAACTATAGAATGAAAGGGGCCTGCTTTAGATAGCTGACAACATTCCTGACAACATTCCTTTTCAAGATGAGATCATGTTTGTGTCTATCTAAAGACTCTTAGTTAAAAGCAATGTACAATCAAACATCGCATAAAGAGCACCTCGCTTAAAGAGTAACTCGCTTAAAGAGCAGAATTTTCTCTGAATGTTTGCTTTGCTTAACAAATAAAAACAACCAAAAACTCACTTAAATAAATCAGGGTTTGCAATCCCCCTCCCCCCACCAGAAATCACAATTGGTCACTTACAATGGTGTTTCACTTAAAGAGAAAACTTTCTTAAAAGCAATCCTGTGGAACACATTATGCTCTTTAAGCAAGGTACAACTGTACAATAGTGCCTAGGATAATGTTATGACTTGGTTCCACAAGTCATAACATTATCTGGTTTTTAACATTGTGCTATGTATTGATCACACAATGTTAAAAAGCCCTGTTCCCTTTCCAAAGAGGAAAGGGAAGAGGGGGGCTATCCAGTTTGCTTGGGGAGGGAACGTGTGTTCCCTCCCCAAGCAAACCGGTGGTCCCAGCGTGGGATTGCCCTATGCTTGTGAAGGGAATGTGTGTTCCCCCAACCCAAGCACTCATCCCACGCTGTCATTAGCGATGGAATTGGGGAAAAGAACGGGCTTAGCCAACCAGGCTGGGGGGAGGGGATTCTGAAGAGAGGCTTGGGACCCTTTCCCCAGCCTCTCTTCATAAGCCCCCCCCCCCCGGCCTGGATGAACTCCCTGGGCTGCCTGCTTTAGGATCAGGGTGCCTGGAGGTGCCTTCCACCCCTACCCAGGCTCTCTGCTTTGGGATTGGGGTGGGTGGGTGCGGAAGGCATCTCCAGCCACCCCGATCCCAAAGCAGGCAGCCCACCCAGCTGATGAAGTGATGAAGCAATGAAGGTGGAGTGGGCCAGATGAATTGGCATCAGGGGCTGGATCCTGCTCACAGGCTGTAGTTTGGGGGGCCCTGCCCTAATCAGTCAGCCAAAGTATACAGTAACCGAGAATGCCAGCTCTTCACTGATCTGTTTTAGGCTTCTTTTCCCCTTGCATTTGCAAACTTTGGGAGTTTGCCCTGCCTGCCTGCCTGTTTCATCTTCTTTTGTGTCTAGGTCAGACTTTAAAATGCCAAAATGAAGCCACCTTCTTGGCTTTGTCATTGGCCAAACTGAAGTCCTCATGGGTGCAAGTTTCTTTTTGTTTAATTTGATTTGATTTATTCAATTTGTATGCCCCCGACTCAGCATACGCCGACTCAGAGCGGCTCACAAAAATCATAACATATAAAACATTACAGTACAATAAAATATAACAATGCAATAAAATATAATAATGCAATAAAAGGTAACAGTGCAATAAACCATCAAAGGCCAACACATACATTGACAAATGTGGCAAAGGGGTCATCATCTCCTGGATCAGCAACCAGCCCTCCTCAGGTGTTCCTCCCTCCTCAGGCCAGGAGGGTAAGGGTAGTAATTGATTCTGGTAATAATTGGCAGAACAGTCAATGAGCCGGGTTCTGTATCTCTCCACATTCACACAGCATATTGTTGTCTGCCAGGAAGCCCCACTTGAGCATGTTGATCTTGCAATTTAGGGACACCAACCCTCACCCTATGACTTTTGTCATACACACAGAGAGAACAATGATAGAAAACTAGAAAACAAATTATGTGAGTCAATAAATTACCAAACTTAAAAAATCACATGGCAAGAAGAAAACTCCCACCTAGATGACATCCAAAATAACTTCCAGAGCCTGATGCAGCCGATTTAGACAATCAGCTTAATTTCCCACATCTCCCTTGTCTACAGACAGAGGCAGCAGGTTGGTTTAAGACACTTTATTTGTGTTCTTCTTCTTAAAAGTATTCTGCACAACTTTTTTAATTAAAGTCTTTTCTCTGCTAATCTGTGTACATGTGGATGAAGAATCCTTTGATATTCTTCTTGAGATTAGGATTTTAAAGGAAGAGAAAAGCAGGTATTTGTGGAGTGCTATCACATCCCCTCTCAGTCTCCTTTTCTCAAGGCTAAACACGCCCAGTTCCTTCAGTCTTTTTTCATATGGTTTTCTATCCAGTCCTTTGATCATCCTTGTTGCCCTTCTCTGCATATGTAAGAAAGAATCCTGGGGAATGGGCCCAATGTTCCACAGATTTCTCCCCAATCTAATCCTGGAGTTCTCAACCTTTTAAAGCTGGGGGCCAGGTCACGCTCCCTCAGACAACTTCAGGGGCCGGACTGAGCCAGGAGGGAGGTCAGAGAGCCCGAAATGGGTAAAAAAAATCAATTTCTTTACCCATTTCATGCTCTCTGACCTCCCTGCTGGCTCCAGGGAGATCAGAGGACCCGATCCAAGCTGTTTCTGGGCTTCCCTGATGTCCCCAGCCAGTGGAGAAAGCCAAATTGTCAGGGTTCAAACCCTGACGTTTTGGCTTGTTGTACTGGCCGGGGAGATAGGAAAAGCCCAGAAACAGCTTGGATCAGGTCCTCTTATCTCCCCGGAGCCAGCAGGGAGGTCAGAGAGCATGAAATGGGTAAAGAAATTGATTTTTTTTACCCATTTCGGGCTCTCTGACCGCCCTGCCTGCTCCAGGGAGATCAGAGGACCCGATCCAAGCTGTTTCTGGGCTTCCCCGACGTCCCCTGCCAGTGGAGCAAGCCAAAACATCAGGGTCAACTTCAAAAATTGCGCGCATTGGCTCCAGGGAGGTTGGGAGACCCGATGCGTGCTAATTTTGAAGTTCCCCCACCCTCCTGGAGGCTATGACAAGCCAAAACATCAGGATTCGAATCCTGACATTTTGGCTTGTTACAGCCTCCAGGAGGGTGGGGGAACTTTGGAAACAGCTTGGATCGAGTCTTCCGACTTCCCTGGAGCCGGCAAGGGGTCAAAGAGCCCAAAATGGGTAAAAAAAAACCCAGACTTTTTTTAACCTATTTCGTGCTCCCTGACCCCACTGCCGGCTCCAGGGAGGTCGGAAGACCCAATCCGCACTATTTTTGAAGTTCCCCCACCTCCCTGGAGGCTGCAGCAAGCCAAAACATCAGGATTCAAATCCCGACGTTCTGGCTTGCTGCAGCCTCCAGGGAAACAGGGGTTTTTAAAACATTGTGTGATCAATGCATCCCACAACGTTAAAAAACAGATAATGACGAGACTTGTGGAACCAAGTCTCATCGTTATCCGAGGTACTAGTGTAATTCCCATTTTAAAAATGCCATACATTGTGGGCATCATGAAAGGCAAACTAGACCAAGCCCCTGGATGGCTTTCACAGTTTCATGTATGGTTACCATCTGCAGCTTAGATCAAAAGTGAGAAAGACCCGGAGGGCAACAGGAACTTTGTTGTTGGCTTCTAGGGACATGGCATTTCTGCACTCCCTCTCTCTTCATCCAGATCCTGCTCAGAGTGGGAGAGAGTAGAAGATGGCCATTTATTAGATCTGACAGCCACAGTCCTGCTGAACATATGATGAATAAGCAAGTGTCAACTTTGGATGTTTGGCTTAAATTACTGATGGGAAAGGACTCTTCTCCTGCCAGCAGGTCTTGGTCTGTTGTGAAGTCTGAACACTGATAAGACAAGATAACTAACTATTGATTTACGCTGATGGTTAACATCTCAGGTGCTTTAGAACATAGCTCTCAGTGTCTTTCTCTTTACAGTGATGAATGAGGCTCTGCCAGTTCTTGCCCTCAATATATTTCTATAGGTCAAAAAGGGAAAAATACTCTGGCACTGTGTCTGTTTTCTCAACAAGAGGAAGCCAACAAGTTCAGCTCTGTGGAGCTGCTCACAATAGTCTTATTGAAGGGCATGTCTTAGAGTTGCATTAAAATTTGGAGCTAACCAAAGACAAAAGAACAACTGTGTTGCAATCTGAATCTGAGCCCAGGAAGTCCAGATCAGATCACTTTGTTTTAGAAGGCAGACAGCATATCTCCAGGTGTTCCCATTCAGAAGCTCAGTGCTGGGTCCCTCAATAGTGTCCCTAAATATTGTAACTTTAAATTTTTTTTTGGATAGTAACACAAGGGAGAAAAGAGAGATCAAACTTTGGACCTTGGCTGGAGGGAGCACCCTGTCCTGTTTCTTATTGCTGGTAATGGTAAAGGTCTCCCTTGCTTGAAAGCCAGTCATATCTTTCTCTAGGGTGTGGAAGATTAGGGGAGAGATAGATAAGAATGAGGCAGGGTCTGATCAAGCAGCTTTCGGGAGGGGGGGGAGAAGAAGATCATAGCTATGCAGTTGTGGATCTGACTTGTCTCTTTTGTCACAGAAAGGCAGATGAGGTAAATGGAGAAGAAGGGAAGTTAATATAAACCTATTTTTTACAAACCAATTCTTCTTTTGATTTTGATTAAGTTGTGAAATCCACGAAAATTGGGATGTGAAATCCAAGAAAATGAACTGGTTGTACAGCACCAAACTGTGTACTGACAGCTTGTCAAGATCGATGTGATGTTTTCTAATTCATCCATGACTTTTGTTTGTGGCTACCTAAATGAATAAGAAGGACCAAAGGGTTGATTGGGGAAGTAGTCAGTGCTAATGGATGCAGGCAAGTTTTAAACTGAGGCTTCCATTTCATACCATCATCTGTGTTTGGTTCCTTGCTCAATTCCAGGAAATGTTAATTAAATGGCACTTTAAAAACTGGCTTAAAATATGTCCTGAGACTTAAAGTGGATAGCTGAAAATGCTGATAACAGCTAACAATATTTAATGAATATACCCGAGTCATGGAAGTGGGAGAGGGATTCCAAATGCTTCCATCATTCTACATGAGAGCTACCAAAATGTCTGTTTCCATTTCTTGTAAACATTACACTGCAGACAGTGACCTCTAGTCGGTAATGTGCCATAGAAATACATATGTATTTCAGAGACTGTTATTGAATTGTTCAATATTTTTAGACCTGTGGATAACTGCAACTGTGGATAATGAACCCACGTATTCTGTCTATCTGTCCATCTCTCTCTCTGTGTAGTTGTCATTTAGAAATCAGACCTCCAATGTAACCTATGTTTTTTTCTAACCCACTTTTAAGAAACAAGCCTGGCACAACCATCTATCATGATTTTTTGGGATTCACATTTGTAATTTTTCTGCAGTATTCACAAGAAATTGGTGTGTGGCCTCAAGAAGTAGACTTGATCCTTGACTGCTTATTAATTGTCTGATTCTTAGTAGTCTAATAAAGTTATAGCCTGCTCTCCCAATTGTATTGCATAAGGATTACACAGCTTCCTTTGAGGTTTTTTCTTTCATCATTCTAGTAAAAAGTCTATATACCCTATGTCTTTGAGCTTCTGACAGAAGAGTTATCTTAATCATTTGCAGCTAACTGTGGGATGACCAAAAAGCAAAGCATTCATAATGTAGCAGCTTAGGTTTCTGTCAGCTTTTCATTTCAACAATATAGCCTTAATACTAAGAAAATAAGCCCTTCCTTGTACCAACAGATGTTTTGTCATTTTCCTTTTCATGTTGATGAGTCAATGTTTTTCTTTGGTGCTTCATTCAAACAAGCAAATTTGCAAACACACAGCAGGTGGTTGTTTGAACTGCTCTTTCAACAAAAGGTGTTCCTATCCTAGATATAGAGACTGCTAGGTCTCTAGGGAAGGGGGCTATGCAAATCATCTCAGCTTCACCATGGGCAGAGGCTTCTGGACTGTGGCTTTGCTCTAATTACATTATTTTATAAACATTATCCACAGAGACCATGAGCGCGCTACCCCCCATCCCCTCCACACACACATTTTGGAGCAGAGCAGTTGACCTGGTTTGGATGTGGAAAGAATAGAGCCATTGCACATTAATAAAAGTCTGGATTGCATAGGTCAGTAGATTGCTGAGACATGATCCAACGCAGGTAACATTTTCAAGCAAAACTTCTTTTAGTGCTATGCTATATGAATGCCCTAGGACAGTGTTTCCCAAATGCTGTTTTCTTGACTTCAATTCCCAGAAGCCTAAGTCACTTCCCCAAAGCACTGATCAGCCATTGTACTGACTTAGGCTTCTGGGAATTGAAGTCCATTAGTGGGCTGTGTACCCCTTGTTGGGAACCACTGCCCTAGGATTAGCTAATTAGCCCTTACACATCTTTGGTTTCCAAGCCTGGGGTTGTTTGGTGGTCCCAAACTGCAATTTCCAATATCCGAGACCAGAGATGGTTAACTGTTTTATTTAAGGGTTGTTGGGGGTTTTTTTTTGCATTGTGTGTTCTAATTCACTTTACTCCTAAGGTCAGGTTATCCTTTCTAAACCATGCTGAATCTAAATAAAAAGAGGGATAAGTGGTTTTCCCTTTTCAGGGCGGGATAGAGAGAGTAACATAAACCTTTTATTGTTGTTGTTGTGGTTGTTGTTCAGTTGCACAGTCAAGTCTGACCCTTTGCGATCCCATGGACCATCATACACTAGGCTCCTCTGGCATCTGGCATCTTCCATAGCCCACCCAGATCTACACTCACTGTGTCAGTGATGCCATCTATCCATCTCATCCTCTGCCATCGCCCTTCTCCTTTTGTCTTAGATCTTTCCCAGCATCAAGGCCTACTCAGTTGAGTCCTCCCTTTTCATTTGGTGGCCAAAGTACTTGAGCTTCAGCTTCAGTATTTGTCCTTCCAAGGAGCAGTCAGGGTTGATTTCTTTTAGGATTGATTGATCTCCTTGCAGTCCAGGGAACTCTCAAAAGTCTCCTCCAGCACCACAGTTCAAAGGTATCTATTCTTCTGCGCTCAGCCTTCCTTATGGTCCAGCTCTCACAGCCGTCTATAGGTAAAAATAAAGGTCTTTGCTCAAAAGTCAGTTGTATCCAACTCTAGGGGACATTGCTCATCTCCGTTTACAACCAAAGAACCAGCGCTGTCTGAATCCTAGCTAGTAATTAGCTAGTAATGCATTAATTATAAGGATACATTAAACTCAACATTGGTAGAGTGGCATTCTCCATGGTAGGATGATGTTCTGGACTCCAGAACATCATCCTATACCTCTCCAATGGTGAATAGCTTGATCAGCTCACTACATTCCCCTTTTTTTTTCTATAAATGTAAATCTCCAAATTCTAGTCTTGCTGACACTGAAACTGATGGGATTGGAACAAATCAATTTTATTTGACAATGAGTAGCTCTTATTATAGCAGTTGAGCAGATAATTGCCATTTCCTTAGTTGTTTTGGCTCAGCTGGCATTCTCCAGAAATTCTTCCTCTTAGCAGCTGTTCATTCAATAGTTGATTGGTTCCTCCTCATCCCTTTCTGGGTGCCGTAAAAGCTGCCACACATAGGGAAAATGGGAAATTGTAACTAAATGTACCTTTGCTTACAGAATACCCACCCCAAATTTTTACAAAATATTTGCAAAATATTGTCTACATATTGGTCACCTCTTTCTACCTTTGGTTTGGCCAATGACAAAACCAAGAAAGTGGCTTCATTTTGGCAGTCCAGGGCTTGTTCAGGACACAGAAGAAAAACCTCTTCTCCCGCACTCATGGCAAATATGGGTTCCAATATATGTATGCTGAACTTGAGGTCACCCTGCATTATAAAGGAGCATTTCTTTCAGGCTAGGTTTGTCTAGTGTCACTGATTGCAGATCTTCTGAGTCTCAGGCTGAACTTTCCTCCCATCATTTCCTATTTTGTAACTGGAACTGGTGGCACTGCAGTGGCTTAGTGGTTAAGACACTGAACTTGATGCCTGGAAGGTCAGCTGGTCAGCAGTTCGAGACCTAAGTGCTGCACGACAGAGTGAGCTCCCATCTCTGTTCCAGCTCCTGCCAACCTAGCAGTTTGAAAGTAAGAACTTGCAAGTAGATAAATAGGTATTACTTTGGTGGGAAGGTAAACATTGTTCAGTGCACTCCAGTGTCTAGGTCAGATATGACTGGATTTCAAGCAAGGGTGTCCTTTAGAGATTGAATATGGGGCCTTCTGTGTAAAAGTCAAACTAAGATCCCTCTCTTAACAGGGCACTGTGAAATTTGTCCACTTCATTTATTTTTATTTTTTTGCTGAAAATCCACATTGCTGGTGGTGGTATCTTACACATTAAGCTGACCCAGAACAGTGTAGAGCAGGGGTGCCAACTTTTTGGACCTCCCACTAGAAGCAGAAGTAAAATCTGCATAACGCTGCCATAAATGACCCGCGGGTCATTTATGGCAGTGTTATGCACATGTGTGGGCATGTTATACTTCCCCTTCCAGGAGCAGTGAGAGTGGCATGGACCAGATTAATGAGTGCCATGGGCCAGATCCAGCCCACAGGCTGCAGTTTGGACATCCCTTTTGTAGAGACTTACAACTACTGATGATGGTTTAGAGATTTAGAGATAATGTGTGTTGGCCAGACCCACCAACACAGGTCTCTGTCTCCTCCTTCCTGCTTTTTTTGGGGGGTGGGGTGGGGGTAAATCTCTAGAATAATCTGATGGTAAAACCTTCAAGCAGAATGGAGGTGAGAAAGAATGAAAAGAAAGGATGAGATGACATGTTTACTTTGAAACACAATGGCTCTCAAGTGGTTGGTTGTTTCCTCTTGTCTTTCCGCCATTTATTTACTCATGGAAATTTCCATTAAAAAGCAGGTGTCCGCTCTATAGTGTTAGTTCAGCCAAAGTACTTTAGCTTCATCTTTAATATTTGTCCTAGAATGTAACAAAATGTTGGGAATTGTCTTTAATAGAACTTTAGTGATGGTGCCACAGTGACTCCAAGGTTTCAACAAGGCCACTTCCCCCTCCCAACCCCCGTTTCCTTGGTTTCTGTGGGAAAGCCATTGCCTGCTCTTTTGCATCATCTTGCACAATTTTTGAGCAAGACAGCAATGATTTAGTGAAGATCATTCTTCCCGGGAATGAATACAGTTGTACCTCGCTTAAAGAGCATAATGTGTTCCACAGGATTGCTCTTTAAGTGACTTTTCTCTTTAAGTGAAACACCATTGTAAGTGACCAATTGTGACTTCTGGTGGGTGGGATTGCGAACCGCGATATATTTGTTAAGCAAGTTTTCGTTTGGTTTTATTTGTTAAGTGAAGCGAACATTCATAGAAAATTCTGCTCTTTAGGCGAGTTACTCTTTAAGAGAGGCACTTTTTATGTGAGCTTTGACTGTACTAGCAAATTCTATGTGCAGGTTTGAGCTCTGTAGAGATTAACAGATGTTTGGGTTTGGAATAGGCAGGGTGAGACAGGCTGTCCATCTGAGATTTATGAGCAGACCTTACCTCTAGCCCTTGCCAATGATATATGAGGAAGCCGGAACCACAAGAGTGCCATTTCCAAGTCTTTTGGACACTGTTAGACTTCCTGGGATGAAACTGGCTGCACATTTTTCTTACTTAGGCTCAAAGGAGACCATGAGATGTCATGTGTGAGCCTTTCTTTCTCTCTCTCTTTTTAAAAAAAGATTCTTTAGGCAGCTGGATTAAGTCAAGGAAACACTTCCCAGCATGGGAGAAGGAGAGCCAAAGGAAATGCAGAGCCTAAGGAGAGGCAGAAAGCAACTTAAAGCTTAAATAGTAATTCTAGATTTCAAAGCTTTAAGCCTTGGCCCTGTCTGTGCAAAATAAGCAAAAATGTGAATACATAGATAATATTAATTTCATGTCAGAAATTCTGGGTTGAAAGGATTTTTGCAGAAGAAACTCCACTCAGGGAACGTCCCAATGAGGCTCCTTTTATGTCCCTGAGAGCTGGAACCGAGACAGGTGCTCAATCCATCATGCAGTACCCGGGTCTCAAACTGCCGGCTTGCCAGCCTTCCAGTTAACAAGGTGAGTTCTTAACCATTGAGCCACCGCAGCCTGTAGATGAGAAGGGGGCACGTTTGCTCCTCTTTACCTAGTGGTTTAAGCTCACATCTGAATAGAGAGGAGAAGATGCACAACTTATGCTTTCATAGCTACAGTGAGGGGTACAAGCACATTTTGCGTCATTCTGGATGTTATGGCCCTACTTATCTCATAGTAAATAAGAGTTGCTGTGTGGTTGAGGACAATGATTTTGTAACTTCTGCCGTGTTTCTGGACAGACACAGGTAGAAAATTCAGTGCCCTCTAGTTGCTTTGGACTGATGTCTCACAGAGTAAAACTCAAATATCACCCAAGAACACATGCCCAGGGTCCCGTTGATACATAGGTCATATATGGAAGGAGTCTTGGTCTCATGGTCTTGCAGTTGTAGCTTAGCCACACACACACCGTCCTCTTTTATCACTGTAGATTACTATGGTTTTAAAGGCCACAATATCCCGCCACTGAAGAGTAGAATTCTTGGCTTGGTTCACTTGAGGGATGTGGTCTGAAAGATCCCTCATCCCCGTTCTTGGGAGACATGACATCAATCTGCTTAGCTCATGCTAACCAGGACAGCTCAACAATGGCCACATATGGCCATCAATTTCTTGCAGGGTCTGCAAAGTAGTTGCGACTACACTCCTAAATTTAATCCAGTTTACAGGAGTACATGCTGTGAATATTATGTATAGATGCTACTGCTCTTCTAGCATTGAACTATACTTCCCATCACCCTTGTTCCTTGGCTCTGCTGACTGGGGCTAAATAAGACTCGTGGTTTTACAATATCTGTGGAGGGTCATGGATTCCCTAGGCCTAATGGACTATGGATTGTGGAGTAATTTAGCAAGAAGACTCAGTAAAAAGTTGGCAAGCTATAATGTAAAAGGACATGAGTTGGTATCTGGCTGCAGAGGAAGAGGTTGGGAGTTCAAGTCCTCATTGTGCCTTCTACATGGTCTTGAGCAAGTTTCAGAATCCCATAATGGCCTCAAAAGAAGGGAATGGAAAACATCTGTGTATTTTATACACAGAAAACCCTGGAAAGGGTCTTGACAAAGACTTTTCTGATGGGTTCATTCTTCAGTTCTTTTGTTCTTGTCCGGTGTTAGAAAGATTAACCGATAAGGTTGCCACCCAGGGTTTGCCCAAATGTATTCACAATCTTTGTGGAGGCTCTTTCTGTGTACCGCAGGGTCACTATTTAAGGATATATGGGAGGATTTTATAGAATGTCCTATTGAGGTGGAAAGGGTGGATGCCAGTGTATGAAACAAAGTACAGTATTTTTGGAGAGAAGTGAGGTGTGGTAACTAAAAATGAAGTACCTGTACTGTAACTCAAAAGGAATAAATAGCTCCAAACTCCCAAAGGTAGAGAGGAACACACAGTTTGTATAACAATTTGTTATTACATGTTTATTATATCTTTGCGTTGTGTCTTTTTAAAAAAATGTTTCTGTTATAAGTGAAACTTTTGTTTGAAAAATCAGAAATTATTTGATGCCACACTATTATTATTACTATTATTAGGCCATATACCAGCTGTATAACAGAACATTCAGTCAGCCCCCGGTTACCCAAGGAGTATTATTGCATTATAAATGTTCCTGGGGGGAAGAAATTGTAAGAACTCTGTAAGACACTGCAGAAATAAATAATTTCCCATTGAACTAAGCAATGGTGAGTGTAATGTAAAAGACAAAGGAAATTTCCTGATGAAATCTTTCCTTTTGCTTTGTGTCTTCAGGCGAAAAATGAAAGCATGAATAAAGTTTCAACTGCTATTTGCTTTGGGCTCCTCTCTCCATGTGAACTATTCAAGCAGCTGTTCAAGGAGAGCTGAAGAAAAAAAATACCTGAAATTAGATTATTGCTGCTGTCGCTGCTGTTGTTCTTCTTGCAAAGGAAGAAAATGGACCATCCATGGTTGTGTCTTCAGTTGTTTGGTGGCCAAACAATGACCCATGTTCCTTTGAAGGCTAAAGGCAATTGAAACAGCTACTGGCTCTACTCTTGCTTATCTTGTCAGCTGACCCTGTCTCTTGGGCAAACAAGAGCCTCACAAAATGCTCGCTGTTCGAAAGAGGAGCCTCCGATTTTTTACCTTTGCCTTATTTTTTGTCATCACCATCACCTCGTTCTTACTCAACTACACAAACAGTGCTGTTGTGGCCGGCTGGGACCCCAAGCAGATTGTGTACCAGTTTTCGGAGCAGTTCAAAAAATTCATGAAATACCCCCAGAGGCCGTGTAGTTGTAGCACGTGTGTTTCTGAAGAAGGAGTCTCGCTCTGGTTTGACGAGAAATTCAACCAAACTATGCAACCTTTACTGACCACACAGAATGCCTTCCTGTCTGAAGACGGCTATAAGTGGTGGCTGGTAAGTAGAAAGAGGCAGATGGAAGAATCATGGGATTTCTAGTCCAGAAAGGATGAGATGAAATGCTGCTTAGCCACTATGCCACCAAATTCAATTTTTCTTCTTCTAAGATTATGGAATCAAAAGACTCAGTTAGGCCCCTAGTTCCTTTTAAATGGGTTAGTGCAGCGTTTCTCAACCTTGGGCTTCCTTATCTAGGAATTTGTTTTCTACTGATCAGGGCTTCCGGGAATTAAAATCCAAGAACATCTGGAGGCCTAAG
The DNA here is from genome assembly GCA_030440675.1 of Furcifer pardalis. Lineage (NCBI taxonomy): Eukaryota > Metazoa > Chordata > Lepidosauria > Squamata > Chamaeleonidae > Furcifer > Furcifer pardalis. The sequence goes on from CP126891.1 coordinate 54,572,238, forward strand.
GTTTCAAAACCCTACATTAGTGTCTTAGACTAGTCCCATGATGGCAAACCTTGGCACTCCAGATGTCCTTGAACTTCAGTTCCCAGAAGCCCTGGCTTGGGTTTCTGGTAATTGAAGTCCAAGAACACCTGGAATGCCAGGGTTCACCATCACGGGACTAGGCCATTACACTCACTGGGTGACATTTGGCCAGTCACACTGTTTCTGCGCTGATTAATCTCTCTGTACTAACTCACAATGTAGGAGAAGATGAGCCCTGAACCTTGAGTTCCTCAGAGGGAAGGTATACAAATTTAACAAATAATGACAGCAACAAAATAAGGACAGGTTGTACTTACCAGTAACTGTCATTCTTCGAGTACTGTATGTTGTTTGTGAATTCACACTTATAGGTTCTGCGCTTGTGTGGGATCCATTTTGGAGGTGTAAAGCTGATTGGACCAAAGGTTCAGAGTTAGGACTGCCCACCATCTACACCCGCCCTTGGTGCCATTTTGCACCTCTTTCCTCAGTTGAATGATAAAGCTGTACACTGGACCAGAATGAGGTTATCTCATCAGTGCAGCTGTCTGAGGGGAGGACGGGTGGGTAGTGTGAATTCACAAACAACATATTCAAAGAACAACAGTTACTGGTAAGTACAACCTGTCCTTCTCCTTCGTGTTGTTTGTGAATACACACTTATGGGAGATGAGTAAGCTCACTTTCTTGGATGGTGGGCAGTCTTGCACTGTTGAGATGTGAAGAGGTGTGGAAGTAGGAGATGGTCCTCTTAGAAGGTGGTCATCTACGAGGAAGATGCCCGAGGACCAGCCCTTAGGGATGATGATGTCCAGAGGCCAGCATACAAGACAGAGTGACCTATCCTGGCATCTCGGATGGTCCTTGTGTCTACATGGTAGTGGCTGGTGAAGGTGGACGATCTGGACCATGTGGCAGCCCTACAAATGCCCTCCATAGGGATTCCATCAAGAAATGAAGTGGATGTTGCTATTGATCTTGTGGAATGTGCCCTGACGTGGTGGTGGTGCCAAAAGGCTATAAGAGAAGTAAATGGTTTCACAGACAAGTACAACCTGTCCTTATTTTGCTGGTGTCATTATTTATTAAATTTGTATACCTTCCCTCCGAGGAACTCAAGGTTCAGAGCTCATCTTCTCCTACATTGTGAGTTAGTACAGAGAGATTAATCAGAGATGGGTTGGCCCTTTGACTTGCCTCCATACACAGCGAAAAGCCGATTGGAGTGCCTGAATTCTGCTGTTCCTCTGGTATAGAAGAGAAGTGCTCTACGCATGTCTAATGAATGACATGCCCTTTGTTGTCTGTCAGCAGGAGTGGGAAAGTACGTAGGCAATGTGATAGCCTGAGACATGTGGAATTCAGTGAGCACCTTAGGTAGGAAGGTGATATCTGGATGCATGACCAACCTGTCTTGCCTTGGATACCAAAGTCCACAGGGAAGGATGATGATCCCTAAGTGGATTAAATCCCCATTTGAATCCATCTTGATGAAGGGCAGCATCTTCATCAATACTGGCCTGGGGATGATGAGGACGTTGTGTGCCAAAAGGACTCAGGACCAGAAAGTGACTCATGGAACTGTATCAGTGATATGGGTGTCATGCTGCGATGCGGAATACAGGTGAAGGCCACTACATCGTTGTTGACTGCAACTCATATCCAAGAATGCATTTTTTCTCAAACAGGAATACATTTCATGGGTGTGAATTTGTTTAAGGTGGGTCCCAGCTTGCCATGAAGTGACCCACACACTATTACAATTATGGTGAGCCTTTTAGACACCAAGTCCCTGAGTAGGAGGCACCTGGGCACACACCCCTGTGGATTCCCTGTCACTGTGTATCCCCCCCCCCGGTGGGTTTCCCTGCCCCTGCATACACACAGCTCCCCACCACTGTTTCCCAGGCAGGATTTCAGCCTCCCCTGTTGCCTCCCAGTTGGTGGAGTGAGAGCTGGGTGGGAAAGCAGTGCTGCCATTGGTGCTGGTTGGGGCTTGCGCACAACAGCATGCATGCCCATATAAAGCCTCTGTGTGCCACCTCTGGCACGTGTGCCATAGATATGACACCACTGCACTGTGATCACAGAGCCATCTCCTGTGACACACATGAAATAAGACATGCAGGATTTAACACTGGGACTGCAATGGACTGCTACAGCCTTGAGGATATTATAAAAGTGTGCCTTCACAGCCAGTCCATCTGGCATGGCCACTTCTGCCTCCATGACATTAGGAATCAGAGTTCCTCCTCCGCTCATGTTGTTGTTGAGCCCAATATGATGGTTTCCAGTGGCTTTCCTCCACTGAGACGGACCATCACCCCACCTAAAGGGACTCATCTGCCCATAGCCATTGGCCCCTTTAGGAAGTCAGGTTAGTTAACCGCCGCCTGACACTGAGCATTGAGTTGCTGGCTGTATGGTCTACTCTATACTGTAGCAGGATGTCTGGCCCGACACCTGATCACCTATGGTAACATTCAGATTCAAATATGGAAGGAGAAGGAAAAGTCATCTAATGTCCCATTCCCAAAAATTACCAAGAGACCAATAAGCAGAGCATGGATGCAACAGCATTGTCTACTCCATATTTCCCAGCTACCCAATTATAGGTTATGTCTTTGGAAGGGTGGGTGAAAATCCTCTTCCCCCTTTGTAAGATCATTTTGATGACAATGTCTGGAGTAGGAAATTCTGTCAGGTTCATAAGGTGTGTTAGGAAGGCCTGAATCTCTTTCTGGAGGAGAAGAAAGGAGAATGAAAATGCAAATCAGAAATTTGAAAACTTAACAAGAACAAAACTGACTTCGATGAAACCTGGGTGGAAGTTTACTTGTCCAAGTGACCATTCCTACATACATGTTGTTTTCCCCACAGTATCTTTGTTCGTAGCAAGCTGTGTTTGGGAATGTGCACACTCATGATTTTTCTAGAAAGCCAAAGGACCTATTAAAGTCACATTGACCTCAAAAAGCCTGCTCATCCTCTCCCTTAAAAACCAATAGCATTAAAGGCAGCGGCAGGGTTTTTATTGCCTCTGGCTTCATACCAGTTGATTCTTGAGGCAAGAACAGCTAGTGAGGAAATGGTTTTCTTGCTTATAGACATTCAAATATGTTTGTAAAGGGAGATGCCAACAGCCAAACAAACAAAACATTGTGACCTAAAACTGTCATTCTAGGAAGGAGAGGGGAATCTTCAATGTCACAGTGTCTTACCTTGCCTTGCTTTGTCAGGGTACAATATAGGTCAAAACCATGAAGATAGCACACATGATACTATTCAATAACTAAAGGCAATTATGACTTGTACATATGGGTCAGGAACGTCCCAAGACAGAAACTGGGCTACTCTTAGAGAAGGTGGGTGTGTAAAGTTTTCAGCTTTATTGAAAAGTATTGTTGCACACTTCAGTGTGCCTCTAGTACAGGGGTTCCCAACCTGTGGCCTGTGGGCCAGACCCACCCCATGATGCCATTCCATCAGGCCCATCACCTTCTCCCCCACACCCAGGAATGGAAGCACCCGCAACTGCCATAAATGTGGAAGTGGACACATTATGACAGCTGTAAATGCTCCTGCTTCTGGGGGTGTTGTCTGGCCCACTCAGCTGACTGGGGTCTGTGGTCAGACACTCAGTGCAAAAAGGTTGGCCACCCCTGCTCTAGTATATCATCATGGACTTAAATGGCAACTATTTGCCTAAATGGGAGAAAGAGCAGAACTGAGTTTTGAAACATCACTAGAAGACCAGAAAGATGCAATGAGTCATTGTTGAAACAAAAGAAACAGGAAAGCAGCACAATATCTAATAGTTGTTCTGTTTCAGAGTTTGTTGTAATTGGAACCTGGTAACAAACATAATGCATTATTTACCCATTACTCTCAGCATTACTTTCCTATGAAGAAAATCCCTAAAAATGTACTGAGTCCTTCCATTCAAACAAAAGTCACAATTCCTGAAGTAACAAGTAGATGTTGTTCATAATGCAGCAATTTTTAAATACAGTCAAACCTCACTTAGCATGCAACTCGCTTAGTGAAAAACTCACTTAACGAGCGGGTTTTTCAAAAAGCGAGCTGACTTGCATAACGAAAATTTTCACTATGCAAATCCAACTTGCATAGCGAAAATTTTTGCTATGCGAGTGAGACTTCCCCTATGGAAACGGGGAAACTCGCATAACTAAAAAATATTCACTATGCGAGTCGGACTTTCCCTATAGAAAACTCGTATAGTGAGCATTTCTATGGGGAAAACTCGCATAACAAGAAAAAAAATCGTTATGCGACTTTTCCCCCTAAAAAAGGTCGTTATGCGAGTTTTCCCATAGGAATTTTCACTATGTGAGTCTGACTCACATAGCGAACAGCCTCGCAGAAGGAATTAAATTCGTTATGCAAGGTATTACAGTAATTGATGTGACCCTTATGTTTAAAAGTGAACTTGGCCACTGTGCCTTGAAGGCTCTAACAGGGGGAAGTTTATCTTAGGAGAGGTCAACAGTTGCCAAGAAACAATTTCTTGTCAAGGTAACGTTTCCATCCTTCTCTACAGAAACTGCAAGGTGAAAGAAGTCCCAAAAGTATCAATGAGACCATCCAGGAGTTGTTTGAAATCATTCCTGGAGGTGGTGACCAACTTTTGGAGAGAAGCAGCTCACAGTGCAGGAAGTGTGCAGTAGTGGGGAACTCGGGCAATCTTAAGCAGTCGGAGTATGGCCAAGAAATCGACAGCCATGACTTTGTGTTCAGGTGGGTAGTTGTGTGGAGCTGCTTAGCCAGATTTTTGTGTGGAAGCAACATTATAAGGCTGAGGTGGACAAAGTACAGCCAACGTATTGATAAGGTCCCCTCTCTTTCTGCTGCAGATGTGTTGTTGGTTTTTCTAATTCTGGCTGGAGCAATTGGTTTTGCATGTAAAATCTACAGGGTTCTCCAAAAGGCCCAACTGAAGTAGTGGTGGTGGTGGTGGTGGTGGTGGTGGTGGTGGTAGGAGGAGGAGGAGGAAGAGAAAAAGATGACAACAACATCTGGTCACTTCTTGTTTTGATTTTTCTCCTCCCATTTTTGTCTAGTTTTAGCCATTCATGAACATGTCTCTGACATATCGTATGAAAATGAAGTGGGTGGCAGATGTGATCAAGCAAATGTCTGTATTATATTCACCATTTCCTGTCAATTAATTGATAATTGCAGTTGACTCAAATTCCAGACCTCATTGTCTTCTGTTTGCAGTCCTCCTCCATTTCCCTACCATTCCTTCCAATGCTTTTTTTTTAAGTCCATTAAGGAGAAAAAGATTACATTGATGCATGTTGTCTTTTGATTCACAACACTAGAAAATGGCCATCAAACAGTATCCAAAGATAGAGCATCTAAGATAGATAGAAGACAAATATTAACCATTCTAAACTTTTCAAAGTGGAGAAGTATTGGTAGGAGCATTGGAGTCCAGGGTGAAATCTAGCCTCCCTAAGATCCTAGCCAGACCCCCTCAGTAACCCAGTTCAGCACTTTTCCATCCTACCATTGCCTGAAGGTCGGCAAGCTTTTTGTATGCTGCCTCCCAAGTCGCTGATTCCGTAAGATCCCATCTGCTCTCTAACCCATAGAACATGACCCACAAGAAATTGAATTTGTCTTGTCTTGCCTGAAAGAAGAATCAACTTAAATAGATTGAATACTATTTGCTTTAGGTATTTTTATTCTGGGTTTTTAAAAACCAAACCACTTTCTCTTTAAGGTAAAAGGAAGAAATTAGGCTGGGTAACTTATACTGAATGTTTTCCCTTTTTCTCAGTTTAGCTTCTCCTGTGTCTACTCCCTTTTTTTCTGTTGGTGCCCTCATACACAGAGCATGTTTAACTAGTATTTAAGAACTCAAAGGACCATTTAACCCAACTCAAACACCTTTGAGACTGCGCCTTCTTGTAGTGTTCAAGCAAGCTCCCTCAAATCTGAAAAACAATGCCCAGTTCCTAAATGGAGCGCCAAACAAATTCTGCTTCTGGAGACCTTGAACTGTGCTTGATCAAGTACTAACTGCTTTAAGAAATGTGATTTTCTGTCTTACAAGTTAGAGTCCCACCTTTGACTTGTAAGACATGATGGATGAAATCCTGTTGAGCCTTTAAGCCAGGGGTTCCCAAGCTAAGACCCACAGGCCAGATCCAGCCCATAGCACCATTTCATGTGGCCACCCGCCAATCCAAGGACATTCAAGAAACAAAATGGCCACCCTTTGAAGCTGTCAGGACAAAATGGTCACCCCCATCGTGCAGGCAGGGCAAAATGGCCATCTGGCCCTCAAAGCTGACTGAGAGAGTGTGACCAGGCCCCCGGCTTGAAAAGGTTGGGAACCCCTGCTTTAAGCAAACGTTGAAATATTTGGAAGTAGATTTCTGTAAATTAAGAAATCTCCACAGACATCTTTTGCTTACTGACTTGCATGACTTTGTGTGAAACAGGTAGGACCTATATCACTGTTTCCCAACCCTTGGTTCTTGGACTTCAATTCCCAGAAGCCTAAGTCAGTACATCGGCCGATCAGTGCTTTTGGGAATTGGAAGTCCAAGGACCAAAGGTTGGGAAAACACTGGTCTATATAGATATCTTAAACTTCTGCAATTTGTCTCTAAATATTGTGCTGTTTGCATAACTGCAACAGGATTTCAGCCAATATATCTATATGTGGTAAAATAGTACCCATCCATATCAGAGCTCAGAAAAGTTGCTTTTCTGGAACTGTAGCTGGCAGGACCCCCAAAACTATGCTGCCTGGGAGATCCTGGATATTTCAGCCTAGAAAAAATAACTTTTTCTGAGCTTTGATCCAGATCCACACTGCACTGCTGAGGTTGATATGTTCTTTTTTTCCCCCACCTCTCTTCCCTCCACCCATCCTTTGAAACTGAAGAATGAACAAAGCCCCAACAGCTGGCTTTGAGGCAGATGTTGGAAGCAAAACAACACATCACTTTATCTATCCAGAGAGCTACAGACAACTTGGGGAAAATGTCAGCATGGTTCTTATCCCTTTCAAAATCCTGGACTTGCGTTGGGTCATCAGTGCCCTCACCACAGGCACCATCAACCAGTAAGTCCATTTGAGGAACAAGCAGATTGAAGAACCCAAGTGGAACAATTAAAACAAACACACACTCTCTTTCTCTCTCTCTTTCTACATGGAAAGCCCAAGCTGTCCTTCTACCCTCTTTCACACATGCATCAAGCAGGGACTCTCTGTGGTTGGCAGTAAATGGGTGGGCTATTGTGGAACAACCTGGGTCCACACAGACTGCTAGACGTGGAGAAGAAAATGAAACAGGTAGGCTACTGTTAATTCTTGCCATGAGACAGCTTCCGAAGCTTAAAATAGTATCATCTCTGATCACTGATCAGAGTTTAAAGCAAAAGGTTACAGACTGCGAAGGACAAACTTCATAGGCCACATCTAGCACCACCTGTGCCTTGCTATCTGAGAGATCTTGTAGAAAGTTGAGAAAAAGAGAGATACACACCCATCTTTTAACTCAAACATCTTTATATATATGTGGCAACGAGCAATTCAGTTTTCCAGCTTTTGCTCCATATAACCAAAATAGCATCCAAGGAGACAAGGGGTTAGTATCTGAAACAGTGAGATACTACCTATAGTATTAAGCATTATATACATAGAGGTATTACTGAAGCCTTCCTCCATCATCCCCAGCTACCAGTTTTGTTGGGGCAAGATGATAGGTGTTGCAGTGCAGCTCATCTGGAAGGTTTCCAGACTGGGGAAAGTAGCACATCCTTTCTGACCCGACTGAGACTAAAATTGAACCATTCCCCCTTTGTGACTTCTCACTCTGTACCAGACATGGGGAAACGTGGTCTGAAGGCAGTAGGCAGGCCTCAATGTTTCCAAAAGTCTTAAGAGTGTAGCCCCCAAAAGAAAGAGAAAATATTCACTTCCCACGCACATACACAGAAAAGAAAGAAAAGAATAATTCAGACCCAACCTAAAAAGGGCAGTTTCCTCTTCAGCATGCACCAGTCTCTAAAACATCTTCCTTTTTTGAACATTTTATTTCCAAATCCAGACTTAGATTTCCATCACTTCTGGTTTCCCATGTCTGGCATGATCTCTGGGCAGCCCTGGGGGTGTGAAAATGGCTATTGGAGTCCTAGAGTACTGTACATATTCGAGTATAAGTTGAGTTTTTTAGCCCCAAAAATGAGCCCCCAAAAGGAGACACAGTTTATACTTGGGTCAGTAACCATGAGGACCCAAGACCATGCCAGACTGAGATGCACCAACCATGTAATTAATTTTACCATATTTTCATGTACAGTAATACCTTGGATAACGTTATGACTTGGTTCCACAAGTCATGACATTATCTGATTTTTAGCGTTGTCTGATGCATTGATCCAACAACATTTAAAAAAAAAGCCCTGTTCCCTTTCCAAAGAGGAAAGTGAACAAGGGGGATATCAGGTTGTCTTGGGGAGGAAAAGCACCCTTCCTCTCCAAGTAAACCAGGGGTCCATGGGACTACCCCAAAAATGCAGCACGGTTTGTCCCTGAAGTCAAGCTCAGCCCCTGCGATCTCTAGCCAGGGCTGAGCTTGACTTTGGGGACAACCGGTGCATGCATGCGGGTTCTCCCCAAGGTCAAACAGAGCCCAGGCTAGTGATTACTAGGTGGGGCTCGGCTTGGCTTGGGCGACATCCACTCCCCCGCACGTGCGCGTGAGTTGTCACCCAAGCTAATCTGAGCTCCAGTTGGTGATCGCTAGCTGGAGCAAGCCTTGGCTTGGGCAACAACCCCCACACATGCACGGGTTTTCACCCAAGCGAAGCCGAGCTCCGGCTGGCGATAGCTAGCCGGGGCAAGGCTTGGCTTGGGCAACAACCCCTGCGGTCATGCACGGGTTGTCACCCAAGCCAAGCCAAGCTCCGGCTGGTGATCGCTAGCCTGGGCAAGGCTAGGCATGGGCAACAACCCTCCCCCCCCGCGTAGGTTGTCGCCCAAGCCAAGCCGAGCTCTGGCTGGTGATTGCTAGCCGGGGCAAGGCTAGGCTTGGGCGACAACATCCCCCCGGCTAGCAATCACCAGCCGGAGCTCGGTTTGGCTTGGGCAACAACCCGCGCACAGCCACACACGGTTTGTCAGCCAAGCCAAGCTGAGCTCTGGCTGGCGATTGCTAGCCGGGGCTCAGCTTGGCTTGGGCAACAACCCGCATGTGGCCGCGGGGGTTGTCACACAGGCCAAGCCGAGCTCCAGCTGGTGATCACTAGCCAGGGCTTGGCTTGGCTTGGGCAACAACCCGTGCACAGCCACACACGGTTTGTTAGCCAAGCCAAGCCAAGCTCTGGCTGGTGATTGCTAGCCGGAGCTCGGCTTGGCTTGGGCGACAACACGCATATGGCTGCACGGGTTGTCGTCCAAGCCAAGCCGAGCTCCGGCTGGCGATCACTTATACTAGCCGGCTAGCATCTAAGGCCGTGGCAGGTGGGAGGGGCGAGGCGATCATTAATTAATCATTAAAGGAGGGGTCTTTTCCAGCACCTTTTAAACATGCCATAGTGCGCCCCCTCCTAAAAAAGCCATCCCTTGACCCTACAGCACTTACTAACTACCGTCCTGTGTCCAACCTACCCTTCTTGAGTAAGGTTTTGGAAAAGGCAGTGGCGCGGCAGTTACAGGATGTCCTGGATGAAGCGGATTATCTGGACCCTTTTCAGTCAGGATTCAGGCCCGGATATGGTATGGAAACTGCATTAATCACTTTGGTGGATGATCTCTGGAGAGAGCAGGATGGAGGTTATCCGTCTGTCCTGGCCCTTCTCAATCTCTCAGCGGCCTTCGACACCATCGATCACGACATCCTTTTGGGTAGGCTCCAAGGTTTGGGAATCCAGGGCACTGTGTTGTCCTGGTTTTCCTCATTTCTGAGGGGCAGAACCCAATCAGTGTGGTTGGAGAAGGAGGAGTCCAGTCCTAGGACCCTACAATATGGGGTGCCTCAGGGCTCGGTGCTCTCTCCTCTCTTATTTAACATCTACATGAAGCCACTGGGTGAGATCATCCGTTCCCACGGGTTAAGGTATCATCAATATGCAGATGATACCCAGTTGTACATCTCGGCCCGTGGGGACCCAAGCGGTGCAGTGGAAGTCCTTTCCAGGTGTCTGGAGGCTGTTAAGGTCTGGATGGGGGGAAAACGGGCTACAGCTGAGTGGCTATGAGTAAGGGGCCCTGCGTTATCACGGGAGTTGCCAGCTTTGGTTCTGGATGGGGCAGCCTTGCCCCAAATGGACCTGGTGCATAATCTGGGGGTCCTCCTGGACTCACGACTACTGTTCGAAGAGCAGGTGGCAGCCGTGGCCAGGAGGGCTTTTGCACAACTTCGTGTAATACGCCAGTTACGCCCACTCCTAGACTGGGACGCCTTGCTCATGGTCACACGCGCTTTGGTCACCTCCAGACTTGACTATTGTTATGCGCTCTACATGGAGCTGCCCTTGGGGACCATTCGGAGACTCCAGCTGGTCCAAAATGCGGCAGCCCAGGTAGTGATGGGGTGCGGGCGTTATGCTCGTGCCTCACCACTGCTCCGGGAGCTGCACTGGTTACCAGTATGTCTCTGGGTGCAATTCAAGGTGCTGGTTATTACCTTTAAAGCCCTATATGGTAGTGGGCCAGGATACCTAAGAGACCGCGTCACCCTAAGAACGTCTGCCCGTCCCACCAGGGCGGATCGGAGAGGCTCCCTTGTTATTCCATTGGCTAGAGAGGCGCATCTCTCTTGCACTAGGAGGAGGGCCTTCTCCGTGTCCGCCCCAGCCCTTTGGAACCTCCTGCCAATTGAGTTGCGCCTACAGACAGAGCTCCTGCCCTTTCAGAAGGGCCTAAAAACCTGGCTGGCAGGGCAAGTGTGGGGACCCAGGAATGTGGGATCTCAGGTAGGGTGGTTGATCTAAGGGACAGCCACCCTTTCGGCTCAATTTTCTGGCGTTGTTTTAATGTTTTTATGAATTTTTATAGTTATTAAGTGTTAAGATGAATTAGTATTATCATAGGCTTAACCTATGATTTTAATCTGTAAGCCGCTCAGAGTCGGCTTTACCCCATTGGGGTGGGATAATAAATATGAACAAATAAATAAATAAATAATAAAATAAATAAAATATACTCGGGTCAATCTATTTTCCTGGGTTTTCAGGACAAAATTAGGTATCTCAGCTTCTATTTGGGTTGGCTTATACTCGAGTATATACGATGTTTTTTCCTTCTCTAAATGCCGTTCCAGGAAACAGGGACTCAAGTTCATAGACCTGTTTTTGAATCTAGTTTCTCATTTTGAGCTTAGATTAATATAAGAGCCTTTGCATTGTACTACTTGTGTTTTGTAATTTCCTGGATGAAGCTTGATAAGCCATCTCTTAGCTATGCAAAGAGACAACCACCAGCAGCCGGATACTGACTTCTGAATCCTGTTGGATCAGAGCCACAACTGCTTTACAGGTTCAATAAATGAAAAGGAAAGAGGAGGAAGCCACTTAAGGATAAATACCAGAGGGAGAGGACAAAATTCAACAGCTTCCAGTTGCATGAGTAAGCCAGATTGGGAAGGTTAGATAAACACAACAGTTTGGCACCTACTGTTTATCTGGAACTATTACGATTGGTCTGAAAAACAGCTATTTCCTTGCTGTGCAAATTACCTAGATAGATTCAATGTGGGTTCAGGAATGTATTCTTCTTACATGTCAATGGTGTTGGGTAGAGATGGGTAGTGGTCTTGCCTTGACTACAGATGGAACCCTCCATTCTATTTTGAAATGGGAGGGGGCATTTTTGTTTTAATTTTCTTTAAAAACTAGCTGAGGAAGATGGTGGAAGACAGAGATGCCTGGCGGACAATGGTCCATGTGGTCGCAAAAGGTTGGAATTGACTGTGCAACTGAACAGCAACAACAAAATTATTATTATGGAGTGATGCTGTGCTATGCCATTTTAAAAAGTGATTTTTTAAAAACATGAAAAGTAGTAATGCATGGTTGAAACATAGCACTCTGTAATTCCTTTCTTTTTGTGCATAAAACTTTAGAATTAAGGCCTACTCATAAGCAAATGTAAACAACATGTTTCCTAACTAGCTGATAACTCTTGCAAAAGAGAAGGCAGGAAAAGGAGAGTGAAATGGAGAGGAATGTGTTGTAATCGAAAGGATCAATCTAACACCAACATGTGGTTGACTAGATCACAATTTCAGGGACTACAGGACTGATACATGTGGAGATAATAATTTAATGTCAGAAATTATTCTGCGTTGAAAGTATTTTTGTGGAAGAAACTCTACTTAGGGGACGCCCAAATGAGGCTCCTTTCATGTCCCCAAGAGCTGGGACAGAGACAGGTGCTCAACCCATCATGCAGTACCTGGGTCTCGAACTGCCAACTTGCCACCCTTCCAGCTAACAAGGTGAGCTTCTTAACCACTGAGCCACCACAGCCAAGCCCCACCATTCCATACCATCACAGGGTGATCCAGACTAGCTCACTCCCTGTCACTAATGTAGCAATAGCAATTACACATACATGATGCCCCATCACACTTAGAACACTTTCTTGGGGGTTCATAAGACAATTAGCATTTTGCTGCCAATAAGCTGGGATGCTCATTTAATTGACTTCAAAAGGATGGAAGGTTGAGTCAACCATGAGTAGCTGTGCTCATAAACATGGTTCACAACAGAGATTCTCACTGCCCCTGTGATGGAGCCAGCTCTATCTGTATCTTTATAAATGTCTTGGTCTGACTAGGGCTAGGAGATAAACCAGTTGGTGACCCGTACAAGACATGGAGGAAATTGCAGTACTTAAACAAACATGTGTCCATTAAATCTAAACCAACACAAACATTAAAAATCTCCTTTTAAACCATGAAGGTGGACCAAAGAATGTTGACCCAAAGACAACATGTTGTCATTGCCGCTGCCAAATCAATGGTAGTTGCTTACCACTCACTCAACAGCCTAGTATGAGAAATGAAGCTTTGGTACTCACACAACTTCCAACTTTCTTGTTAGCAAGAAGAATACACAAAGAGATTACTGTTGTTTTAAGGGCAGCTTGCTGACTTTATATTATGAAGTTCTTCAGTCTGCTGACAACCATGCTGTATTTGGTCACCAGATTAAAAAATGAAATGAACATTGGATGACTACAATGCTCAGCTCTATTATTACAAAAAGAATAATCTCTTTGTGGCAGACATCAACCAGCTGTTTGTAGTTATCCAAGGATATGGGGTATAGATTCTGGACCTTTTTAATAACTGAGCTGCACAGTAACGAGAAATGGGTGACTGCTTTTAACTGAACTCTCATAAAGTTTGCACAGTGGGAGAAAAACTAATCTACCTAGGCAAGGGTGTTATCTTTTGAGTGTTATTGGACTACAATGCCCCATATGCCCAATGATGAGTCATAGCCAATAGTGAGGGACATTGGGAATTACATTCCAGCAGCACTCTGTAAGCCATATTTTCCTAGAGTGTGGGAAATTGTTGTTGTTTTTAAACTACAGCTCTCAGTGTCCCATACTTCCTAAGTTTTTTTTTAAATAAAGCTTCAAAACACTCCAGATTTTCAAGTTTTAGGATAGTGTGGCTCCTTATGTTACCAGTCTGTGCTTTCGAATCCTGTATCTTCTTGGCTTAGAACCTCATGGAAGAGCTCAAAAGATCAATTGGATAGGAAAATCACAGCAATATCAGAACACTCTCTTAGATTAAATCTCATCCATGCACTGTTTCCCATACAAGCTGGTCTAATGCCTTCAGAATGCCCTCCCTCAAGATATGAGAACAACAGACTTATAGTATTTCTGTACATCTGGTATTCAGGAGCATGCCATTATTCAAACTGCAGATGCCAATTCTCTGACACAGGTGATTGCTATATGAGTTTATCTAACTGCACTTAAAAGGTACTTAAGATCATGGCCATCACTGTATCTGAGATACCTAAATATTGTGGGGCTCTCTAGTTTTCTGTATGATTATTTTAGCTAAACTTTCTGTCTTACTTAGTACTCAGTTTAGTAGATACAGTCAGAAAAATGAGCAGTTCACAAACTGGGTTTGTGCCTGCAGAGATACATAACATAGCTGTTGATATCAACATTTGGAAATGCAAAAGAGCAGACCTGCTCAGACCTTTCTTCCAACTCTGACTGAATATATTCTGGAGGGCCCCCCCCCCTCTGGTTAAGTAGTTTGAAATTCTAGGGACACCTATTAATCCCTTCAAAGTACTTTATATCTTGGAAACTCCAGGAATGCTACCATAAATCTTAATAAACTTTATGACAAGTTGGTTGGTTGGTTCATTTGTTCATTCATTCTCACTCTTTTTGAAAGTAACCCCATAATTCAGACACTGAAAGTGTCAGTGAATACATGATTATTGGAAGTAGAATCAGTCTGAGAAAAGATTGCAAAAAGCACCTACTGCAAAAAGGATAAGGTTATAGTAGGTGTCAAGGATTCCCCTAGCGATATGTGTGACTCAATAGCAGAGTAGCACTTTTAAGCTGTTACACAGCAAAAGCTTTTAGGTGCAATAACACACACACATATGACTTCAGTGAAAGGTGTGCTTTACTTAACAGTGAGGGGAAGACAGACATACACAGGTCTATATACAACAGTCTCTTTCTCCAAGCCCCACAGTTGGTACACAGCTTGGAATCCTCTGTTGGCTCCAATCCCAAGTGCATGCACAGAGTCCTAGTAGTCTTCAGCAGTTCTTCCTTCTCTGTGGAAGAAAACTCTCATCGACAGCACAACCTCCTTCAGGAGTCTCTCTCAGTAGCTCAGTCCTTCTCTTCAGTATGACAACCTCCTCCAAATGATAACCTCCTCCATAGACCCTTCCCAGAGGGCCACAGTTATACCCTGGTGTTGCTGGGCAGATTCTCTAATCAGCCACAGCTGGGCTGTTACAGGAGCACATAGACGAGGCATGCACAGCCGGGCAATCAGTCTGTGGCTCTATTATGTACACCTGTGTTTAGAACACTTGGAGGGCCTTAAAGTTGTACTATTCCACTGGGCAGCAATCTTTGTACAATACCCCACAAAAGAAAAATGTCCTAACAGTAGGTAAGATTACACTTTGATGGGCTGGGGGGGGGGGGGGAATCAAAATATTAAATCTTTTGACTAACTATATTTTAACTGTGATTTAAATTAGAGTTTAAATCCAGCTAGGTTGGATTCCCCTGACAGTATATATAGAGAGACACCTTCCATATTCGTTGTGCTTTGCAAAAGTGGTCCTTTCCCCAATGATATCCCACATGACAAATTGTCAGATTGCATTTTGTTTCTTTGTGGGGAGGGTCAAGGAGAAGGGGAAGGACTGATGTTCAATGCCATGAAATTCCTGCCTGCAAAATCATCAGGAAACGAAAGCAGTCTGAATAAATATAAGTGATCAACTGGAATGATGGCTAAAGAAAAGAAAGCAGCTTAACATGTAACAAAATCCAGGCAGAATTTCTAGCCAGGAGAAACATGAACTGAAACATTCACCCAAGGTTTTGTTTGGGATTTTCCCAAGAACTTCTAATAGCATTTAAAAGACTTCAGCCTCCCTTGATTGTAATTGTTAATTGCTCTGTAAAAACCAGAAACTGGTAAGGAAATTCAACTGATCTATGTGCCTATCAAATAGTGTGGGGTTCACAGTGGTTACCTCCTAAACATTTCAGGCTGCTTCTTAATTCCCCACCATCAATTTATTGTATTTTCCCCAAAAATTCACTAGCTCCGAATTTTTATTTCATCTCTCATTCAGTAAAGTACATCTTTACTGAAACCCTGAACATAGAAAGTGTTTTTAATTAAGATTTGATCAAAGTATTCAAGCTTTTATTGACTCAGGTGTGTCTTTCTTTGACAGCACTTATATTCCAGTTCCCCGTAAAATAACCGCCAGCAAAGACAAGGTGAGTTATTTGTTCCAGTCAGAATCTGGAACTTATGGTAGATGTGTCAGATCCTGATAAGAGTATTTTGCATATTACTCACAGGGAGACCTTAATGTATCATACCACTTAGGCCAGTGCTGGTGAACCTTGTTACTCCAGGTGTTCTTGGACTTCAATTACCAGAAGCCCAAGTCAGCACATGTCAGCACATGTCTGTGGGGCGTTTGGGAATGAGGAAGGGGGACTCCCCCACCTCATTCCACATATCGGCGGGGCATTTGGGAAAGGGGATGGAGAGTCCCTGGCCTCGTTGCCAAATGCCCTGCCAACACGAAGCTTCTCATTAAGCGAGTTTTTGCTCATTCAACGAAGCAGACCTTTTGGGGAAAGGTCTGCTCGTTAAGCGAGTTACTCGATTAACAAGATGCTTGTTATGTGAGGTATTACTGTAGGTCTGCAAAACACATAATATGTCACATCTTATAACATAAGGAAGAATTAACCTTCAAAGTGATTTAAAACAATGCTTCAGAAGAATCGCAACCCCTTCTGAAATATTGAACCTTTTAAAGTTACAAAGTACAGTCAAACCTCGCATAAAGAACGTTTTGCTTAAAGAGTAACTCGCTTAAAGAGCAGCATTTTCTCTGAATGTTTGCTTCGCTTAACAAATAAAACCAACCAAAAACTCGCTTAACAAATAAATCGGGGTTCGCAATCCCCCCCCAACAATTGGTCACTTACAATGGTGTTTCGCTTAAAGAGCAAACTCGCTTAAATAGCAGTCCTGTGGAACACATTATGCTCTTTAAGTGAGGTACAACTGTAGTTTAAACTCAAGTCACAAAAAAAATATCTGAAGAAAGCATACTTCCAAACTATGCAATAGCATATCAGTCAGAAAAGAATAAAGAGCAAAACCAGCATATAATACCCATACTTTGCTTTGTTCTGCTTTGGTTGTTTTGTGAGGTTCTATCTTATGATTGTTACTGTTCTGTTGCTGTTTTGACTGTAAGCCGCCCTGAGTTGCCTTGGCAAGTGGGCGGCAATATAAATCTGAACAAATAAATACAGGATGCATATGGCTTATCAGTATTAATGGCCATAAATTCATCTATATCTCCCCTTCCAAACAGCAAACAAGGATTTCATATATATGTTATTTCAAATCAGATTACAATCTCTTTATCAAACAATATCATGCACAGGTGTTTTTTGTTATTCTGTCACTGTTGAATTAACTTATTGGCCAAAGCTGGAGGGAACAGACTTCTATGCTTATCTTCTGCCTATGGAATACATCTTTCCCCTCTTGCAGCCAGTCAGGTCATGTTGCCAGGCTGTGTCCTTTTTTCAGGGACTTCTTCCCATGAGAAGTTTCAGTCTTGGCCCACATGCGGCACCTGTACAGTTTCTTACACGTAAAAAAGTCATCTTCTTTTTACTTTAAAGGTCATACACAAGTGATGGCTTAGTGGTTATGACACTGAACTTGATGACTGGAAGGTCGTCAGGTCAACAGTTTGAGATTGAGTGATGCACAATGAAGTGTCCCATCTCCTGGCAACCTAGCAGTTTGAAAGCAAGAAATTGCAAGTAAATAAACAAGGACCACTTCAGTGGAAAAAGTAAATGCATTCTTTGTGCTTGAGTGTCTAGACATGTCTGCCACATGACCATGGAAACGTCTGCAGAAGCAGACAGCGCTAGCTCTTTGCTGAGTGTATGCATCGCCCTCTAGAGTTGGCTATGACTGACTTTCAATCAAAGGTGACCTTTACCTTGGCCATTAGGGTCTGACAGATACTGACTCAAAAACATGACAGTTGTAGTCTAGAAAAAAGCCATCCCCCCCCATCCTCGTATCTATCAAATTTTAGGCAAGACAAGCTAAATAAAATCCGAGCATTTGAATCTAAAGTTATAAAGAGTTTTATTCAAAAGAAGCTTTGGAAACTGAGTTTATTCATAAAGGTAGAGGTTGGACAAAGCAATGAAACTCCTTAAGTTCAAGGTGCAGCTGTATTGCCACCTAATGGTAGCACTAAGAACTATACTTCTATCTGTTTGCTCAGCAGCATATTGAATTATTCCAAATGGTGCCTTTAATTCTCTTCTCCATTTTCTCCTCACACTGAGAGCTGCTTGCAATTTTGCTTTCATTTACAACAGGAGTTCTCAACCTTTTAAAGCCAGGGGCTGGGTCACACTCTCTCAGATAGCTTCAGGGGCCAGACCCCATTTTGCCCTTCCTCCACCACATGGCATTTTCTGGTCTGGTGGAGGTGGTGAGGGGCCACGTGAAATGGCACTGTGGTCCACATCCAGCCCATGAGCCATAGATTGCATCTCTGATTTACAACAATCTTTGAGGAGGCTCTTTTTGTGTACCTTTACCATGAGGACTGTCTTGAGAATATAATACAGTAGCCCTTCATCTACCTTCTGCATCGCAGCATGACCCCCGTACCACTGATCCAGTTCTGCATGTCAGTTTCTGGTCCTGAGCTCTTTTGTCACACAAAGTCCTCATCAGCCCCAGGCCAGTATTGATGAAGCTGCTGCCCTCCATCAAGATGGATTCAAGTGGGATTTAATCCACTTGGGGGCCATCACCCTTCCCTGTGGACTTTGGCACCTAAGGCCATTAGTCCTTGGGGTTGTCAGGTTAGTTAACCACCACCTGACACCCAATGTTGAGTGGCTGGCAGTATGGTCTACTCTATTACCATAGCACAGTGTTTCCCAAATGCTGGTTTTTGGACTTCAATTCCCAGAAGCCTAAGTCATTTCCCCAAAGCACTAATCAGCCAATGTACTGACTTAGGCTTCTGGGAATTGAAGTCCACTAGTGGGCTGTGTACCCCTTGTTAGGAACCGCTGCCATAGCAAGATAACCTGGCACCTTTTCAAGTACTGTGCTAATGAGGATTTGCTGATCTCAAATTCAGGAAAGTTCATCCACTTTCACATGTCTTTTTAGTGGTTTTTGATTGCATCTCAAAGTTGGAAATGTTAACTTCTTGAACTGACAGTCCTGGATGGGAGATTTTTTTGGAAACTCTAGTTCAAACCAATGTATTTTTACAATCTTAACACTTGTTACTGACTAAGAAGGCATCTTACTTCTTTCTAAGCAGATCCTGGTTTATCATCCTCTCTTTATGAAGTATGTGTATGACAATTGGTTGCAACATCACGGGAGATATCCTTCAACGGGCTTCCTGTCGGTCATATTTGCCCTTCATGTATGTGATGAGGTATGTGCAATATTAAGCCTCAGTCTAAGTTTAAAATGTGGCAGGTTTTATTTCAGTTGATCTTTTTGGTACACATTTTCTAATATTGACTTTTTTCATATTTGCAATGGAAAGAAGTTTCATTCAGTGTGAGAGCTTTGAGCATTTAACTCTTGAAAGTCCAGATCTGAATCCTTATGTATGAAATCATGTAAATGTTGATTTTGGACTATTGGGTTTTTCTTCTTGAGAAGCTCCTTACATTTTAAATACAGTAAAAACCCAGGTTACGACAGAGGTCCATTCCAACACCCTCTGTTGTAACCCATCCATAGGAATGCTTTGGGGAAAAAGTCCTGAATTGATCGTTGTAAACAAAAAAAAAACATTTAAAATTTGTAAACCTGGACAGCATTTCCATAGGATTTGCCATTATGAACCACAGCAAACTTAAACCAAGGCAGTTGTAACCCAGAGTTTTACTGTATTTATATGATACAGTGGGGGCAGGTGGCTGCAGTTCTGAGGGTGCTAGAAATCCACTCCACGTATTAGTCCACATATTACAAAGGCTATCCAAAGTATTGAGGCCTGTCCCCCAAATAAACTTTGCATTTTTCATAGCTCCTGCAAAATGCAAACTAAAACCCAGAGTAGATTCACACCACTATCAAAATTGATGTTGTCTGTCCACATTTGATAGGGTGAACAGGTACAGTGTGAACCAGCTATACCAATTGAGTTTAATTGACATAGTTGTGAGAACTCTATTCATTTAAAAAAATATTTATTTACTAAAATTCAGTTAGTTGAGGTAGAAGGACCTTTGGGTTGAAAAATATCCAAAAATTGAACAATGTTCCTACTCACAAAGCTGGGAATGATTGGATGATCACAAGGTGATTAAGTCTGCACTAGTCTTGGGTTTGGGACTGCAGTGGCTTAGTGGTTGGTAGGACAGCATTTTGAGACCTGAGTGCCACGTGATGGTGTGAGCTCCTGTCATGTGTCCTAGCTCCTGATGACCTAGCAGTTTGAAACCACAAAATTGCAACTAAATAAATAGGCACCGCTTCAGCAGGAAAGGTAACAGCATTCCATGTGCTTCAGTATCTAGTCATGACCACAGAAACATCTGCAGATGCAGACAGCATTGGTTCAGAGGAGTAGCAAACCCTTGAGTCGGATACCACTGGCTTACGATCAAGGGAGACCTTTACCAGCATTGGGTTTACATGGGGTAGCCAAGTTCTAATGATACAAGAGGCAATTTTTTCTGTCCCCTCCCCTCAAGTCACCATGAATTTCTGAAGCCTTGGAATTGCGAAACAAAGCAAAAAAAATTGCATAAAATCAAATCAGCAAACGAGCAGACATAAAATGTGAAAGTAAATGGTTTATGCTTTGTTTTGTTGGAAATGGCTAGGGAGAGAGGTTGCATGCAGAGCCAAAATTAGACTATTGGGGTCAATTTGGGGTGTTAATGTGCTCCATTGAAAAAGCAGCAATCTGGCATTGCTTTGCTGTCGTGACTCCTTCAATCCATGAGGTTGCAAACATATTTGAATTCCATAAAAGTCAGTTTTTACAGAGTAGGGCAGCATAGAATAACAACAACAACACATTGAAAAGCCAGAATTCAGCAAAGTTTCCATTCTCTTTCTCTTCCTCTCTCTCTCTCTCTCTCTAGGTAAGCCTGTACGGTTTTGGGGCAGACAGCAAAGGCAACTGGCACCACTACTGGGAAAATAATCCATCGGCTGGGGCCTTTAGACAGACGGGTGTCCACGATGGGGACTTTGAATCAAACATAACATTGACTCTGGCTTCAATTGACAAAATACACTTCTTTAAGGGAAGATGACCCTGGCTACAGAGCAAGCAGCAATCTCTAGCTGCAAGGATTACTGGTAAACCTGTAAAAAAAAATGAGGATTTGGAGGAGCTGATGACCCACTGTCAAATGGGTCCGAATAAGCAAGCAGCATCCCTCGATGCCATGAAATGACCTAGGGGTTTGTTTGTTTGTTTGTTGGTTGTTGTTTTTAATCAATGTTTGAAGGATGTGGAAGACTCCCTTGAAAGTGATGCTGGAAAAAAGACATCCGTGCTCCAGTCCTTCCTTTGGAAGACATTTTGATTCTGAAATTTAGCCTGAAAGCTTTTTTAAATTTTAAACTAATGGATCCTCCTTTTCTAAGAGTGAACAAATAACATATACAGTAATACCTCGAATAAAGTTTGCACCAGATAATGCTAAAACCACATAATGTTAAGCAATCTGGAAAAAAAAATTGCATTGCATAATGTTGAAATCCTATGGGATGTATCGCATAACATTTGCTGAAGCCTGTGCCAGTTATAATGTATCTCTAGAGTTTTAACGTTATGCAATTAGAAGGTCAAATAATAAAGATGAAGCTAAAGTATTTTGGACATCAAATGAGATTCACTTGAGAAGGCCTTGATGCTTGGAAAGGTCGAGGGCAAAAGAAGAAGGGGGCGACCCAAAATGAGATGGCTAGATGGTATTGTAGAGACAATGGGCACAGAGCAGAGCGAGTTGAGGGGGGATGGTGGAGGACAGGAGTGCCTGGCAGACAGTGGTCCATGGGGTCGCAGAGGGTCGGAATTGACTGTGCGACTGAACAACAACAAAAAATTTATCCCATAGGATTTTAACGTTATGCGAAGCATGTATCTCATAACGTTAAAAATCAGATAACACTAAGACTCGTGGAACCAAGTTTTCGCATTATTCGGGGTTCTACTGTATTGGTTTTCTCTGAGGAACACAGCAAAAAAATATTTTTAAAAGCTTGCAGAGTTTGCATCCTTACATCAGTGGATGTGAAATACCTTCTGGATTCAAGATTACCTCAAAGGGGGGGATCATTCCGTTCTCGATATTCTACCTAGAGCATCTTGTACAACGTACAGCTGCAAATTTATTCCTGATGGGGAACGTGCCGCTAGCCTGCGTTTGCTGCCATTTTGGGAAATGATAACAAAACGCTTTCATTTTCAGATATTATTTTTGTGTGAAGCATATTATTATTAATCATCATAGCCATAAACAAAGATGAGAAGCAGGAAGGACTGTAAATTAGGATAATGGAGTAATTTAGTCAATATTGTTTACTTTCTTGAAATGACCTTCTGACTGCCATTCATCTCTAAATTCTCCTATAATGCAGAAGATTTGACTGAAATATTTTTATATTATCTATCTATCTATCTATCTATCTATCTATCTATCTATCTATCTATCTATCGACCCCAGTCACTGACAAGTGCCTTTATAAAATATCTGGAACTTAAAAAGAGAGAGTGATATTTCAGTCTGGCTCCCTCAAAAGCTGAAGCCCCTACTTTTTATATGAAAGTAGATGACCAAAGTTTTAATTCTGCTCATTGCATCATAGTGTATCAACGCTGTTCTTCTATCTACTTGAAAAGTTCTCAAAACACCATACAGGTGTGTGAGTTTCTGTTTTCTTCACTTTTTTAATGAGAGATAAATATGTTTGCCTTATTTTAAAGAACATTTTGACATTTAAAAAAAGAAGTGGCTTTGGTTTCTATTTTTAAAAAAATGTTGTGGTAGAAAGTTGTGATAGACAAGGTATTGAAGGATGTAGAGCATGTGCATGATTCTGGGACAATGTATGGATTGAAGATGGAGATCCATACCAAGGATGTGGCAATAGGCTGGCAGAAAGCCCCGATGGACTTGAGCAGGCTGACTGAACATACACATCTAGAAAAGCACTCTCAGTAACCAGATAAAGATAATGAGATCATGAACAGTCTTCAAGGGGCTGCTGCTTCATGGAAGCTATCTGACTGCAGAAAGGCTACCTTGCAGAAGTTGGCAGTGCTCTGGAGAACACAGTGTTGTGGAAGACCAAGATGGAGAAACAATTGTTGGGAAGGCCATCCCTTACAGAATTGATGATGATGATGATGATGTTAAGAAGATGGATGCATGGACAGAACCACTTTAAAGATACCTCATGTTACTAAACATTAGACCTTCTGATTTGTGGAGTAACCTGAGGAATGGAGAGACTGGAGTGTTTCTTCAGAAATTGTCTTCCTAAAATCTAGATGACTGAGACACTTTTTAAAAAAAATAATGCAGATAAATTGTTATTACTACATGAGAAAGAAAGCTTTCTGGAAAATTTTCAGAAAAAAAATATATTTGAGATATTTCTTTCAATAAATAAATCTAGCTACAGTCTGACCAGAAACCTGTTGCTACTTAATGTAGCAAAGAACATTAGAGTAGGCCCATTGAATCAATGGGAATTTGGTATTATGCAAAAAAAAATTGCAGTTAGAGGAGGCTAATTTGAATCAGTACAATTTATGTAGGAGTTGGCTAACCTAATCCTGATTAAGCCACTAGGCCTACTCCAGTTCAATTTACTACACTAAGCAACAAAGTTTTGAGCAATGTAATAAATGTTGTTTAGACTGTCCTGCTTTAATTTGTTATTGGTTTTTTTTTCAATTAGACTCTAAATTAGTACTATGTTCTCTAGTTGTTTTTTCTTCAAAATAATTGAGGGCATAATGAACAGCAGTGGTATATAGGCTCTGCCAGTATATTAAGTCTTCATATGTTTTGTGGCATAGACATGATTCAAAATATGTTTTAAGCTCAGTGTTTCAGCAAGAACATTGTCAGCACTGGAATTGCTTAGGTTCTGTGGTAGCATTGCCAGCTTTATTACTAACCTCTGCAAATTGTGCCTTTAGCAGCAACTAAACCCATAGATGAAAGGTATAGCAAATATTCACAAATATTCTGTCTGGAGGGAAAGGCTGTCTTGTCAGTTCGAAATCCCCCCCCCCCCCAAAAAAAAAAAAAAAAGCTGACAACAGCCATCATCATTTTCTCCACTCCAGGAGAACAAAAAGTCGAGTGTATTTTTCCTCAATGACAGCAGCATATTTAGCAAAAAACAAAAAAAAAACAAGAGAGAGAGAGAGAAGTCAAATTTCTCATAGCAAAGCTTGCATTTTGCACAAAATAGCATGTTTTCCATGCAAAATTCAAGGGTTGTGCACAAAACAGTCTCATATTTTGCCCCCTTCCCCCCAAAACATGTGAAAAACAAACAAAAATTCTTAACCCTGCCCAGTGAGGAAGAAGCTATAGACAGTTCTATTTCTTGTCAGTAAATAGGTAATGGTCAAGATCCCTTTAAAAGCACATGACCTGGCCAGTAAATCTTTCTCTCCTGAACCCTGTTCCATTGGCTGCATTCCCAAAATATTTGTTTTTTATAGTGGTTGTTTATTTGCATTTTCCCTACTCTGAAACTCTTAAGATCTGTTTAAACTGTCCAGAGATTTGAAAACTGCTTGTAATGAAGCTCTCACTAGAGGCTACATTTGCCAACTTTGTTAAACTAATCCTGCTCCTCTGTCTTTAGGAGTAGTTTTAGATTAAAGGGAAGACTCACCAGCTGCTAAATCAGGGGTTCTCAATCTTTAAAAGACAGCGGAACAGGCTGGGTTGGTGGTTCCCACCACCATAAATGCTGCCGTAAAACACATCCGCAGCTGTCACAAATGTGTTTATGACAGCTGTGGGTGCATTTATGGCTGTCATAAATGCTTCCGCTTCTGGTGGCGGCAGTGGTGACACGGGCCACATGAAATGGTGGTGTAGGTTGCGGCCAGCCCACGGGCTGTAGGAAACTAATGGTGTGCAAGGATAGTTGTGGCAGCTCTGAAGACCATCTTGATTGCACCCTGAGAGCTGCTTGTTATTTGGCCATGCATTCTTTCATTTCAGAAGAATGTTTCTGGTGACGTTCCCCATCTGTATATTTCAGTTGACTATTGTTTTTAAGGTAAGAGAAAAAAGTGTTAGCGAATGAAGTATTTTGCCTTCCTACCATGAACATGGATAGGATTGCCAAGTTTCCCCGTCATCACACTCACATGCTTTTAAAACATATTGAACCACAGTAGGCGACAGAACTTCAAGCTAGTCATGAAAAAAAAGCTTTGAGACTTGGTTGCTGGATATCAACTGGCCTAGAAAGACTCCCCCCCCCCCAATCAGCTGGTAAATTTAACCACAGTAATGTCATGGTAGAAGAGAATTGCATCTCAGTCAACCCAAACTCCCACCCCTTTAAGGTCCAGCATTGTTCTTGGCAACTTCCTCTTTGAGGAAAGGTCATAGCTCACTGCCCAAACACAAGCATTGCATTCAAAGCATCCCTGGTTTGGTCTGTGCCTGGGAAAAAGAGTTAGCTGATGCTTCCAGCAGCTTTGGAGCCTCGGATTTCACCCTCCTGTTGGTTCAATTTGGGCCGTCTAAGACTAGGATATGTGGGGAGAGAAGAGGGAAAGGGGAAGAACACATATTAGTTCCAAACTGAGCTCATCCAATTAGTGTAAATAAAGCTGAGCAAGACATACCTTTGTTTACACTCAGTAGAGGTAGCCTCCTGTATCCATGAAGATTAATTCTGAGACCTACCATGGATACCTGAAACTGGGGATAATGGCAAGCCCTATATTTTTCATTGCAGACAGTGGCCTGCAGTGGCCAGCTATGGTAATCCTCCATAGAAATATATATTATGTATTTCAGGATTTTTATTGGATATCTTAAGACCTGTGGATAACTGAAACCTTGGATAGTGAACCTGAGGATATGGGGGTGAACTGCATTAGGCAAATGCTTATATCTCTTCAGGGACTTGTGCTAATTTTTATTTTATTTTAATTAACTGAAAATATAAAATTAAAGCTTAATCCTCCTGGCCTGTATTTTTTATCAATGCAAATGATCATGTGTGTGTGTTTGTGTGTGTTTCAGCAGACCTTGGAAATGTTAATTTTGGGAATATTGCTCCCAATATCAGCACAGCTGGAAATTGTAGTCCAAAAAATATCCCCCCCCCCAAAAAAAAAAATTCTGGTTTTGAGCAAAGCTAAATTTGTTGGAAACTTGTTTTCTGAAAAGTTATATTCTTTTCTCCTTCAACCTCTTTGAATATTAATATTGTACTACTGTTTTTATGATCACTCTTTCCAAATGAAGAACACATCTTTTTCAATGACATCTTATTTATTGGTCATATTTTCAATATGATACAAATAATTTTAAAATAAAATAAAAATTGTATTATGATAACAAACACTTGGTGGTTGCCTTTGTAATACATGAGTGATGAGAGCTTGTTTTGTTGAGGTCATAGGCATGGGTATGACCCACCATGGCCAAGGAATGTTCTGTAGATCCTTGACTTTCTGAGATTGTCCACCACTGCTTTAACCCTGCATACTAGAGGAATATCATCTTACCATAGCAATTAGGGATGTGCCATTCAGAATTTTTGGACTCCAGCTCTCAGAATTGTTGAATTCCACCCTGTAGACACACAACTATCTATTTTAACTCATCTGGAGATGGGCTTAGTTCAAAGGCTCTATGGGTTATCTCCCACTTAGGTTGCAAGTAGATAAATAGGTACCACAGAAATGTCTCCAGATGCTATAAACAGATGAGCACAAATGACTATAAACAGATGCACAGTGAAGCCTAGAATCAGATATGACTGGCTTTTGACCAAGGATGACCTTTACCTAGGTTTATGTTAAAAAAAGGAAGCTACCCCAGTGCTATCTCAGAGACTCACATTTAGTACAGTTATACACAGCTTCTGTTTTTAACAGGAAGCTAGGCTGGAGCCATGAAGCCTTTGAAAGAGGTCTTTCTCCAGGTAAGCAAAATTTAGGTGTGAGTGAATCAGGTGGAACTCCCAGAATGGGGAATTCTGGGAGTTTGCGTAAAAAAAAATCTGAATGGTACATCTCTGTTAGCAACACCACCTGAGGACCACTTGTAAAAATTGCTTACAGTGTTATACCTCTCTCTTAAGCATAGCCCTTGTGCTCTTTTATCTGGATCTCATATTTAGCATGAAAACTTATACAGTAAAACACCGGATAACGCTAAGACTTGGTTCCACAGTCTTGGTGTTATTCGATTTTTAGTGTTATCCGATGCATGTTAAAATCCTATGGGATGGATCGGATAACGGTAAAGCTCCATAGAGATACATTGTAACTGCACAGGCTTTAGCGGTTGTTATCCGATCCATCCCATAGGACCTTAACATTATTCGATCCAATTCTCCTCCCCTGATTACTTAACGTTATGCGATTTTAGCGTTATCTGATCCAATCGTTATCTGGTGTTTTACTGTACTATTATTTATTATGAATAAAATCTTTATACTTGTCATATTTAAATGACTGGGGGTGATGGTATCTTCTCAGCAGTTCTGTGAGGTAGGACCGGGGCTGCTGGCTAAGCTAAAAGGGTGATGAGGGTGTCTAGCCTGAACAAAATATATACGTTCCCACTTGCCTTCTAATTTCAACTCCCCTCTGGGGATTCAAACCAACAACCTCCTGCTTACAAAGCAAAATAGCAGCCTCTAAGCAAGTGGTGCCTAAACTTTTCCTGCTGTGGGCTGGTCCTGCCCCTGACACACAGCTGCAGGGGCTGGAGGCAAGCTGATCCTGCTGCTGACCATTTTGACGTCAGCAGCGGTGGCAGCGGAGGCGGCAATTGCGCTTCATCCCTGCTGCTCCAAGCAGTCTGGCTGGGTTCCCTCGCTTCAGCAGCCTTTGCGGACGTGGATTGCTGCCTTGGGGAAATTTTTGGAGCCTTCCTCACTTCAAAATATGTGGTGCAAGGAGAGGCGCTTGGTGCGCCCATGATGACATCAGGCAGTGGGGGCGGGTGGGGGCAGTCCATGGTGAGCCTGAGTGTGACAGGCCTATGACACCCTATGAGTTTCATAACCAAGTGGAGAGTTTTGAACTGGGACCCAAGTCTCCAAGGTGCAAATCCAGCACTATAAAATATTGCACCACTCTGGGAATAAGAGCAATCTCAGCACATCTCATCCATAGCTCATCTAATCCATGAGAGCCCTTGTTTCTCAGTGAGCCAAAGGGATGCCACCAGGAATCCTACAGGAAGAATGGGACAGCAATGTGCTTCTTATGCTCAGCACTTTCACCCTATCGTACGTATGAGAATGCGAAGGCACATGTTAATGTTAATAAAGGTAAAGGTCTCCCTTGCTTGAAAGCTAGTCATGTCTGACTCTAGGATGGAGTGCTCATATCTATTTACAGCGACAGGGTCAGTGCTGCCTTCATCTGCAGACATTTCCGTGGCCATGTGGCCAACATGACTAGACACCAGAGTGCATGAAATGCTGTTACCTTTCCCGCAAAAGTGGTACCTATTTATCTTCTTGCAATGTCTTGCTTTCGAACTGCTAGGAGCTGGGGCAGACATTTGGAGTTCGCTCCATTGTGCAGCACTTGCATCTCAAACTGCTGACCTTGCAGTTTGTTAATGTTAATCGCTCCTGATAAAACAGCAGGGTCTTAACCGGGGTGGTTTTTCTGCCTACAGCACAGCCTGTGATTCCTAGCCACCCAGGTGAGCAGCAGTCAAAACCAGAGCTTGAAAAAAAAATATATATTAAGGAAGACAGCATTCTGCAAATTGTAGTTCCTGAAGGTAACACTTGTAAACTGTGTTCAAACATGTTTGAACATTGTGGGGCACATGGAAATTCCTTTCATGCTGCTTTGGTAGTAAAAATATGAGAATAACAAATTAAATAACAAATGCTGCAATTTTACATTGAGACATAAGAGACAGTAACCACACCTTGGTCTCCCTTGCTCAAAAGCCAGTCATGTCTGACTCTAGGGATCAGTGCTAACCTTTGCTTCCAAACAAAGAATCAGCGCTGTCTGCATCTGCAGAGGTTTCTGGTCCTTTGGCAGGCATGACGAGGTGCCGAAGCCCATAGAATGATGTTATCTTTCCAACCAAAGTGGTCCCTATTTATCTACTTGCAATTTCTTGCTTTCAAATTGCTAGGTTGGAAGGAGCTGGGACAGATGACAGGAGCCCACTTCATCATGCAGCACTTGGGTCTTGAAATGTTGACTTGCCAACCTTCCAGTCATCGAGTTCAGTGTCTTAACCACCAAGCCACCTCAGTCCCCTGATGGAATAGCAGGGTAGAATACCTGGGCTCTAGAAAAGTCTCGCAGATCTGTTGCCATTACCATGTGAGTGCAGCAGATGGACCTGAGTTGACCTGGGTCTGCTCTCACATGTTTTTATTTATTTATTACATTTTTATTCTGCCCATTTGAGCAATTTTGTGCTTAATATCACACCTAGGTCTATAACAATATCTAAATCTGCCTGCTTCTCTCAAAATCCTGTTCCCATCCGCCGCAAGCTTGTTCAAGCTACCTCATTCCACCAGTCTTCACTCATCTTCACTCAACCATTTGCAAATCCACTCACTACCAAGCATTTCACATTTGCCAATCATGCATCAAAATATCATCACATCATTATTCACCATAAGAGCCGTGCAGAAAATGCCTCCCATTCTGACCAAATCTCCTCCAATTTGCTAGAAAGAAAATTCACTGTGGGGAATATTTCAATGAAAGGGACATTCTGAAGTCATTCTTAGAAGTCTTGTGTTTGCTTATGAAGCATCTGTGTGTCCATTGTATTTTATTTATTTTGCATTGGAAACCATCATATTAGGCCCAACAGCGAAATGAGCAGAGGAGGAACTTGGATTCCCAACCATCATGGAGGCAGAAGAGTCCATGCCAGATGGACTTACTGTGAAGGCGCACCTTGATAATATCCTCAAGGCTGTGGCAGTCCATTGCAGTCCCGGTGTTAAATTCTGCATGTCTCATTTCATATGCGCCACAGGAGTTGGCTCCAAGATCATAGTGTGTTGGTCACTTCATGGCAAGCTGGGATCCATTTTAACAAATTCATACCAGTGGCATTGTTCTTGAAAATGATTTCCAGGAAAAACATATACAGTCAAACCTTGCATAAAGAGTGTTTCGCTTAAAGAGTAACTCACTTAAAGAGCAGAATTTTCTCTGAATGTTTGCTTCGCTTAACAAATAAAACCAACCAAAAACTCGCGTAACAAATAAAACGGGGTTCACAATCCCCCCCACAATGGGTCACTTACAATGGTGTTTCACTTAAAGAGCAAACTCGCTTAAAGAGCAATCCTGTGGAACACATTATGCTATTTAAGCTAGGTACCACTGTACAGTAATACCTCGGATAACGTTTACCTCGGATAACGCTAAAATCACATAACGTTAAGTAATCTGGGGAGGAAAATTGGATCGAATAACGTTAAGGTCCTATGGGATGGATCGGATAATAACCACTAAAGCCTGTGCGGTTACAATGTATCTCTATAGAGCTTTAACATTATCCGATCCATCCCATAGGATTTTAAAATGGATCGGATAACACTAAAAATTGGATAACACCAAGACTTGTGGAACCAAGTTTTAGAGTTATCTGGTGTTTTACTGTACTTAGATATGAGAAGCAGCAATGATGATTTTGCATTGAACCATCATTTATGTGGCAGCTGGCATTTTGTTCCCATCACCCCTCACTTTCCCCCACTTCAGTTGGAGCCCAGAGGGAAGTAATTCCTTTTACACAGGCTATTCCAGATTACAAGATGTAGACAGCCAGGAGAGCCACAGAGTGACAAAGTGGTCCATAAGAGAAGGAAATGAGCAACAAAACTCTTGGCATGGTTGCAGTGTTAAGGTAAATTGAAAAATAGCATCAAAAATGTTAAAGAGCCCTGAGAATGAGGCAGGAAAACAAGGGTATTTTTAGCTGTTTGGTTGTTGTTGTTGTTGCTGCTGCTGCTGCTGCTGCTTGCTGAAGAAATAAAACTTGGAAAACCAAAGTATAAATTATGGTAAAGTGCTAGTTTCTTTTTCCAGAACCTGGACACAAAACTATCCTCCTTCATACCTGTTATAGAGCTTATTTTGAGAAAGGAGGTATATTAAGAGCCTTTGTGGTGCAGTGGTTAAACTGCTGTACGAGTTTGATCCTTGTGGGGATCAAGGTTGATTCAGCCTTCTATTATTCCAAGGTCAGTAAAATGAGTACCCAGCAAGTTTGGGACAAGATGCTAATTGCCTTGTGAACTGCACAGAGAGGGCACTAAGTGCTACGGGCCAGTATAAAAGTGTAATTGTTTTGCTATATTTTTTGGAATAGTAGCCGTGTTAGTCTGTGGTTTAGGCATATCAGAAAACAAAACAAAACAAACAGAATAAAATAAAAATATTTTAATTTTTATTTTATTTTGTGTATTTTGTTTTGTTTTCTGATATGCCTGTTTTGGTATAAGCATCTGTCATGAAGACAAAACACACACCTGAAAAACAGAACCATTTAGTTCCCTGGCTTCATTTGGGAATGGACTGAGCCATGAAGAATGGCATGTGCTGAACTGAAACTTCTCCTCAGAAGCCATGTCTTGGAGGTTCTTGTTTTGCTGTAGTATCCTAAGAATAGATTGCTTCGCAATCTCCCACCCCCTCCAAAAAGTTAGTCTAGGCTATTATTTGGTGCTAGAATACAGTGCTCATTTCTTTTTATAGCTAAAGAGCCAGTGCTGTCCCAAGTGTGCAGATATTTCCATGGACATGTGGCAGGCATGACTAGACATGCTGTTAGCTTTCCACTGAAGTGGTGCCTATTTATCTCCTTGAAATGTCTTGGTAGGTTGGCAGGAGCTGGGACATTGACAGGAGCTCACTCTGTCATGCAGTATTCGGGTCTCGAAATGCTGACCTGCTGATCTTCCAGTTATCAAGTTCAACATCTTAACCTCTAAGCCACCACAGTCCCCTAAAAGGGCTAGAAAGTTAACTACAAGTTACACTAGAGGGCACTGTGCTTCCATACACTAGGCTGGCTGTTGCATGCTGACATGCTAATATAGGTGGGAAGGCCTCCATTCTGCTTGAACTCAACATTTCCTTTCCCCACTAAAGCTACACTTCCTTTTGCATTGTGTTGCATGGTGCAAGATTATGTACTTCTGAGGGGAAAAAGGAACTGGTGGTTCCTTCAGATCTTGCAATATGACATAAGGGAGCAAAGTTTCAGCCTTTGATTCTGAACAGATTTTGGAGTCCCTTTTCCTAGATCTTTGACCCACAAAGTCAAATTCTGGGGTTCATGTGTAGCACTTTAAAAACTAACTGCTATATTTTTATTGTTAACTTTTGTGGATCAAGTCCACTTCTTCAGACAAGGAGTAAAACTTCCAGACATGGTTTATCTATACCAAATGCAGGGGTTAAAGGGAGAAAGGTTTGCTCAAGCAGAATGACAGACAAGTAAGCATAACAATACAGCTTCCTACAGCTATCAGTAACAATAGATTATTCAGATTAGTTTTTTTTAATAAATTTTTTATTTTTTTATTCAGATTAGTTTTAAATGTCTCAAGACTTGTCTTTTATTGTCTGTCTTATGAAAACTCATGCAGGAGTCTCAAATCCCTTTGCAGCCAACCCAAAAATCTCTACTAAATCCAAATGCACCTGCGGGCCAAACTCTGATGATGAAAATTCCATTCATCTCCATTTTAACTGTTGTCCACTTAGCCTTCCACCTGAAAACTTCTCCCAGCCAGGAGGAAGATTTCAGCAGGAATTATCTCATTTAGGTCTGTTATTATCTGTTGGTCTCTCACACTTATTTCAGCCATATTTCACAAGGGTTACTTAAGGTCCTGCCTCTAGTGTTAGAAGGACACACTTTTACGACTCATGGGATATAACCACAAAAGAGTCCAAGGCCTAAAAGTCCAAGGTCTAGGTTGGCCAGGGTACAATGTCAGTCCCCTGCCAGCCCAACGGCCAAGTCCATGGTAAGGTCCACGGCCAAGTCCATGGCACCAGCCAGCATAAGGGCAAGAAACTCCACCATGCCAGAGCCCCTGCCACCAGCCACTGTGTGGCCGAGCCACCCATTCTGCTGTTACCCACATCACCGCAGCTCAAACCAATGCCGGGCCTGCCACACCCAATGCTGGCCCAGTCGCAGCTGGAAATGGAAAGCTGGAGGTCTCATAGGGCAACGGCGCAACTCCTCCTTGCCATCTGCCCTCTACGGCTGCTGGCTTGTTAAGTGTCAGGTTGAGGCAACTGCCTTGAACTACAGAAGAGGCATCTTTTTGAACCACCACTCATTCCAAATTTTGGAGGAGCAAATTCCACGTATCCTACGTTTCCATATAACTTACTGGTCTCCTGCCCTCAAAAGCAGTGAGGGGCCCACTTCTGCTTGTGTTTATTTTATTTCATGCTTTCTTCTTATTCTTTAAAGGCTGAGTACCAGGTCAGGTGTCCTCAAACTATTGATATTATTTGCGAGTGGCTGGCCATTTGTAGTTCTCCTGATGTTCTTGCACTGCTCCAGAACAGCAGTGATGCTTTGGAATCAACGGCAACCCCATTTTTGTTTATTGATGAAAATAAGAAGGGGGGAAATGGGAAGATAAAATATTATGGCAAGTATTTTTGTTTACTTTATCAAAATATATGTAAGTCCCACCCTCCACCCAAACTGTTAGCTCCCTAAACTCAGCATAGAGAATGCTGAGGAATGATACATTCTGTAGTCTAACAATATCAGAAGTGCCACAAGTTGCTCGTCCTTGGTTTAAGTGGAAAACAAGCAGGGACAAAGTGCCTGATTTCCTTCCTGCCTGCCTGCCTGCCTTGTATGGGACAGATTTCAATCATTTGATTTTCCTACCTGTATGTTGAAAGTGTTACAGTTCAGCCACAGAATCATTACATTCTGTGCTGTTTATGCAACCTAGAGAATAATGAATAATTCCAGCCACACACTTCTCAAGTGGGTAGAGCTATTTAGTATGAATATGGCAAACAGTCTGCCCTTTCTGAGCTTTGAACAAAAGGATAGCAGTTTCTGTAATTCCTCTTGCCAAGAATCCCTGATTTCCAGCTGTTCAGAAAGAATGACTGAAATTTGCAGGACAAACAGAGGAAATAATGCGAATAGGGATGCCAAGAGGGTTTCCACACCTGCATCCGCTCCAGAAGTACTTGAGCAGATGGGAATCTATCATGAACCTATTTTTGTTGTGCTTAATCCTGTATATCTAAACTCTTATCCTGTGTTCAAATTGGCACATCCTTAAATCTTATGCCCAGTAACAACTTTTTAAAAAGAGCAAATGTCAATTGATTTCAAATAACTTCTCCATTTTGGCAACCTAATGTGTGATTGCTTTTTTTTTTTAGTTATGAGTTATTTGAATGGTGGTTTATGTTGCCATCCCCTGGAGAGGTTCCATGACAGAGCAGGGGTTTAAACTGAAACATTCTGCATCCTTCCCTGACATTATCTCCATCACACCAAATTGGTGGTCATATTTCTCCTTGAACAGAGCAGAACAAACACAGTGTAGGTAAAGGTCTCAAAAGCCAGTTGTAGTCAACTCTAGGGTATGGTGCTCTTCTCCATTTACAACTAAACAAGCAGGACAAAATCCTTCCAACACACCTGTAATGACAGGTTGGATCGCAGGACAGGGAGTCCTCCTCCTCTTTCTTTGTCCTTCTTACCCCCTTGATGTTACTGACAACAATGCTGGTTACTCAGGTCACTGAAGGCCATCCAGGTAATATCAAGGTAGGAAGAACAGAGAGGTCAAAGCAGATGGTTTATTCAACATTTAATCAGCAGCTCCTAAGAGGGCTTATAGACATTTCTTTATATCCGGGTGATATCTTTCAGCAAGTGGCAAATCAATGTTTGGTAGGTTTTTCGTTTGTTTGTTTTAGACTTTCAATTTGGTCATCAGGATCATGGCTTTTTCTTGACAGATTGCTTCAGTGATTCCGAGATGGCCATGGTTTGAAAAATCCTGTCTTTTGGGGACATGCATTTTATGGCTTTCTGGTTACAAAGGCGATGTCTTATCTGCTTCTGCTTTCAGTTCATGCATGGTGTATTTCAGTCCCTTTCTAGGGGTAACAGTTCCTGAGCGCAGTTTGCATGACATGAGCTAGATACCAAGATACTAGCCATCCTAGGTACCATGTACTTATACCTGTTCTTTTCTTAATGCAGCCAGAAGAAGGCCAGGGACCAGAGACACCTTAAAATACTGAAACAAAATTTCCAATGAAAACAAATGACTGTTGAAAACCAGAGAATTCACAAATAAAAACAGGTGGCATCCTAAAAGTCATGGAACTGGGTCAGTCTGCATACAGACCATACAAATGTATGTGTCACAGCCTGAAATCCTGTTGCATAAGTTACACCATGTAAGGCAAGTTTGGCATTTATGGCAAGTGGCTAAAATACAGAAGTATTGTTTGCAACTGTTTAGATGACAGTGTCATAAAATGGGGACCTTATAGGTCTGGTTCTGTATGAATTCTGCAAACACTGAGTAAATGTCAAATATCATGTGTGCATGAGTGTTAAACTGTTGAGCCAAGATCCTCCTGAGAAAAAATGTGTACGGAAGGAAAGAATTGCACAACTTTCCTTTGGTTTTGCTTGTCATTCCCTCTCTATTTGCACAAACATAGAGATGATACTTCATGATCAGGGCAAGCTGAGGATGCTGATGGCCAAACAGCAGCATAGGCAGGTCAGCTTGCATGATTGCCTTTTGCTGAACCTGGAGGATTTGGCCTTGGACATCTTTTCCTCCCAATCATCCTCTGTTTTCCCATCTCTAGGACTCAGCAGGATCAGAAGTAAACAGCATGGCCCAATCCAGGGTTGGTCAACCTTGGCAATCCAGGTGTTCTTGTAATAGTTTTCAAGATGGAGTTTCTTTGGTTCTTAAACTGCCTTAGAAATATAGCTTTGTTCTTTGCAAAAGGCTCACATTTTTCTTGTTACACTTATCTTGCAGACGTGCTCGCTTCTAGCTCATGTTTTGACTTTTCTCTAGGACTGGTATGTACAAAGCCAGATTCTGGGAAAGCTATACTTTGTTATGGGAACCAGTATTTGCTTATACCAATACTGGGCTCTGATTGGCTGTATGCTAATTAGGTAGGCCCAGCTCATGTCTTTCAACTAGGCACATGGGTTTGGGAGTTAGTTGTTAGAGGGAGTTCGAATCTGGGGTTCCTTGGAACCAGACACCTCAGAGAGGGAGAGGGGGCAAGTCCAACAGGCCCTGACTCTCAATCTGCTTTCATTATGATAACTTAGGAGAGTTAGGTTTTTCCTTTTATTTCAGGGGGAAAGGTCTAATTGTGTATTTTCCTAAAAGTACTTTTTGATTAGTATTTTTGAATGCTGAGATCTGTATCCTGAATCATCAAGAAACTGCTTTTCCTGAACTATGCTTCAAGAACAATAAAACAACTTTGCTTTGAACAACCGTCTGTTTATTGGGAGAGGGGTGAGACGAGAGTTAAGCCAGATGCCAGATGCTACCACAGTAAGACATACTCTCCATAGATCTCTCTGGGCTCTGTACTTCACAGATAAGCCCCAGGGTTTTGCAGCCTTTGGCTGGACGGCTGGTATGACTTTCTGGACCCACGAGTTTTGGGTAAGTTCCATAGAGAGGTCCCTATGGTCTCTTGGAAAGGAACACTGGAGAGGTCCAGAGCAGAGGGTCAGGTCAAGCCTTTACCATCATAGTTCTTGGACTTCAATTACCAGAAGCCCAAGTCAGCAAACCAGCTTATCAGAGCTTCTGGGAATTGAAGTTCAAGAACACCTGGGGCACCAAGGGTGGCCAACCCTGGCCCAATCTATCTACCACTAAATCAAGGTGAAACAACTCTTCTCATTGAAGACTGAACTAGGGTACAGTCTAGGCATACATGTACCATCCCAGTGAGATCACGAAAACATAGCCTTAACATCGGGTTATGCCATTTGGCATGAAAACCTCCCCAGAAATTTCCAAGAGATGCAAACAGTGGTGGGTTGACAAAAAATTTACTACCCCACCGTGACGTCATCATAGTGTGGGCAGAGCTAACGTTATGACATCATGACATCGTGGGCGTAATAAAATAAAAATAAGCACACACACACACACACACCTCAACCCACCCACAACACAAACCCGTAATTAAATAAATTAAATAAATACAATAAAAATTACATAAAAATACACCCACCCCAAACACAAATCAACCCACCCACCCCAAACACAAACCCGTCACTTACCTGTTAGTATAAGTGCCTTGGCAGCACCAGTTTGCAAGATGGATATGGTCATCGTACCAGTTCTCTAGGATAATATGCCTTAATGTAAATGTAAAACAGTTGTACCTCCTTAAGGGTTCTCCAATTGGAAAAGCACAGGTGTAGCTTATTGATGAGGTAACTCCAAGACTTTGTTTAAAAACTGCAAGGCAGGCCGCCAGGCCTTTTTAGGAACCGTGGTAGTACATCAATATAGGTAAAAGTATTAAATACACATTAAAATACACACAGACACACCACATCCAAAGGTGAGTCACTTACCCTGGGGAGCAGGCTATAGGGAGCTTCAGGCTAGCAGCTTCTCTTCCTCCTCCCCGCTTGGGAGGATAGCAAGGAGGCTGTGCATATGCGCCAAGGACTGTAGGCGTGCATGCACACCAAGTGCTTGGCACTCATGCTCAGTGGGGGAACCAGTGAAAAGGTAAGTCCTGAAGGTGGCTCCCCCCAAAATCTGCTACTGGTTCTCTGGGACACTGGGAAAAGTTACTACTGGTTCTGGCGAACTGGTGAGAACCTGTTGCATCCCATCACTGGATACAAAGCATATAGACTGACATCCAAAGAGTGAGTGGCAGATGACATGAAATCATAGATTTTGTTATGTTAAAAGAGATGATTTAAGACTTTTCACCAAAGGCAAGTTGTTAGATGAAAGAGTCTAGCCTCAAACATTATAAAGGATGTGTCAGACTTCTGTTCAGGGTGATCTTCCAAGGATTTGGCTCAGAAGTCCTTCAAACAGAGGACGGCCTCAAAGAGTGCATTGCCCTCTGATGGTCTTTCAAATGGAAGACAGGTCTGTACAAGAAGGCATAGTCCCAGCCAGCAAAGTGGGACTGCTGGGAGACCCCAGTTCAAATCCCACGTTATTGTGATACTCACAGGATGACTGTGGCAATCACATAGTTTCAGCCTGGATTACCTAAGGCTACATTTGCCATATTTTTATTTTAATATAAAATTTGTGTATTGATCTCTGTCTTTATTTTAGGAGGAAATGCAA
Source organism: Furcifer pardalis (assembly GCA_030440675.1). Lineage (NCBI taxonomy): Eukaryota > Metazoa > Chordata > Lepidosauria > Squamata > Chamaeleonidae > Furcifer > Furcifer pardalis. The sequence continues at coordinate 54,610,682 of CP126891.1, forward strand.
GTCACAGTAGAAGACAGTGATGGTCAACTTTGGCACTCCAGATATACTTGGACTTCAATTCCCAGAAGCCCAATCAGCACTCCTGCTGATCAGGGCTTCTGGGAATTGAAGTCCAAGAACATCTGGAGTGCCAAGGTTGGCCATCATTGATATAAGAGGTTCAAAGACACCTTCCTGAGGTCCCATGGTTTAAGAAAGTTGTAGTACTATCTCTGGCCCTTACAAGGGTGGTGCTGTTGTGCTGTATAATTCCTATGATCTCCTAAGGCCATATCAGAAAACAAAACAAAACAAAATAAACAAAATAAAATAAAAAACACTGTACACTTTAAAGACTAATTGCTATATTTTTATTGTTAGCTTTCGTGGAGATAGTTTTTCTGTTTTTTAGATATCACTTCAAAAGAATCCCACACTCAAGTCCTGAAGAGCAATCACACACATACACAAAGGCAAAAGCTTCTTTACACTTACTGTAGATGCTTTCAGCAGTTAAAGAAGTCCCTCAATATTTATTGAAATCATTGTTAAGGTTGATCTTGACAAAGACCATTTTGGTGAATTCATTCTTCAGTTCCTTTGATTAAATCTGATATGAGAAAGATTAGCCGGCAAAATAAGGTCATTTCGAGGGATATACCAAATTGTGGTTCAAAAATGTAAAAAGTATACACCCTCTTTGAAAAGGCTCTTTCTGTGGATCTATTACCAAAACCAAGAAAGTAGCTTGATTTTGACAGTCCGAAGTTTGATCTGGACATGAAAGAAGAAGAAGAAGAAGCAGTTAATAAATTCCCTCCTATTTTGTAGCAGCTGTTTCTGCCCAAAGAGAGGAACTCCACAGAATCTCTTCAGAAACCTTGCTTCCAAAATCTTGCAGATCTTCACCTAGTCTCTTTCTTTCCTGATACCAGAAGGTTACAAGGGCAGAATAGATCAACTAGAGCTGTTCTTGGACTTCAATTACCAGAGTCCCAAGTAAGCACACCTGCCGATCAAGGAATTGAAGAACACCTAGGGCGCCAAGGAGGCTGGCCACCCCTGAACTAGAGGTTGTTGTATCAGCAGGGAGAATAAAATGATTACCTCTAGCAGCAGCTATAACATGTGGTGAGAAAGCAATAGTATGCTACTTATTTCTTCTATTTCTACTGTATTTTGCACTCCTTAGGGGCTGGGAACTTGTGAGATTTTCCTGCTTCATGTACCTCAATAGCCTAGCTGGTTTGGGGTCCATGTACCTTAACATTGTGAGAGCAATTGTTTTGGGGAGCAAGTTTGTGAGTTCTCCTCAGGTAGCAAAATGTCTTGGGCCACTCTAGTGTACACGTGTTCAAGCCTTCCTTTGTGCCCTACCAATTTTCTCTCTGATAGTTAAGATCTTAGCCTAGAACTAGCAAGGAGTATGACATGGGAGAAGTATTAATGCCTAGGGAAGGCAATGTCTTGCATCCTCTGAAGTTTTACACACACACACACACACACACACACACACACATTATGGTGAAACATAATTCTTAATATAAACTTCTGAACCCGTTTGGCACAGGAGTATGTTTTGGACTCCACGTCAAATTTATCGCTTTATAGTTGCAGAAACAATCAAAGCTGAGTTAATGTATAACTCAGATTCTTATCAGCTGCTCTAAGTCACATGTTCCTATCTTGCCATGCTGGGCTGTATTTCTTATCTTTTTTTAATAAATAACTTCAGGTGAATAAAATAAATACACCTGCTCTTGCAAAGCACAAGACATTCTTTATTTTCATCCCCTGAAAACCATTTTGCAGGGAAAGTACTTTCTTTGGTGGAGGGAGGAAGATCACAGGCCCAAGTAGTTCCATTTATAAAATGTACATGTGTTAATATACAGTATATGCATTATTTTGCCTCAATATTGAAGCCCCCCCCCAATTTCTTTTGAATTGGCCCATTTCCAATATAGACCATTGTGTAGCTGTCTGACTGAAAACATCTTATTCCAGTCTACTTGAGTTCACTGCTACCAAGCACTGCAATGTATATATATATAATGTTCTATTTCTTACTTTACAGTTTCCACTTTGCCTTGATTCACACTTCTCACATTCCATGTTCCAGTTGTATGTGTTGTGCAACATTAGACTTTCATTTTACTTTTGTGCATGTCTGTCACTAGGTACCATTTCAAATTTAATCTAGTTGTGTCATTAATAGCAGCTCTATTTGTATTTGTTCTTGCTGCTTTCCAGTAGCTGATTAAGTGTCTTCCAATCTGGAAGTCTCATCTTCTAGCACTATCTCTTTTTTCATTTTTGACTATCTCATCATCACAGGCTGTTAGGGAAGTTAATGCAAATTTCTAACTAAATAACATCTATCAGCAGTGATGGGATACAAGAGGTTCGCACCAGTTCACCAGAACTGGTAGTAACATTTCCCGGTGTCCCGGAGAACCAGTAGTATCTTTTGGGGGTAACCACCTTCATGGCTTACCTTTTCACTGGTTCTTCCACTGCACATGCGTGCCAAGCACTTGGTGTGCATGCACGCCTCCTTGCTGTTCTCCCAAGCGGGGAGGAGGAAGAGAAGCTGCTAGCCTGAAGTTCCCTATATCCTGCTCCCCAGGGTAAGTGACTCACCTTTGGATGTGGTGTGTCTGTGTGTATTTTAATGTGTATTTAATACCTTTACCTATATTGACCTACTACCACAGTTCCTAAAAAGGGCTGGCGGGACTGGCGGACTGGCTTGGGGTTTTTAAGCAAAGTCTTGGAGTTACCTCGTCAATAAGCTACACCTGTGCTGTTCCAGTTTGCTGTTCCAATTGGAGAACCCTTAAGGAGGTACAGTTGTTTTACATTTACATTAAGGCATATTATCCTAGAGATCTGATACGATGACCATATCCATCTTGCAACATGGTGCTGCCCAGGAACTTATACTAACAGGTAAGTGATGGGTTTGTGTTTGGGGTGGGTGGGTGTATTTTAATGTAATCTTTATTTTATTTAATTTATTTAATTTATTTACGGGTTTGTGTTGTGGGTGGGTGGGTGGGTGGGTGGGTGGGTTGAGGGGTGTGTGTGTGTGTGTGCGCGCGCGCTTATTTTTATTTATTTTTAATTTTTGTTTTTGTTTTTCTTTGGCCCCGCCCATGACATAATGATGCTGGCCACAACCACGACGTCCATGATGTCACAGTGTAGTAGTAAAAAAATTTATCATCCCATCACTGTCTATCAGGCTTCAGGGAAGACCTATCAACTAACCATCATTCAAGTCTATGTTCCAGCTGCACATGATGAAGATGATGAAATTGAACGCTTTTATGCAAGCATCCAGGAGGAAATTAATCATATACAAAATTAAGACATGCTTATAATCACAGGTGAATGGAATGCAAAAGTAGAAAACAAAGCAGAAGCAAATGTTACCAGAAAGTTTGGTCCAGGGAGCAGAAATCAAGCAAGAGACCAACTCATAGAGTCCTGTGAATCCAAAAATCTGTTTATTGCAAATATGTAAATGCTTTAAGAAACTGAGCAGACAAATGTTCATGTGGGCATCACAAAAACCAAACAGACTACATAATTGGATCCAGGAGATGGAGAAACTTTCTTGTCTCTGCCAAATCAAGATCAGAAGCAGACTGTCATGCTGATCATGAACTGTTACTATCCAACATTAGAGTAAAGCTGAAAAAGAACACTAAAAGAATTCAATGCCAAAATATAATTTAAACAACATTGCTAATGAATTTATAGTCCATATAAGCAAGAGATTTGCATTACTAAACTCTACTAACAAGGAACCAGAAGAATTAAAAATTGAAATTGGCGATATTATCAAGTAAAAATGCAAAAAGTCAATTCCTATAGTCAAAAGAAAAGAAAAATGTCTATGGATGGCAGAAGAAACACTTAAAATTGTGAAACATAGGCAAGAAGGAAATGTAAAAGGTGAGGGAAACAGGGTCATAACCATGAATGCAGCTTTCAGTGACTGTCACACAAAGACAAAGGAACTATTACAATACCCAGTATGAAGAAATAAAGGAGAAAGGGGGAAAATGAGATAATGAGACAATTTTTTTTTTCAGAAGGTCCAAGAAATCCAAAGGAAATTTAAACCAAGATTAGGAATGCTGAATGACCAAACAGGAAGCCTGTAATCTGACCAGGAGAAAATAAAGAGAAGGTGGAAACCATATACAGAAGATGTATGCAGAAGAGATGGAAGAGGAGTGCTATGATGACAAGTCTGAAGTTCTAGAAAGGGAACACTGCTCTTAAAGCAAACGAAGAAATAAATCACAAAATATGAATGAGATACCAATGGATCTATTTCAAACCACTGCCTCCTCCTCCTCCTCTATCTGAATATTGGCGAACATCATGGCAATCAGCCATGAAGACTGTCCTGAAAATATAATGCAGTGGCCTTTCATATGCCTTCTGCATCGCAGCATGACCTCCGTACCATTGATCCAGTTCTGTGAGTCAATTTCTGGTCCTGAGCCCTTTTGGCATGCAAAGTCCTCATCAACCCCAGGCCAGTATTGATGAAACTCCTGCCCTCCAACAAGAGGGATTCAAGTGGGATTTAATCCACTTGGAGGCCATAACCCTTCCCTGTGGACTTTGGCACCCAAGAAACCCAAAGCTGTTAGTCCTCAGAGTTGTCAGGTTAGTTAACCATCACCTGCGATCACCATTGAGTCATTGGCAGTATGGTCTACTCTATTATGATACCAGGATAACCTGGCCAGACAAGCCACAGAAGCTGAATACTGAATGTCAAAATCCTAACAAGATTATTTCCAACAAATAGGGAAAACAAAACAAGACACACAGATGGAAATATTTCAGTCCCCAAGAAAGGAGATGCCAAGAATGCAATAAGTATAGGACTATTATTCTAATTTCCCATGAAAGCAAAGTGACTCTGAAGCTGCTGAAACAAACCAGAGGGAAACTCCCTAAAGGAAACTACAGGCTGGAGTTTACAATGGCTGAGCAAGACTATCGAGCAGATAGCATTTTGGAGATTGCTCATTCATAGGGTCTGCATAAATCAGGGCCAACTTGATGGCACATAACAACAATGAACTGGTGCATACATTTGGAAACAGTTCTTCTCACTTGACTAGAAATACAGTATAATTAAAAGGGGGCAAGAGTGTGACCAGATGTGCTGCATGTTCACTAAGTCTGCTAATAAGAGCAAATAATGTGTGGTTTTATACTGCCTTGGGTAAAGCTAAAGGTTACCCTTGCTCAAAACCAGTCATATCCAACTCCATGTTTCAGTGCTCATTTCCGTTTATAGCCAAAGAGCCAGTGCTGTTTGTGTCTGCAGAGGTTTTCATGGACATGTGGCAGGTATGTGGCAGGTATGATGAGTTACGGAGTGCAAGAAACGTCTCCTATGCTTGAAAGCCAGTTGCGTCCAACTCTAGGGGATGGTGCTCATCTCTGTTTTCAGACAAACAGTCAGTGCTGTCTGCATCTGCAGACATTTCTGTGGTCATGTGACAGGCATGGCCAGAGCACATAGAATGTTTTTACCCTACCCACCAATGTGGAACCTGTTTATCTACTTGCATTTTCTTGCTTTTGAACTGCTAGGTTAGCAGGAGCTGGGACAAATGACAGATGCTCACTCCATAGCACAGCACTCAGGTCTCAAACTGCTGACCTGTTGAGCAGATCAAGCCCAGCGTCTTAACCACTAAGCACCACTGCCCCTTTATACTGTTTTGCCATCAGGTGAATCACATGTACTCTCTCTAGTTTTCATTCATTGTCAGCAATATTCCAATGTCAGCCTATTTCCCCTAGCACTTTTTGCATGGGGAAGAAAGTGGTTTAGGAAGAAAGAAAATAGGAGAGCAACATATCACAGGCAAGACTACAGCTAATCCTTCTCAAAACACTAGCATTAGAATTGTGTATTAGCAGTCATTTATTTTCTTTTAGCTAGTTTACTACAACAAGCAGTCACATAAAAGGATGCCTGCAGACTGAAGCAATTTTCTGTCTCAGTGAAAATCAGACCCTAGCAAATCATATTATGCAGAGTAGGGGTTTTCAAACAGAGATAGGCACTGAACCATTTCATGCAGCCTGTGTCACTGCCGCCACCGCTGGAAGTGGAAACACACTCATTTACAGCTGTCATAAATGTGTTTATGACAGTCGCAGATGCATTTTACAGCAGTGTTTATGATGGTGGGAACCAACAGTTTGACCCGCTCAGCTGTCTGAGGGGACGTGGTCCGGCCTGCAGCATTAAAAGGTAGGGAACCCCCGATGCAGAGAGAGCCCATGTGTTGTTTTGGGTGAAACTTGCAACCAGCGTGAAAATGCCAGATGTAGATTTCAGGCATGACACAGCAATTAGGAGCTAACGTAAAGGTAGTGCAAAAATGGATCAGTGGCGCAGGGTGGGGGGGTTCAGGGGAAGCTGTGCGGCTGTGCAGCCTGTCCCTGAACCCTCCTTTAGCCCCAGTGATCCATTGCTGGGCTTAGGGCAGGGCTTTGGGGGGAAACCACGCGGTTTGTCTCCAAACCCTCCTTCAGCCCCAGTGATCCATCGCTGGGGCTGAAGGAGGGTTGGGGGGGGGGTAACCATGCGAGTACGCGTGCGTCAAATGGAGTTTTGATGCATGCGCACTTCCGAGCAGCCATTTTGGGCTGCCTGGAAATGCAATCCGGAGGGTGGCCGGTGAGGCAACCAAACCGGTCGCCCGGGGGTTTACTACCCCCCCCCAGTGATCCCCTCTGGATTTTTGCTGCCGGTTCGGCCGAACCGGTCCAAACTGGCAGCAGCTCACAACTTATGATACCTCACCCTGTGGGAACGGATGATCTCACTCAGGAGTTTCATGTAGATGTTAAATAGGAGAGGAAAGAGCACCAAGCCTTGAGGCACCCCATATTGGAGGGGCCGAGGGCTGGACCTCTCGCTCTCCAACCACACCGATTGGTCCAGCCCCTCAGAAGTGAGGAAAAATAGGACCACCCAGTGACCTGGATCCACAATCCTCAGACCCTTTCCAGAAAGATACCGTGATCAACTGTATCAAAAGCCGCTGAGTGGTCAAAAAGAACCAGGACAGACGGATGTCCACCATCCCGCTCTCTCCAGAGATCATCCACAAGCGCAACCAATGCTATTTCCGTACCATATCCGGGCCTGAATCCTGACTGGAAGGGGTCCAGATAATCTGTTTCATCCAGGATCTTCTGTAACTGCTGTGCCACTGCCTTCTCCAAAACCTTGCTCAAAAAAGGAAGGTTGGAGACAGGCCAGTAGTTGGTCATAACCGTAGGGTCAAGGGATGGCTTCTTTAGGAGAGTTTGTACCCAGTGATGGGATGTTACCGGTTCAGACAGTTTCGTCCGAACTGGTAGCACCCCATCAGGAGGGGTCGCCTAAGGGGTGGTAAAACCCCAGGCGATTGGTTCGGTCACCTCCTCAGCCCCCTCCAAAAATGTTTTTCCGGGCAGCCCCCTCCAAAAATGTTTTTCCTCTGTTTGACGCATGCACAGTTCTATTTTTTAGTGTGCATGTGTCAAATAGAGATTTTTTTATTTATTGTTTACTCTGCCTACAATGTCATGATGTCATGACTGATTAAGACTATTAAACAAAGAAAGCTCCAATACCTTGGCATATCATGAGGAACAACATGTAATATAGAATACTCCAACTTGTTCTGCAAGGAAAGATCCCTAAGAAGAGAGGCCCTGAACTGTTCAGATGAGTTATAAACAGGAAGACTATCACCATGATGATAGCAAATATCCAGAATAGATATGGAACTTGAAGAAGAAGCCTTCCACAATTTGTGTTGTTTTAAGCACCATCGCAGCAAAACCACCTTATAATGAACTTAAAGGGACTTACAGAAGAAGTGAGATGTTTAAAGAATGATTTCACCATTTCCACCCACCACCACTGTGTGAATTGGAATCTGAAACCAGGACTTTCTGAGTCCTAGTCCATCACTCTATCCACTACACCAAATCTTTTAGAATAGAACTCCTGTCAATCTGGAAGTTGTAGAAATTTGCACTAAAACAGGTCAGGAACTGAAATCTGAAGGAGGTCTATCTTTATGAGCAGATTCAGAGCTCCTGAGTTACAATGAAGTGTGCAAATACTAGACTACTGCCCTGAATCCACAGTGCTTGTCAATAAGTAGAAGCTCTGTCCCCTCCATGTATCAGAAATCAGTTGCTTTAATGAAAAGAATAACTTTAAAACAGGATGTGTGTGTGTTCCCCCAAGCAAATTCATGCCTCTTTGCAGTCAACCCACAGTAAATCCATTTGCTGAGAATTATTTCAAACATTTTGTTCTGGCCAAATAATCGTTGAATGGAATGACTACTTGACCTGTTAATGAAGATTCCCCATGTCTATCTGTAGATATTGGAGCTTACTAAATCAACATTTTGTCAATAATACATTAAGACTTCTGACGAAGGAGACAGGGAGGGACAAACCACAATGAGCTTTTAAAAATAAAATCATATGGTGAAACAATCCAGTGATAAATGCAAAGTTAAAACTTGTCTAGGCAAAGAAAGTTTCCTGTTTTACTGCTGGTGGAGTCAGAGTGCATAACTATCTGTTTCATCATGTCGGGTGAAAATCATCCATCCACTTTGTACCTGATGGACGTGCTTTCTTGGACAAGACTACACTCCTGAGCAGGACTACATGTCCCTGAATATAAGCTGTGCTGAATTACTGTAAAGTGATGAAAAAAGGAAAAAAATACTTCAGTCACAAGAAATAGAATGTTTTTAAAGAATAGATATTGTCTTCAGTTTCTACCTTCTAAGGCTGAGTGCAGAAGAATAGACATCTTTGAACTGTGGTGCTGGAGGAGTCTCTTGAGAATCCCCTGGACTGCAACGAGATCAAATCAGTCAATCCTGAAGGAAATCAACCCTGACTGCTCATTGGTAGGACAAATACTGAAGCTGAAGCTCAAGTACTTTGGCCGCCAAATGAGAAGAGAGAACTCTCTTGAAAAGGCCTTGATGCTGGGAAAGATTTAAGGCAAAACAAGATGGGGTCAGCGGAAGATGAGATAGATGGATGGACTCATTGGTGTGATGGGCGTAGATCTGGCTAAGCTGCAGAGGATGTCAGAGGACAGAGGAGCTTGGCATGCGGTGGTCCATGAGGTCACAAAGGATCGGACTTGACTGTGCACCTGGACAACAACAAATGGGTCCAGATACACCACTTACTTAAGACTTAGATCCTCCCATGCTATGAAGCATATTGGGCAGCAAGGAATCTTCAAGGATTTTGTTCTTTGGTGAATACTTTGGCATCCTCCCATTACCTGCCAACCTTCCAGACATCAAGATTATTGTCTTAACCACTAAGCCACCCTCACAGACTCCTAAAACAATAGAAAACTACTGATAGCCTCTGTTGGCAAAGGCACCTCTGCTGGAAGACGTCAAGATGTCAGATATAATCAATCAATAGAACAGAGGATTCCTTAAGTGCTGCTGCGGTGACTCAAGTGGTTAAGACACTGGTTGGAAGGTGGCAGGTCAGCAGTTCGAGACCCGAGTACTGCATGACAGAATGAGCTCCCATCTATGACCCAGCTCTTGACAACCTAGCAGTTCAAAAGCAAGAAATTGCAAGTAGATAAATAGGTACTACTTTGGTGGGAAGGTAAACAGTGTTCGATGCACTCCAGTGTCTAGGTATCCCTGCCACATGTCCACGGAAACATCTGCAGACACAGACAGCGATGGATCTTTGGCTGTAAACAGAGATGAGCACCGAATCTTAGAGTCAGATACAACTGGCTTTCAAGCAAGAGCGACTTTACCTAAAAGCTACTGATATAGAATTACCATAGGAGGAGCTTTATTCCCCACATCTAGGTTGCAACTTGAACTGTGGAGCTAAAACCTGACCTAATTTGCAAGTATGATTTCTCAGAGAAGAAAATCTGTCTAAGTCATTAATCTGGAACACCAACTTGATTTCACTTCCTGGGTTACCTGTAGTGGTGGGATTCAAATTTTTGCTATGGTGGGTGTGGCCAGGGGAAAGCCCTGCATTATTTCAAAACTTGGATGGGCAGGGCCAGCCAAAATTTCTGCTACCAGTTCTGGCAAACTGGGGTGAACCTGCTGAATCCCATCACTGGTTATCTGTAATACACACTTTGGAACCCTGCAGCAAGACTCAGTTATGAGCCCTTCCACAGAGTCAGATTGACCCTTGGTTAATAAATCTGTTTAAATACCCGGGTGGAGCCACTTTGAAGGTTTAATAGGAAACAGATTGCTTGCAAGATTTAAACACATTTCTGTTTAAAAGAGAAAATTCATTTAATTTAGCAAAAATATCCGCAGAGTGAAGGTATGAAAGGTGCAAGACGCAGTTCTTTCTCACCTCTTATCTATAGCATCCTGCTCTTTTCCGGCAAAGGCTGATAAGCAGCAATGTTACTGAATTTCTCAATAGATTACATTTTTGACCTCACTGTCTACAGAGGCCATCCAAGGAAGATCTCAATCTATGCTCTACACTGGGTTCATTTGGTTAGGATCAAAAGAGGCATTCAACAAGCAGGATAAGAAGCAAGGCTTGTGATTTCACCACCCATGCATGCTCATTCCATCCAACAGTGGACATAATAATGTTTATTGTGGTTTGTTAAAAATAACAGGAAGGGAAGTAATACTTCCTTTTAGCTAAGATTGATCTTTTAGCTGGAACTGACCTTTCTTGTTCCAGAAATATCCTGTTACAAGGCATTTCAGAGGTTGTATTATTTAAATTAATATATTTATCAACAACTATTTGTTATCTCCAACCAGTGGTGGGATGTCAAAAATTTTACTACCCCACTGTGACATCATCACAGTGTAGGCGGAGCTAACATCATGACATCATGATGTCATGGGTGGAGCCAACATCGTGATGTCATGACGTTGTGGGCGGGGCCAAAGAAAAAAATAATTAAAAATAAAATAAAAATAAGCACTCATGCACACACACACATCTCAACCCACCCACCCACAACACAAACCTGTAAATATATTAAATAAATAAAATAAAATAAAGAATACATTAAAAAACACCCCACCCCCACCCAAACACCCCCACCCCAAACACAAATCAACCAGAGCTTTTAAACCAGAGCTTAAAGTTTATTCTGGCTAATCTTTCTCACACTAGGTCAGATGGAAGGAACTAGAGAATGAACTCACCACAAGATAGCTTCATTTTGGCACTTTTCAACTTTTCAACAGTTAAAGAAGTTAGGTACTAAGTCTTTACCTAACCAGTTCTCTAGGATAATATGCCTTAATGTAAATGTAAAACAGCTGTACCTCCTTAAGGGTTCTCCAATTGGAACAGCAATTGGAACAGCACAGATGTAGCTTATTGATGAGGTAACTCCAAGACTTTGCTTAAAAACCCAAAGCCAGGCTGCCAGGCCTTTTTAGGAACTGTGGTAGTACGTCAATATAGGTAAAGGTATTAAATACACATTAAAATACACACAGACACACCACATCCAAAGGTGAGTCCCTTACCCTGGGGAGTAAGCTATAGGGAGCTTCAGGCTAGCAGCTTCTCTTCCTCCTCCCCGCTTGGGAAGACAGCAAGCAAGGAGGCCATGCATACGCACCAAGCACTGTAGGTGTGCATGCACACCAAGTGCTTGGTGCGAATGTGCAGTGGGGAACCAGTGAAAAGGTAAGCCCTGAAGATGGTCCCCCCCCCCAGCTGCTACCAGTTCTCTGGGACACTGGGAAATGTTTCTACCAGTTCGTGCAAACCTGTTACATCCCATCACTGTCTACAACTACTGTACATATATTTTTAAAAGGGGGGGGGAACATTTGGCACAGCATCTCAGTTATGATTCCACCAGAGTGAGAGCAAGAGACAGAGAGATTTATATTGTGATTTGTCGCTAATCAGGCAGTATAATTTAAATAAACAAATAAATAAATAAGCAAACAAACAGGCAAGCAAATACAGCTCATGTCGGTATCCATAGGGGATACCTTCTGAGACTGCAGATACTTGAAGTTGCAGATAACAGTGAACCCTGTACACTACATTGCATACAGTGGCCGCTAATGGGCAGCTCCATTAATGTACCGTAGAAATACATGTACATTTGAAGATTTTAAATTGAATATTCTTAGACCTGCAGATAACTGAAACTATGGGTACAAAGGAGCAAACTACATAGCACAGCTGCTCTGGTTTTAAAACTTGTCCAAAGTGACAAAAACAGACCTTAGAAAATTTACCCCCGGTCAGGACAGCCATTATATATTGTGTCTGCAAGATTCTGGAAGTCCTTCCCTCCTCGCTGGGGGTGAACAGGGGGCTTTGGCTGTAACCGTTCACACCCAGGCAAATCTCAGCAGGTAGGTCCTCATCAGTGGTGGTGGTGGGGGGTCACTATCATTATGGCATTGGCTAAGTTCTGCTGGGGATGTAGTATGGGCAGTATAACACTAACAGCTGAAGATCCTGAGACAGCAATAGTCTTTGTCTCAGGGAGTAAGGAACACGAAGATCAGTTGTGGGATTCAGCAGGTTCACACCAGTTCACTAGAACAGGAAGCATAAATTCTGGCTGGCCCCGCCCATCCAAGTTTTGAAATAAAGTAGTCCTAATTCACGTGCAACCCAGGGCTTTCCTCCTGGCCACGCCCACCGTACACACCCACAGAGCAGGTAGTAAAAAAAATTGAATCCCATCACTGACGAAGATCAGTGCACCTGAAGTAGTGGCAGCACCTGCATAGAGGCGCTAAGAAGGTAGCCCCTTCACCTGCTAGGGTGCTGAGGTCTAATCACCTGCACACCTGAATTTAACCGATTAAAAGAACATGTGTTTTTAATGTGCTGTGGTTAGCTGCCCATAGTGGGGGTGAACCCAGATGGGTGGGATATAAATGGAATTTCTTCTTCTTCTTCTTCTTCTTCTTCTTCTTCTTCTTCTTCTTCTTCTTCTTCTTCTTCTTCTTCTTCTTCTTCTTCTATCATCATCATCATCATCATCATCATCATAACACACAAAGAAGAACCGGAAGGAGAGCTCCCAATGGAGATTCTTTGTAGCACCTTCTACACCGTAAGTTAGAAGAGGAGGCAATTAAGTAAGCTGAATAAGTAAAATTCTGGAAGCTGCTATATGTTAAAAAAACACCCAAAAACTTTAAAAACTTGAAAGTTGTCAGATGCAAACACTTTTGTCACAGTGCTTTCAAGGAGCAACATTTAAAGATGACACCTGCAGCTAAATGTCTGATATTTGACACACTTGCTCTGCCTTTTAGGGTTAACCATATTTCCAAATTCCATTATATCAATGCAAAAAGAAAAAGTTAGAACATCCTGATTTTCCAATGCAAGTTAATGGTAAGACGGGTAATCTAAATTTGCAAGTGGATCCAAATGAGAGCATGAATAAGATAAGGCAGGATCTAGATCACCACAGACCAAACTGGCAACCATCCACATGTGCCTGATGCACCAGATTAAATCAGCAGAACCCAATGCATAGCCCAGGGAGAAATAAGAAGCAATGCAAGAAAATCAGTGGCCATTTTAAAAGGCCTAGAGATTTAAGGATCAAAGTAAGTTGTGCTTTCAAAAGGAATCTTTTTAAATGGGATTGTCACAGTCACAGTGTAAAGGGAAAGGGAGGGGGAAGAGAAAGAATTATAGTTTGTCAATATATGGTAGCCTACACAAAACAATGGCCTTTGAACAAGACTGAGGTGGTTGATGAAGTAACACAATAATTTCATGACAAGCTTTTTTAAAAAAATGACTGTTGTCACCAACTAAATACAGTAAAACATTGGATAACACTAAAACTTGGTTCCACAAGTCTTGGTGTTATCTGATTTTTAGTGTTATCCGATCCATGTTAAAATCCTATGGGATGGATCAGATAACGGTAAAGCTCCATAGAGATACATTGTAACCGCACAGGCTTTAGTGGTTGTTATCCGATCCATCCCATAGGACCTTAACGTTATTCGATCCAATTCTCCTCCCCAGATTACTTAACGTTATGCAATTTTAGCGTTATCCGATCCAATCGTTATCTGGTGTTTTACTGTATCCTGTAATTCTGTAAGTCATTTGACTGATTTTACCTCCTGCCTTTCCCCAGGGTCGCATACCTGATGCTCCTCTTCCCTACTTTATCTTCACAACAAACAAGTAAAGTAGGCTAGGTAAAGAGCTCCCTTCTTCAAAAGCCAGTTGCATCCAACCCTAGGGGGTGGTGCTCATTTCTGTTTACACCCAAAGAGCAAGCACTGTATGCCTCTGCAGACTTTTCTGTGGTCATGTGGCAGGCATAAATAGATGTCAGAGTGCATGGAATGCTGTTACCATTCCCACCAAAGCAGGTACCTATTGATCTACTTGCAGTTTTTTTGCTTTTGAACTGCTAGGTTGGCAGGGCTTTGGACAGTTGATGGGAGCTCATTCTGTTGTGCAGCACTTGAGTCTCAAACTGCTGAGCTGCTGGTCATCAAGCTCAGCATCTTATCCACTAAGCCACCAGAGTCCATCTGAATTAGGTAGCTTAGTAAGATTTTTTTTTTTTTGCATCAATGTCCTATGTCCCTGGCAGTGCTCTTCCCTATGAGTGGGCAAATAGGATATTTTAGCTGAGTATTCTCATCAGCCTGGAATAGTAAAGCCACTGGCCCCAATGAATAATATGAGTTCCATTCCAAAATCCTGTCTAAGGACCACTCAACATCTTCTGCTTGTTTTGGTGCCCTTCTCACATTCCACCCTGCATCTTCCAGAGGAATAAAGGTAAAGGTAAAGGTCACCCTTGCTCAAAAGCCAGTTGCATCCGACTCTAGAATTCAGTGCTAATCTCCATTTATAGCCAAAGAGCCAATGCTGTCTGTGTCTGCAGACGTTTCTGTGGACATGTGACAGGCATGACTAAACACTGGAGTGCACAGAATACTGTTTACCTTCCCACCGAAGTAGTACCTATTTATCTACTTGCAATTTCTTGCTTTCAAACTGCTAGGTTGGCAGGAACTGGGAGAGAGATGGAAGGGCACTCCATTGTGCAGTACTCAAGTCTCAAACTGCCAACCTTCTGGTCGTGAAGTTCAGTGACTTAGCCACTAAGCCACCATACAATTGCCCTTCTGCATACGATTTTCTCTGACCCAGCACATGGAGGTCCAATATGCCTGTTTCTTCCCTAACCACCTCTAATTAATTTATTAGACATTGGTGTAAGATTTATTAACACTGTAATATAAACACTCTATTTATGTGACATAATAGACAAATGCATGTTGTACAAATAATATACAGTTGTACCTCGCTTAAAGAGCATAATGTGTTCCACAGGATTGCTCTTTAAGCGAAACACCATTGTAAATGACCAATTGTGTGTGTTGGGGGGGGGGGATTGCAAACCCCGATTTATTTGTTAAGCGAGTTTTAGGTTGGTTTTATTTGTTAAGCGAAGCGAACATTCAGAGAAAATTCTGCTCTTTAAGTGAGTTACTCTTTAAGCGAGACGCTCTTTATGCAAGGTTTCCCTGTATTTGCATGCCATAGAACGGCCTCCTTTCTCTTTTCCTTTAGGGGTAAACTGAGAACCTCTTCTGCCCAGGGCTCTGACAGACATCTTTTAGAGTTGTTTTCCTCAGCAACACACACACATGCAAACTGCCTTGAATAAAGCAATGGGTGGGAAGAACAACTCTGGCTGATATCTAGGATCATTTTAATCTTCCCAGTGTAATGACTTGCTTATTTCTTATGATGAAAACTGTTCTCTCAGGTCCGCAGGCGTTGGGGATTTGAATCTCAGCCTCCCCATTCATAGACTGATGATTCTCTCACAATCCCATAGCAGTTCTCAACCTCCACTTGAAGTTTTGCATCTTCAACTAAACAGTTCTTCGAAATCCCAATGTGGATAAAAATATAGTGTGGGAGGAGAAAGGGAGCAATTTCTTTCGTCTCACAATGCAGATCCCATCTACGTCATCTTTGCCCTTACTTCTTACACTTTTGCTATAGGGCAGGAGGAAAAAACAGCTGGCTCGCTAGATCAGGGGTTCTCAACCAGGATCCCACAGGCCAGATGCGGCCCTCAGTGCCATTTCATGCAGGCCCCCACTGCCTCTGTCACACCCAGAAGCGCCATGTGTGGTTCTATTTAATGTACAGGCCGACCCCATTGTGCAGGCAGGGCACAATGGCTGTCTGGCCCCCGAAGCTGTCTGACGGAGCATGACCCGGACCTTGGCTTTAAATGGTTGAGAACCCCTGCTCTAGATATTGTCCTCCTCCTCTAAGGCAGGGGAGGTCCATAGTTTGAGCACTGGGACTGTGAACCTCCATCCCTCTACATGTACAGAGTTATGACAATTTCTGCCTTATATGAATCAGGGCCACAGTGGCTGGTGGTTAAGACACTGAGCTTGATGACTGGAAGGTTGGTATTATTATTATTATTATTATTATTATTATTATTATTATTATTATTATTATTATTATTATTATTATTATTATTATTATTATTATAGCTGAGGATTCTGGGAACTGTATTACATGGGTTGGGGAAAAAGCCTCTCCCTCCCCTTGAAGCTCTGGTCATCCTACATTTCCCCTCAAAGGAAACTGTATTTTTCTACCAAAGAAAAGCAAAACAACACAATTTTTTTAAAGCAGTACCAAAAGGTAAGAAGGTATTTTTATACTGTTAAAGAGGAAAACTATTTCATGCAGACTAGTTTCTCCCTGCTTTATGAAATTTGAAAGCCTCTCAAGATCACGTTGCTCTCTCTTTGTTTCTATTTCTGCTTGGAAGCCAGTCATTAATTTATGACTCGGAATAAACATTTGGATTTTGTGTCTGTTATCATCTTGTTTGGACTTTTAAGAGCTGAGAAATGAACTGTACAGCAAATCCTCCTGAGATAAGAATGTCAAACTACCCACACAGGCATTCTCTCTCAAAAGCCTGATCACAAGGGTCTTGTGCCTGAGATGCTTAGAGTGTCAAATTGTTTGTCATTATATGCTGTCCAATTGCTTCTAACGTATGCTGACACTATGAATTTGTGACCTCCAAAAGATCCTGTCTTGAACAGCCCTGCTCAGGCCTTGGAAAGTCAATGCCATGGCTTTTCTTATACTAATAGCAATTCATCTATATACTTCTGCATAGCACTTAGTGCACTCTCTGGGATGTTCACAAGGTAACTAACATTTTGACCCCAACATGCTGGGTACTCATTTTACCGACCTGGAAGGATGGAAGGCTGAGTCAACCTTGATCCTCTGTCAGGATTGAACTCACAATGTTTTGGCTGCCAAACAGCAGTTTAACCACTGCACCACTAGGGATCATGTGTCCCACCTTCTCACATTGTGATTCCCTAGGACAGGGGTGGTCAACCTTAGTACTCCAGGTGTTCTTTGACTTCAATTCCAAGTAGCCCAAGTCAGGACACCTGCTGATCAGGGCTTCTTGGAATTGAAGTTCAAGAACAGCTGGAGCACCAAGGTTGGTCACCCCTACCTTAGGAGAGGGAATTGGTTGCTTGTCACCTCATATGGAGCCTTAACTTTTTACCTTTAAAATGGCTTATCTCTATGTTTCAAGTTGCCTTCCACATTATCCACCTTCTTTACTGTTATGGGGTTACCTCAAGAGGCTTCCTAGTTCGAAGACTCTTTCTCACATAGACCTAGCTTCGTGGTGGCAAACCTTGGCACTGCAGGTGTTCTTTGACTTCAATTCCCAGAAGCCCAAGTGTCTGTCAATCTACAAGGAAGAAGAAGAAGAGCTTATCTCATGTAAAGCAAGAAAAGTCACTTCATGTCTCACCTGGTTTTTACTGAGCTTGTAGTTGTGGTCTCAGAGACCATAGTCAAAGGTGATGGTTCTTTTTTAAACCCATTATCTCCTGGTTGGCAAAATTGTTGTCTACACCAACTGCCAGGAGAAGAAGAAGCTAGGACAGGTTGAGGACTTTGCCACCCCTTCCCCTGAGTCCACACCAACATATATTGTAATGTAATGTATTGTTTGTAAGCCACCCTGAGTCACCACGGCGAGTGGGCAGCAATATAAATTTGAACTAATATTTAAAAAATAATTATTATAATTTTTTCCTCTTTGTGGATGCACACAAAGGAGTTAAAAATGAAGCTGAGGCCCAGGCATCTCTAAGCCTTTGGTCAGTTTTCCTCCCAAAAGATTTCTTATTTTTGGGCTGCAGGGGAAAAATGTGTTTACCCACCTACTCAGGTGTGCCATTCTTGGGCTGAAGCAGAAGTCACATGCCACCAGCCTTTTGTGTGTGTGCATGCATGCATACTCAAGACACCTTATTTGGCCAGAAAGAAGAGTTATGACTCTGAAGGTGCATTTGTTTACACCAAGAAAGAACATAAGAGAAGCAAGATGCTGGACTGGTAAAAATGGAGCCTCTGTTTCATTCCCCCCCCCCCCTGCTAAAATTTGTTTTTGGGTACCCATGGAAATGTCACCATCTACTAGAGAGATGAAGAGCTTTTAGTCAATGGACTACAAATTCTGCTGTTGCTCTTATCTCTGGTCAGTGACTGGGGATGTCTGATAAGAAGCCTATCTAGTGGTTGAAGATAAGAGATTAAAGGCTAGTTAAAGCTCAGGGATGCTGTAGGTGGCTTAGAGGTTAAGATACTGACTTTGATGAGTTTCTACTCATAAAGCTCAGTGTCTTAACCTGAGTGAGCAGGTTTCAAACCTAGCAGTTTGAAAGCAAGAAACTGCAAGTAAATTAATAGGTACAGCATTCCAGGCACTTTGGCATTAGTCATGCCTGCCACATTACCATGGAAATGTCTACAGACTCCACTGGATCTTTGGCTGTAAACAGACATGAGCACCATCCCCTAGAGTTGGATATGACTGGATTTCAAGCAAAGCAGACCTTTAAAACACAGGGAGCCATTACTTCAAATTCTGGTTTGCAGTCCAGGAAGCTGTTACACTGGAGCTTATTCCTGAGTAAACACAAATCAGATCAAACTGTGTTTTATATACTTGCTGAAGGGGGAAAATGCTCAAATTTGGAAGATTTATGTCTTTCCCTGCCCACCTTGTGTTAGTCTGCAGTATTCAGCCTCTCATGGTGATTCCCTAAAACCCTTCCCAAATAGGAAATTGGCCACTGTATTAAACAATTTTACTTTTTTCTCTTTGTGCCACAAATGTCTCAACAAAAAGTCTAGCACTATATCTCATGTTCTCTACTTCTCAGAACAAGAGGTGTTTCAGAGGAGCTTTGTACAGAACTGGGTTTTTCTCTTATGGTGTGAGCAAATTCACTAGTGGTGCAGCTAACACTGTCACAAGCAATGTTTGGTATCTGTGGCAAATGGTACCATCTCTCACCCATTCTGTGCCAAGGCATGGGCATGAAAAGAAAAGGCCAAATACAGCAATCACAATCTATGACCCATGGGCCAGATCTGGCTCATAGTGCCAAATAACCCAGCCCCCAACCTTGCTCCAGCAGTCCATGCAGCAGCAGCTGCCAGAATCAGCCACGGACTCATTTATGGCTACGTAAATGCATTTATGACAGCCGTAAATGAGTCTGCAGCCATCATAAACGTGTTTACTACAGCCGTAAATGAGTGAACGGCTGATGTAAAGGCATTTATTACAGCCATAAGTGAGTCTGTGGCCATCATAAATGACAGCCGTGGACACCATTTTATGGCACCAGTCTGGCCTGCTCAGCTGCCTGAGGAGATGTGGTGTGGCCCACGGCTGAAAAACATTGAGAACCCTTAGTCTAAAACAAAGGAGGAGGAGAATGTGGTCCTTCCCCAAAAATTTATGATGTCAAAAATAAGGGGGAAAGGAAAGTTGATCAGTGTTGCTATTTATTTCCATTCATTTGGTGCCTTCTACATTTTGAGGCTGTGGAGCAAAGTTCCAGGTGCTCAACCATGTTTGCAGAATCTAACCCACATGCAAACTTTGGTATCAAGAGTTGAAAGAGACCAATTGAAAGGGGTGAGGCCATCCTTGTGTGCTTACCCCCAAATCCTTCCAATAAGGCCGAGGGTCTGGGTTAGGGAACACATAGGTTTCCATCAGTCTTAGACTCCAACTCCCAGAGGCCTCAGCCAGCATGTCCAATAGAAAGGCATTATGGGTGTTGCAGTCCCAAAACATATGGAACAAAGATCCAGAACCAGTGACTCATCTGCTCTTGGTGGGATGTAGAAGCAATCTAGGTAGCCACCACATGTCCCACATGTGGAATGTGGCATTTCCAGCTGACCTACTTGCCACAAATTATCTATCTGTGACATGTTCGCTATAACTTTGGACCCTTGACATTTCTCCTAATCCATTGTTCCCTCAGCCTAACAGCTAAATGATAAGTACATTTGGTAACCTAATGACTGTAATCATATAGATCAGGGGTTCCCAACCTAAGGCCCATGGGTGCCAATTCATGTGACCCTCCACCCCTCCAATGGCATTTGAGAAACAAAATAGCCACCCCCTTTGACGCTGTTATGACAAAATGGCCACTCCCATGAAGCAGCCAGTACAAAATGGCCATCCAGCCCTTGAAGTTGACTGAGAGAGCATGACCCAACCCTCGGCTTCAAAAGGTTGTTGTTCAGTTGCACACTCAATTCCGACCCTTTGCGACCCTATGGACCATTGCCCGCCAGGCACCTCTGTCTTCCACCATCCTCCTCAGCACACCCAGCTCTGTGCCCATTGCATCCACAATACCATCCAGCCATCTCATCTTTGGCCGCCAACTTCTTCTTTTGCCCTCCACCTTTCCCATTATCAAGGCTTTCTCAAGTGAATCCTCTCTTCTCATTTGATGTTGAAAGTACTTTAGCTTCATCTTTACTATTTGACCTTCTAAGGAGCAGTCAGAGGTGATTTCTTCTAGAATCGACCTATTTGTTCTCCTCGCTGTCCAGGGGACTCTCAAAACTCTCCTTCAACACTACTTCTCAAAGGTGTCTATTTTTCTGTGCTCAGCTTTCCTTATGGTCCAGCTCTCACAACCATACATTGCCACCAGGAATACCATTGCTTTGACTAGACAAATTTTTGTTTTCAATGTGATGTCTCTACTTTTCACTGTTATTATTATTATTAGACTTGTACGCCGCCCCACTCGCCAAGCAACTCCGGGGGGCTAACAAAGATACAAGGTATACAATAACAAAAAACAATATATCACAGTTACAAGATATTGCATCACAAAAAAAACATTTCAAAGGCATTTCAAAGCATCCCCAATCACAGTTCAAGTCATTATAAAACACTTCAAAAATACTTCATAAATAATGCAGAAAAACCTCTCAAACTCAACCCCACCCAGTATGTCCATATCCCTCAAGGCCAAGCTGGAGCTGGCCAAGCTGTGGAGGCTCCCTTTTAACCCAGTCAGTGTTGGGGGCTGGGTCAGAGGCTGCAAGCCCGCTATGTTCCCCAGGTTTCTCATCGCTTGCCACACAAGAATCAGTCACCTTTTTATTTCATGGCTGCAATCACCATCTGCAGTGAGCTTTGATCCTAGGAAAGTAAAATGTGTCACTACTTCTACTTCTTCCCCATCTATTTTCCAGGGACTGATAGGGCCTGTTGCCATTATCTTGGTTTTCTTGATATTGAGTCTCAAGGCAGCTTTTGCACTTTCTTCTTTCAACCCAATCAGGAGCTTTAAGTCCTCCTCACTTTCTGCCATTAGGGTGGTGTCATCTACATATCTCAAATTGTTGATTTTTCTCCCAGCAATTTTGATCTCAAATTCTGATTCCTCCATCCCTGCATTGAGCATTATGTGCTCTGTGTATAAGTTGAATAAGCAGAGTGACAAAATGCAGCCTTGTCTTACTCCTTTTCCTATTCCAAACCACTCTGTCCTTCTGTATTCTGTCCTAACTGTTCCTTCTTTTTTCATGTACAGATTTCTCATGAGGCATATAAGGTGCTCTGGTATTCCCATCTCTTTAGTTACTTGCCACATTTTGTTGTGGTCCACACAGTCAAAGGCCTTAGTGTAATCAATGAAACAGAAGTAGATTTGTTGCTGATATTCCTTTGCTTCCTCTATGATCCAACATATGTTGGCAATATGGTCTCTAGTTTCCCTGCCTCTTCGGAACCCAGCCTGCACTTCTGGTAATTCTCCCTCCACGTGCTACTGCAGTCTATCCTGTCCTACTTGAAAGGGATTAGGAGGCTTGTTTTCTTGTGGTGTTACATGGGTTCTTGGCAGAGCAGCCAGTGAGACAAAAGATATCAAGGTTGACAAGAAGTGGCTTGGAGGAGCAAAAGTTCTCCATCTTTGCAGCTGGCAATAAAAATACCTCTGTCTCAAGTAGGTATGTTGTCACAAACACTAAGTTGGGCGAAAGGAACTGCAGAACAAACTCACCAAAAGATGGCTTCATTTTGGCAGTTTCACGTCTGGCCTAGACATGGAGGAGGAGAAGGAGAGCTATTTTAATGATGTACCATCCAGATTGGGGAAAACACTCAGATGGGTGGTAAATAAATGCAATAAATACAATAAATGAACAAACAAGCAATGGGAATTCTCTCTTTTTATGTGCATCTTCTTGATGTTATTTGAATAAAACTTTCATTTACCCTATTTATTTATTTATTTATTTTATTTATTTATTTATTATTCACATTTAATATCCCGCCCCAATCGGGAAGACCCGACTGGGCAGCTTACAACATACATTACCGTCATAGGTAATGGTCATAACAATATATAGAAACCTTAAAAGTTCATAAAAATTCATAAAAATTTAAAACACTAAAACAGATAAAACAGATAAAAAATGATACAAATACAGATACAGATGCCAAGTGGGGGGAAGGATGGCTGCCCTTAAATCAGCCATCCTAGGTGAGAACCTGCATTACTGTGTCCCCACACTTGACCCGCCAGCCAGGTCTTTACGCCCTTTCGGAAGGGCAGGATCTCCGTCTGCAGGCGCAGCTCTGTCGGAAGGAGGTTCCAAAGGGCCGGGGCGAACACAGAGAAGGCCCTCTTCCTAGTGCTCGTGAGGCGAGCATCCCTAGCTGATGGAGTAACAAGAGAGCCCCTCCGATCCACCCTGGTGGGACAGGCAGACGTTCTTAGGGTGACGCGGTCTCTTAGGTATCCTGGCCCACTACCATATAGGGCCTATATACCCTATGCATTGGCAACGCTGGGTAGGAATGATGAGTGTTAATATCCAACTAAATTCAGAGGAGCAATTGTTTTCCATGCCACTTACCTCTCATCAAGGTATGTGGTACTTTGGAGAGTACAAAAGGACGGGAACATGCTTTAAGCATAGCCAGCAACAGCCATAGAGAAGCATCAGCCATATGCAAAGCTGTGTCTTCTTCTGCCGTCTTTTGGTGATTCCTTCCTTCCTTCCTTCCTTCCTTCCTTCCTTCCTTCCTTCCTTCCTTCCTTCCTTCCTTCCTTCCTTCCTTCCTTCCTTCTGCCCCTGGGCAGAAATGGGTCTTCACTAAAGGTATTCAAATTCCAGTCGGTTCCTTGGACAAAATTCAGGCTAATCAGTTACACCAGTGTTGTCCAACTTTTGTTTTTGGACTTCACTTTCCAGAAGCCTAAGTCAATTCCCCAAAGCACTGGTCAGCCAATGTACTGACTTAGGCTTCTGTGAATTGGAATTCCCTTGTGGGGCATGGGCACCACATTGGAAACCACTGAATTATCCCTGCTTTCTATAGAATTGCTTTACTGAAATTACCTCTGCTATCAATAAAGATGGTTATACCCAGTAGTGGGCATCAGCAGGTTCACCCCAGTTCGCCAGAACCAGTAGGAGAAATTCTGGCTGGCCCCACCCATTCAAGTTTTGAAATAAAGTAGTCCTAATTTGGGTGCAACTCAGGGCTTTCCCCCTGGCCATGCCCACCATACCACGCCCACAGAGTAGGTAGTAAAAAAAAAGAATCCCACCACTGGTTATACTGTTGAATAAACTGGATGAGTTTATAAACTGTGTGGGTTTATAAAGTTATCTTGTTACTTCGTGGCTGCTCTTTTGGAATGATTTTAACGTCTCTAAACAGCTTCAGTTCTTCCTTGTTTTTCAGGTGAGGATCTAAACAAGGACCATTTGCCCTAGGAATTCGAATGGCATTCTTGCAAATAATGTCCCTGTTTGTTTTGGGTCAAGATTTTGTTCCTTATCTTTCAGCACAATGTCCAAATAATGGCCTGGATTAACTAGAAGTGAGGACCACCACCCTTAAGCCATTGTTTGTTGAAGCCTGTAACTTGGTTGCTTACTAAAAGCATGCTCTAAGAAGAATGAGGTTGTAATGAAAGGTAATCACTCATTCCTGCAAGCGCTTGTTTTTCCAGTACTGTGGAGAAGAAATGCCAGCCAGAAGAAAAGAGCAAAGGTCATTGTTACTGCAAGAAGCAAACTTACCTATGGCCTGGATGGGTGTTGCTTTCTATGCAGAAGCTGACAGCTTTCTTGAACAGCACAGCGAGTCCAAGTGTTCTGTGAAATAAGCTTGGAGTCGGAGAGTCACTGCAAAGCAGTAGCTAAAGCAGGCATTTCCAAACTGGTGCCCTCCAGCCAGTGATGGGCATCAGCAGGTTCGCACCAGTTCGCCAGAACCGGCAGCAGAAATTCTGGCTGCCCCCACCCATCCAACTTTTGAAATAAAATAGTCCTAATTTGGGTGCAATGCAGGGCTTTCCTCCTGGCCACGCCCACCATACCACGCCCACCATGTGGTAGCAAAAAAATTTTTTAGCCCTTACTGCCCTTTTTTGAGCCCTTACTGTCTCCAGCCATGTTGGATTACATTACCCATCATTCTCAACCAGCCCAGTTCTGAAGAAAATCTCCTCACCAATCCCTTTAGCATCAATCTTTTCTCTGGAGATGTCATAATCAGTTGTGTTGTGAGGAGAAGTAGGTGGTAGCTGAATAACCTTGTTGAAGGTCTATTGCAGTGATGGAGAACATTGACACTCCAGGTGTTCTTGGACTTCAATTACCAGAAGTCCAAGTCAGCACTCCTTGAAGTTCAACACACCTGGAGTGCTAAGGTTCACCATTACTGGTCTATTGGGTCTCATGCGTTGAGTAACCTCAGATGACCATGAGATACAAACAGTGGTAGCTAATGTCTGTTGTAGCTGCTAAGGCAGATGGTGTAAGAAACCAAGAGGGTGTAAAGTTGAGGGTGAATGTAGGTATTCATACACACAGAGTCATTCTCTCTAGCAGATAAACAAAGGCAGGGAAGGATTCTTCTTCTTCAGGTGCCATATCCATTCCAGATATTGGCTATCATCATGGCGATAGTCTTCCTGTTCTTAACTCCTCGGAACAGTTCTTCTGAGGACACGCCACACCAATCTCTCAGGTTCCTCAGCC
Organism: Furcifer pardalis; assembly: GCA_030440675.1. NCBI lineage: Eukaryota > Metazoa > Chordata > Lepidosauria > Squamata > Chamaeleonidae > Furcifer > Furcifer pardalis. The sequence continues at coordinate 54,636,170 of CP126891.1, forward strand.
ATGAAGTCAGTCTCCAGGGCTTCTCTTTCTGGGGATTTTTCCTTGCAGAGAGAGTTGGAGTATTCTATACATTATGTTGTTCCTCATGATATGGCCCTTGTCCAGCCTAGCTTAGGATGTTGTGTTTATATTTTTTATGTTCTTGTTATGCTGGTCATGGACCATAAACAAATAAATGTAAAGTAATAAAAGTAAAGTACATTATGTTGTTCCTCATGATATGGCCAATGTATTATTTATTTATTTATTTATTTATTTAGATTTATTATCCCACCCCAATCAGGCGAACCTGACTGTAGGCGGCTTACAGAAAATTCATAAATTAAAACCTTGAGGTTCAAAATTACTTAAAAGTCAATTAAAAAAGAATTAAACCATGAATTTACAAAAATGTAAAAGATTTAGAAAGGTTAAAAGGTTTAAAAAGTTTAAAAGAGTGAGGGAGGGGTGGCTGTCCCATCAGATCAGCCACCCAACATGGGACCCCATGTTCCTGGAGCCCCACACCTGGCCTGCCAGCCAGGTTTTTAGGCCCTTCCAAAAGGGCAGGAGCTCTGTCTGCAGACGTAACTCAGTTGGCAGGAGGTTCCAAAGGCCGGGGCGGCCACGGAGAAGGCCCTCTTTCTGGTGCTAGAGAGATGCGCCTCTCTAGCCGATGGAATGATAAGAGAGCCTCTCCGATCCGCCCTGGTGGGACGGACAGATGTCCTTGGGACGATGCGGTCTCTTAAGTATCCTGGCCCACTACCATGTAGGGCTTTAAAGGTAATAACTAGCACCTTGAATTGCACCCGGAGACATACTGGCAACCAGTGCAGCTCCTGAAGCAGCGGTGAGGCACGAGCATAACGCCCGCACCCCATCACTACCCGAGCAGCCGCATTCTGGACCAGCTGCAGCCTCCGAATGGTCACCAAGGGCAGCCCCATGTAGAGCCCCATGTAGGTATTCAAAATGTTTACATCTCAGGTGCTCAACAAGCAGTGAGAAGCCCAAGTGAAGTTGAGTTCCCTTTGGATGAAGTAACATTAGCCCTGTGGTAATGCTTTTTCCCTGGGAAGGTTTTTCTTTTGTGATGATCTGCCTCAGATATCCTTTGTCTTCCAAGCACCTTGACTAAGAGGTATTGGGATGTGTGTGTGTGGGTAGGGTGAGGATAGAAAGGAGCCAGACAAATTGCCTTTGAATTTAAATCATTTTTAAACCCATCTCATTTGTCACTGGAGTTTCTGCCTAGTTTTCTTCAGCAAAAGGTTTTAAGACAGCTTTGCACAGAGGAAATGCAATGATGAAATTGGCATTGTATTGTGAAGGCCGGCATTGGAAAGGAAGGTCCAGTCCTTTTGTTAAGTTCCTGATGATCAATCATTAAGTTGGCCTAGAAAAACCACAGGGACAGAGACTTATTCATTCCAGTCAACATAGCCAAACATATGATAGTCTCCAGCAAAGACAATGATGCACTATGTGAATGTGCAGAGATACAGAATCTGGCTCATTTTCTGGTCTGCCGATTGCTACCAGAAACATGTACCGATAAAGATTTAATTTTGGCCAACAACAAAGCCAAGAAAGTGGCTTCATTTTGGCAGTCCAAAGTTTGATCTCTTAGCCTATCAATGGAAAGCAACCTATGTCATATTGGTTTCTCTTAAAGAATATAGTTGTCATGAGTTGATGGGCATGGAACTGATCAAGATTAAGATTTTTATTTAAACAAAAAAGTATATAACTTTTTCATGCTGTACGGCAGGGGTCCTCAGCCACCAAGCCACAAACTGTCATGAACCGGGCCGCGCAGAGGTGTGATGTTTGTGGTGGTGCTGGAAGCCTCAGTGTCAGCCTTCTGTCCTTGGCTCACTCTTGATGTGTCTGCCCGGTGGATAGAGCATGAGTGTGGCCCTCAGACACAGCAGATGGGCCTGTGGCCAGGGCCCTCCTCCACATTGCTTAACTGCTGTTGGGCTCTGCTCCCCATCTGTGTGCCATGTAATGCCTCACTGCCCAAGTCAGGTGGTGTGGCTGGCAGGTATCTTGGCCTCTCCTCCTTGTTTTTGGGCTGTAGTAGGGCTCCTCCACCCACCCGTGTGCAGTGTGCATTTTGTTGTATTTTGTTGTGCTCTTGCACATCCAGTCCCACTTACTTCACTTGCTGGTCCATAGAAAGGTTGTTTGGAATGAAACCGGTCCATAGTGCAGGAAAGGTTAGGAACCCCTGACCTACAGGACTGTTACTGACCTCTGGTAGCTTCTCCCAAACTTTATTTTCTTGGGCTTTGGCCAGCTATGTTCCTCTCAGAAAGCCAAATCTTTTCCACAGACTAAAAATACTTCTTAGCAAATGGAAATCACAAATTTCATTAGTGACACTGTGTAAACTTAAAAGCAGCAATCCAACCTTGGTTTCCATGGCTTCTGTGATAGAGTTCTCTATTCCGCCCAAAAACCCAATGTCCAACAGGCTGAACTTTCACTCGATATCAGTCTGCGGTGGGAAAAGATCAAGATCAAGAGCACCACTGCTGCCGCCACTCTCTCTCCCCCCCCCCCATGTTCTTCTACAAACAAGTCAACATCATCATCACTGCCATCATCTCCAAATTATCAAGAAAAGACAATAAAGCAGCTCCGTTCCTCATAACCAATCTGGCTCCTTTGTCTCTTTTCACACAGGGAGAGAAATCGGCAAAAACAAAATAACAAAGAGGTCATGGGCATTCTGAAGAATGAACGGGACCATCGAAGGGAATGGATACCTCCAAACCAGCTGAATGCCATTCTTTCATTCTTTTATTCTTGCAGACAATGCACTAGTTTGCTAGATGTAGTGACTCTTGGTCTGTTTAAGAAAGTTCTTTTTAATTTGTTCTTACACAGAGTATTTGGCTCAAACAAAGAAGACCAAAAGAATATCTGGAGTATTACTGGAACTGAATCAATAAATAAACTCAAAGGGGGTGAATAATGCAAAAGAGAGATAAACATTGTAGCCCTACCCCCACACCCCAACTCTGGGAACTCTAGTTTATACAGAAAGAGACTTCCAGAGTTAGCAAGTGTATCAGTCAGAGGCGTAGCTACCGCCGTATCTGCCGTATCAATTATACGGGGCCCCCGGGCTACGGGGGCCCCCAACGTGCGTAAGCAAAACAAATCTTTACCCTTCCTAGGGCCCCCCAAACAAATTTTTATACGGAGCCCTGCCAAGGCACGCTACTCTTCTGCTATCAGTCTTATGGGGCTATTATTCTGTCTAACATTTTACTCATCTCTCAGGCTGTTTAACTATGGATATGAATGGAAATAGGGTTTTCACAAGTGATAGATTTCTTGCCACAAATCCTTCAACAGAGTTCCTTTTTCTCATTCCTGGCATTTGAGCTAAGAGTCACATTTTGCCTCTTCTCCTTCTGACTGTATTTGCTTCCATTATTCTTTTCTAATTGCTGCTAAGTTCCTGACCATGATGCAGCCACATGGCTGAAAGATCCTCTCCTTTTAAAAATATTTTCAGACTTCTCCTTGTTGTTCCAACAAAAAGGAAAAAGAAGATTCCTGTACGTGCCTATCCTTATGGGGGTATCACAGGAAAAGATTTTTTGCCCAGTTAGATTTAGCAATCTCAGGTAACATCTACATGTGTAGTGTAGTTAAGTTAAGTTCAGTCTGTCTGAATAGTTCATTTGTAGAGCTAGTTTCTTTCTAACTCAAAATGTGTTAGTCTGAGAAAACTAGTAACACAGTACCCTCTTGCACCAACATTTGCTTGTGAGATGTTCCTTCTTGCTTTATTGCAACCAAGATGAAGTGAACTGATGAATTACATATATACATTGCCATTTACCTGACAACTTTATTTGAGTACAATCCTTCCAAGTAAACATTCTTTTTCCTTCTATTGAAGCTGTGCCTGAGTATTTTTTCCATTGGAAACATAGAGAAAAGAAAGGGGAATTGAGGAGGGCTTGCATTTCAAAGTATTCAGCTTTAATCCTTAGAGACTTGCTAGTTGTACCACTCTGACAAGATTATCCAATAGACCAAAAAAATGATAAGGCAAAGCAATCACACTTCTATGCCACCCCACAGTGCTTAGTGCACTCTCTAGGTGGTTCACAAGTTAATTAGCATTTTGTCACCAACATGCTGGGTACTCATTTTACCAACCTGGAAAGGATGGAAAGCTGATTCAATCTTGAGCTCTGGTCAGGACCAAACTCACAGTCTTTTGGTTGCAGGACAGCAGTTTAACCACTGCACCGCCAGGGCTCAGATGCCCAAATAATAACACAGTTTTGGCAATGTTCATATCAAATGGATTCTGCAGATACTGAGCAAATATTCAGTTACTCCACTGCTTTGCCTCTTTGCTGGCCATTCCTCTCTTACCCAACTGGCCACATGTTTTTGTTCCTTTTGGATGTTTATCTCCAGCTTCCTATTTAAAACAAAATTCAAGCATGAGTCACAACCTGTGGTGGATTGCCTTGTGGGTGTGTGCAGGGTGTGTGTGAGAGAGGGAGAGAGGCAGGGAAGCCAGTCTTGTGTGACCCTGCGCACGTCTCCTTTTTACTTGTGTAGAAAGAAATGCCTCCCAAACTCCAGATTGCAGGCCTAATTGTTTGCAGAGCACATTTTTGGCAATTGCGTCATGATAATGAGCAAGTTCTTCCAAGGGGAAGTTGTAGTCCAAAAGCATTGGTTACTGCCTGCCCCTCTCCTTTAGAGCAAAGAAGGCTGGCATCTGATCTTGTTCTTGCTTTATAAAGAAATGTTCTTAGGCCAATTTCTGGTCCTTTCTCAGCAGCCTAATGAATTGTAATTCAGGGGAAACAAAATGTTTTTTCCCATCTCCTGAGAAGTGAAAAGGATGCAAAATGTTTCAGCATGCAGGAATCTTTTTGTGCCGGACTGCTGTGAAAGAAACAGGAACAAGGGCAGAAATGAAAAGCAGGTAGTAGTAATCCTACACACAATGAGAACACCTGTTAATTCAGGTCTGTTCGAGAACGGCCTCTATTCAGATCACTTAAAAACTGAATGTGCTTATTCAACTAAGGTGCAGTAACAAGTGATCATCTTTCATCCAGATTCTACTGTGCTGACGATGAAATCACGCTGTTATGTTATGGAATGGTTATGAACATTTGAGCTACTACCATAGAAAGCAGAGGGCAAAAAAAGGTTCTGGAATCTGTTTGTGCCACTGCTTGTGCATTACATCCATGCCCCCCGCCTGGTTAGTTAAAACTACCAGGGTGGTGACAGGCAGATGGGTCGGAGTGATCATAAATTCTTCACTGTGGGAGGGGGTCTTTCCAGCAACACTAAAACATGCTTTGGTGTGCCCCCACCTGAAAATGCCATCACTTGATCCCCACAGTGCTTGCGAACTATCAGCCTGTATCCAACCTGCCCTTTTTGGATAAGGAGACCTTGGATGAAGCGGATTATCTGGACCCTTTTCAGTCAGGATTCAGGGCCGGGTATGGTACCGAGACTGCATTGGTGGTGCTGTTGGATGATCTCTGGTGAGAGTGGGATGGTGATTGCAGCCATAAAATAAAAAGGCGACTGATTCTTGGGAGGCAAGCGATGAGAAGCCTCGGGAGCATAATGAAAAGTAGAGACATCACATTGCAAACAAAAATTTGTCTAGTCAAAGCAATAGTATTCCCGGTGGCAATGTATCGTTGTGAGAGCTGGACCATTAGGAAAGCTGAGCACAGAAGAATAGATGCCTTTGAGATGTGATGCTGGAGGAGAGTTTTGAAAGTCCCCTGGACAGCGAGGAGAACAAATACTGTAGGTCAATCTTAGAAGAAATCAACCCTGACTGCTCCCTAGAAGGTCAAATAGTAAAGATGAAGCTAAAGTACTTTGGACATCAAATGAAAAGAGAGGATTCACTTGAGAAAGCCTTGATACTGGGAAAGGTGCAGGGCAAAAGAAAAAGGGGGTGACCAAAAATGAGATGGCTAGATGACATTGTAGAGGCAATGGGCACAGAATTGAGCGAGTTGAGGAGGATGGTGGAGAACAGAAGTGCCTGGTAGACAGTGGTCCATGGGGTCGCAAAGGATCGGAATTGACTGTGCGACTGAACAACAAAAAGGTTTCAATGGTTTCTCAACTGCATACTTTATTGAAACACAAGATAAAAATACCAACAACTTTTAAGAATATCAGAACCTGGACCCGTGGGTGACAAACCATTTTGTTCTTCTCAAAGCCATGCTGAAGAAGAAGAATCCCTCAAAGGATTTAATTGTTCCCATTCCACCACCTTTGGGTGCTCCTGTCCTGACCCAAATGCACAGATGTCATCTTGTAAGCTTTTCTAAAGCAGCTCCATTTCCCATCCAGAATACCAATAAGGAATTATATCCAGAAGATAATTACTGTGGTGTTGTTTTTAAAGGGGTATATTCTTGGCCTGTGAAAGGCTGCAGAAATGACCTTGAGAGCCCGCAACATCCAGGTCAGTGCTTGAATTGCCACAAATGCCTTGCTGTGTTTTATTTTCGGTACCTCCCCAAAAAAGCCAGATTTAGTAGAGGCAGATTTCTGGGACTAGATCGTCATATTTTAAAATTGTAAGCCAAGGATGAAAAACCAGGACAGAGGTTGCCTCATCCAGACTGGTGACCCTGCAAGGAACCATTGCATGCATCATTGGCAACCAGATACAAATCAAAAGGAATCGGTGCTTTATGGCAAGTTTTTAGAACTGACTTTGGTAGCTCAACACTTTCCCATTTTCACTCTGATACGATGTAAACTGCGTAATACTTGAGACAGGGGAATATTTTCCTTCTCTTTACTTAAGTCATTGTTGAAGTTCAGTAACTGCTCTGGTTCCCTTGCATGGCCAGTCTCCTGCTGGCTATAGAAAGCATTGCGTGGAAAAATTGCATAAACTTTGCATGACAGGCAGCAATCCAACTTGTGCATCTTTCCCACAATGTGGAGTTACATAGCGCAGGAGCCTGGTCCCTGTTCTGTAGTTTGCCATGCAGCACAGATGTGTGTGTGTGTTTTGTTTTACTTTACTTTGTCTTAAGGGACTACAGTGACTTTAGTGGATAAGATGCTGGATTTGATGACTGGAAGGAAGGCAAGTCTATAGTTCAAAAGCTCCTATTTCTGCCCCAGCTCCCGCTAACCTAGCAGTTCAAAAGCAAGAAATTGCAAGTAGATAAATAGGTACCACTTCAGCAGGGAAGGTAACACCATTCTGTGCACTCTGGCCTCTACTCATGCCTGCCAAATGATCACAGAAACATCTGGAGATGCAGACAGCACTGGTGCATTGACTGAAAATGGAGATGAGCACTGCACCCTAGAGTCAGACATGACTGGCTTTTGAGCAAGGAAGATTTTTACCTTTACCTTACTTAGTCTTAAACATTTATCATAAATTCAACCTGAAAGAAAAGTGCTGAACTTATATGTATTTTAAAGTGTCATCTTTGGAGATGATGGTGCTTCCACAGATCTTAAAGTTAATCACTATCCTAAGTCAGAATGCAGTTTTGTTAAGAGCTGTGTTTCTTCCTTCACCTCCAGTATCTTGTTCAACACAGAGAATTGCTATTTTTCCTTTAAAAGAATGCAAGTCCAATTGAAAGGGGCAGGATTCTGTGCAGTGAGGAGTTGGAATGTGCTGATTGTTCTGATCAGAGCTGCTTGACAAACTACGGTTTGAGGCTGAATACCTGCCATCCATATTTCTGATGTGCTTTCTCAATACTTCAGTGCAGTGTTGCCCAAACTTTTTGGTCTGTGGCCCTAAGCATGCCTCTGGAACAGCTGAGTGGGCCAGACCATGCCCTCGGAACAGGGCATGTTTGCACATGCATGTCCATATTTACTTCCTGGCTTGGCGTGGATGCTTCTGTGCATGCACGAGCACAACCAAACCAGGAAGCAAATAGGGATGCTTCTGCGCAGCATGAGGATGTCTGCGCCAAATCAAGAAGTAAATGGGCATGGATCCACACATGCACAGAAGCATCTGTATTCACTTCCTGGTTTGGTGAGGGTGTTGTGGGCCTGATGAAATGGCTTCAGGGGCTGTATCCGGCTTGTGGGCCATAGTTTGGGTATGCCTGCTTCAGTGCATCTGGAATAAGTGGGTGGGGTTGGAGCAAATTCACTTGCAGATCTAATCCGTTCCCCCTGGCAGTTTCCAGTAAAGATGCCATCCATGTTTTCCTGAAATTGCTACAAGTTTGAAGGGGGTAGTAAAAAGTACAATATGGTTGTTTTTTTCCTCCTGGGATGGGATAAAATTCCAATAAAATAATTGATTTGGAAAATGAAATATAGCCCAGTTCCAGTTTGACAAACCCACTGTATTCAAGACATTAAGATAGAAAGCAGGGAGACGATATCTCGAGCCATTGTTCTGTAAATGGGGAGGGGAAGGCTTTTATACTGTCATTTTTCCTGACCCAGAGGAAAGCCTATCAATCAATGTGGGGTCCACATCCCACAAGGGAATTTCAATTCTCAGAAGTCTAAGTCAGTACATTGGCTGATCAGTGCTTTGGTGAATTGACTTAGGCTTCTGGGAATTGAAGTCCAAAAACCAATGGTTGGGAAGCACTGCTATAGAGCATGCCATTTTTATGGGGGTTGGCAGGGAATTTTGCTCCCCATTAAACATCTAAAGTAAAACCAGTGGATTTTAGTTGGAGAGGATATCAGGGGAAAGGTTACGATTATGAACATGTAAAGAAATTTTGGCAAATGGTTTTCAATAAGATAAATGAAGTAACCAGATTAAATGTAGAAGTGTACTGTATCTGTAAATAGCTCTCTTATCAGTATACCATATGGTTCAAGGTAACAGGTCAAGTAAAGAATTAATTTCAAATTTGTTAACAGCACCAAAGATTAATGAGAGCTAGGACATGGGAAACACGGTATGATTTTTCAATTAAATGAATGTTATAAAGAGGCTTGGAACACTGCTATTAATGAGAAAGTAACTTGTAATAGTAGAGTTAAGAGGGTTATTAAGGCAAGAAATTTTTAAAGATATGTGGAGAGAATTTATAGATTATGTTTTATTAAAGGGAAAAGGATTGAGACCTTCACAAGAACTGATACAATTCTGGAAACTTAATGAAGTTTCATAAAAATATCAAAAATGATTATAGTTCTGTTGATCCCAGTAGAGAGATTATCAAATTATTATATTGATGTTTGTGTTGGTAGCTTATAATCTTTTAAAGTTATTATATTTTGTTTTATGTTTATAAAATAACATTAAAAACATGATCTTTCTCTGTGGATCCTGTAGGAATTCTACAACCTTAGCTGGGTGCTTGTGCTGCCTGTTTTCTAAGGGCCAGCTTTGAGTAGCAGCACCAAAGCTTGGAAATTATCTGGCAAGGGACTGCAGTTCCCAGAATCCACTGACAGATTGAAGTTGTAGTACCTCAAAGATGCTCTCTGAAGCTTTGAAGAAGTACAGTTGGTGATTCCAGATTCTGGCTTGATAGTGCTTTAGGCATACAATGGACTGCAAAGGTCAGGAACCCCCTTTCCCTAGAAGCACATGGTTGGGTGACCATACTGTGAAGTAAGTAAATTTGCTTTGTATATTCTATAAAAATGGGGATGGCCCATAAGGCCTGTCTAAAATCTCCTAAGTGGGCTACTTGCAGTAGCCCTGCTGACTTTGATGGTCTTTTTTAGCCATACTTGAGAAAGGAGAGCCTGATCAGCTACCTTAATTTACTGTCTTAATTGCACAATGTTGATCTAATGATGAGAGTGGCAGTGGTGAAGAAGAAGAAGAAGAAGAAGAAGAAGAAGAAGAAGAAGAAGAAGAAGAAGAAGAAGAAGAAGAAGAAGAAGAAGAAGAAGAAGAAGAAGAAGAAGAAGAAGAAGAAGAAGAAGTTTCAGATTTTAAGATAAAAGATTGTCTGGGGAGAAGACACAACATTGAGTACAAATCAGTGGTGGGCTTCAGTAGGTTTGCACTAGTTCGCCAGAACTGGTAGCAGAAATTCTGGCTGGCCCTGCCCATCCAAGTTTTGAAATAAAGTACAGTAGTCCTAAATCAGGTGTAACGCAGGGGTTTCCTTTGGCCACGCCCACCATACCATGCCCACAGAGCAGGTAGTAAAAAAAATTGAATCCCGCCACTGATCCAAATATTGTCACCATAAGCTTTACATTTTAGACTGATGGTGTGATCACAGAAGAAAATAGAGAGCAATTTAGATTGCTTGGGGAATGGTCAAGTGTGATCTGTTTCTTAGAGATCACATAACACATGGGGAAATGCACCAATACCAATCCATACCCATGTTGAACATTGTGGGTTCAGCTATAGGTCTCCTACTTCAGGGAGTGGGGCTGGAGTGATTCTCAGTCAGTCATAAGGGTCGCTTTAAAGAAAACTACTCCCTTTAATACAATCCTTTCAAGTGACAGCCTTTGCAGCTGACTGATCACACCCTAAAATTGGAAAAACTGTCTTTTTGAACTGCTTTGCTCCAGATCTTCTTCTTCCACTCCACCCACCCTTGCTAACATCGCCTACTGTGCTTTTTAATATTGTTCAATCACACAGTCAAGTCCAACCGTTTGTGACCCCATGGACCACCACATGCCAGTTCCTCTGTTATCCGCCATTCTCTGGAGTCTCCCTAGATCTATATCCACTGTGTCAAGAATGTTGTTTAACCATCTCATTCTCTGCAGCCCCTTCTCCTTTTGCCGTTGATCTTTCCTGGCATCAGGGCCTTCTCCAGTGAGTCCTTTCTTCTCATTGGGTGTCCAAAGTACTTGAGCTTTAACTTATTTATTTATTGCATTTTTTTAATATTGCCAGTTTGGGAAATTTCCCACTCTCCCTCCAAGGAGCAGTTGATTTTCTTCAGGATTGACTGATTTTATCTCCTTGCAATCCAGGGGACTCTCAAGAGTCTTCTCCAACACCACAGTTTGAAGGTGTCTATTCTTCTGTGCTCAGCCTTTCTTAGGATCCAGTTTTCACAGCCATACATTGCTCCTGGGAAGACCATTGCCTTAGCTATGTGGACGTTTGTTTCCAGTGTGATGTGCCTACTCTTTGTTATGCTGCCTAGGTTTTCCATAGCTTGCCTTCCAAAGAGTCAGTGTCTTTTTATTTCATGGCTGCACTCACCTTCTGCAGTGATCTCTGATCCCAAGAAGGCAAAGTTTCACACTGCTTCCATTTCTTCCCTTTTTATTTGCCAGGGAGTGATGGGGCCGGATGCCATGATCTTGGGGGGGGGGGGGGGGTTATGTTGAGTTTCAAGCCAGCTTTTTCATTCTCCTCTTTCACTTCCATCAAGAGGTTCTTTAGGTCTTCTTCACTTTCTGCCACTAGGGTAGTGTCATCTGCGTATTGTGCTTTTTAATAATGTGCAATTTATTCTAAATGATGATGATTGCTTTTCTTGTTCCAAACATGTGGGAAAATTTTGTTTGCTCAGTTTCTGCTTCTTATAGACTCTGTAGCCCTGCCAGGGAAAGAAATCTTAAAAATCTTACTCAGATGCATGCAAATGTTCTGTAAATAGAGCTTTCTTTATTATAAGCTACAAAAAGAAACAATTTCATTTTCCTTTCAACAATGCTTCCTAATCATATTTTTTCCTGAATAGTGCATCGTGGGAGTAGGGAGAAATGACTTTGCAAATTGTACAAATCTCTCATACATTATGCTCATTAGCCAAGAACTAAAATTATATAAGCAAACTGAACAAGAATTTTGATCATCAAAGTCGCCTGCTCTGGCTCAATATTGACTTCTAATTAACTAGCAATTAGACCATAATTAGCTCTTTCCCCAGAATGGTAAGAAGGAGCTGTCTAGAATGAATTTCTTCTGTACTGTTTGCAATGCAGTCTCCTGTTCAAGTTTAAAAGATGGCTAGGAGAACAATCTTTTTGGCAGGCAGATCTTTGTGTGGTGGGGTGGTAAGAGGTGGCAATTTTAACAGTTTTTGCAATATACAGCAATTGAACAGGATCCAGGATCTCTACAAGTGATATGGTGACCAAAATATCCAAGAACAAAAATAAAGTAGTAATGTATTAAATGCCCTGATGAATTGTGGCCCATAGTTACCAAAAGGCGATATTGCTTTAAAAGTGGAGTCCCCACGCCTCTCTAAAGCCTAGTTTATTCAGTTGTCTCTTGGGAATGAATAAAAACTAAGTTTTCAAGCAATGGGATTTCTCCCATCCATTACTTGTAAAAATCCTAGTGGAAGAAAGGCGTCCAACCTTACAAAACTGAATGCGGGACAGTGGGGCGGGGCCAACGTCATGACGTCATGGACGGGGCCAATGTCACGACGTCATGACGTCATGGGCGGGGCCAACGTCATGATGTCATGATGTCATGGGCGGGGCCAAAAAATAAAGGAGCAAAAAATGGCTCCAATAAACTGCGCATGCGCAGAAACTCAATCTGACGCATGCGCAATGCATCAGATTGAGTTTCTGCGCATGCGCAGTTTATTGGAGCCATTTTTTGCTCCTTTATTTTTTAAAAATGGCTGCTGCCGGAGCGAAGTCGGGACATCCGGGACGGCTTGGGGGAATTCCGTGACAATTTTCCTAAAAATGGTAAGTTGGGATTCCCCAGCCCAAATCGGGACTGTCCCGCAGAATCCGGGACGGTTGGCCGCCATTTATGGCCACCATTTAAAGGCACAAGAGAAGGACTGAAAACAGGGACAGAGAAGTAGGATTATTGATTGGTGAGAATGAATATAGATGTTTAGATGTATTTATTTATCTCATGATGAACTTCAGTTGTCTACATTAATGTTGATATATACAGTAAGCACAAATTGTCCATCTCAAGTTCCTAGCTAGAGTTCCACGTCCAGGTTTGAAAGCCATTGAAAATTTGAAGGGTTTCATTTGTGACACTACGCGTCCTCCAATGTGCCTCCAAACGTGCGTAAAGGACACCTAAATATAATGTGGTCCATGGTTTGGTCTTTTTCTACACAGTCACATTGGGGAGAGGACTTCCATCCCCATGTGAACAGAGTGGCTTTGCATCTACCACAGCCAGTCCTCACTGGCTGACAGCAGAAATCAAATACATCCATCTGTTGGATACCCATCACAGAGGCTTAAATATTAACCAAGGGTTTCTGGGACATTATCTAATTGGATACACAGATTCCTATATGCTGTTAGATATTTTATATACCGTACTATATTTTTGTGTATTATGCCACCTTTACTAGCTTTCCTACAAATTCTCTTTTACAACATGACCACAACAGGATGTGCCCACACAAGTAAGAGGTTAAACCAGTAAGAGGTTAAACTCATTAGCATATGCTTTGCTTGGCAACTTCACACTTTTAAGATTGAAAGGGGAACAGTTAAAACTAATCTAAATAATCATTTGTTACTGCTAGCTGTAGGAAGCTGTATTGATATGCATGCTTGTATTTTATTCTGCTTGATTACTCTGTTACCTGAAAAATCAGGACATGGTCCGTTTCCTGGTGGAGAAGTGATTAACCCCAAAAACTGACACCGAGGCATGATTTTAATCAGAACAAACATTGGTTTATTGGTATTAAATGGAATTCTAATTCATAGTGGCCATTCTATGAGAAAGAAGTCCCATACATCACCTGTTCTGGCAAAAATCACACCCACGTGAACCCATTCCATGCTATTTTAGGAATGAGCTGCTTCTCTCCTGCTCCCAAACATTTTTATACAGTTTTCCTGGTCAACAATTAATCCTGGATTAGTGATGGCCGTTGCAAATGCTGTTTTACTAAAAGGGGGCAGCTAAATGAGTCTTTACACTTCTTAATTAAACAGTACAAAAGTAATTTCCGAAGTTACACATTGACATTTTTACAAATACAAAGGTTAATGGCGAAATGCTGTAAAAGTCTTTGTTTGCTGGATGAGGAAATCTCCTTTAGGCAAGCTCTGATACAAAGTGTCCCCTTATAGTCAATTTGCAGTCTGTAAATTGTCACATTGTTTCCTTTCTGAATCTGTGAATGAATGAAAGGCTAGTTGCATAGTAGAAAGCCAGGCGCGCTTTAGCCAATGGGGAGCTGGTCTTCGGCATACTCCTCCAATGGCAGGGCTCGGTTTGTAGAAGGCGGGAGGCTCTTGGTGTCAATTTGAGGTGAGGCTCCATTGAGCTGTCAGATATCTGCTGTTGTTTGCAGGCTAGGAAATTGCTGTGGAGCTTTGACAAAGGATAGATAAAGGGAGAGATTAGCGCCATTGTTTCCAGCCGATCCTCAGCTGGGTGACTCATTGGAACTCTTGGAGAAGAAAAACCAGTTCTTAATCTACTGTAATTGCTTACATTCTTGGTAGGTGACTGCTGGGACTCCACTTTTAATCAAGTCCATTTGCAAAGGTTTTCAGATAGATTTTGATATCAAGCTCCGAATAAATTAAACTTTATATTGCTGTATATTAAGCTCTGGTTTTTCCCTCCAAGGTTGCGATGTTTTCTCCAGGTATTTTACACCTTGGCCTGTGTATACAGTGATTCTCTGGTTGTAACTTTATTTAAAACAAATTAAATGAAACAGTGATGTTTGATCTTAAAATTCAGGTAACAATTCTTTACCTCATTGCTTGTTATTCATTTGCTTTCTGATATCTTGACCCCCTGCATCTGGTGTATATAAATCATGCCTGGAAATTTCGTTCCTTTGTCTGAAGAAGTGGACTTGATCCACAAAAGCTCACAATAAAAATATAGCAGTTAGTCTTTATAGTGCTGCAGTGTTTTTGTTTTTATTCTTTTGTTTTCTGACATGCCTGAACCGCAGACTGATATGGCTACTATTCCAAAAAGTCCTCACTCTGTTCAGCATCCTCCACTGCTGTCTCAAAAGGGAAAATCTAGCTGGTCATTTACAGAGATTCTTGATTGTGTGATGATGGAGAATCAGAGATAGATATTTACCTTAGATGAAAATCAAGCAGAAGAGAGGACATAGTTCTCGGTTATCAAGCAAGCTGAGAAGAGCTTATCTGGAAAAAAAAACCCTCTAGCAAACACTAAGGGGCACCTGTCATTTTTAAAAATCTCATCATCTTTTCAAACCTATCTTTAGATGTAGCTATAGAGAGGCAGGTAGATATCATCTGTTTAGATTTTAGTAGAAATGTCACTTCTAATAACAGAATCTAGGAGAATGCTAATAGTTTTCACAGCTTAGTTTACGGTTGACATAATTCTCTCCCACCAAACCAGGACAGCCACGTAATGTCATTGCATTCTTCAAACTGTGCATGCATTGGACGGGGCTGTCAGGGAGACCACAGCTCTAAGACCCCAGGGAATCCCCATCCAGGGTGGACAGCCTTCCTCAGTTTAAAATAAACTGTAGTCAAGAGGTTTTTCCCCATCCTTCCCCCCACTTGGCATCTGTATCTGTATTTCCATCGGTTTTTAGCTGTTTTATCTGGTTTAGTGTTTTAAATTTTTATGAATTATTATGAACTTTTAAGGTTTTTATATATTGTTATGACCATTACCTATGACGGTAATGTGTAAGCCGCCCAGAGTCGGGTCTTCCCGATTGGGGCGGGATATTAAATGCGAATAATAAATAAATAAATAAAATGTGATTCTTCTTGCAAAAGACTATTCTTGATAGTTCTATTTTTATTTTATTTTTAATAAAATTTCTTGGGCCACTATTGAAACCACCCTTCCTCCCCCTGAGGTCACCCCATTCTCCCCTTCACACACACACACACACACCACTGAAATAGACTCACCCTCAAACCCCACACAAGAATCTCTTGGAAGAAAGTTCAAAGAGGGGCCCAGTATGTCAATGCAGTCTGTGGTGCCTCCGTTTCCCTCTGGAAGGAGAAAAGCAGAAGATGGGAAGGGACTTATTTTGGAGGAGGACTTGTGTGATGGAGGACTTTTCACTTTCTGTCCACCCTGTTCTCTTCCTCTCTAGGAATACTGACCCTATGCAATTAACCCTTTGTGGTGACGTGAAGAAGGAATTATCTGTCCCAGTGTATGGTGGAGGTTTGGCTTCTTAGATATGGGTATTTCTTGCTCCCTCCTGGCTTTCAAGGAAAAGGGCTGAGGATGACTCCTTGTCCCCCCAAATTCAAGGTGAGCCTATGAATTTTTGCAAAGAGTTATTTCACTGCCTCTGTGTCTTTCTTTCAATTGTCTCACCTGGCAGGCTTCTTAGGGTTCTGTTTTGCCTTTGCCCATTTTCAAGCAGGATAACAAAAAGAAAGTCAGGGAGGCAAAAATCCCTTGTTGTGGGGTGATCTTGCTTCCTTTGTTCAAATTTAAAAACCCAGGACTTTTACATGTTTTTTCTTGAACCGGCCAGGAGAGCATGAATCTGGGAAAATCCTGGGAAACCGGGACAAATGGCAACCCTAGCTTAGCTTGGTCTACAACCAAAGCTAACAGATAAAACTACAGTTGAATCTGGAACTAAAGAAAGTTGTACAGCAAATGACTGCAGCAAGGTAATTGTTAAAATGCTGTTTTGTTTCTACAATTAAAAAGGGAGAGAGAAGGCAATGGGATAATTACAGAATGCAGGGGCTTAACATTCTTAAAAGGATGAATAGAAGGAAGATAAGAGAAAGCTAATTAATTGCTTCCTTTTTTAAAAAAATCATACTTTATTTTATGCTTACATTTGATCAGCCATTGTGAGACTGTTTTGTCAGAAATACTTCTGCAGAGAAAACCTCTTCTGTTGGGTACAGTGTCTTCATCCCAAGGTCTTGGGAGAGTCTGATAGCAACTTGGACCGTTTGAATTGTACTCCGGGGCACTGGGCCAATTTCTTAGCCTTCAAGTTGGGCAAAGTGCAAATCTGCAAATATTGTTGGGCTGCACTGCCCATAAAATCAACAGTAAGGAATGCAGGGAGTATATATATATAAAGCTATTTGCTTATTGTCTCAAGACAGGATGGAGGAAAATTTCCTTTAGACAATCTTATATTTGTTTATAGACTCTTATCTGATCCTCCCTGCTCCTACAAGACATGGATGTTACCAATTTCTGTGCATGCTTACCCAAAAGTAGTCTCAACACAATTTATGATCCAATAAGATTCTGCCAGAGTACAGTCACTGTTTTCTTTCTTTCTCATCAGAACTGATGCTGATCCTAGCCAGAGGTCAGGTAAATCAGGTATGCAATTATGCAGAATACCAGCAGGGGATCTTTTTCATGCATTTCCTAATAAGCATGATATCTGAACCACATAATTAATCCTTGGCCATTGTATAACATAAACAGAAGTGTCATGTTTGCTTTGACACAATGATAATTCTCTGTAACTAGAACAGTGCAATGCTTTGACCTTTTTACACAAATACGTCTCTTGTCACAGCAAAGAGAGTTCCTTTCTCAAAAAAACAAAGGTGTATGAGAGACAGCTGAAGAAAAGTGAGAGTCCCTTTTTTTCTTAATAATTCTGTGTTTAGCTCATGACCTATTTTGCCAAGCCTAGCTGAACATTTTCTTTGCCTACTCTGATGGGTTATCCAAGAACCAGAATGTCTGTCACAATTCTTCTCAGTAGAGATCTGCCCAGTGCTGGGGATGGGCTGGTTTGGACCGGTACTCCAGAACCGGTAGCAACAATTCTGGGTGGTCTCCCGGAGGGAGTAGTAACTTTCCCGGGAGTCCACCCGGGACTGCTACTTTTTGTTTTTAGGTGACCTGTTCGGTCGCCTCTCCATCCAGGCACTTGCTTTGCAGAGGAGGGGAGAGAAGCCCTCCTCCCCTCTGCAAGGCAAGTGCCTAGATACCATCGCTTCAAGCGTTTGTCTTGCGGAGGGGGGCAAGGAAGCCCTCCCCCCTCTGCCAAGCAAGCGCCTGGAGTGCTAGGCTGCCTCCTTTAAGATGGGGCTGGCTGGGGGTGTCAGGCACCTCCAGCCACCCTGTACTGTATTTTTTTTTAACTTTGGCTCCACTCATGTCATTGGCTCTGCCCATGATGTCATGTCATTGGCTCTGCCCATGATGTCATGTCATTGGCTCCGCCCATGATGTCATGACATTGGCTCTGCCCATGATGTCAGCTCCGCCACAGTGTGGTAGTAAATTTTTTGGCTGCCCATCACTGGATCTCCCACTTGTGCTTTGTTTGTTTACTCCCAGAATTGTCCAAGGATTTCCCAGGTAGAATTCTGGGAGTTCCAGCTCACAGACCAACACCTATATTTCACTCACATGCACCACTGTGGGATGACAATACAGTACTCAGGTCCATGGTTTCTGTATTTTAGCTCCTGACCCATGAATTCAAGTTCCATCACTCACTGGTTTCCTGCAACCATCCATTATATGATCAATCCACTGTGTGTCACATATGAATGAAAGTTTCCTTGAACTATAGCTGCTTACACATTTGGAAACACTCAGACTGATACACCTATGATACACAGCATGTCTTTTATCTGAGCGTATCTCTTCTTCTACTACTACTACTTTATTTAATCAAACTTATATACCGTCCTCCTCAAAAAGTCCCAGGACAGCTAACAAAGCTTTAAAAAGACACATAAAACAAAATATAAAATCAAGATTAAAATATTAAAAGAGATTAAAACTAAACAGAGTTAAAAGATTAAAAATGCATACATTGAGAGAGGGAGGGGTCAGATGAGCCAACAAGCTGAAGTAACTGTCTGGCCAAAACCCCTTACCTGTCCCGCCAATCAGGTCTTAACCCCCTTTCTAAAGGGCAGCAACTCTGACTGGAAACGTAGCTCAATTGGCAGGAAGTTCCATAGGTCTGGGGCAGACACAGAGAAGACCCTCCTTCTACTGCTAGAGAGGTGCGCCTCTCTAGCCAATGATACAACCAGAGAGCCACTCCGGTCCACTCTGGTGGGATGGACAGATATTCTTAGGGCGGTCCGGTCTCTTAAGTACCCTGGCCCACTACTATGTTGGGCTTTAAAGGTAATAGCCAGCATCTTGAATTGCACCTGGAGGCATACTGGCAATCAGTGCAGCTCCCACAGCAATGGTGAGGTGCAATCATAATGCCTGTACCCCATCATGATGACCCGAGCAGCTGCATTCTGTACCAGTTGCAGCCTCCTAATGGTCACCAAGGGCAGCCCCATGTAGAGAGCATTACAATAATCAAGTCTGGAGGTGACCAAAGCATGTGTGATCATGAACAAGGCGTCCCGGTCTAGGAGCGGGTGTAACTGGCGCATAACACGAAGTTGTGCAAAAAGCTCTCCTGGCCATGACTGCCACCTGCTCTTCGAGCAGGAGTCATGAATCCAAGAGGATCATCAGATTACGCACCAGGTCTGTTTGCCCCAAAACTGCCCCATCCAGAAATAAACATGATAGCTCCCGAGTTAGTGCAGGACCCCTAACTCACAACTACTCTGTCTTGTCAGGATTCAGCTGTAGCCCGTTGTCCCCCATCCAGACCCTCACAGCCTCCAGGCACCTGGAAAGGATTTCCACTGCATCGCTATGGTCCCCACGGGCCGAGATATACAGCTGGGTATCATCAGCATATTGATGATACCTCACCCGGTGGGAACGGATGATCTCACCCAGCAGTTTCATGTAGATGTTAAATAGCAGAGGCGAGAGCACCAGGCCTTGAGGCACCCCATATTAGAGTGGCCGAGGGCTGGACCTCTCGCTCTCCAACCACACCGACTGGGTCCGGCCCCTCAGAAATGAGGAAAACCAGGACCACACAGTGCCCTTGATCCCCAATCATCAGAGCCTTTCCAGAAGGATACTTTGGTCAACGGTATCGAAAGCTGCTGAGAGGTCAAGAAGAGCCAGGACAGATGGATGTCTACCCTCCCACTCTCTCCAGAGATCATCCACAAGAGCAACCAATGTAGTTTCGGTACCATATCTGGGCCTGAATCCTGACTGGAAGGGATCCAGATAATCTGCTTACAGGATCTCCTGTAACTGTCGTGCCACTGCCTTCTCCAAAACCTTGCTCAAAAATGGAAGGTTAGAGACAGGCCAGTAGTTGGTCATAACCGTAGGGTTGAGGGATGGCTTCTTTAGGAGGGGGCGTACTAGAGCATGTTTTAAAGTAGAAGGGAAAAAACCTCCCAAAGTGAGGAATTAATATTAGCCACAACCCAACCACCTGTCAAGGTAGCCAAGGAAACACCCCTCTCTATCCTGGACCTTTGATTAATGAATGTATGCAAAAAAAAAAAAAGATCAGAAAGAAGATGAGTTTCTCCTAGGCATGAGGAGGACTTTACAGGGTTCTTCACTCATCAGTTTCCCATTCCTGAAAAGTCAAGACCAGATACCTCAAGGCACTTGTACATGTGATGTCACTGAAGTGGGCCATTGTGTAAATATTGCAAAACAAGAGGTATCCGTCAATATGTGTGTGTCTGAATATGAAACAGGCCTGGGGGTTGGTGGCATTATCTCTTTAGCCAATGTTTTGGGCTCAGCAAACATGCAAATACCTTTGTGTTGAGCTAGTGAGCTTGACACTGTTCAGAAATTGGAAGAGTTGAGTGCCCAGACATTAAAGCCACAATATATAATAAAACTGAGCTCTCTCGTCCTCTATCACTGCTCAACCTGAGTCTTCTCCTTCTCTGGAGGCCCCGAATAATATATCTATTCTCTGTGGCTACAGCTAAAAACAAAAAACCAAAAGCTTAGAAGCTTCCCCTGCCTCCAAACGACTGTTAGCTCTCTGCTTGCTGTCTCCTTTTTATTCCTCTCCTGTGCTCTACTATGAGTCAACAAACAGACATCTAAGAGTAGGCAACTCTAGAGACTTGCTATAGCTAGTTTTCTTCATAGCCCACAAAGAATGGGAGGTCTCACTGCTTTCAAGAAAAGATCTCAGATCTTATGCCAATTGTTTCTTCTGTTGTATGAGAAGACCTTTTCTATACCCTCTGGAAATAAAAGCAGACCTCACTTCATGCCAACGTCATTCTTGTAGATACTGGGGATTGGGTGGAATCTCATGAGAAGAAAAGGAGATGAATGAAAGTAATAGCTTGCTAGATGGATAACCGATCATCTCCCACTAGCTCAGTAGCTAGATAACAATATCCTCCTGGAGAAATAGGCCATCTGTATAGCTTTGGGCAAGCTTCATAGTTCTAGAGGGTCCCCGGAAGAAGGGAATAGTAAACCAGTTCTGAGTTCCTTGAAATCTCCAGGAGTCACCATAAGTCCAAATTGATTTGACAGTACATCATCACTATTAGTAGTAAACTAAGCTAAGATATGTGTCTCTGTGCATTAACTGATATGCTATTTGATATATGACTGTATGATCAAAGCCAAAGGTGGAGAACTTTGGCAAGTCTAGGTGGGAGAGATCACAAAGGTGTAGTCCCAGGGTTTGTTTACTATACTGTTAATTGAATAGTCACATGAACAAGTCAACTTTCCAGTTATGCAAGCTTGCAGAAACAAGGTTGGATTCTTGACTCACTATACAGTAATCAATAACAGAACCGTAACTGAATTGAACAGGGTCAGAAATCCACCAGGACCATGCAAGCAGCTGAAATCTTTGCTAGATAAGCAGGAGACCAAATAAAAACCTACTACAAATGATTAGCTAGCTCAAACCCAATTTTTTTCAACTACAACAATGTCTTTGCTTTGGAAAGCTTTCAAACACCCCTGGACCTTCAGGTGTGTGACTGCAATTAACATTTATTGTAGGACCCTTTGATCTCTCCTCCCTAACCTTTTAATAAGTTATAAAATGTGGTTACTGTTTAAGCTTTGTGACTGTGTTGCCTAATGAACCAAGTTAGGCGCTGAAAACAATTTCCAGATTCCTATCTAGCATCCTTGTTTTGCACCGCTTGAGAGTTAACCCTTTTGAG
Organism: Furcifer pardalis; assembly: GCA_030440675.1. NCBI lineage: Eukaryota > Metazoa > Chordata > Lepidosauria > Squamata > Chamaeleonidae > Furcifer > Furcifer pardalis. Next base: position 54,658,058 of record CP126891.1, read on the forward strand.
GGGAATATTAGATTTCCTTCGAAGCCTTGACAGTATGTTTCATACATATGAAACAATGCACATCATTTAAATATGCAGGTGTTTAAATATGCAGGGTTTGGAAAATGTGGACAGACTTGCTTTAGTTGTGGCGGGGGGGGGGGGAAGCATACAGACATGTCTCATTAGGAGACGTGCATAGACCAGTATGTAAATTATGAGAAATGTAAACAGAACATCTTGGTGTGTTTTTCTGCCCTGGAGAGTTGGGGAACGTACACACACAATCTTGAAACGAATACAGTATATGCAAATAATTGAACAGGACTGTGGGTGGGTTTTGGAGAAAAGCAATAAGATTAGGGTTGAGACATTTTTGCATCCCTGTTTGCCTAAGAATAGAGGGGCTCTGGTGGCTCAAGTGGTTAAGACGCTGAAGTCACTGACTGAAAGGTCGGAGTTTGATTCCCAGGTACTGCATGACAGAGTGAGCTCCCATTTCTGTCCCAGTTCCTGCCAACCTAGCAGTTCAAAAGTTAGAAATTGCAAGTTGACAAATAGGGACCACTTCAGTGGGAAGGTAAAACAGCATTCTGTGAACTCTGGTGTGGAGGCATGCCTGCCACATGTCCATGGAAACATCTGCAGACACAGACAGTGCTGGGGCTATAAACAGAGATGAGCACTGAACCCTAGAGTCAGACATGACTAGCTTTTGAGCAAGGGTGACATTTGCCTTTATCTTGTCTAAGAATGGGGCAAATCAACACATTTGCTTGCTATGTACCTGGTATTAATGCCCCACAGAACTCTTCGGACATATTTTCTGGTTTTATAGGCATACATTTCCACTTGAGAGTCTTGCTGAAGGAACTTGGCCTTGGATTCATATCTCACTGACCAAACAAGATTCAGCTACCACTGTGAGCAGTTTCTGTTCCTATAACAGCAATTCTCTCCCCTTTGCTTCAGGCAGCAATATATCTTGGGGAATCATGGAAAGGCAGCATATTGGAAGACCCACTTCTCTTTCCTAGCTGTGTTGAACTTTTTTACTGGAGTGGTTCCCAACCATAGTGACCCAGATGTCCTTGGACAATGTAAGTCTTAGATGGCACAGCCAGCAGTGAAGGTTTCTGGGTGATTTTTTCCAACATCCAATGACCCAAAGCTGGGAACCACTGTTTTACTGTAAGGTCTTCTGTTGTCTTGAAGGGGCTGTCCCTATCTTCCAGTAAGATCTGGATTGCAAACTTCAGCAGCAACAGCGGCAGCAGCAACAACAATAAGAATATCAATACCAACATCAAGCCATGCGTATAGTGACAGGATGCCTGAAACCTACACCAGTTGATAAAATATACACTTTGGTAGGTATCACTCCACCTAGGATCAGAATAGAAGTAGCAGCAGATACTGAGAGAATTAAGCAAGAGAATGACCCTCGACACCCTCTGAATGGATGTGAGCCTCAAGTCTGCCAGCTCAGATCCAGGAAGAGCTTTATGGAAAGAACAAACATTCTTGAGGGAACACAAGAACAAAACCAAATTAGAAGATGGAGGAAGGAGCTCACTGGACAAAGAACAGCATTATATAGCTGAAGATCTCAACCTCCCCTACATCATTTGGAGGACCTTAAATAGGCTGAGAGATGGAGTCCCTAAATGTAAGACCAATATGCTCAAATGGGGGTTGCTGGTGAACCACACACCGTCTGAATGTGGAGAGAAACAGAATCTGGCTCATTTATTGGTCTGTCAGTAGCTGCCAGAGGCATGCACCAATGAGGACTTGGGCTTGGGCAATGACAAAGTAAAGAAAGTGACTTCATTTTGGCAGTCCAGGGTTTGATCGGGACACAAAAGAAGAAGAAATACCAACATGAGTTATAGGAAGAACCTGGGAAAGTTACCTTTTTGGACCATAATTCTCTTTCCAGGTTGAAGGCAAGGCTTCTTGATGCACTCTAGGAGTTCTAGTCCAAAATTATATCCATTGCTCTGGTGAATTTCAAGACCAAAGGCTGCTGTAATATTTACTTTGAGAATTCCAAAACTCACCTTGTTCATTGTGTCTGTATGTAATCCAACAACAGTACAGTATTACCCACACTAGACTTTTGTTTTTACACTTAAATTGCTCAAATATATTTAGTCCCATTGTATAGGATTACTCTTGCAAAAAAAATCCTTCCCTTTCTATCTGAGAAATACGGGTGAGTGTTGTGTGAAAACTCTGCTGGAGGTCACAAATATTTGTGACCATCTCTAGTCCTTATTGATCCCTGCAGTCTGTCCCTTTCTTTGTTTTATAGAAGGGTTAGAAAGTTGCTTCTCAGTCTATTGTTTTTGTATACCATCAAGTGGCTTCTGACTTATGGTGACTCTCGTAGGGTTTTTGAGGTATGTGAGATGTTTGAGGAATTGTTCACCATTGCTATCTACCTCCAGTCAATTTCCATTTGAACCCAAATCCCTTGAGTCTGAGGTGGCAATCTATCCACTACACCATCCTGGTTCATTGATTGTGTTATTTCCTATCTAAATGACTTAAGCTGTTTGTATGTCCTAAGTAACTGTGCTCCCTAAAAAGCTCTGATTTTCCTATTTATTCTGCTCTGTCTATGTGACTGTTCTGGGAAACCTGAGACTTTGTTTACATGCCTAATCCTATTTTGATCCTTATTTTGAGGACAGAGTGGTTTGCAGATAGTAGTTTCAATTAATGCATTTAAACTTTTTCAATGTCAACAGCGTTTTAATATTGTAATTTGTTCAGTAGGGTTGTTTTTTAAGCTGTACCTGCATTTTTAACAGTGTTAAAAGCTAGCCTTTGGACCATAACTTTCAGTATCTCCAGCTCATGGAAAGGCTGCTTGGAGAGTGAAAGTTGTGCATGAAAGTTGAGATGAAAGTCAAAGAAATGATAGATAGATAGATAGATAGATAGATAGATAGATAGATAGATAGATAGATAGATAGATAGATAGAAGCAATTAAACAAAAATGGAAAGCTTCGCTTCACTTCCAGGCAAGTGGAAAGGAAACTTCCCATTTCTAATGATTGTTAAGTAACTTCAGCAGAGATTCAGCCAGTCAGCCACTTGAGAAGTATGAACCACTCTTTTTCTCTAGTCTACAGGAAAAAAAGATTGGCCTTGATTGTGCTAATCGAGATTCCTTGAGATGCCATGTGGTTGATCTTTGCACATGGGTGCAAGGATTGCCCCAAATTACTTATCACCTAAAAGCAGGGCGGTGATGGTTCAGTGGTTAAGACGCTTGGCTTGTAAGCTGGAAGGTTAGAAAGTCAGCAGTTTGAGACCTGGGTACTGCATGAAAAGGATTGAGCACCCGTCTCTGTCCCAGCTCTTGAGGACATGAAAGGAGCTTCATTTGGGTGTTCCCTGAGTAGTTTCTTCCACAAAAATCCTTTCAACCCAGAATAATTTCTGATATGAAATTATTATATACTTCAAAGCAACCCTGGTTACCATGATGAAAAACAATTCAGCCTTTGATAATGTGGCCATCTTGTGGCATTCCCAGCCTGTTAGTTAGATGGCCATATCCCAAATCAATAGCTTGAATCTTGCATTTGTTCCCAATGCATAATCAGCCAAGTTCATTTTGCAATATCTTGAAGCTGATCTGCATGCTCCAAGGAGTAACCCCCTCCCATTCCTGGAAGCACTTATGACAAAATGTATACTAATTTTCAGAGCTCATGATTCTGGAGAAATCCTGTCTGGATTCCTAGGAAGAAATAACGGATCCAATTATATACATACTGTATATAGAAGAGGGAACAGCTACTCTGAAAAGACCATCCATCTCACTCTTAGACATAATTTCCCTCCCAGGTTCTTTCAGTCTTGAGTGGATTTCTTGTTTGACCTGGATCAAAATAAATGTCAGCAAATTCTTGACTTTGCAAAATATTCAAGTTCTTTGAAAAGCTGCAGTGCTAGGCATTTTTTCTGGCCAGTTTTGAACTTCAGAATGGACTTTGGCTAATGGTTTATTTTGATCCCAAAACTCCTGTTCTTTAAATCCACTCCTTGAAAATTCTCACCATAAAACTGCCCCAGGAATTAGGAGAAGGATTTTAGGCAATACTGTACAGCTATCAGTGGATTTTTTTTAAAAAGGGGGGAGATAAGCCTTTGCAGATTATAAAAATTGCCAACTTGTTTTGTTTTAGGGCTCAAGAGGAGACTGGCTGTGTCCCTGACCCGTTTTCATGTCGGTGCTTAAAGGGTTACTGCAAGAAATGAGATTTTTTATGTATGGATTGATTCCCCTAAAGGAGTTAAGCGAATGGGACTAAAGAGAAATAAACACTTTATTGCCTGCAAGATGAACAGTGCTTTCATGTAGAATTCCAGTGAGAAATGTACAATGCTGCAGTTGGTGTTGAGAAAAAAGCAGAGAGACAATAAGCAGTGCATATGAATATAGCCACAGGTCTGTTGCATAGGGACAGACTCTGCTGTATGGTAAAGATTATGGCTATTGTTCTCAGCTATGACTTTAGTGTGTACAAATATTTCTAGAACTAATGGGTGTTGGTTGAATGAGTGAGAACAGGAGGGCAGTGCTTGCTTTAGAAAACCTGCTTATGGGAGAGTTATGAGAAATAAGGTTTCTTCATTTTGTAAATTAAATCTTAACTACTGAAAATTACTCGTGATGGGGCATAAAGAGCTTCAATAGACTGCAGCACTTGAAATGCTAGCATAATTTGGGGGTTGTTCAATTATGAAGCTTCCTAGCTGACTTTAAGCCAGTCATCATCCCTCGATTTAATCTATCTCCCAAATTAGAACCTGACAAAGCAGGGGACTGCAGTGGCTTAGTGGTTAAGATGCTGAACCTGACAAATGGAAGGCCAGTAGCTCAGCAGCTCAAGACCTGAGTGCTGCACAATAGAGTGAGCTCTTGTCTCTGTCCCAGCTCCTGCCACCCTAGCAGTTTGAAAGCAAAACATTGCAAGTAAATATACAGGTACCACTTCAGTGGGAAGGTAAACAGCATTCCGTTTAGTCATGCCTGCTACATGTCCATGAAAATGTCTGCAGACAGCTCTGGCACTTTGGTTATAAATGGAGATGAGCACTGAACCCTAGAGGCAGCTACAACTGGCTTTTGAATACAGACGACTTTTACATTTACTTTTCCTCACAAAGCGTCTCTCTCTCTGATGAACTGGCCCCAAACAACTCTGTCCTGCCAGGCCTGGGAGTTGCGGGTGCCTACCTTGAAGGAAGCTCGAAAGGTTTAAGCTAAGATTTGGGCCTTCTTAGTGGTGGCCCCAGCTCTTTGGAACATTCTTCCACCTCACTTTTCAGGCCCCCTCCCTCCAGATATTCTGTAAATTGGCTGAGGAAGTGCTTGCAAACATCCTGCTCCTGGGGTAATCTTTCCCTCCACTCACCATTATTTGACTTTTTTTCATCTTCACTATCATCAATTGTTGGGGTTATCTGTCATTCCAATGATTTATTTTTACATTCTTGTTCAATGCTTGGAATATAAATAGGCTAGATAAATAATAAATAGGTTTGTTGCAAGGGTAGCATGTGTATGCTTGAAAAATCATCTGTACTCCCTTTAGATGCCTAGGAATATAATGTGGGAAAATAAAGTAAACAAGTCAGTATATACATAGGGTGTCAAACAATGTACAGTATACACATTTTAGGAAAATTGTACTGCTTAAAATATATCAATAACAAAAGATGAATACAAGTCATGTTTGACTTCTTCAATTACAAGAGGTGTTCAAAGTAGTTACATTCCGACACTTCTCATTACTGCAAACTACTGTTGAGCAACGTTGGCCAAAGTGTTCACTTGTATTCCTGCACATGTTGTTTCAATTCCTTCCTGAAGTACCGCCAGTGTAGCTGATTTTCTACAGTACACCACATCCTTTAAGGTCCCCCATAGGTAGAGGTCAATAGGTTTTAAGTCAGGATAACATGGGGGGGGGGAGTCAACCACACCTCTTTGTCCTATTCAGTGTCCTAGCAAATAGCTTCCACCATTTTCTTTGGTAGTCCTACCTGTCACATGGTGACACTAGCATTCATTTTTCTGGCCAAATGCCATATTACACATTGCTACCATTATTCAATTCAACTGTGAAAAGTAAGACACAGGTAAAATCTCTTAAAATATGCATACATTTTTGAACCCTCTGTATGTGTGTTGTTGTTTTTGTCACATTTATGGCGAGGAGCACTTAAAGCAGGGGTTCCCAACCTAAGGCCTGTGGGCTGGATCTGATCTGTGGCACCATTTCATGTGACCCCCCAACCCTCCAAAGGCATTTGAGAAACAAAGTGCCTGCCACTTTGAAGCTGTTGAGACAAAATGGCCACCCCATCGTGCAGGAAGGGCAAAACACCATCCGGCCCTTGAAGCTGACTGAGAGAGCATGACCCGGTCACCGGCTTGAAAAGGTTGGGACCCCCTGATTTAAAGTCTCTCTTCCACTCTCTCTTCTCACTTACATGGTAAGTCACTCAATTAACTGCTCATCTGTTTGGCTCCTAGCAGACTAAGCATGGGTGGAATAGTTTATGAGGGTTACATTTTGTCAAGGGTGAAGAAGTTCAAATTATATTGTAACTCTTGCTGACATATATTCATAAAATGTTATTTCCCTGTTTTTATATGCTTCTCATTTAGATCTTGTGCAATATATGTTGAAGGTGGTTGTGCAATTAGCACATGACTTTTGGAAGTCAGAGAGAAGTGTGTCTGCTATGTCATAAGCCTAGGCTGCAGTCTCGTACACACTAACTTGAGAGTAAGTTCTGCTAAATGCAACAAGACATACATCTGAGCGGTAACATGCAGTATTTTGATTCGATAGCACCACTGGCTCAAAAATAAATGGCTAGCAGTCTTCTTGTGTGTCAGACATATAGATAGTGCTACCTATCTCTTTTTTTCCAAAGAGCGGGAACCTGTAGAAGAAATTATATTTGGGGAGATGATTTTGCTAAGACTAGAAATAGCAAGATTTTGTACAGAACATTTGTTCCACTTTTTAAAAAACTGACATGATCTGAGTACAGTACCTTTATTAGTGTTGGTTAATCTTTGCAAGGTGGTTCAGCTAGCGTGTAACCAAGGATTAAGGCTGAATACTTTGAAATCCAAGATCTCCTCAATTCCCCTTTTCTTTTCTCTTGGTTCAATGATTGAACAAATACTCAGGCACAGCTTTAACAGAAGGAAAGAAATGTTTACTTGCAAGGCTTTCGTTCAAATAAAGTTGTCAAGTAGATGGTAAAAAAATATAATACAGTAGTTCACTTTCCCTTAGTTGCAAAAAGAAAGAAGAAAAAATATTTCAAGCAAATGATGGTTGCAAGAGGATACTGAATTACCATCTTTCTGGGACCAACACATTAGGAATCAAAAAGTAGACTGAACCACTCAGACAGAACGACAGACAGACTGGACTACACAACACTGACATTCAGGGATCAGCATATATACAGTGGAAAGCAATTACTTTTGGAAGGAAGAAACATTTAGCTGGCTGGTTGGTTGTTTAGATTAAAAAATAGGCAATGACTTTGTTTGTCAGATGTTGGCCCTTCCCATCTCCATGTTAGTATGTTTGTTTTGCTGTAAGCTCAACCATTATGACCAGCTGAAAAGTTACATTATAACCAGCAAACAATACAAAATTCATCAGGCTTTATTTTCAGTTCTTCTTTTGCGTCCTGATCAAACCCTGGACTGCCAAAATGAAACCACTTTCTTGGCTTTGTTGTTGGCCAAACTTAAGTCCTCATCAGTGCATGTTTCTGGCAGTGAAGCAAAAAAAAGTGTGTGTGGATGGGTGTGTGTGTGCTAGGAGATGTGGCAGAAAAGGCCCAGAGGGAGCCATGCAGTGGTGGGCTAAAAAAAAATCATTACCTACTCTGTGGGTGTGGTATGGTGGGCGTGGCCAGGGGGAAAGCCCTGAATTGGACCCAAATTAGGACTACTTTATTTCAAAACTTGGATGGGCGATAGGGCCAGCCAGAATTTCTGCTACCGGTTCTGGCAAACTGGTGCGAATCTGCTGATGCCCACCACTGGAGCCATGGTATAATTTTACATAATATAGAAAATGTTGTTTCAAAACTAAGAATTCTTCTTTCTTTCTTGGTGTGTGATTCCTAGTACAGTATATGGGATGGGATTGTGGTACGCATGCATGAGGAATGCTGAGTGACAGCATTGTTTCGATCATCACTAAATAATACTTGAGCACTGCTGAAGGAAAATGTGGGAAATAAAACAATCTGGACTAAGCTATCTTTTCTCTAAACAATTTGAGCTATGCCTTTGGTATAAATGAACATAGAAGGAAGCCAGAAAGGATTAAATGATTTTTCACATGAAACAATTAGGTTACTCCACACAACTTGCAGCAACTCACTTGTGCCTTCTTCCTTTGCACACATAGAAGATGAGAGTCACAAACCTTTTGCCCTTATGTCTAAATCCCCAGCCTGACACTGAGTGAATGTATGTGTGTGCAACTGGGGTAGTGGTGGAGGACGAATTAAATGAGGATGAAACTTAGTGAGTATATCAGTTGTCCAGGATAGAAATCAAGATAGAAGAGTACAGCACCAAATAGGAACATTTTTAATAGCTGGGGGGAATAAGGTGTTAATTTTCCATAGTTGAGTTGTAAAATAAATGGATGTGAATGAGGCAATTTCTGTCAGAGACAGACAGAAAGTCAGACAGAGATAAATACTTTTTTTTAAAAAACTACACATGCATGCATGCACAGGCAGACACATGTGCACATGCACACCCGCACACACACATGCACACACACACACACACACACACACAAACAAACAATCTGGCCAGATGATCCTGCTATGGTAATAGAGTTTTTGGACTTCACTTTCCAGAAGCCTAAGTCAATTCCCCAAAGAACTGATCAGCCAATGTACTGACTTAGGCTTCAGGGAATTGAAATTCCCCTCTGGGGCTTGGGCCCTACATTGGGAACCACTGGAGCAGACCAGTGATGGTGAACCTTGGTACTCCAGATGTTTTTGAACTTCAATTTCCAGAAGCCCTGATCAGCAGGAGTACTGACTTGGGCTTCTGGTAATTGAAGTCCAGGAACATCTGGAGTGACAAGGTTCGCCATCACTGGAGTAGACTCTACTGCCAGTGACTCAGTGCCAATCGTCGGGCACAGGGGAGGGTCATGAAACTCTGGTTGAGCCATGAATGTCCTTGGAAGAACTGTTTTGAGGAGTTAAGAACAGGAAGATTTTTGCCATGATGATAGTCTAGATTTGGAAGAAGAATACACACACACACCATTTCCTTGAAAAGTGCATCCTTCCCCCTAGGTTGTGTAGTCCTGATCCTTGAGGGAGAATTTCTTTCATATTCTTTTGTCTCCTTTTGTCACTTTAGGTTGTAGCCTTCTTTAAGATTGTGGTATTTTTGGACTATGATCAGGTGTACTCTGGGCAATGGCTACTTTGTTTGCCTGCTAAACTTTCTCACACTAGGCCAGGGAAAAGAAACTACAGAATGAACTCCCCAAAGGTGACTTCAATTTGGCAGTTTAAAGTGTGACCTAGAGATGAAAGAAGAAGACTTTAGGTTGTGTAATTTGAGTTGTTCATTTCCTCCATGCTGTCTTCCCAGGTCTTGTTTGCCGACTGGATGCAGATTACTCAGTGCAATAGGTCAATTCTGGCTGCCACTGGGATGAACCAGTCTTACCTCATTCCTTCCAGATGTCACTTCTTAGAAAAGGTTTCATTACCAGTCTCTTGATTCCAGACTGGAGTGACTTGTTATGTTGGTCCATAGAAACGTGTGTGACCACACTTGAAATAATAGATTTTCTTGGGAAGGTTGGTTTGATGGTCTCTTATTTTGGTGTAGTAACAAGCTTCAGATGCTGAAGGAGGAATAAAATTCTCTGTTACCTTCCAGATTTTTGTATGGCTGGTCATTTGTTCTCATTAGAACCAAGTGATAAAGTGATATCAAGCCACTGTGATACACATATTGCCAATCTGTTGAGCAAAAAACTAAAAACAACAACTGGAAGATAGGGTGAAACAAGATGACCCAGGGGTGTAACACATTTGAGGCAACACATTGGCTTCAGTTGTATGGAAGAGATTCTTCTTCTATCCTACCTCAAAGGATTGTCAAGAAAGTACAGTTAAAGGGAACAAAACATTCTGAGCTCTGTGGAGTGCAGTACAAATGTGCAAACAGAACCTGTGGTGAAGATATATCTCCAATGCCTGGATCTAGGAGTCAAGGTTGGATGGGTGTGGGATAATGGGAATTGAAATCATGAGTGAGAGGTGATCAGAGTGTAGGGTGGTTCACCTGGAGAATAATAAGCCAGTGAAACCTAGGTTTGTTGTTGTTATGTGTAAGAGAATGATCTCCAAAATATCCTGTCCTCAACAACCTTGGTCAACAATTGTAAACTCAAATGTGCGCCTTCCTTTGGGGGGATCAATCAATCTCATATTTGCTCTTCCTCTTTTCCTGTGCCTGTAACTTTCCCTAGCATTATTTTCCTGCATTGTGCCTTAGGTTACAGGTGTCTGAATAGGTGCACAGAAACTTGTACTGTATTCACATTTCCACTTAACCTCAAAACTCTCTGTCAATCATTGACCTCTTCTCCCTCTATATGCACCTTTCTATTGCACTTCATGTGACTGATCCAAAGATAAAAGAAAGGGTGAGATTTTGATCTTGAGGAATGGCAAGATAACCATGTAATTGATTGTGATATTATAATGGATCTAACACCTGTGAAAATCTCATGCCAAAAATTGCATTTTTCTTCCCCTCCTAAACCCTATTATTACTCCAGATTGCAGGTTAGAATAACAGAATTGGTTCCAAACAACTTTACTATCACGCCTGACATCCCCCCCCCCCTTTCTGAAAAGCAAGCTTTTGTAAAACTTGCTTTTTAAAAAAAAAGGGGGGGGGAATGTCAGGCGTGATAGCAGAGACCCATGATGGTGAACCTTGGCGCTCCAGGTATTCTTGGACTTCAATTACCAGAAGCCCACGTCAGCACTTCTGCTGATCAGGGCTTCTGGGAACTGAAGTTCAAGAACAACTGGAGTGCCAAGGTTTGCCATCACTGGCATAGAGACCATTGCTGTGGTTTACAGGTGTGGGCTTGTTTTGCTTCCTGAAATAAGGTTCAGGCCATGCAAAGCAGAGCAGAAGCTTCTAATAAATATTAAGGCTTTTTAATGCTGGTTTTCTACCTCAGTACCCTCTTCATTCATGGACAACTGCAGTTCCTTATTTTTAATTGTAAGTTACCGTTAACTAACATATGACCATAGTTCAAAAACCTAAGATCCCTACAAGCTCTCTTTTGCAGATAATTTGAGACACAAACAGTGGTCTGCTTGTCTAAACATGTGTGCACCTGTGTGTATACATGTGTGTTCATACAAGTTTCCTATCATGTTTCTATAGGCATGATTATCCAAGTAGGTCGCTCAACCTAAAATCTGCCCAAACCCTGTTGCACAATTATGAAAATGACATAACCTTTCATGGTGAGTTGCCATAAATTAAGAAATCTATGTACAAGTATATGTCATCTGTTGCACACTGAACTGTGGAGATTTTGTGATTTATGACAGCTTGCTTCCAAAGGTTGTGCCATCTGTGTAGCTCCACAACAGGATTTCAGCTAATGCTTATACTGTAGCTTGTAATATTCAGCAGTGCTGGTCCCCACTACACAGGGGTTTCTGTTATTCCTACTGATACAAGCTCTGAGAAGTCTACTTGAAAGCACACAGAACTCCTAGCCAGTTGGCAAACCAAACTGAGAAATTTAATAAATTTCATACGAAAGAAGTGGTTTGACATGGATGTTGTTTAACGATTGCACCTTATTTCTTTAGACACTTTATGGAGACATAAATAAAACTTGCTATCTGTTCTTGGCTGGGATGCATCCACCATAACTGTTGACAAACTTAGCTTGTCTTTCCTTTAACATGTTTTCCCCCTTTCCTGCTAGTAAGAGGAATGACTCATTAGGACTTGATAGCAGCAACTTTTGTTTCTGAAATGCAGGCACGCCTTTAAAGCTGAGGCAATACCGTGTAAGGCCATCTTAAAATCCTGCACGATCCAGTGATTCACCATCCCATGACTGCCATGGACATCGTAGAAGGTGGAAACTGGTATGACCTTAAAGACAACTCACAAGAAACCAAAACCACCTCTACATTACAGAGGATCATCTTCTGTTTAGATTCCTGTTTTTGAAAGTGCCCTCTCTTTGAAAGCACTGTCTATGCAAAGAAGGGTTTAAATATAAAAGAATATAAGAAGGGGAATTAGAGACCCCAAGTTTACCCATCCACTTAGCAGCACCTGGAGAACAGATTTAATAGAAACAAAAACCACCTAGTTGTTGTCTTCCTCACTCAGGTAAGATATGTTAGAACTCTATTTAGAGTTTAAAAATAGCTTCTAATTTTGTACCCATACATGTACGTGACCAACACACTGTTTTTTAAGTATGGGTATCCCTCCCATATTCATGGGGAGTATTTGCTGAGACTTTCTGTGGATGCCAGAAACCACAGATAATAGTGATTTCTATATTTTACATATATACCAAAGTCATAGAAGTGAACGAGGGGTTCAAATGCCTCCATCATTCCACAGGAGAGCTACCCAAATGTCTGCTTCTGTTTCTCGTAAAAATTACATTACAGACTCTGGTCTCTAGTGATCAGCTCTGGTAATGAGCCAGTTTTAGGGGATTTTATTGGATATTTTTAGACCCACAGAGAACTGAAAGTGTGGATACTGAATTGGCAGATATGGTGGCAACACATTCGCTTCAAATCTGGTGCCATACTAATGCCCTTGACTATAACTGTTGTTGCCTCCAGTCTTCTTCACTCAGGGATGAGAGCTACAATTCAACCCACCTTCTCTAACCAGGTTGGAGAAGATTGCAGCTTCCAAAATTTGAGACTTAGAAAACTGTGAATGTTCTGCAAAATACAAGTTGTGCAAAACCCCACCATGAGTATTTTGAACAAAAATATGTTGTCTTGCTGTGTTGATCACTGTGTGGAAAAGCTTTTCCACTGGCTATGAGAATAACTTCAAGTCTTCTTCTTTGCTTCGGTTTCTACCCTATTGGGTGTCCAGGGAGATGTAAGGTTCTTCTTCTAGTGGCCTCTGCCAGTGTTATTTGGTATTCTTGTAATATGGATGTTATTTCTCCACCTTCCTTTGGGTTTGCTTTCTGATCTTTGTCCTTCTCGTGTTTCCAGGTATGTCTTGTAAAGTATGGAATTCCGAGACATTATCTCCAAATGGGCAACCCACTTGATTTGTTGTCTCTGTATGTAGTGCAAGATTGGCTCTGTTCCAGTTCTTTCTCTTATAACCTCATTCCTGATCTTAGCCCCTCTAGTCACTCCTGCAGCCTTCGTCAGACATTTCATTTCCATGGTGACCAGCTTTTGTTTATGTTTTGTTCTAAGTGTCCTTGTTTGGCACTGGTAACATAAGATGGGATAACTGCAAGTACCATCCCTAATTCGAACTAGTCTTCTATATTTTCAGCTGAGAATATTTTTATATTTTTTCAACTTACTTTTTCATGTATGTTACCTTACCTTGAAATCTCAGCTGTAACAACCTATACTTCTCATTTCTCTTTAATTGGTAAAATTGGCGGGTCTTAACTGCTCATTTGAGAGAAAGCCAGCATCCGATACACTCCATTCAAGAGAGAAAGTGCAAATCCTAGGTAGCTTAGTGAGTTAAAGCACTGTGCTTGGAGACTGAAAGGATGGGGTTCGATTCCCTGAGAGCTGCACGATAGGGGACATGAAAGGAGCTTCATTTGGGCAAAAATCCTTTCAACCCAGAGTAATCTCTAACATGAAAACACACAACAGGGAAAGTTCCAAAAGTTCACAAGAATATATTTTGGGGAGGGGAACCCATCATACACTCAAACACACACGCAAAACTATGAGGATTGCAGCTAAACTCGGAGGAAGCAGAGCAGTCTGGTTGACACAGCAGATAACATCTTGCTCCCTGGTAAACAAAAAGTTCTGACCTTTTCATCCTGCAAACCCTTGTTACCTCTATGTCACTTATTAGATGTTGCTATGTTTAAACATCCTCACTGTGATAATTTTTAACCATTCTGTTATATACAACTAGCAAAGTTTCAGGTTGAATTTAGTCTCAAAATATTAACAGTAGGGGTTGTGACCATGCCCTTGCAAAAATGACTTCCTTGAATTACAATCCACATAATCCACAAATCATTGTTCATGCTGGCTAGTTGAAATGCAAACCAAAATAGTAAACTTTTCAAAAGTGTTTTCTTTTAAGGACACATTGTGCATTTAATATTAAACTAAAACATGATAACTCTACTGGTTTTGTGCAATTATTATGTTTTTATTCTTTTTTTTTAAAATAAGGCTGGCCATTCTGGATTAAGGACATGCGATTCTCTAGTGATCTAGGGCAGGGGTCTGCAAACTTGGCTCTCCAGGTGTTCTTGGACTTCAATTCCCAGAACCCCAAGTCAGCACTCCTGCTGATCAAGGCTTCTGGGAACTGAAGTCCAAGAACAGCTGGAGAGCCAAGTTTGCTGACCACTGATCTAGGAGACAGAGGGGAACCTCAGTGGGTTAGTGGTTAAGACACTGAATTTGGTGACCGGAAGGTCAGCAGGTCAACAGTTTGAGGCTGCATGATGGAATGAGCTCCTATCGTCTGCCCCAGTCCCTGCCACCTAGCAGTTTGAAAGCAAGAAATTGCAAGTAGATAAATAGGTATTGCTTTGGTGGGAAAGGTAACAGCGTTCTGGTCAGTGGTGGGCAGCCAAATTTTTTACTACCACACTGTAGGAGGAGCCAATGGCATGATGTCATGGGCGGAGCCAACATCATGATGTCATGGGCGGAGCCAACATCATGGGCGGAGCCAAAGTAAAAAACCCATAAAAATAAATACACATAAAAATACAAATTAAATAGACATAAAAATATATTAAAATACACATAAAATCACATAAATACACATTAAAAATAAATACACAGTAAATAGACATAAAACACATAAAATATAAATTAAATACACATAAAAATACACATTAAAAATAAATACACATTAGTAAAGGTTTCCCTTGCTTGAAAGCCAGTCGTATCTGACTCTAGGGGTCAGTGCTCATCTCTGTTTCAAAGCCGAAGAGCCAATGCTGTCTGCTTCTGCAGACGTTTCCATGGTCATGTGGCAGGCATGAGTAGATACCAGAGCGCACGGAACGCTGTTACCTTCCCACCAAAGTGGTCCCTATTTATCTACTTGCAATTTCTTGCTTTCGAACTGCTAGGTTGGCAGGAGCTGGGACAAAGATAAATACACTTTAAATACACATTAAAAATAAATACACATTAAAATATACCCACCCACCCCACACCAAAGGCAAGTCACTTACCTTGGGGAGCAGGCTGTAGGGAGCTTCAGGCTAGCAGCTGCTCTTCCTCCTCACCACTTGGGAGGACAGCAAGGAGGCTGCCGAGAGCCTCAGCAGCAGCCACTGGTTCCTCCATGGCTGTGCGTGGCTGGCCAACGCTCTGTGCTGCCACACTCCAAGGAGCAAATGGCTGCTTGGCTCAGCAGGCAGAGCGCTGTAGGCGCGAATGTGTGCCAAGCGCTGTAGGCAGTGATGGGTTGTTACCGGTTCAGATCAGTTCACCCGAACCAGTAGCACCCATCAGGAGGGGGGCGCCAGGGTAGTGGTAAACCCCCAGGCAACTGGTTCGGTCGCCTCTCCTGCCCCCCTCCGGAAATGTATTTCTGGGCAGCCAAAATAGCTGCCCAGAACTGCGCATGCATCAAACCTCCATTTGATGCATGCGCAGTAAAATATAGAACTGTGCATGCATCAAATGGAGGTTTGACACAAGTGCAATTCCAGGCAGCCATTCTGGCTGCCTGGAAAGGAAGCGCAGGCAGTGCCTCTAGAAGCAGCGGCAGCAGCCTTTCCTCGCTGCACCGCCAGGCCACTACACTGCTGTGCCGGTTTGCCGCTGCACCGGTTTGCTGCCGTACCGCTGCGGTTCCTGCCTGCCTGCTGCCTGCCTACTGCCTGCCTGCCTAGCTAGGTAAGTTACTGGATTTTTTTGTTTGGTGTGTGTGTGTGTGGGGGGGGGGGGTTGAGGTGTGTGTGTATTTTTATTTTATTATTTTATTTGGCTTCACCCACAACGTCATGACATCATGACGTTGGCCCCACCCACAATGTCATGACGTCACGGTGGGGTAGTAAAAAATTTGACATCCCACCACTGGCTGTAGGCACACCAAGCGCTGTAGGCGCACATGCATGCCATGCGCTTGGTGCACATGTGCAGTGGAGGAACCGGCAAAAAGGTAAGCCCCCGAGGTGGTTCCCCCCCCCCCGCCACTACCAGTTCTCCAGGACACTGGGAAAAGCTACTACCTGTTCTGACAAAATGGTGCGGATTGGCTGCTGCCCATCACTAGTCCTGGTGTTGAGTAATGCCTGCCACATGACCACGGAAATGTCTACAGACACAGTGTTGGCTCTTTGGATATAAACAGAGATGAGCACCACAATCTAGAGCCAGGCATGATTAGCTTTTGAGCAAGAGAGACCTAGGAGACAGAGTGGCAGAGTTAATTGTTCTTTCTTTCTGTAATCATGGATGGTTGTTGCCAATAAAATGTTGTGCTCAGTACTGAGAAAATGTGAGCCAGTCATCAAAGAGACAGAAGGGCTGCATTTAGTTTTAGGCACAGGTCAAATGCCTTTGATCCATGCATTTCAAGAACTAATAATGCTCACGTAGAGGTAAATCAAATCAAATCAAAATTCAGCTAGAAGACTTTGATAGGGTTTTTTCCTCCTTGATCCCTTACTTCACCTCAGCATGGAAGTAAACAACCAAGGGGTACCTCCCTCCTGTAAATTCCCTCTGAAAGCAGTCTGGAAATCCTGCCAGCACCAGTTCAGTTTCCAAATTCTAGGTGAAAACCTCACCAGGTACGTGAGCAACTGCAGGTGAGCTTCAAGAGGAAAAAAAGGGTTGGACAGAGGAAGGGAAGCAAAGGCGAATAAATATAACAACAGCCTGTGGGTAATTCCTTCCTGGGTGGTTGTGAATCGAAAATGGGCTCTGTTTGAATCGTAACCAGTCAAGCATGGGAGCCAGGAGTATGTGTACAAATTTTTATGCTTCTATCAGTGCAATGGCATGGCTTTGATTCTAAACACTTGAGGCCAGTCTCCTCCCAGAAAATCCACAATCAATGTTTTCTGGAAGGCAATTGATCCTGTGAATATATATTAGATTTCCCAGATGGAAAGAAACAATGCAATGAGGCTGAGAATAAGGGCCGAAGTAGCAATTGCCTAGGTTAGCCACGGATGTTGCAGATTTCATCCCATGCTCCTTCATCATTGCCCATGTAACAGGATTTGGTGAGAATTACAGACAACGGTGGCTTCATGGTTAGAATGTTGAGCTTGATGACCAGAAGGTTGGCAACTCAGTTGTTTGAGACCCAAGTGTGACAGAATGAGCGCCTGTTGTCTGTCAACCTAGCAGTTTGAAAGCAAGAAATTGCAAGTAGATAAACATGTACCGCTTCAGCAGAAAAAGTAGCAGCATTCTATGCACCTTGGTGTCTACTCAAGTCTGCCACATGACCGTGGAAACGTCTGCAGACAGCGCTAGCTATTTGGCTAGAAATGGAGATGAACAGCACCCCCCCCCCCCGAGTTGGACATGAGAAGTCATCCTGGCTACTGCGTGTTAATTTGGATCTGACCTTCCTCCCTCGGAATTGCAACACATCTTTAAAACGAAACCAAGAAGAAAAACATTCAATAAGTTAGAGACTGAATATGAAGTATCTTGAGGAGGGTTATGTTAATAGGGTTTATATTGAAGATGGGATGGTGTATAATATTCATGAGAAGTAACTCCCATACAGGAGCAGAAACCTGAGCTCAAGAATTCATACCGAATCTTAAAATTGTGGCATGGTTTGTAGAGAGATGGATCTACCCCCGAACAGTTTCTGTTTCCCTGTGACACAGCTGAGCAAACATACCATTCAGCTTTTAACAAGTTGATTTGTAAAAACATGGCAATTGCAGCCTTGTGAATCAATGGAAAACTCCCAGTGTTACTTCTGCTGAGGCCAATTGCATTGCCCCTGTTTGAATGTAAACAGTGTAGAATTACAGGCAGACTGTGGCAAAGGAGCACATTATTCTAACCTTAAGTTATTTTGTTTTTGCGGAATACCCCTCACCCCTTTTGAAAGTCATGATAGTGGCATATTTTATAGCTGAGGTGAAAGTTCTCTGGCTGAAATTTTCTTCTTGAAAATAATGGTACTCCATTTTGAGGTCTGGGCAGGTTTTCAAGATGATTTTTCCAGGGAATTCCAGAGCTGTCACAGCCTCCATTTGTTTCATCCACATGGTCCCAGCATGGAGACAGAAAGCAACTCGCCATCAACCAGCGAGTATCAATTGCCAGTGGGTGATAGGCACATCGCCACGTCCCTTCTTCATAAAAGGGTTTAAGACTGGGCATAGGCAAACTTTGACCCTCCAGATGTTCTGGAATACAACCAAAACAATCAATTATTGGCCATGTTGACTGGGACTGTATGCCAAAACTGGAAAGCCAAGAGGTCTGCCCTCTCTAGAGCAGGAATTTTCTTCTTCTTTCATGTCCTGATCAAACCCTGGACTGCGAAAATGGAGCCACTTTCTTGTTGGTCAAACTTAAGTCCTCATCAGTGCATGTTTCTGGAAATAGTCGGTAGACTAGTAAATGAGCTGGATTCTGAATCTCTCCATATTCACATTGCATGTTGTTATCTGCACATAGTCCCCCCGCCCTTGAGCAGGTTAGTCTTACATTTAGGCACTCCGATCCTCAGAGATTACTCTGTGTTGAAAGGATTTTTGCAGGAGATGCCTGAATGAGGCTCCTTTCATGTCTCTTATTGTGCAGCTCTCAGGGAATCGAACCCTGTCCTTTCGGTCTCCAAGCACAGTGCTTTTACCCACTGAGCCACCAGGGAGCTGTGATCCTCAGCCTAATCAGGAATGGACAAAATTGTTATATGTAGCAGCAGCACAGGTTTTAGGCAAATCTTCATTTGAATGCAAGTTCTCCCAAGCTTTCTCCAAAGAATATACTTGCACTAAATGCTGGATTCTTCGTGATAGTTTTGTTGTTACAACGCACAGCCAAGTCAACTCTGACCCATGGCAACCCTATGAATAAGAGTGCTCCAAAATGTCCCATCCTCAATGGCCTTGCTCATCTCTTGCAAACACTATCTATCTATCTATCTATCTATCTATCTATCTATCTATCTATCTATCTATCTATCTATCTAATTGGTAGCGCCCTGGTGGCGCTGTGGTTAAAACTGCAGCACTGCAGCCAGAACGTTGTGAGATCGATCCTTACCAGTTTCAAGGTTATCACAGCCTTCCATCCTTCAGAGATGGTAAAATGAGTTCCCAGCATGTTGGGAGCAAAGTGCTAATTAACTTCTGACCAGCCCAGAGAGTGTATTAAGCGCTATGGGGCAGTATGTAAGTCTAATTGCTCTTTCTCTTTCTCTCCACCATCAGCGGTCTGTCTGCCCTGCCTGGTTGCAATGTTTCCCACTCTGAGCAGTGTAAAAATAGTTAAAGTAAAGGTAAGTCACCCTTGCTCGAAAGCCAGTTGTACCTGACTCTTAATGTTCAGTGGTCATCTCTGTTTATAGCCGAAGAGCCAGCGTTGCCTGCGTCTGCAGACGTTTCCGTGGACATGTGGCAGGTATGCCTAGACACGGCGTGCACGGAACGCTGTTTACCTTCCCACTACAGTAGTCCCTATTTATCTCCTTCCAATTTCTTGCTTTCGAACTGCTAGGTTGGCAAGAACTGGGACAGAGACAGGAGCTCATTCCATTTTGTTGTTGTTCAGTCGCACAGTTGATTCCGACCCTTTGTGACCCCCATGGACCACCGTCCGCCAGGCACTCCTGTCCTCCACCATCCCCCTCAACCCGCTCAGCTCTGTGCCCATTGTGTCCACAATACCATCTAGCCATCTCATCCTTGGCCGGCCCCTTCTTCTTTTGCCCTCAACCTTTCCAAGCATCAAGGCTTTCTCAAGTGAGTCTTCTCTTCTCATTTGATGTCCAAAGTACTTTAGCTTCATCTCTACTATCTGCCCCTCCAAGGAGCAGTCATGGTTGACTTCTTCTAAGATTGACTGTTCTTCTTGCTGTCCAGGGGACTCTCAAAACTCTCCTCCAACACCACATCTCAAAGGCATCTATTCTTCTGCGCTCAGCTTTCCTAATGGTCCAGCTCTCACAACCATACATTGCCACAGGGAATACCATTGCTTTGACTATACGAATTTTTGTTTGCAATTTGATCTCTCTGCTTTTCACTATACTCCCCAGATTTCTCATCGCTTGCCTCCAAAGAATCAGTCGCCTTTTTATTTCATGGCTGCAGTCACCATCTGCAGTGATCTTGGATACTAAGAAAATAAAATCTGTCACTGCTTCTACTTCTTCCTCATCTATTTTTCAGGGACTGATAGGGCCTGTTGCCATTCTCTTGGTTTTCTTGATATTGAGTCTCAAGCCAGCTTTTGCACTTTCTTCTTTCAACCTAATCAGGAGCTTCTTTAGGTCCTCCTCGCTTTCTGCCATTAGGGTGGTATCATCTGCATATCTCATTTTGTTGTCGATTCCGACCCTCTGCTACCCCATGGACCACTGCCCGCCAGGCACTCTTGTCCTCCACCACCACCCTCAACTCGCTCAGTTCTGTGCCCATTGTCTCCACAATACCATCCAACCATCTCATTTTTGGCCGCCCCCTTTTTCTTTTGCATATCTCATACAACACAATAATAAACCGAAATCGCGTTTACTCAGGAGCAAGCCACCTACACTGGAAAGAGTTCCTCCTTCCTTCCCTCCCCGTCCCATCCAAGCGGCCGACAGCAGAGAGAAGGAAGCAGGCGCGGCCCAAGAAGCGGTCGCGATGCAAATTTTTAAAAAAGGTGCGACACCAAACGCTGCGCCCTTTCCCGCGCCTCGAACTCGCGACGCGAGGCAACCCGTTCCCGCAGGAAATAGCTGAGGGGCGGGGCTAAGTAGCGAAGGCGGACCCGCGGTGGGCGTGGCCAAAGGCCCTCGGGACCAACCCACCTCTCCGGGAGGGGGCGTGGCTCCCGCAGCCTATAAAAGAGGCGCCCGGCAGCGCGCGAGTTCAACCGAGGGAAGGTGGTGTGGTGTGGTTGTCTGTAGGCGCTTTCTCTTTGCGCGCCCGCCGGGGTGAAGCGAAGGCAGAGGGCGGGGCTTGGTTTTTAAGGGAGGGTCTGAGCCACCTGTGCGCATCCTTCGGGGCTCCTCGCCCAGGTAAGGGGGTTGCTCTTGTCTTGTCTCCCATCGCCTTTCTTTCTCACCCGGACAGGGAAGAAGTGAGCGGCACCAGCCGTTCCCCGCTCTCCAGAGACGCTGGACTACCGTCCTCATCGTCCCCAAGGTGCCAGCTGGGGACGATGGGCGTTGTCCTGTGTGGCGCCTCCGGATGGCAAGGACGTGGGATGGGAGAGGTCGGACGGTCTGAGTCTGGAACTTTGGGATGTTCAGTGTGTCCGACCTCTTCTGGCTGCCATGAGCTTTGGAGGGAAGACACGTCCATAAGTACTGCATATTGAATTGGTACCCTTTTCCCACTTCCTCTAATCTGTCAGATTCTGCCCTTCCTTGATGTGCGCGCGCGCGCGCATCAATTACAGTTTTGTTCCTCTGATCTTGACAGACAGACAAACACATGGTGTTGTCTTCTAGCATCCCATCTGCCCAAATTTGCCAGGAGTTTGCTGTTTTGCACTGGCTCTTTCCCTTCTCTTCCTGGTCTCCTAAATCCTAATTTGAAGGTGGCCAATTTGATCCCTTTATCTGTTGTACTCCCACCATAAATAGTTCGTCTTTTGTTGTTGTTAGTGTCGTGTTGTTGCTTCCTTTCAGCAATAGGGGGCATTTTAATTAATCTCTGCATTAGCTGTGTTGGAGGTGCCCTTTGTTTTGATCGCTTTGTGTGTATTGAAATGTTTGTACCGTGAAATGCCGCATTCTTTCCCTTGCAAGTGATGGGACTGAGTTGATAAAGTCTTGCTTTAAATTCTAAATTGGAAGAAGAGAGGAAATTGAAACCCTGCTTTGGAACATAAGTGATGGAATAGATTCAAGTGTGTTATACGTGTAGGTGGTCCTAAAGATGTAGTGTTTCCCTCTTTCTGGTCATCCTAAGAAAATTATATATAGTAAAACCCCTTCTTATGTAAAAAGTCTGTTCCGTAGGCTTTTATGTAAATTGGTTTTTTACTTAACTCAAAGCAAACCCATAGGAAAAATGAATTTTTTACTTAACTCGAAGCAAACCCATAGGAAATTGTGTTATGTAAATTGGGACATTTGCATAAATCGGGACATGGTTCTAGTGCAACAATCAGAAGAATAGATGCCTTTGAAATGTGGTGTTGCAGGAGAGTTTTGCGAGTCCCCTGGACAGCCAGGAGAACAAATCTTAGAAAAAAAAGCAACCCTGACTGCTCCTTAGAAGATCAAATAGTAAAGAGGAGGCTTAAGTACTTTGGACATCAAATGAGAAGAGAGGATTCACTTGAGAAAGCCTTGATGTTGGGAAGGGTGGAAGGGAAAAGAAGAAGGGGGCAACCAAAGATGAGATGGCTTGATGGTATTGTAGATGCAATGGGCACAGAGCTGGGCGGGTTGAGGAGGATGGTGGAAGACAGAGATGCCTGGAGGACAATGGAGTCGACTATGCGACTGAACAACAACAACAAGGTTGAATTTTATGTAACTTGAGGCATATGTAAGTTGGGGGTTTTCTGTATTTTTCCAGTTCTGAATGCAGAGGAGCCCTGGTGGCTCTTTGGTTAAACTGCTGTTCTGCATCCAAAAGGTTGTGAGTTTGATCTAGAGAATGGCTCAAGGTTGATTCAGCCTTCCATCCATCTGAGGTCGGTAGAATGAGTACCCAGCATGTTGCGGCAAACGGGTTTTTTGGAATGTTTTAAAGAGTGCTTTATTGTGGTTTTTAATGAATTGTGAGCCACCCTGGGTCACCTCAGTGAGGAGGGTGGTTGATAAGTATAAATAAATAAATAACTTGTGAACTGCCCAGAGAATACACTAAGCACTATGGGATGGGATATAAGTGTGATTGCTTTGCTTTAGCCAGTTACATGCATATTTGTAGCAGCTACAACACATATGAAAATATATCATTTAAAAGACTCATTTGTGGCACAGACTCTATGTCACATCGTGGTACAGAACTCTGCATCATTTATCATTCCTGAGTGAATTTGTGTGTTGCTTTGTCTAGAAACAAAACTCATCTCTACTCAACTTGCATGGTCAGAAGAGAAAATAAAGTTAAAATATGTAAAGGTCGCTCTTGCTTGAAAGCCAGTCATATTTGACTCTAGGATTTCATGCTAATCTTCATTGTATAGCCAAAGAACCAGGGCTGTCTGTGTCCACAGACGTTTCCATGGTCATGTAGCAGGCATGACTAGGCACCAGAGTGCATGAAACACTGTTTACCTACTCACCAAAGTGGTACCTGTTTATCTGCTTGCAATTTCTTGCTTTTAAACTGCTAGGTTGGCAGGAGCTGGGGCAGAGATAGGAGTTCACTCTGTCATGCAGCACTCGGGTCTCAAACTGCTGATCTGCCGACCTTCCAGTTGTCAAGTTCAGCATCTCAACCACTAAGCCACCACAGTCCCCAAATAGTCACCCTTTAAAGAACATGCAGCCTTTCTGAGCACTGTAGGTGGCAGTAGAGTGTTTGGAGTGATTTCTTTGTCTGGAGTTTCGGCACCAAAACGGCTGCCTGTTGCTGTTTCTTGCTAGATTTTTCTGAGTTTTCTGTCCATTTTCAAAGCTTCTTTACGGTAAGGAACAGCATTTTTGCTTATGCATGATTTCCTTTCAATGCTGCTATTGTCTTGGGGTGGTTTGATTGATTTTTGGAGTCGGGGGGACTTTGTCGTTATCCGAATGGGGATGCCTCGACTTACAAACAAATTCGAGTTATGAATAAGGCCATGGAACTGATTTTATTCGTAACTTGAGGTTTTCCTGTACAGTATATGATTTCTTGACAGAAGGGAAGAAATGCAATACTGTGCATAACTCTTAGGCAAAGGTAAAGATTGCCCTTGCTTGAAAGCCAGTTGTATCTGATTCTAGGTTCCATGCTTATCTCTGTTTACAACCAAAGAGCCAGTGTTGTCTATGTCTGCAGACATTTATGTGGACATGTGGCAGGCATGACTAGATGCCGAAGTGCACAAAAGCCTGTTTACCTTCCCACCGAAGTGGTACCTTTTTATCTACTTGCAATTTCTTGATTTCGAAATGCTAGGTTGGCAGGAGCTGGGACAGAGATGGAAACTCACTCCATCATGTAGCACGTGGGTCTCAAACTGCTGATCTGCCGACCTTCCAGTCATCAAGTTCAGCATCTTAACCACTAGGCCACCACAGACCTTCGGCCATCTCTAAAACTCTTAGGCCATCTCTAGTTGCTTCGGGAAACTTCAGTGAGTGTTTGGGAAGCATAACTCAGTCCCCAAGCCACTTAAACATGCTAGAATTGGAGAGACTCTTCTGCTAATCACCCTTCCATCCCTCTCCAAGTTTGGTGGAGTTTGGGTGTCTGAGTTATGTCCCCCACCCCAAATCACTCATTCAGTTCCTCCCAAACCAGCTTTGTTGTTGTTCAGTCACAAAGTCAATTCCGACCCTTTGCAACCCCATGGACCACCACATGCCAGGCACCCCTATCATCTACCATCCTCCACAGCCCACCCAGCTTTGTGCCCATTGCATCAACAATGCCATCTAGCCATCTCATTCTCTGCCGTCCCCGTCTTCTTTTACCCTCAACCTTTCCCAGCGTCAAGGCCCACTCAAGGCCCTCTCAGTCAGGGTTGATTTCTTTTAAGGTCGACCTATTTGTTCTCTTTGCTGTCCACGGTACTCTCAAAATTCTCCTTCAGCACCACATTTCAAAGGCGTCAATTCTTCTACGCTCAGATTTCCTTATGGTCCAGCTCTCACAACCATACATTACTACAAGAAATATTAGCTGGTGGTAGTCTAAGACATTTCTACAGTACTGTATGTGTTTAAACCAATTATGCAATGTTAACTAAGGAAATGGGCCTTGCCTTACATCTGGGCAATGTAAGACCCTGCAGCTGTTGCCGCAGTTCAGTTCCAGTTCATCTTAGAAGAATTTGTAAAGAATGAAGAGAAAATGTGTAGCAATACCTTTTGTCAGCCTCTGATTTGTGAGCAATAGATTCCCTCTGTCTCCCCGTGAGAACGAGAAGATACTTACATCTCTCTTATTCACCACTTTTCATTCCAACAGTCCTGAAAGCTGGTCAAGGTGAGGCTTGTGGCAAGACTAGCACTGAAATCCTTCCAGTCCCAGTCCATCATGCTTATGACTTCCCTGGCTCGCTTTCTTGCCCTGCCTTATATCTCTCAGCCTGCTTGCTCATGTTATTTAAAATTTGTAAGGTGCTCCCGAACACAGAAATGTCTCAAACTACCATGCAAAAGAGAAAGCAAACATTTGCAAAGTTGGAGAGGCAAACTGTGGGATTGTTTGGGCAGCAAACACTCTAAAGATGTTCCTTTACTTTTTGTGAGTAGGGTATGTGGGAAGGTGGGGAATAGAGTGGAAACAACTGGAATCTTAGAACTTAGCCAAAAGGGGCTGGGCTTAGAAGAAGGAAACAGGCTTTCTCCCTGCAGGAACGCGGTGTGGCAGACGCTGCTAAACAAAACAGCTCCCTGCGCTTGCAACAAATTGTAGCAGACTGTTGCGTCCTGGTTATTCTTGGCTGCTGTCACTGTTCTGTAGTGGTTGCTGGCTGTAGGAATTATGTTTAAAACAGCAAATGATTGCATATTTATGGCACTTTCATATGTTTGTTGACTATTTACTGGTTGAGACTTTTTTTTTAAAATTGTGACTTCCTTTCCTGGACGTCTATGAAACCTTCAAGGAAATAAATTCAGACCAGTGTCTTGAAATCCACTTTTATAACTTTATGTGCTTTGCATAGGGTGTACTGAATGGTTGGGCAAGCTCCTCTGGTGGCTTAGTGGATAGGGCACAGAGCTGGAGACTGGAAGGTCATGGATATCCAAGAGTTGCACTATGGGGGACATGAAAGGAGCCTCATTTGGGCTTCTCCTGCAAAAATCCTTTCAACCCAGAGTAATCTCTAACATGAAGAGACACAATGGCTGGACAGCTGCAGACATTCGTATTACACAGGTTTGTACAATAACCACGAGTCATCTGGTCTTCCCCTCCTGACAGATGTAGTAATCCTGCATAATCCTTGATAGATGTTAAAATGTTCTCCTAGTGTTGTGCCTTAGTGTGTGAGATTTTTTGTTTAAACATTGTAATGGGTTGTTTTTATTTATTAGCTTTCTATCCTTGCTTCCCATTGAGGAATAACAATGGAGGCAGTTTACAATTGTCCTTTTGTGTATTGTGTGCTGGCAGATCAATTCCAACTTTGTGGTTGCCTTAGCAGGGTTGCCAAGACATGTGAGAGATGGTGAGAAAGTGGTTTTTACCTGTGTCATCCCCAGTTAACAGAGTGGGAATTTGAACCCACATCTCCTAAATCTTTGTCTGACTTTCTATCCACTGTATGATATTACACTGTACGATAATACAAGAAATATTAATCCCGCAAAAAATTGGGTTAAAACAAGTTTAGGTAAAGGTCGCCCTTGCTCAAAAGCCAATTGTATCCAACTCTAGGGTTTAGTGCTCATCTCCGTTTACAGCCAAGGAGCCAGTAGTGTCTGCGTCTGCAGAATTTCTGTAGACATGTGGCAGGCATGCCTAGACACTGGAGTGCAAGGAATGCTCTTCACCTTCCCACCAAAGTGGTCCCTATTTATCTACTTGCAATTTCATGCTTTCAGACTGCTAGGTTGGCAGGAGCTGGGACAGAGACAGGAGCTCATTTTGTTATGCAGCACTTGGGACTCAACCTGCCAACCTTCCAGCCACCAAGTTCAGTGTCTTAACCCCTTGAGCCACCGTAAAGCACACTAAAAAAAAACACAAGGAAGCACTTAAATTGTCCAACCCAGTACAGTTGAAATCAACGCAGTCCTCACTGGCCAATCAGTTTTAAGAGGATGGTTTGAAGTAATGTATCTTTACACCTTGTCCGAAAGTGAGAGTGGAAGTTAATTGTGACTTAATGCATTGCACAATGGGGGGGGGGGGTAGGTCAGAACAAGAGTCTAAAAGAGTAAAATAAGAACATGTCCATCAGATTGGTTTCTGCAGCAGTTGGCATGCATCAAGGGGCCTTTTTAATCAGAATAGCCTCTGTGAAGATTTGTCTGGATTAGAAAAAAATGGAATATAAAAATGCCAAGAGAATTAAAGGATAATATTGAGTGTTTAGCCATAACAGTTACATAAAGAGAGGAGCATTCTCTGTATATCAAATATGAGAAGAAATAAGAAAAGCTTTTTTGTTTGCTTACAAGCTGTCAGTCTCTCAGGCATCTGACTGCTGCACACAATATGTCTTTGTTTGGTCTAGCGCAAGATAGAATTTTGTTAAGTATAAACGGGCAGGATCCAGGCCTAATGAGAAAGCATTCTAATTGCAGGGCATTTCTTTCGAAAATAGCTCATTTGCATCAAAATAGCAAACATATTGGTAATTATGGGCATCTGTAAATTCCCTCTTGTTTTTTGCAGTGTCTTTGGAAAAGTTCAGTAGGTTGAGGAAGTAGCATTTCAGAAAGCTAAGGAAGGAGATGTCTATGTTTATTTTAAAAATATATAGAGATGCGTAGCCTAACTTCTTAAAAAGTATCCA
This sequence comes from Furcifer pardalis, assembly GCA_030440675.1. Classification (NCBI taxonomy): domain Eukaryota; kingdom Metazoa; phylum Chordata; class Lepidosauria; order Squamata; family Chamaeleonidae; genus Furcifer; species Furcifer pardalis. The sequence goes on from CP126891.1 coordinate 54,686,142, forward strand.
GTTCCGAATATTAAATATCATCATGGTGATCAGCCTTGAAGATTGTTAACAATATAATGCAGTAGTCTTCATTTGCCTTCCATATCGCAACATGATACCTGTATCACTCGTCCAGTTCTATGAGTCACTTTTAGGCCCTGCACCCTTTTGGCACACAAAGTCCTCATCAGCCCCAGGCCAGTATTGATGAAGCTACTGCTCTCCACCAAGAGGGATTTAGGTGGGATTTAATCCACTTGGGGACCATGATCCTTCCCTGTGGTGTCTACCTTAGCCCATGGCCCTCAAAACACTCCAATACCCACCCTTGAGACTTTTGCTCATAGTGGCTGAGGCTGATCCCAAACATTTTTGGTTCTTAAGCCTAGAGAATTAATTCATTGGGCTTGAATGTCTCCAGAAAGGAGAATATGCTTTCATGGGTATTGAAGAGAAAGTTCAGAGACAAGCATACGTGAAACCAGATGAGCAGCCATGTGGCAATGAGTGGACAATAAAAGGAGTGATGGACCTTTTTCAGGTTTGTGGTTGACAGTTCCTGAGCTGTCTTTCTGGCTGAATTAAAGTTACAGAGAGTTGACTTGAGTAATTGCATCAGAAGATTCTTCTGCAAAAGATGTGAATATCAAATTTAGGCATTCTTCTAGATTGGGGTTCTCAACATTTTCGCGCTGTGAGCTGGACTAGGCTCCCTCAGCACCGGAATGGGCCGGACACGTGGTTCCCCCCTGTAAATGCTGCCGTAAAACATCTCTGCAGCTGTCATTTACAACAACCAAAGGTGCATTTTCTGCTGTTTCGACCGCTTATGGCAGCAGCAGCAGGAGCGAGGGCAGCACATTTTTGGCTGTTTTTCTCGCTTCCACTGCTTGCGGTGGCAGGAATAAGGGCAGCGAGCCACATGAAATGGGGGTGTGGGCCGTAGGTTGTGATCCCCTGCTCTAGCTCTTAAGACTTAGAGAAGCATGGGGCAAAGAGCCTTTCCCAACTTCTGCCATGTCTCTGATTTGGAAATGGCCTGCAGAAAAGGCCAAGTCTAGGCATCATGAGAAATTTTCCATTTTTTAAAATTCTTCTCTGAATTGGGAGGGACTTTTTTTTTTTTCAAAATTGCAAGTCACTTTTATTTTTTTTTTAAAAAAAGTCTTTCCTAGATGTAGAACAGCTCAAGAACAGGTAAAAACAGGGCAGAATGATTTTACAGAGCCACTGCAGAAAGCAACAAGGTTTTTCAGTTAAATACATTGCCAAAATAATTAGCCCAATGAGGTTTGAGATGAGGGGTTCCAACCTTTTCAAGCCGGGATCTGGATCATGCTCTCTCAGTCAGCTTTGAGGGCTGGATGGCCCAATGGGGGTGGGGTGGCCATTTTGTTCCAACAGCTTCAAAGGGGTCAGCCATTTTGTTTCTTGAATGCCTTTGGAGAGGTGGGGGGACCCATGAAGCGGTGCTGTGGGCCAGATCCAGCCCACGGGCCCTAGGTTGGGAACCTGTTTTAGAGTGTGCATGTGCTACTCATTGATCTTTTTGGAGCAGTAACTGTGTTATTCTGTGCAGTTGGAGCACACCACTGGACAAGAAACAAAAGTGAAAAAACACACAGACAAAAAGTAGCACTTTAAAGGTTGTTATATTTCCTGTGAGCTTTTGTGGATCATATTCACTTTCTTGATCTTTGGTGGTTACTTGACCAGGTATATAGGATTTAGCTCAGTGAACAGGTAACTCAATAAATGACTGTCACATTTACTCCTTTGTTTTTAAAATGTTAAGTAGCAACTGAGCAAGAGTTATGTGTCCTATTGCTGTGGTGTAACTGCTGTTGACAGTTAAATAATGAAGTATGTTTGTCAAACTCTGCTCTATTTTGCTGACATAACAGAGCACCAGTGTAAACATAAGCGTAAATCCTGGTGCTAGTCCCAAGGCAGATTGATCTAAATCACTACCAAGAAAAGGCTTAGTTTAATGTGTTGTCCACTCCCAAAAGTGTGCCTGTGTATACTAGACTCATGAGTATGTAATTTTTTTTACAGTATGCATTTTCCACAGCCATTTTACCCATCAATTCCTATTATTGATCTCTTAATTAACACTTTCCACATTTGAAAGTAGATGCTTTAAACCAGTTCCCAGTGTGGTGTGTGAGCGTGTGCACGCGCGCCCTGCAGGGTGACTTCAATTCCCAGAAGCCTAAGCCAGTACTTTGGCTGATCAGTGCTTTGGGGAATTGTTTTAGGCTCCTGAGAATTAAAGTTCAAAAACCAAAGGATGGAAACATTGGTTTAAACAGGGTTCTTGTGGGCAGAGTTAAAGCAGGCAAGGAGACTGTGAAATCCATTACAGGACTTTGCACAAAGGTGCAGAGGGATAATAAGGAGAAACCTGATCTGAAAATTTTCTGATCTCATCCGACAAAGATCTGAAGCTTTAGAAAAATTTAATTTTTATACAGATTAAATCTAATTTATACAGATGATTATGGGATTCGCATAAAATTGAAGACCCCAATTTCAACCTATTTACATAATTTTTTAAAAAAGATATTGAATATATTATCTTACAGAATTACAATTTGTGAGCCCTATTCCATAATAAGATCTGTGGGGAATTACATTCATTGCAGCTGCCATGCAGAACAATTTAAAAGAAAAATATTTTAGCAATGAATATATAAAATCTGCCTTACATGTTCATGCTGGTTGGTTCATATTAAGGATTGTACTGTTGAATTGATAGTTGCCATTCAACAGTTAATTTAGCAGTTCTAATCTTGTTGGCTCTCCTTAGTGAGTTGGCTGGATAGCTGGATGAGTTAAGTATCAAGTTGGGAGTTGAATTCCTCACTGTACATCCCCCCCCCCCCCAAAGCCAGCCTTTGTCATCATAAGCAAACTGCATAGTCCCAGGTTGACCCCAGAAGAAGGGAATGGTAAAACACTTCTGTAATTTCTTTACCTGGGAACACCCTGGAAAGGGTCAACATAAGTCAAAATTAACTTGATATACTGTTGTTGTTATTTATCTTTCACTCCCACTCCCCCCAGATGAAAATCCAATGCCAGAAACAAACACATTGGGTAACAGTGGCAAGCTGGCCAGTCTCACTTTCTCTATACTTTCAGCTTCCCCCAAAGGAGCATCTGCTGATGCAGCTGTCATATGGGTGTTAGTAAATAAATAAAATTAGTGTCAAAAATTACTTGGGATTGAAAGGATTTTTGCTGGAGAAACTCCGCTCAGGGGACGCCCAAATGAGGCTCCTTCCTTTCATGTCCCCAAGATCCATTGTGCAGCACTCGGGTATCAAACCCTGACCTTCCAGTCTCCAAGCTCGGTGTCTTAACCACTAAGCTATCAAAGTGCTGCTGGGTGTTAGTAGAACTTGGATGACAAGAAATGAGAACAGTGGAGTTCTCACAACTGTTGGGTGAATAATAATAATTTCATGTCAGAGTTTACTCTGAGTTGAAAGGATTTTTCGGGGATGCCCAAATGAGCCTCCTTTCATGTCCCCAAGTGCAGCTCTCAGGTATTGAACTCCATCTTTCCAGTCTCCAACTCAGTGCCTAAACCACTAAGCCACCGGGGGAACTGGAACTACAGTATCAGCCTATTAGGGCTGCCTACATCATGTTTTGCTAACAATGAGTGTTAGTAGATCCATTGTTAGCAAAGTGTGATGTAGGCAGCCCTGATAGGCTGATAGTTTCTTATCTCACCCAACAGTTGCGGGAACTCCACTGTTCACATTTTTTGTCAGCCAAGAAGCATTGGTTACCCACTTTCCATGCAGTAGAGATTTGCTCAGGGAGGGCAGATTCCTTTGTAGAATATAGGGCACAACTGGTTTCAAAAAAAAGACAAGTCATGGCCCTAAATTGAGTCAAAATGTAGCTCTAGTTGTTTGCTCTTTAAGCTTAATGCTTTTGGGGCTCACTCTTCAATTGGGATAAAGGAGTTGCTGGTCCTCTTGGTGTGGATTGAGTTGATCATCATGTAAGTTTTGTTCTGCCCCCTTTTTTTGCTACTTTTTAAGACCTCCATTCCATTGGCTGTTTCTTCCTGTAGATAGTCATATAAGGTCATATAAAACTTTTGATCACCAGATAGCGTTGGACTTCAGTTCCATCTGTTTTAGCTAATGTTGAGAATAATGAATGAAAATGGGGATAAGCACACAACATCTGGGGGGACCCCATATGCACAGTTATAACATGGAGGGGAAAATACTTGGCTCAGTAATAGGACAAGCAGGAAGGATCTTGGGACTCTTATAAATCACATGCTGATTGTGAATCTGCTGTTTGATGTGGCTGAAAAAATGGCCAAGTCTACTTTAGGCTACATTAATGGAAGTATAGTCTCAAACCCCCACTCCCCACCCCCCATGAGGTAATAGTCTCCCTCTATTCAGCACTAGTCAGACCAATTGTGATTGCTGTTAGTTGCCCTGAGTCGCGTACTCGAGTGGGCGGCATACAAATCCAATAAATCAAATCAATCAAATCTAGAGTATTGCATCCATCTCTGGACGCTGCACTTTAAGAAGGATGTTAACAAACTGGAACAAGTTCAGATGAGGGCAACAAGGATGATCAGGGACTAGAAACCAAGCCCTATGAGGACAGACAGAAGAAACAGGGAGGGTTTAGCCTTGAGAAAAAAGAGACTAAGGGGGGTATATTGTAGCACTTTTCAAATACCTAAGAGATGGGCATAAAGAGGAGGGGCAGGATCTGTTCTTGATCAACCCAGAGTGCAGGAATGTAATAATGAGCTCAAACTAAAGGAAGCCAGATACAGTATAGGCTGAATATCAGGAAACCTTCTTAGCTGTAAGACCAGTGCAACATTGAAACCAGAATTGTATCTGGTGGTTTCTTAGAGAATCCTGGGAGCAGGAGATGTGAAGTCCTGTGAGGAATATAGAACAATTAGCTTCATGAGTCATGCTCTGAAGGTCCTTTTGAAAATAATTCATAGTAGAATTTATAAGGAATGTGAAGAAAGCACAGGTGAAACACAGTTCTGGAATTCTGTGGGTACCAGAGACCTACTGTTTATGATTCAGGTCCTCGTACAAAGATGTAGAGACATGAGATGTGACGTGCATGTTTTATAGATTATGCAAAAGCCTTTTACAGGTGCCAGTATAAGATGATCACATGACTAATGAAAATAGGTGTAGATAGTGATACCAGAATAATCACCAACTTTTATTGGAATCAAATACCTCAAGTCAGAGTTGAAAAGCAGCTGACGGAGCAGGTTCAAATTTGCAGAGGTATGTGCCAAGGCTGTGTCTTGTTCCTGACAGTGTTTAATATATATTTGGCGAGTATTTTTCAGAAGCACTATCAAATTTAAACATTGACATTAAAATTAATGGGGAATACCTTGAAGCTAGGAAAGATCGAAGACAAAAAAAGGGGGCGGCAGAGGATGAGGTGGCTAGATGGCATCATTGATGAAGTGAATAGGCTATGGAGGATGGCAGATGACAGAGGACAACAAAAAAAAAATGCTGATGACACAGTGTTGTTGGCAACAAACCTTGCAGATCCTCCATTGATAGTGGATTAAGTTAGAGCTTCAAGCACAGAACATGGTTTGGATCTCAACACCAAGAAGACAAATATCTGGTTATAAGCTGAACACCAAGGCACAGCAAGCTAATGGTAGGAACACAAGCAATTGAAAGAGTGGATAAAATTGTCTATTTGGAGGAGTATGTTAAATGAAAATTGGGATTCTGAGGTAGAGATTAACATATGAATAGAAAAAGCAAGATCCACCTTCTGTAGGAGTCAGACCAAACAGTTGCTCTATGTATGATAATTCTTGCCGTGATCACTAGGCACCCATAAAACAGCAAGATGGCAAAGAGCAGCAGATTATTGTGTTGGAATTTGGTTAGACCAGTGGTTCCCAATGTGAGATCCACGCCCCATAGGGAAACTTCAGTTCCCAAAGCCTAAGTCAGTACATTGGCTGATCAGTGCTTTGGTGAATTGACTTAGGCTTCTGGGAATTGAAGTCCAAAAACCAAAGATTGGGAAACACTGATGTGGGCAGATTTTGTGCCTAAAGAACCTGAGAGACTGGTATGGAATGTCCACGGAAAAACTGTTCCGAGGACTTAAGAACAGGAAGATTATAGCCATGATGATAGCCAATATTCAGGACAGGTAAGTCTCTTGAAGAAGTAATAGAGAGAAAAACTATAACAAACAGCATATGGTATTCCCAGTGTTGCAGATATTGTTTGACTGCATTTTTGCCCTTCCTGGCTTTTGGTTATTTATTTATTATTTTTCTTATTGCCACCCAACTCTGAAGACTCTGGGCGGCTCACAGAAAATAAAACCAGTGACAGTTTTAAAACCAATATAAAAAACATTAAAACTGCCACAAAAAATTACTGGTTGGAGTTGTTTGTACTTGCAGATGAACAGGATTTGGCCATGTTCTGCACCTCAGCTCTAACATCCAGTTAAATCACAGGATATTGACTGTTGGCTTTTGAGGATAGCTTCAAAGAACATTGGAGCAATAAAGACAGAAATCTAGTTATAAAGTCCAAATTGTGTTGTGTTTCAGCAAGCTTGGTGAGCAGATGTTGGTCACCATCATTCTGTAGAAAGCAGAATGCATCCTTGTTTTCTTTTGCCAGGTTGTCACATTGCAGAAGTGTAAGATTGCCTGTTCAGAAATCTGTGCATAGAGAACTAAAATCCTTGTAATGCCTTGAGTAAAGGAGGATGCTTTTCTTAAACAGTGCATTCTGAGCCAGTACTGCTAAACTAAAATCTGGGTTAATCTGCTTTGGCTAGCAACACACCATGCACTACAGACTTCACAGCAGAAACATTTCCCCAGTTGCATGATGGGTAGACTATATTAGAAAATAAGCTGAAGTTCCCATAATGGACTAGTCTGCTAAATCAGGGACGGGCAGATGGGTGATTTGCAATAGATCAGAAAGGGTTTCTGATTTACAGTTGATTAATCATAGCAACAGCAAAAAGCTCCTTCCCTTCCTAAAATATACTGTTGAAATAGGGAGGGAAGCCCTGTGTGGAAGAATTTGTATACAGGTACCACTTCTTAAACATTTCAGGGCTGTGCATGTTCTCAGAGATGTCCATGTTCACAATTTTGTGTTTCCATCTTTGAGTAGGAAAGGGTGATTAATTCTGATCTTGCTTATCCTTCTGTGGCCATCACACAGTCAAGGAGAATCCAGAGTAATGTCACTTGTAAGTTGTCATCATGGTTATGGTGATAACATTAGAGCAGGGGTGACCAATCTTGTTGCTCCAGCTGTTCTTGGACTTCAATTCCCAGAAGCTCTGATCAGCAGGTATGCTGACTTGGTTTTCTTGGAACTGAAGTCCAAGAACAGCTGGCTACCCCTGCATTAGAGGAAAGTTTGGCAAAACATGCTGTGTTGTCTACATGTGGTGGCACTTTCTGTTTGACAACATCTAAAAGGGGTGGCGGCGGCATGGGAGATATGGTCTGGTAGCTGATGTGTCCTGGAATCAGAAGCTGTAGGTGGTCCACAGCAGGGGTCCCCAACCTTTTTTGCACCACAGACTGGTTTCATGCTAAACATTTTTTCCATGGACTGGTAAGCTCAAAACCAAGCAGTGGACCAGCTGCCAGTCAGCTACACCTTTTGACTCTGGTAGTGAGTTATCACACTGCACACTGGGAGTGGGAGGCAGAGCCCTGCTGTACTTACCGTAAGCAATGCAGAGGAGGGGCCGGGCCACCTGCCCATCTGCAATGTCTGAAGCCATGCTCTTGCTCCATTTGCCATCCCCCTGAACTGTCTGAGGGAGCGTGACCCGATCACCAGGTTAAAAAAGGTTACCGACCCCTGAGCTAGACTGTATATAATTGAGTCACTGGACAATTTTGAATTGAGTGCATTTCATGCCACTGAACAAGACTAAACTTAGATGTTTAGATGGTCTTTAAAGGAATTTAGGCATTCTTAAGTTGATTCCAGAGATATGATTCTGTATTTTCAATTGCATGAATCATCTTTATTTCTTGTTTTTATGGATTAATGTTTCGTGAGTGGTCCTATGCCTTGGCCATAATGGTATATTAAAATCTAAGTTAGGACCTATGAAGAGCAATTCCACTATTAAATATTTTACAATTTCCTGGATTTATCCTTATCTGGGTACCGGAATTGAATTCTCAGAGATAATGGTTTTAGAAATCCTTCTAAGGAAATGTGTAATGGCATAAACATCGGTCTATCCTGTTGTCTCTGTTAGGGATGATTTTGTATTGTGCCAGAAATAAAAGTACAGTACTTGATTAATTCTAGGTTGGATCCAGACTAAATTGTATTTATATAGGGTGTATAAGAATCAGTGGGATAACTTAATTCTGAGGAAGCTTAATTGATTTTAGCAGGTATACACTAAGCTTTCATCTGGGTCTCTTGTTCTTAAACCATACCTGGTTCTCTGGGGAAAAAGAACAACTTTATATTGTAGAAATTCCTTCTTTAGGGCTGGTCCTGTGATGTGCTGATATAGCATAACAATACTTTTTGGAATGCTTTTTGGAATGCAGCTATTTAAATGCAATTTAGGAAGCATTTTTGTTAGCATCCCAAAAAGTATTGGGAGAAGGGCAGTTGATCTCCGCAAGCAAGCTTAGTAAAGGTAAATGTAATGGTTCCCCTTGCTCGAAAGCCAGTCATATCTGACTCTAGGGTTCAGTGCTCATCTCTGTTCACAAACTTAAAGAAGCATAAAGAAATCAAACATCTTTGCAGTGATCTTTGAAAGAACTTTCCTAATGTTTTAGATAGCAAATTTAAATTCAGGTGAAGCACTGCAAAATGAACAAGATGTTCTTTGTAAAACTGCCTTCTAAAAAAACACAACTGACTAATAAACTGGAAAGTAGGGAATGAAGTGGATGTTTGCACAGGCAGTGATGGCACCTTTGCATATTATCAAATGCAGTCAAGGGTATCATGCTGCGCTGAGATCGCAAAGTGGTGTGTGAGTTTTCAGGTTGGATTTGGAAATGAAGCTAAAGAGGGCAATTGTTTCTGCATTGGGGTGAGATACTGAAGCAGTTAAAATGGGATTTACTGATAGTGGGCATCTCTTGAGTAGCAGCATTTTTATAGTATTGGCCTCCAGGGAATACATGCTGTCCACAGGACTAAATACAGTACTGTATTTGTTCATGCTGCTGGCTTGCTAGCTCAGAAGTTTAGGAATCTGGCTGTGGAGCCAGAGGTTGGAAATTTCTCCCTTGGGCTTCCAAGGAGAAGACCCAGTCTGTGGGGTCTTAGGCAGGCTACATAGCCCAAGGGCACCCCCAGAATAACGGCATGCTAGACCACTTCTGAGTAGTCTCTACCTACAACACCCTGAAAAAGGGTCAATGTAAGCCTGAATTGACTTGATGGCATATAATTATTTATTATTATTTTTAAAGTATTGGTGAGTTATGTCATGTATTACAGTGATATGTTCATTGTGACATGCATATACTGTTTCTAATGCAATCCGTAAATCAGTCAAAGCAATACTCGTAAAACTTCAGCAGGTGAGCGGTTATTCCAGTTATCCATTATCTACCTAGCTAGTGTATTACTCTGCTGAAGCAAAGAAATGTCTTTGTGAATTTTGTTGTCTTATTCAGTTGTTTATTTTTTTACTGTTCATAGGCTGTATTTCTCCCCATTGGAATCTCAACAATGCCCACATATTTAAAAATTCTGATAGAAACTTATTGTCATTTGGTAAGCTACTCCCTTCAAAAAATTTTAAAAGCCATCAGAAATAAATTGGTGTTAACTCTTGGAATTTGGTAAGATACAGTGTTAATGAAGGGTTCTGTACAGAAATGCACCTTAGGAAAACAAAGAGGAGATGTTAGTAGTGTAGAAATCTGTTTTATACTGTGTTAGTCCCTGTGTTCCATCTACCACAATGTTGTTAACACTGATTGGCAGCAGGTCTCTAGAATTTCAGCTAGGATTCTTTTCTTGCCCTACCTAGGCGTTGAACCTGGCACCCACTGGAGACCAAACATGTCCTCTACCCCTGACCAGCTTTGTCATAGAGAAGCAGTGATGGGATGTAACAGGTTCGCACCAGTTCGCCAGAACCGGTAGTAACTTTTCCCAGTGTCCCGGAGAACCAGTAGCAACTTTTTGGGGGAACCACCTTTAGGGCTTTCTTTTTCACTGGTTCCCCCACTACGCATGCGTGCCAAGCACTTGGTGTGCATGCACGCCTACAGTGCTTGGCACGTATGCACAGCCTCCTTGCTGTCCTCCCAAGTGGGGAGGAGGAAGAGAAGCTGCTAGCCTGAAGCTCCCTATAGCCTGCTCCCCAGGGTAAGTGATTCACCTTTGGATGTGGTGTGTCTGTGTGTATTTTAATGTGTATTTAATACCTTTACCTATATTGACGTACTACCACAGTTCCTAAAAAGAAGGGGTGTGTGTGTGTGCTTATTTTTTTTTTAAATTATTTGGCCCTGCCCACAACATCATGACATCATGATGTTAGCTCTGCCCAGACTGTGATGACATCACGGTGAGGTAGTAAAATTTTTGACATCCCACCACTGTAGAGAAGGCACACTTTAGTACCTTGGGGTGTATGGAAAAGTTCCCAAACGTTGTTACTTGGACAACTAATGAGTCCTTCAGTATAAGGGATGATTTAAATTATGTGCCTAAGACTTAGTCCTATATAAAAAGACCACAGAATTCTTTAGGTCTTGTCTTCCACAATAATGAACCCGATCATGGTATGGACCAAAGCTAACAGGCTGAGGCTGGACCCTGACAAGACAGAAGTTTTGGTATTTGAGAAGCTATCTACCCGACTGAGAGGCCTTGTCCCTACTCTGGATGGAGCTACTCTTACCCCTAGGGACCAGGTCTGCAATCTGGGGATCATCATTGACCCACTGCTTTCATTGGAACAACAGATAGCAGTGGTGTCCAAAGCTGCTTTTTCCCAGCTTCAGCAGATTGCGCAGTTACACCCCTACTTGGACAGACAGTTTCTCATAACACTGACCCTTTCATTGGTAATCTCATGGATTGACTACTATAATGCTCTCTACATGGGGTAGCCCTTGTGTCTGATATGGAGATTACAGCAGGTCCAAAATGCCGCAACCAGGATGGTGACAGGTTTAAAGAAATTTGATCCTATTTCCCCAGCCTTGACAGGTCTGCACTGGTTACCTGTTGCCCACCATGTCAGATTCAAGGTGTTAATGTTATCATACAAAGCCCTATGCAGTTTGGGACTTTGCTATCTGTCGGAGCGTCTCTCCCTCAGAATAATTCCCCGCATCACCCAGTCATCACAGTTGGCACAGCTTCAGGTGCCAACACCGAGAATGGCTTGAAAGTCCTAACCAGAAATAAAGCCTTCTCGGTGGTGGCACCAACACGGTGGAATGCACTACCCAATGGAGCTGCACCGGGCCCCATCACTGGCTACCTTTAGAAAACAATTGAAAACATTCCTGTTTAAGGAGCCCTTACAGGGAATTGTTCCCTTGGCGGTAGATTAGCCAGTTAGGTTAAGTTTCAGTGTCCTCTGTCGCCAATTAGTTTAGTTTAGTCAATGATGTATTTGTTGGTGGTGGGTTTTACTGTGTGGGTATTGTTGTAATTTATTTTCCATTGTTCACCGCCCACTGTGGGATAACACTCAGATGGGTGGTATATAAATCTAATAAAATAAAATAAATAAGTATGGTTAGCTTGGACTGGACTGGCATTGTATTTGGCTTAGGCTGAGAACATTTCACCCATCCTTTTTAACTTGTCATAACAATATTTCTTTCCCATTTTTCTTAGCTTCTTTTACACCCTCTGCAACAACAGATACAGACTAAGTTACTGACTGGCCAATATCAGTAGTCTATAACAGGGGTTCTCAACCGTTTTAAGCAGCAGACGACCACACCCCCTCAGATAGTTGACAGGCCGGACACCCCTACGCCGCTGCCCCCTCACTCCCCCCCACTGCTGGTGGGACCAAACCAAGCCCCCACCATTCCTCACACACACTGCTTCCCTGCTTCCCAGCCTGGAAGAGTTGTATGGGGGAGTCCAGGCTGTCCTTCTCGCCCACATTTGGCCAGAGTGGCCCCTGGGAAAAACGTGGACATCTGCATGCATCCACTGCTTCTGCCTCCTCAATCCTTTTCCCCCTCCGCTTGGCTTGGAGTGTCCCTAATGGCAATCTGTAACAGGGCAGATGTTGTAAGACTTACAACATCCGCCCTGCTATGGAGCACCATAAGGGACATGCCAAGCCAAGCGGAGGGGGAAAGGATTGAGGCAGAGACGGCAGAAGGAGAAGTGGCGACTGCAGTGAGGGTGCAGGCCACATGAAATAGCACTGCAGGCTGGATCCGGTCCGCAAGCCATAGGTTGAGAACCCCTGGTCTATAGTAATGGCAAGGGACAGTAGTTGGAAACCTGTGTAAAAAGACTTAGAAAATTGCCCAGTAACTTTTTGAAGAAGAGCCCACTCACATATAAATGTTCTATTAAAAATCTTTCCCACAAAGCAAAAACCCTGTCTAGCCTCGCCTTCCCTGTGGTCTCTCATAGTCTGAATAACAGTGCCTTCTTTAAATGGAAAACACTTGACCCAGCAGAGTTCATGCCCACTGAATTCTTTTTGCTGTAGGCTGTAGGAAATGACCTCTCCTTGTGCTTAATTTGATTACTCTTTAAAACTGAATGGCTTTGGGAGGAAACAGAACATACATTAAATTACTGTATGTACCCTGTGTGTACAGTCACAAGCTGGCTGGATAGTTCAGTGCTTTAGGTATGGAGCCAGAGGTTGGGAGTTTGATTCACCTCTCATCTTCATGGCAGAAGAACAAGTCTGTGAAGCCTTGGGCAAGCTGCATACTTCCAGAGAGCCCCCAGAAGAAGGGAAAGGGAAACCACTCCTGTGTATTCTCTAGAACAGGGGTGGCCAACCTTTTTATGTCGTGGGCCTGACCATGCCTCCTCAGGCACCTCAGCCGGCCAGACTGGTGGTTTCCCCCCACCATAAACGCTGCCATAAAATGTGTCCGTGGCTGTCGTAAATGCATTTATGTCAGCCACAGGTGCATTTACAGCTGCTGTACAGATATCTGCTTCTGGTGGCAGCGACGTGGGCCGCATGAAAGGGTGCCACGGTCCATAGGTTGAGAACCCCTGCTCTAGAAAATCCTGGAAAGGGTCATCATAAGTCAGAACTGACTTAGCAGCACACATTTATACCATGTATACTAATACATAGAAAGGACGTGGAGGCCTAGTGGTTAAGACACTGAACTTGACAACCAGAAGGTGGGCAGGTCAGCAGTTTGAGACACTAGTGCTGCACAACAGAGTGAGTTCCTGTCATCTGTTCCAGCTCCTGCCAACCTAGCAGTTCCAAGGCAAGAAATTGCAAGTACCTGTAGATAAATAGGTACTGCTTCTGTGGGAAAGGTAAATGTGTTCTATGTGCTTCAGTGTCTAGCCATGCCTTCCACATGACCACAGAAATGTCTGCAGACTGCAGCTCTTTGACTGTAAATGGAGATGAGCACCTCCTCCTGGAGTCAGACACGACTGGCTTTCCAGCAAGGGAGACCTTTGCATTTATCTAATATAAATACATCCCCACCTCCACCCCTATTATGACAATACACATTTAGGAAACTTAGACTATCTACTCCAGTGAGGGTTTTTTTTAACTTTGTACTTTTAAACTATGTGACTAATTGAGGGCCGATCAGTTTGGGTTATCAAGGTTAAAGTTTGTTAACTTTTGACTAAAACAATTTGTACAGATGGATGGGCTCAACAATGAAGACTGGTTGTAATAATGATACATCTAAGAGATCAGAACAAGTAGATAATGCTTATCTTCTATATATGTCAGAATATTTTAAAAAATGTTTGGAAAGGTTTGTCCTTTTTCCAGATTTAAAATCTCGTTCTCATGTTGCATGTAGATACTTGACAAATAATTCTACATTTTATTTTCCCATGAGCAACCCAACCATACACCATACTAAAGTCAGGGGTAACTGCCTTTATTATCTCAGGAGGGAACATAGCAGTTCTCGATTGACTGCCCAGTTGTGCCCCATCAGGATAAAACAATGGCTAGAAATTGTGGTTCATGGACTGTTAATCTCAAAATTAGACTACGTACAATGCTCTCTACATAGAGCTGCCCTTGAAAAGAGTATGGAAACGTCACCAAGGCCAAAATAGAGTGGCTAAACTGATTTCTAGAACTAATAAATTCGATTTGTATCGCCATTCTTAGTGCACCTTCATTGGTTCCCTGTCAGTTTTCATGCTCAATTCAAGGTGATGGTTATGACCTATTAAGCCCCCTAACAGTTTAGAATCTCAATACCTGTTGGAACGTATCTCTCAGGAATCCGTTATCCATTTTACTTGCTCTTCTTGATCCATATTGCTAAATGTGAACACACTGAGGGAGGCCAAATAGGTGAGAACCAGAAATTGGACCTTTTCAGTGGTGGCCCCCAGTCTCTGGAATAAGTTACCAGATGAGATATACCAGGCTCTGTCCCTCATCTTCAAGAATGTGGTGAGAATGGAAGTACAGTAATACCTCGGATAACACTAAGACTTGGTTCCACAAGTCTTGGAGTTATCCGATTTTTAGTGTTATCCGATGCATGTTAAAATCCTATGGGATGGATCGGATAACGTTAAAGCTCCATAGAGATACATTGTAACCGCACAGGCTTTAGCGGTTGTTATCCAATCCATCTCATAGGACCTTAACGTTATTCGATCTAATTCTCCTCCCCAGATTACTTAACGTTATGCGATTTTAGCGTTATCCGAGGTAAACGTTATCCGAGGTATTACTCTATTCAAAGCAGCCTTCAACAACTGATTCTCCAGGATGCTGTACATTTTTTAAAAAAATAAATTGGTGTGGGTTTTTCCTTCCCTTTTGTATGAATTTAGATTTATACTTATGAATCACCGTATTGTTGTATTTAGTTTGTTATGTGGAGTTTTGTGGAATTTTAAGTTTTAAGCTGTAAACTGCCCACAGCAGTGTTAGCGTTAATGGGGACTGCAGGCAGACAGATAGACATTTATTTCAAAAAGATAAGTGTTAATAGTGAGATGTTCTTGGCACGACAACCCGCTTATTCCATTTAGCATTCTAGCTTTTTTTGGAGGGAGCTGTGTTAAGAAAATACAAATCAGCTTGAAAGTTTTCTTCTTGATTCTCATAATTAATTCTAGCTGTATAAAACCAACACCAGTTCTCGTTTAATTGCAAAGTGACAAGACCACTTCAGTAGAGCTACCAAACTGATAAAATGTCTTCCTGTCCCCTTGGAGTCTAGCTATAAGGAAACAATCAGAATTATTTTCATGAGAAAAATCTGAATGGCAGACTTGATCAGTTGGATTTTTTAAGGTGTGTGTAGAGTTGGCCTACTCAACAGTTGTTCAGAAATCTGTGATCAGCCTAAAGGAAAATAAAGTTAGGGTTTAGCACAAGGGTTCCCAGCCTAAGGCCCATGGGTTGGATGTGGCCCATGACACCATTTCATGTCGCCCCCAAACCTCCAAGGGCATTCGAGAAACAAAATGCCATCCTCTTTGAAGCTTTTGGGACAAAATGGCCACACCCATCATGCAGGCAAGGCAAATGGCTTTCCAGCCCTCAAAGCCGACTGAGAGAGTGTGTTCCAGCCCTTGGCTTGAAAAGTTTGGGAACCCCTGGTTTATCAGTTGCAGTGCACACAGTTACTGAAATTCAAAGGAGCAGAGAGCTGTAGATATATATGTGAGGCTACTATGTCATCAGTTTATTAGGGGGAAAGTAAACTCTGCAGTTGTGGAGATCTGCTGTTTTATATTTCTAATCTGTGTGATTTTAGTTCATTAGTGGAACCAGGATTAGAATATGCAAATTAAAGGCAGTATAACACAATCCTGTAATAGGGTGCTGCAACCCACAGCCCTGTATTTGGGGCTTCATTGTCTTTTTCCTTACCAATTTGGCAAATTGAAATGATCCATTTGGAAAGAATTTGCAGGATAATTAAGGTCTATTATTTCTAACAAGTATGACAGAGTTCAGCTTTAATCCATAAACTAAACTGCAGGAATTGTATTTAATGAGACTGAAGCTGATGGAAACTTGCTCTGATTATGTCGGCAGTCTATTCTGCTATGAGACCTGCTGATTTCTTCATTGGCAAAAGGGAAGAAAGAAACAGGAAGGACTCTTGTTTTACTCTCAGATGTACATGTGCCAGGATGGACATGTCCAGATGTAGAACATGCTTGTATAGTCATCTTTTCATTGTAATAATGCAAAAAAGACTACCAAAATTGTTCAAACACCAAACAAAGTTGTCAGCTGAAATAACGTACTGTACTTAGGAAACTGTCTGGTTCAGGCTGCAATGCACATCCATTAACAATAAGCACAACTGCTCTGTCCCTGTGCTACTCCACAGCAGAATATGGGCTTGGGCCTGTATGTGTATGTGTAAGAGAGATTCCTTGTTGGTGGCCTTTTGGCCATTCATTGGTAGACTCAGGAGTTTCTTTAGTAAGAATAAAGACACCATGGAAAACCACACAGTCCTCAGCCAGTGGGCTAAAGCAAACAAATTTTGCATTGAGTGAGTTCTTGGTTGTGACCACATGATAATTCCAATATGACAGCTAACAATGCATCTTGTATTTTCTGAATACACTGCAAATTCCATTGCCACCCCACCCCCAGAATGGAGCCAACCTTCTGACATTCAAAGTTCATCATTTCTGTTTCTTCACATTGTGTTTGCCAAAAACACCATCACCACTGCTACCACCACCACCACCACCACCTCAGTTCATAGTATTAGTGGGGAAGAAAAAAGTACGAGATGGCAAAAGCCAAGAAATCTGTTGGGATATTCCCCTGCCCCAACTGTCTTGGCTAGTCAACCACACAACTAGGTATGGGCAGTGGGCTATTTCCCTGTGTTGGAGGACACCGTTCTATGAGTTTCCCATCTCCTGAAATCATCCAACTGTTTTTAGCTGCCATGGGTGGCTGTGTGCCTGACCCTGATACTGAAATAAAATCTAGTTACCAGCCCATTTGTCTCTTGCTAGTGGAGATTACCAGCACATCTTTCATTTTAGAAAGCAAAACCCTTTGGAGCAAGAATCAAGCGCTGTTGAGATCTTCTATTTTTTTTTTGCCCATCATTTCTAGTTCTCTCATTTGTTAGAAAATAATCCTACAAGGCTCTCTGTGACTAATATTATATATAGGCTCCTGTTATTTTGTTGCAGCAGGAGCTTAGAGAAGCATTAACATGACTTAAATTTATAATGCAGGAAGCAGCCTATAGCGAGTTTGGGCTGCGATCTCTATAGAAAGAGTCAGAATGCAAGATTGGAGACTGTCCTTATGCTTGGGGCTCCCCCTAGAGGTGGGACACCATCAGTGTTGGCTTTGCTGCATACTTTATTCTGAGACAGCCCAGAATTTCGTGCGTTTTGCTTCGCTTTAGCGCTAAGCCACCTTGGAGGAAATTGTTCGATTAACCCACTGGAAACCTATAAAACACACAAGCAAATCCATTTGCCATGCAAAACAAGCTGAAGTAGCAAACTCTTTTTTTCCACTTAATGCTTGATTTCCTAATGATACTATGGTATTGTTGGAGGGCAGCTTTTCTGGTTAAAGGACAACTCAGACTCTGTGGTTGATCCTGCGTCATTATGTGTCACAATGTTTGTTTCTGACCTGTTTCGCGAGCCACCCCCTGCCAAGAATCCTCAGTACCCTTTTCTCTCCTGCAGTTGACTTCATTATTTTTATGCCTTTTAACTTGAAATAAATAGAGTGCTGTGTTCCCGACTGCTAGTAGTAAACGATAAGCCACTATCCACTGGCATTTTGTCCTAGCCTAGCTTTTACTCCTTTGTTGGGGCGGGGGAGGGGATGAGCTGGTAGAGTTTGAAGACTTAGATGTATCCCTGGGACTCTCAAGAAGAGAAATGCTACACAGACTCATGCCTCTAAATGACATAAGTATTGATTTCATATGGGTGGGATTTTGATATTTGGACTTAAACTTCTGGGAATTGTACCTGAAAGACAAATATCTTATAGATACTTATATGTGGTTCACCTAGAGAAAGACCTAAACTGGAAGGTTTTGCTACCTGTACAGAAAGAAAGCTCCCACTTAGCATGAAGGCAGGAACAAGACACTTGGGCAGAACTTGCCCCCAAAGAGTTCTAGTTTAGGCTTTCCCCCCAAACACGACACATTTTGGTGACTGTCATTTAGAACTTCCAGAATGAAGAATAATGGGATTTGTAGTTAAAAAACAATCTAACTATTCTATCCCAGAGGATTGTGGACAGTGAAGGAGAAGTCAACAGCAGGTTACCATCTCCAATATGGAACATGAAAGATGTTAAATAGGTTGAAAATTGGAGTGACATGATGAAAAATAAACCTAAAGAAGTGGGCAATGGTGAACAATGTGAATGTGGTAAGAGACAAGACTTTGGACGTCTGCTCATCTCTAGCCATTCGCCTGAACCATGTGATCTCAAGGATTTGTTTGAAGCAAATGACAGGGATAGCCAAACGGCTGAACACTGGAAAAGTAGAGTGGCTCATGTGGCTAAGATGCTGACTGGAAGGCAGGAGGTCAGCAGTTCGATTCCTGAGTACTGCAGGATGAAATGAGCTCCCATCTTTGTTCCAGCTCCTGCCAAACTAGCAGTTTGAAAGCAAGAAATTGCAAGTAGATAAATAGGGACCACTCCAGTGGAAAGATAAACAGCATTCTGTGTGACCACACAAAACAAAAACTTGCTTAACAACTAAATCGGGGTTCACAATCCCCCCCCCCGACACCAGAAGTCACAATCAGTCACTTACGATGGCAGTGGTGGCACTTTTCAAAGTGTTCCACTTAAAGAGCAACCCTGTGGAACGGATTATACTCTTTAAGCAAGGTACCCCTGTATTTTTCTAATATAAATGTTTGTCTGACTTTGCTTACGCATGTTTGCGTATCACAGTGAAAGTCTGTCCTTAGTAGAAGAATATCAGATGATGTCCAGCATATTCTAACTCAGGGGTTGGCAACCTTTTAAAGACAGGGGCCAGACCATGCACCCTTGGACAGCTGAGCAGGCCGGACTAGTGGATCCCCCCACCGTAAACGCTGCTATAAAATACATCCACAGCTGTTGTAAACACATTTACGACAACTGTAGGTGCATTTTCGGCTGTCATAAATGGGTCCGCTTCCAGTGGCAGTGGTGGCAGTGGTGATGCAGGCCACATAAAATGGTGCCATGGGCCAGGTCTGGCCCATTGGCCTTAGGTTGAGATCCCCTGCTCTAACTAGTCCCCTCTCTAAAAATTACACCAGCTCTTTCAGTGTTCACTGTTGTGCAGAAATACTGACCCACACAAGAAAACAAAATGCACTCTTCAGAAATTTGTAGGAGTATTATCTGGTTGCAAATCACTTGTTCAACTTTATGTCCTGACCAGAATGAATAAAAAAAAATACTGATTTTTAAAATTTACATTCAATGTTTTTTTGTTTTAAATTGGATTTCTTTTATCCAAATTTTCTTAACAAAGGACTTTTTGGGAGAAAATCTATCTAAATATAATTTTCTGTTTATGATACATTCTACTCCAAAGATTATTCATCATGAAATAAGGATTAGTTTTTAATTATGTAGCCTGAGGCAATATATAAAAGTAGTGTTTCAATTTTTTGGTAAATGAATTCCATTAATCCATTCACAATGTCATGCTCAAATGTTATTGTTTTAGCTAAATAAAGCTATTTATTAAGATAATGATTATTTTTCTCCTTCCTATAAAGTACAGCAGAAAAGGTGTCCGGATATGAATGATTACCTCATTAAACTGGAGATATTTCACCTTGCTATAATTTCATAATTATCTATCAATGATATGTTTCTAATGGGACAACCAAGACGGTAATTTTTTAATATAACTGTAAAAATAAGCTGCAATGGGACTGCAGTGAAGTGGTTAAGATGCTGACTGGAAGGCCAGCAGGCAGTTTGAGACCAGAGTACTGTACAACAGAATGAGCTTCCATTTCTGTCCCAGCTTCTGCCAACATAGCAGTTTGAAAGCAATAATTGCAAGTAGATAATTAGGGACCACTTTGGTGGGAAGGTAAACAGCATTCCATGCACTTTGGTATCTAGGCATGCCAGCCGCATGTCCGTGGAAACATGTGCAGACGCAGACAGCACTGGCTCTTCGGTTGTAAACAGATGAACACTGAACCCTAGAGTCAGATATGACTGGCTTTCGAGAAAGGGCTACCTTTACCTAAAATTAAGCTGAGATGTTTTTTTTTTTAAAAAAAACCTTCATCTGTTTGTGTAAATGTTAAGATTATACCAGCAACAGTGAGTCTTTATGGAGAAAACCATGGTTTAATTCTAGTCTCACTGACTCACTAGGGATTTAAATTGTGGTTTAAAAATAAATGCACCCTGGTCCTAACATTAGTTGCTCATACGTTCGACTCCCCCTGTATCTAGCCATTGCCGCTGTATTCTTGATTATGGGAAATGAGTACCAGTGACATTCACAACTACAGTAAAACTTCGGATAATGCTAAAACTTGTTTCCACAAGTCTTAGCGTTATTGGTTTTTAAATGTTATCCGATGCATGCGTTGGATAACGTTAAAACCCTATGAAATGCATTGGATAACATTAAAACTCCATAGAGATACATTGTAACCAGTACAGGCTTTAGCGAATGTTATCGGATGCATACCATAGGACTTAACGTTATGTGATGCAATTCCCCCCCCCCCAATGGCTTAACATTATGCGGTTTTAGCATTATCTGATGCAAATGTTACCCGAGTTATTACTGTATACTAGCTAGCCCAATTATTATATTTTCATTTCATAACTATTCTTATTAACTAATTGGTTGGATGTTGTTGCTGATGTTTACTATTCAGTCCCTGTGTGGGAATAACACAGTTGAGAAGGAATGGTGGGACTGAAGTTTTTCTGTCCTGTACAGTTTTCTGTGACATTGTCTGGTCCAGGGTTTCTCAACATTGGGCCCCCAGATGTTCTTGGAGTTCAACTCCCAGAAGCCCAAGTTAGCACACCTGCTGATTAGGGCTTCTGGGAATTGAAGTCCAAGAACAGCTGAAGGCCCAAGGTTGAGAAACTCTAGTCTATATGCCACATATAGTGTATTTTGTCTTTAAACTGCTCAGAATAGCGATATATTTCTTTCTTTGAGAGGTGTTGTAAGCTCAAGATCTCCCAGTTTTAAATTTGTTTGTAGCAAATGTTGTCTGCCATTGAACTAATATTCTTGACTGTTTTAGGTTCCATCGGCTGATGATGTCGGGAGAAGCCCCTGACTCCCATATTACGGAGGTGAAACCATTGGTGGACAAAGAAGAGGTGAGCTTCAATTGTTTTGCTGTTTTTTATGCATCAAAATATTATGCATTTTTAGTTCTTTATTTGTAGCTGCCTCCAGATGTTAGGCAGGTAGCTCCCAAGCAGGTCTGTTTTCTTTATGTGGCACCACTGGTAGAATATTCTTCCACTACATGCAGAATCTCATACTTTACTAAAATGAAGTAAAGGGCTTTATTTCTTGAATACTGTATTTTAAAATGTAAGCTAAGCATATTTTTTTCAAGTTGGTTTTTATCCTCGCTTCTTGTAATATATTTAAAATGTTGCACATGTTGATCATTGTTAGTTTCCCCTCCAAAATCCCTTGGAGCTGGGGAATAAACAGTCTGGTTATAAAACTTGCAAGAGAAATTGATCATGTCCTTTTATCCGTGGAAATATTTCATTGTGGGGTTTCTAAATCAGTGTGATGGGATGTGGGGTTGGTGGAAGATTATAACCTTATTCTAGATTTCATTCGTTCAGTCATTCATTTATCGTATTTGCCGGTATATAAAATGCATCAGAGTATAAGACACACCCCGTTATTACCAAAATAGCCCACTATAGGCCACTATATACAGTACAAGACACACTTCATTTTTCCAGTGTATTTTAAGGGGGGAAGTGGATCTTATATGCCAGCAAAATTGCCCATCTGGGTGGTGTACCCACTACAGCTGTGTCCAACATTAAGAAAATACAACATTAAAAGAGTT
The DNA here is from genome assembly GCA_030440675.1 of Furcifer pardalis. Taxonomy (NCBI): domain Eukaryota; kingdom Metazoa; phylum Chordata; class Lepidosauria; order Squamata; family Chamaeleonidae; genus Furcifer; species Furcifer pardalis. The sequence goes on from CP126891.1 coordinate 54,708,407, forward strand.
CAATAATAATAATAATAATAATAATAATAATAATAATAATAATAATAATAATAATAATAATAATAATAATAATAATAATAATAATAATAATAATAATAATAATAATAATAATAATAATGACATATGCGAAAAACAAACTAAATGATATTCAACCAAGAAAATACTAAATGGTAAGTGGCATTGGGAAGAAGTCCTTAAAAGCTTAACTAAAGAGCAAAGTATTTAGTTGTTTCTTAAATAGAACAGGAGATGATGTCATTGTTGTGACATTAGAGCAGGAGAGATTTTCTTTAATTAGCAATTACACTTAAACATTGCCCTATAGTGCCTAGTACACTCTCTGGGTCGTTCACAAGGTAATTAGCATTTTGTGGCCTCGGAAAGATAGAAGGTTGAGTCAACCCACCCATCCACCCCCACCGTCAAAATCGAACTCATGTTTTGGCCATAGTACAGCAGTTTAACCACTGTGCCACCAGGGGCAGCTTCCAGAACTACATCTTCCAGAAGCTTTAGCCAGTGGCCAGGAAGCCTATTGAATTGTACTGGAGGAAATTCTGGGTCCTCTTCTTTGAGAACTGCTGGTTCAAAAGCTCTTCTCAACATAGTGGCTTGGGAGTTGCAGCCAGGAATGATGTATTAAGTCTTATGCCACTTTACCAAAAGTACAGTGGAACCTTGGTTAACATATGGCTCAGTTAGCATAAAACTCACATACCAAAAGGAAATCCACAGAAAATAGTGGATCAGTTTTCAATGCATTCCTATGGGAAACTGCATTTTGGTTAAAATATTTTGGTGTTTACTGCATTCCTATGGAAAATTGCATTCAATGCCTTCCTATGGGAAATTCGGTTACAGTAATTTTTGCTGTAAGAAACATCCCAGAGAACGCATTAATTGCGTTAACCAAGGTTCCACTATACTTAGAAGAGAGTATCATGTTGCTTCCCTTCAGTAATCTTCTGTGATCTCTGGTAGAAGAATGACGAAGGTAGAACTATCAAGAGGTTGGTCATTCTGTATGTCTACAATATAATCTCCATGTTGACCACAAAATCCATATGGCATCCATGGAGAACTTGATGTTTCTGTAAGGCGGTTGTTGTTGTTTTGCCAGTGCAACAGTCCTTTCCCCAACCCCTGTTTAAAGCACCGGGTGGAATCTGTATTTACTCATTATTAAGTCCCATAGATTTCAGTAGGCGTACTACACAAACTACAATTTAAAGTGTGTGTCTGAGTACGTCCCATGAACAGTGATAGTAACATCTGAGGAGACAAGTTTTGTAAGTGTGGATTCTGACCAAAACTTTTGAAGAGCAAAATTCCTAAAGCTTAAGAAGTAAAATTTCTGAGCCTTAAAGACAATAGGACACATCTACAGTGTTTGAATGTTAGAACTGAGTCAGAACTTTGAAAAATGATTTTCCTCCTTCTCTGATTGTTGTGTATTTTTTCTAGGGAATCACACATCTCATCCCTGATTTTGATGTTCAGGTAAGAGTTTTGGTAAATTAGACTTAAGAACTATGAGATACTGACATACTTCTATAGTGTATTTTTGTTGTTGTTCTTGTTCAGTCGCGTTGTTCTTGTTCAGTTTGCGACCCCATGGACCATTGTCTGCCAGGCACATGTGTCATCCACCATCCTCCTCAACCTGCCCAGCTCTGTGCCTATTGCGTCTACAATACCATCTAGCCATCTCATTTTGGGCTGCCCCCTTCTTCTTTCTTTATTATCTATATGCATATGTAAAAGAACAAAAAATATTCTATAATTGTGCTTGGTAAATCTTATACAGATGTCTAAGGAAAAATGCTGTCACAGCACTGTGAGAAATTGCTAGGCATATATTAACAGCTTGTTTTATGGCTGTGATGGCTAACCTTGACACTCCAAGTATTCTGGAACTTCAATTCCCAGAAGCCCTGATCAGCAGGACTTGGGCTTCTGGTAATTGAAGTCCAAGAACACGCCATCACTGTTCTATGCTTTGTTTTGTTTCCTCTTGCATGGACTCAGCTGCTAGACTAGTTCTCCACAGAAATCTACAAATAACTCAGAATGGTAGATTGAGAAACTAACTTGTGGCTGAAACATTATATGTAATCTTGCTCACTTCTGCCTTTTTATAACGTAGCAAACAAGTCAGGGGAAGCTTCATGGATGTCATTGCATTTGCTGAAGCAAGCTGGAATCTCTTAGGTAACAACAAACCCTTTATGGAGACACTCAGTCATAATCTCAGGTTCAAACCCTCTGCTTACTTGCTTGTTAATCTGTACATTTGGAGTGGGAGGGAAGTAGACAGCAAGGTAGACACAGATCATGTACATGTGTTATTAAATCAGGATCCCTGGTTTAATGTACTGTGTGAATGTAGCCTGTGTTTATACCAAAGGAAATAAATGTTAGGCTAGCTTCAGAGAAGGTATCTTCTGTGTATTGTATACATTACAGATCTGGGAGACAGGCCAGGAGCAGGGACTTGTAGCAAGATTCAGCTGGTGTCTTCTTTTGTGTATGATTGTTTGGGGCCTTCAGGAATCCTTTGGGAGCAAAGTAGGGGGTTCCTACCCAAAAGATAAGTGATTTACTATTCTTATGATGCTATTTCTATTGCTGCCATTAGGTATCTTATGTCTGATGAAATGGACTTGATCCATGAAAGCTCATATATAATTACTGGACTTAGTCTTTAAGATGTCACAATGTTTTTTGTCTTTAGTTGTTGTTTTGTTTACTCTCTGATATGTTTCCACAGACTAATATAACTACCACTTCAAAAGTACTGTTCTTTGTCTGGAAGCAAAGCTAAAACTGTGCTGTTCATTGATATATTTCCCTTGATGACTTTTGCAAGTTCATCTTGACCATGCAGCAGAAGTCAGCTTTCTATTTGCCTTGATTCTGTTTGTAGATAAGTCAAACTATAGACTAAACATGACAAAGAATATCATAAAGCTGTGCTGGAAATGGGCTGCTCAGTCCATTTTTCCTGCCCACATGGCCACTGGTCTGATGCAGTCCTTTTAGCTCAGTGGTTCCCAACATGGGGCCCGCATCCCACAGGGACACTTCAATTCCCAGAAGCCTAAATCAGTACATTGGCTGATCAGTGCTTTAGGGAATTGACTTAGACTTCTGGGAATTGAAGTCCAAAAACCAAAGGTTGGGAAACACTGTTCTAGCCCAAGCCAAGAGAGATTATGTCTTCTTATGGCAGCAGTACAAAAGCTCACCAGTAAAACAAAAACACATAATGTGAGTGTGGGTTTCATAGTCTAGGAGCTACACATCACATTCAATGATGTTACTTTCCAACAATGTTTGGGCCATTTGCTCAAGAAAAGCCAACAACAGTGTTAGCTTCAGACAACTCATTCCTTCACCCAATGAGATTGCCGTTCAAGGCAACGGCTGGGCAGAGGGCTTCAGGATTAGACCCAGCAACCTTCTGCTTGGATTTCTTTAATGCTTGAATATTATTCCTATCTTTAGATGTCCATCTGTAGGAACTGGCAGGGTGAAGTTGACATCCCGTCCTAAACCCAAATAAGTCTTCACCCTCAGTGCTTAGAGTACAAATAGCAATGTGGCTAAAACAAACAAATGTAGATAATATTTATGAATCTTGTGATGATTATACAATAAAACCCCTACTTATGTAAAAAGTCTGTTCTGTAAGCTTTTATGTAAATTGGTTTTTTGTTTTTTTTTACTTAACTCGAAGCAAACCCATAGGAAAATGATTTTATGTAAATCAAAGCAAACCATAAGAAAAATGAATTTTTTTACGTAACTCGAAGCAAACCAATAGGAAATTGTGTTACATAAATTGGGACATTTACGTAAATCAGGACATGGTTTAGTGCAAAAATGATTACGTATGTCGAATTTTACATAACTCGAGGCATATGTAAGTTAGGGTTCTACTGTATCTAGAACAGCAGCAGAAAACTTTGTAGCCATCAAAACACAGGCTGCATATCAAAATGATACTACATGATACTTAATGGCTTCATTTTAGCCTTAATGAGTGGAGGAATAGGCTATCACTTTATTTTCCTAGCTGTTTGTTTTCTTGCCAAGATTTGCAAGGGTTGGTTGTGTCCCTGTGTTTCAGAGCAAGACTTCTTGGCACACAAGTATAAGTGGCTTAGAGCTTCTTCATTCACCTTAGCCAGTGACCAGCAATTGACTTCTTAAATATTTTGTGTTTAGTTTACTTCAGAATTCTTTACTCCACACCTTTGAGATTGAAGGGGAGACATTTAAAACTAATCTGAATAATCTATTGTTACTGATAGCTATAGGAAGCTGTATTGTTATGCTTGCTTGTCTGCCATTCTGCTTGAGCACCCCTACATTTGGTATATATAAACCATACCCCTACATTTGGTATATATAAACCATGCCTGGAATTTTTACTCCTTGTCTGAAGAAGTGGACTTAATCCATGAAAGCTAACAAAAATATAGCAGTTAGTCTTTAAAGTGTTACAGTGTTTTTGTTTTATTACTTTTTTGTTTTTATTTTCTGATATGCCTGAACCACAGACGAACAAGTCTACTATTTAAAAAAATTCAAAATTCTTATGGTACATTGACAGGATGAGTGTTTTTGCATCTGTTGAACTGAAGCTCTGTATTGTTGCAGTGGCTGAAATTCTGTTGCATTAGTACACAAAAGATGTGGAATATAGAGGCACACTACTTCCAGTGAATACATCTCTGTAGAGCAGGGGGACCCAAACTTTTCAGGCTGTGAGCTGGTCAAATGGTTCAGGGGGCCAGTCACTATGGCCCATGGGCCAGATCTGGCCCCTGACACTCCCAGAAGCAGAAGTAAAACACGCTTCCACTTCCGGGGGTGACGAGGGCTTCACAGGCCAGATGAATTGGCAACGGGGACCGGATCCAGCCCAAGGGCCATAGTTTGAGCACCCCTGCTGTAGAGTCTCATGACCTGTCATGCGACAGATAGCCCAGTGATGCTTTCAAATTGTTTTTCCTCCTTCTGGGTCAATATTTGTTCCAAAGCACAGGCAGATGCTTCTGTTACAACGTGTATGCTCCTAAATTAAAAATAGATTGGAATTGAGATAGTAGCCTCGTAACATAGATTTGACTCTGCTCCGATTGACCTACTGAAATGCAAGGAGGATTATAGTGGAAGCTTCCACCTGGTAACTTTGGCCCTTGCCAAGTGTTTGGCCTTTGGCCAACTCATGCATGGTGTTTGTGTTTTGTTTTCACTGCCTTCCAAAGTGGCCGAAAATCTTTTTACACTAGCCTGTTCTTACTCTTAAAACAGGTTTTGGTTGCCTTAATAGTAAAAAAAAAAATAACCAACAGATAGATTAAAAGAGCAGAGCAATGGGCACAGATTTACAGTGGCTAAAAAATACTATCTACACAGGAGAAAATGCAGTCATGCTGATAAGATTTAGACAAGGTACCTTTCCAGTTAGTTGCTCTAGTGAGATATCAGAGCATGGACAGAAGCTTCCCTCCCCTCCTTGGGATGTAGCTTGTAGGTTAAAATATTAAAATAAAGCATTCAATAAATATTTTATGGCAAAAATTTTGCTTGCTGGCCTTGATGTTCCTAGAATACAGCATTAGCACAGATTGAAGAATTGATCTTGCCAGCTGTATCAGTTGAGTGTTAATATTTGCTTGCAAGGAGGAAAGTGTTCCACTGGGACTGTGGGAGAACCAGATTTGCCCCGAGGGAGCTGTGAAATGTGCAGAGTGAAGCTGGGCTAGGTCAGTGTGCCAGTTTGACCTTTGGTTGTTATAAGGATAGTGTAGAGAGAGAAGATTACATACCTTACTTAGAGCGCATTGGAGAAGAGGTAAGATACCTTTAAATAAGTACATGAAAGGAGAGGTATCTTAAACAGGTTCTTTTCAAACAGGGGACCAAAGGTCAGAAACCCTCTCTGGGGTGGGGGTGGGAGAGGAGATGGTTTTGTTTTTTCTTTGCCAGCATTCTAGGCTCAGGCAGAGCCCTTATTTTTACAACCTTTCCCTCCCAAGGAAGAGCTCTGATGTAGAACACTGTTCTAGATGTAATTCTGAGGCACCTTCTAAAGGCACTGTTCTGCAACCTTTGGTTTTTGGACTTCAATTCCCAGAAGCCTTAGTCAATCCCCAAAGTAATGATCATCCACTGATCTAGGCTTCTGGGAATTGAAGTCCACCAATGTTCTGTGGAACATAGGTTAGGAAACGCTGTTCTAAGGAATGGCTGCTTTCTGCACACTGTAGAGCCTGAACTTTTCAAAGTGTATGCATTGTGATGAGACATAAAAGTACAGTGTCCCAAAATAGAGCATCTCATTTGGCTGAGGAGCATTGTGCTTGAGTTCGCCGAAAATCATGTGGAAGGTATTCCTTGGGACTTGTTCTAAAATGGTTTCCTTAACATGCCAGTCAAGGCAAGACCTGCAGTCCAATGAGGAACGAGACCATCAGAATTGAACCTGTGTGGCCCTTTCTCATCAAAACAAGACTCCCTTCAACAGGACATCATGTGTTCTGACTTAGTTACCACCTGCTGGCTACAAGCATAGAAGTCGTAACCTCTAGAACATTTATAGCTGTTCCTGTGTCTTGCTGTTGATCTGATTGTTTATTTCAAGTTGATGTACTGACATGTCCTCTGTCATCAGTCAAATGTCTTGCAGCAGTCCAGGCTATGACAGTACCCCTCAGAGGTGTGACTGTCTACCAGGCATGCTTCTATATAGCAGCCACACACAATTGTTTAGCCTACTGAGCAGGCGTCTGTCCTTTCAAAAGCAAGCAGTCCATGAGCAGATGGCACGTTTGTCTTTATCCTTCGATCAGATTAGTGTGCCTTGGATTTTTTTTCCAAGATAGTGTTTTAATACAAATCGGTCAGCAGAGAGCCTCTTACTGTAACACTAGGGTTGATTAGTGTGCACTGCCATCTGTTTTCACTGTGCTACATCTCTATGGTAGAGAAAAAATATCCCTCCTGAAATCACAGTAGTACATCTCTAGGTCAGCGGAGAGGCAAAACAGAGAGCTTTGCCATTGGGAAGCCCATTTTCTTTGTTTGTGTATACAGTGCTGCCTGGTTTTTCTTTGTGAGTAGATTGTTGCTTGTGGAAGTATTTAGCCCAATTAACAATCTGACAGTACATTTTTAAAGTGCATAAGCAAGAAAGTACAAGTAGTAACCAGTGTGATATAGTGGAGGGAGTGACAGATTTTATTTGGTAAACCGTGGCACTCCAAGTGTTCTTGAACTTCAATTACCAGAAGCCCAAATCAGCATTCCTTCTGATCAGGGCTTCTGGGAATTTAAGTTCAAGAACATCTGGAGTGCCAGGGTTCACCATCACTGGTAGGACATTGGAAGCCTGGGTCCAAAGTCAGTTATGGAAACTTACAGGGGTGTGTGTGGAACTGGTAAAGCCACTCATTTAAAAACCTCACTTTGAAAACCCTGTTAGGGTCACTGTGTTAGTTTTGACTGGACAGCACATAGTTATCTAAGCAAGAATTAACACGTAATAATGGGCAAAACTACAGGAACACAGATAAAAGCTGAAGGAGAAAACTCTTAATTGTTAGAGCAGGTCAGCAATGGAACCTTAGGACAGAGGTGCACAAACTACGATCCGTGGGCCAAACCCAGCCCCCGATGCCATTTCATCTGGCCCGCACCACTCGCTGCTCCTGGAAGCGGAAGTAAAATGCACATGTGCGGGTGCATAGTGCACCCACACATGCACAGAATGCTGCCATTAATGACCCATGACTGTCGTAAACACATGCACGTTTTACTTCCGCTTCCAGTGGGAGGGACCACATGACTGACATGCTCAAGCACGTGGCCAGCATGTGGCCCAAAAAGTTTGGGCACCCCTGTCTTAGGAGGTGGTGAGCACTCCTATACTATAAGCATTCAAGAGAAGTTGGGATAACTATCAGACCTGCTCTGATTTGAATTCCTGTACTGAGCAGGTGTTTGGACTCATTGGTCCCATTGACTTCTTCCAACTCAGTCCTGCTATGATTCTAAGAAGGGTGGTTATTAGCCACAAGGAGGCAGCATGTAGGACAGTGATGGCTAACCTTGGCACTCCAGCTGTTCTTGAACTTCAGTTCCCAGAGGTCCTGATCAGCAGGAGTGCTAACTTGGACTTCTGGTAATTGAAGTCCAAGAACAGCTGGGGTGCCAAGGTTTGCCATCAGGATTATAAGGTCTATACAAGTGTTTCCCAACCTTTGGTTTTTGGACTTCAATTCCCAGAAGTCTAAGTCAATTCTCCGAAGTGCTGATCAGCCAATGTGCTGACTTAGGCTTTTGGGAATTGAAGTCACCCTGTGGGGGCATGGGCCCCACGTTGGGAACCACTAATTTTATGTGTATGGAACCATGCTGTCTAAAGGGCATTATAAGACGTAAGTCTCAATTATTGCATCAAAGGCAATGTAGATCCCAGTTTATGCCACAGCATTATGGGCTGAACTAAACAGGGATTTGCAAAAATCCTACTACGTAAAAGGGAAGTCAATCATCAAACCTATCCAGACATTGCCTGGGGCCATTTTTTTAGCTGTTTCTTCCCTGATGCTTTTCCATTATGTGTTTTCTGGGAAATTGATTAACATTTCTTTCGTATGAAGGCAAGGTACCTATGTATCTTTTTTCCTTCATGTATATCCTCCAGTAGATTATTGGAACAGCATGAGTTTGTAACTTACTAGTGGTAGCTATTCCTGGCTGCTGCTCCACATGGTTGGATATAGGTGTTTGATAGGGGTTGGGTACGGCTCCTTGATTAGTGTCACATCATTGCACTTTCCTAAAGCTGCAAAAATGGTACTGGCAACCGTTGACTCCCACATTAGAAATTGGATGCTTGAATTTTCCCTATAGACTGTCATAGCTCAGTTGGCACCCTGTTCAGTTTGTTGTAGCATTTGCAGCAGTTGCTTCCTCACTGCGAGGGTTGTATGCAAATGTGTAAACTAACAATAGCTACAAATCACGGTGGTTGTTTTCAAGGGATTAGGTTTAAGGCTTAGAGTGGCTTGCGCTAATAATAGTCTGAAGCAGATTCTAATCTTCAGCATTTGATCCATAAGAACATGGGTACAAAATAACCTCCAGTCTGAAGTTTATTTTATTTATTTATTTATTTATTGAATTTCTATACCACCCATCAGGGTGTTATCCCATTCAAGTTGATGAAGAAACAGAAAATAAATAACAATACCCACAACAAATCAAAACCCACCACCAACAAAAACATCACAGACTAAACTAAACTAAACTAATTGGCATCAGAAGACATTGAGACTGAACCTAACTGGCTAATCTATCGACAAGGGAACAACGCCCTAAAAGGCTTCCTTGAAGAAGAACATTTTAATTGTTTTTAAAAGGTAGCCAGATTGCTATTATCTAACAGAAAATAACTACTGTGTTTAATCCATGTATGGTGGGATTATTTGAGTGCCACACTTATAGAGGTATCCATGAGTGTGTCCTTACTTGTAATGGAGTTTCCAGACATTTAAACTTCATGTTGATTTCTCCCTTCCCTGCTCTCTCTGGTTGATGTCTGAGGTGTACAGTATGTAGGCCTTTGCGGTCAAACTTGTCATAAACCCTACTTAAGAGTGACGTCCTTCTGAACCAGTTTGGATGAGTTTTCTGACAAGGTATTCTGGGATCTCTGAGCTTAGGCAGAATGACAGCTTGCCTATATAACCCTGCTTACCACACAGAATCCAAGTCAATTCTGTTCTTTGTTTTCTTGGTGGGCTCCTTGAGATTAGTATCAAACTGCACAGTCTAAAATGGTGCTGGACGTAGAAGATACTGCCTATTTATTACATAATGCTGTAAGTACTTTAATAAGACAAAGGGAACCAAGGGAAAGTTGGCTGGTTGTACTTTGCCTCTAATTTAGGGCTTGGAACACTTTTAGGAGTTAGCTGTATCTACATTAAGTAACATTTTGTGTGTGATTAAGAAATCTGGAATTAAATGAACTCCCCTATCAGTGCTGAATACTGAAGAGTGGTAGATTCTAGATTTTACCTGGAACATGTTTGTCATGGATTCTGAAGGTTTTTGTATAGCAAGAAATGGATGTTCATCACTCATGCATTGTCCAGTAGACTTAAAAAAGTCTAAAAAGTGTGAGGTTATTTTAGCAATATTTTTTATTAGCTTAATTATCAGAGAATCATGTATTGGAGACTTGCTCTCTTGGTAGACTTAAGGGTATGTTATAAATCAGAGGTTATATGTGGGCAATCCTCAGTTTTCAGAACAGATATAGTTATTGGATGCTGCAATTTCTCAAGAAGTCAGATAGACTAATGTCAATGGTAAAATTAACACTAATAATAGAAGCAGATTTATTATTTGAAAATCAAATGTAAATCGGCCAGGAATAATATTTCTTGTGTGAATGGTTTTGTCTTCTAATAATGTTTGGTACACAGTTAAACCAAAATAGAATGAAGGTCACCACTGCAGACAATATTTTTATACAATCTATTCTAGGCTCTAGGGGTAGAAAGGAATCAAAGTAAATTTTGGATAGTCTCTTGAATTCTTAGTTGATCCAGAGATGCAGCAGTGATACTCCTGTGACTTTGAAGACAATCATGTTTAATTAATAAACATTTTTGTAGATTTTAATATTCAACTTTTCTCTTGAATCTCTTTACAGAATTCCTAGCTAGTCTTCCTTTTAGATACTGGTCATGTGTAGAGTATAGAATGGGACAAAATTTCATTAGTGTTTTCATTAGAAGTTATAAAATTGCACTCTTATATCAGTATATGACTCAGAATGTTTATCCTTCAGTATTTTATTTCTCCAAATTTTGCAGTTTTAGATTTCACACAAAAAGTTCCATAAAGGGATGCATGTATTAGAGCAGGTTTTTGCAAAAAGTTATAGTGATGAAAAAGCAAACTGCAAAAACAAGTTGTACAGGAAAGTTGCTTGTAAATAACCACACTTTTTTTAGAATAAATGTGTGTAGAAATAAATGCAAATTATCTTGGAGACTTCATTTATATTATAAATTGATATGGAAATAAGATAGAATGAAAGAAATTGAAATTTGTGACGGAAATGAGAAATGTAAAGAAACAAAGATCTCAAAAATGATTTCGTTTGGTGACCAGTCAACAGGAAATTGCAGGGCTTTCTTTAATCTGAAGCACTAAAAGAATTGTGTTTCCTGTAAGAAATTTGACCCCCATCCCAAACTGGGACAATTGCCCATGCAGATGCTACATTTCCCTTCCCTTCCTCCTCAACCTGATTTAGAACATGTAAAATTGTAATTGCTTGATATTTTCAGCACAGGGAAATCATGACAGTAGTGTCCCATACTTCGCAGTATTATTTTTCCTACAATAAGTAGAGGAAGAAACTAGAAGAGTAGCTATCCTTGATCTGATCCTAAGCAGTAGAGATGACTTGGTAGAAGAAGTGGCAGCAAGAGAAACTCTGTAGGGAAATGAACATGTTCTACTTGAGTACTTGATTTCATAGGAAACAAAAGTAGAGTGTAGCTGCATGCATCCGCTGGACTTTAGGAAAGTATATGTTAATAAACTCAGAATAATCATAGGTAAATTTCCATGGCAGGAGAGCCTATCAGGAAAAGGAGATGGGTGGAAGTTTCTAAAATAATTCTAAAGGCACAAGTCCAAACAATTCAAATAACAAAAGGTGGAAGATAGAAATCAAAGAAAAAGACCAACGTGGCTCCACAAAAATCTCAGAATAGAGATAAAAATAAAAAAACCCCATACATCTGAAATACTGTAGAAGTAAGGCCAGGCTATGAAGGAAGAGTATAGACAAGTAGGGAAGCATTGAAGGGATGGTGTTAGGAAGGCAAAAGCTGAGAATGAGCTGAGGGTAATAAGAGACACTAAAAGCAACAAGTATTCTTCAGATACATGCATAGCAAAAGAAAGAGACAAGAAACAATGGCTCAACTACTCAGTGGAGATTAGAAAAATGATAACAGTTGGTAAATAAAAGACAGAAGTGCTAAATTCCTATTTCAGCTTGGTCTTTTCCCAAAAGTTAGTCTACCACCCCTCAGGCAAAGGTGAAATGCAAAGTGAGGGGGGTAGGATTGTGCCTTGGGATTGAGAAACATATAGTCAAGAAATATTTTATTACTTTGACTGAGTTCAGATCCCCAGTACCAGATGAACTGCATCCAAAGATACTGAAGTAACCGACTGAAGCAAAGCCATCATGGATTTGTCAAGAGGAAATCCTGCCAGACAAATTTTATCTCATTTTTATTGGGTAATTTCTTTGGTAGATGGTAGGAATGCTGTAGATCGGTGGTTCCCAATGTGGGGTGCACATCCCACAGTGGGGCTTCAGTTCCCAGAAGCCTAAGTTAGTACATTGACTGATCAGTGCTTTGGGGAATTGGCTTAGGCCTCTGAGAATTGAAGCCCAAAAAACCAAAGGTTGGGAAACACTGCTGTAGATGTAATATATTTTGACTTAATCAAAGTGTTTGATGACAAGTTCAGAAGAGGACAGCAAGAAGGATGACCAGGGGACTGGAAACCAAGAACTGTGCATTCTTAGTCTTGAGAAAAGTAGTCTGAAAGGGGATATAATAGTACTTTTCAAATACTTGAAATATAGTCATAAAGCAGATGGGCAGGATTTGTTCTCGATTGTCCCGGAATGCAGGACACATAATAAAATAGGCTCAAAGTTACAGGAAGCCACATAAAGTTTCGATATCAGTAAAAACTTATTAACTATAAGATCAGTACAACGTTGGACCCAATTACATTGGGATGTGGTGAAAGTTGGAGGCATTCAAGAGAAAATTGGGCAACCATCCATCAGATCTACATTCATTTGGATTCCTTCATTGAGCAGGAAGTTGGACTCAATGGTCTCATAGGCTCCTTCTAATTCAGTTATTCTGTGATTCTTTCATGCTTCCATTTCTTAACAGAACTTTAATAATGGAGAAGAGGATTAAATCATTTTATCTAGTAAGAGCTCCTACTGTACATGGTATTTTATAAGCATGTTATGCAAGGACTTGTATGGAATTGAAGCTATTGCTTATAAACTTTAGCAGAGCAGTCTAAAAAAAGCAAAGGCATTATCTGATTAGAATTCAGTTTTGTTGCTGATGAAAACCTTTTTTTCCCCTTCTTTTTTGCAGCTGAAGGGAATGCTTTAATAATTGTTGGCCATCTTTTCTGCAGGAACAAGATGTTGAAACAGTACATGGCTCTGTACATGTCACCATGTGTGGGACAGTCCGGGGAAATAGGCCTGCCATTCTAACGTATCATGATATCGGGCTGAATCGTAAGTGCAATAAATGTAATAATAGGCTAGATCATGTAGATATGTATGGTCCTTCTCATAAATTTATGTACAATGCAAAGCTGATTGTCTCATTTTCAGATGCTTTATCTTCTGTGTAGGTCATGCAGTGGAACAAAAAACTAAATTGTGTAATTAGAGATGTGCAGAATTTTCCTCGTTGAGTGAGAAATAATTGAATTCGTAGGAGCAAACACGCTGGAAAAGCAAATATGTGTAACACTCTTACACTGAGATCTCACCTACTTTCGTTCTTCCACTTTTTTCAAAATTATCTGTGTGACTGTGTAGTGTCTCATTTGCATGCAATGGATCATGTGAACAGAAATAAGTGTAGGAAGATGTGTTTCAGTGTTGTGCTAAGGATTTAAGTCAGCTTCTGGTCTTACTGCCCTATAAATTATGCAAACATGACAAAACGGAAGGCATCTACTAGTCACTCCAAAAATAGTCAGTGACCTAAATCTACTTGCTAGTCCCAACTAAACTCTATCCTCTGAATCAATGGAATTGAGGTACAATATTGAGTCACCATTCAAGAGTTGATTAGTGGATCTTCTTCTGCTGAAACTAGCAGTTAGATTTAGAACTGAGTATCATGAAACTGAAAAATGTCTGACTTCAAGGCCAACATATTTTGTCCCCCAAGAGGTCATTGCTTTGGAATTACATAAATTTTCTAAGGCTAGCTGAGCATTTGGAGCACAAACTCAAGGGTTCACCGAAGTGTCTTCAGGGGAGCTGTCCACTGTTCCAAGACTTCTCTGTGGTTCATGGAATGCTAAGAAGTGGAAGCAGTTGTCTTGGTCATTGCCATATTAATCAGGAAATACACAATTATAGCATTCTTGGTAAGTGCCCATCCCACTCCTCATTAAGAAGTCCTGGCAGCCAAATACAGTCTGTCCCACTGCCAAATAGCAGCTTGTTCAGCATGAATTGCCAAAATACAGGTCACTGGAGTAAATCTATACAATATTTGCTTCTGCAGACTAGATTTATCTGTCATAAAGACTTGTTTTGTTTTTTACAAAGTAAAAAACTGCTAAAAAGAAGAAAAATGAAAGCTGAGATCCAGAGAGTAGCTCTCTGTGTTGTTCTTTTAAAATGCCTCCTCACATAGTGCATAATAGTCAAACTTAGTTTTTTGCCCAGGGGAGAAATCTACTTTTCTTTCATTGTGTATCTGGGGCATATACGCTCATGCCTTGCTATTTCATTCCTATGTCTGATGAAGTGGACTTGATCAGTGAAAGCTCACATTAAAAATATTGCAGTTAGTCGTTAAAGTGCTGCAATTTTTTTCTTTTGTTTGGGGTTTTGGCGGTTTGGTTTGGTTTGGTTTGGTTTTTTGCTTTCAGATATACTTTTCTTTGGACATTGCTTTTATAAAGTTGTAAGGCATCAAGAGGAAGGTGCCGTTTGTACCCTTTCATGAGGAATGAAATATTCAGGGACTGTCATCTAGACTTGTGATGGTGAACCTTGGCACTCAGATGTTCTTGAACTTTAATTCCTGTACGGGCGTGTTTTACTTCCGCTTCCAAGAGCGACAAGGGCGGTGCGGCATGGGCTGGATGAATCGCAGCAAACCCATTCATGTGGATTCACGGGGGCTTGGGCTTCTGGAAATAGAAGTCCAAGAACATCTGGAGTGCCAAGGTTCACCATCACGGATCTAGACCTTCCGCTATACTTTGAAGATTTTTATTTCAATCTAACACCAACCTTGACGTTCCTCCCTTTTTACTTTGTTCTCTGAAGACAAAACGTGTTTCAACCCCCTCTTCAACTTTGAGGATATGCAGGAAATCACACAGCATTTTGCTGTGTGTCATGTGGATGCCCCTGGGCAACAAGATGGAGCCGCTTCTTTTCCACCTGGGTACGTTGGTCCTCTGAAATCCATTTATTGTAAATATTGTGCTTTCTGCTCTCCTTTCCACAAAGTTACACAAAGCTGATTAACAACTGCTACATTATTAGATATTTACTTAGACTTGAATCCTCCCATGCTATGTAGCATATCAGGCAGCAAGGGATCTCCAGTGGTTTCAGCTTTGGACGGCATCCTCCCATGTCATGTTCAAGGTCTTTAAATCATCCATGAAAGTTCTTCTTCATTTATTTCAAGGGTGTCCTCATTGTTGTCTGGCATTAGGAGAGGATCCAACTTATTGCCACCTTAGGGGCCCTGTTTTAATCCATTCAAAATTATAGCCTGCCATTTGGAGTCTTCTTCATGCAACAGTGTTATGTAATTTGCACCAGCCACTCCTTCAAAGCACCTCCTTGTTGGTAATATAGTCAAAATATTGAATTTTATTAATTTAATATTATTAATAAAAAAGTTAAAAATTGGAAGATGACCTCCCATCTGATATGTGGACAAAGCTCTTCTTTCCTTCATAGTGTTTTTGTTCTGACAGACATGTATCTATTGGATATACAGTAATACCTCGGATAACGTTTACCTCCGATAACGCTAAAATCGCATAACGTTAAGTAATCTGGGGAGGAGAATTGGATCGAATAACGTTAAGGTCCTGTGGGATGGATCAGACAACAACCGCTAAAGCCTGTGCGGTTACAATGTATCTCAATGGAGCTTTAACGTTATCCAATCCATCCCATAGGATTTTAACATGCATCGGAGAACACTAAAAATCGGATAACTCCAAGACTTGTGGAACCAAGTCTTAGAGTTATCCGAGGTACTACTGTACTTCTGGTTTCGCTAAAGTGGAATAGTTTGTTCTGTACCAGTGACAGTCAAATCTGGGTTTTGTGAGCTCTGGCTTTTAGAAGGAACAATAGCTGGTTACCAAATTGTGACCAAAGTAGGAATTTTCAACCATTTTCCTTTTAGGTATGTGTATCCTTCCATGGATCAGCTGGCGGAAATGCTACCGGGGATTCTAAAACAGTTTGGGTGAGTGACTTTGCCATGTTTTTATCTTGTTTAGTTCTCTGACATGTAACAGAATATAAAGTAGAATCAACTGGGCCACTTTGTGGGACCTCCTGATTTCAGGTTGACATATAAACAAATTGCAGCAGGCACAGAGGGTATACATATAGAGAGCCTCCAGGCGTACCCTGGTAATAGCAACCTTGTGTTGCTGGCTAATCTTTCTCACACTTGGTCAGGTGAAAGGAACTGCAGAATGAACTCACCAAGAGGTGCCTTCATTTTTGCAGTTTCACATCTGGCCTAAACACAGAAAAAGAAGAAGCAGGAACAGAGAAGAGCAACAAGGATGTTCAGAGAACTGGAAACCAAGACTGAAGGAACTGGGTGTGTTTGGCCTTGAGAAAAGGAGACTATGAGGGGATATGATAATAGCACTCTTCAAATACCTGAAAGGTAATCAGAAGGTAAAAGGGAAGGATCTGTTCTCAATCATCCCAGAGGGTAGGATGTATAATAATGGGCTCAGGCTAAAGGAAGACAGATATAGGCTGAATATCAGGGAAAACCTTCTTAACAGAGCAATATGGCAGTGGA
The DNA here is from genome assembly GCA_030440675.1 of Furcifer pardalis. Lineage (NCBI taxonomy): Eukaryota > Metazoa > Chordata > Lepidosauria > Squamata > Chamaeleonidae > Furcifer > Furcifer pardalis. The sequence continues at coordinate 54,725,323 of CP126891.1, forward strand.
ACCAACTGCCTTGAGAGGTGGTGAGCGCTCCAACACTGGAATTAGTCATGAGAGAATTGGACAATGATCTGTCAGTTCTGCTTTGATTTGGATTCCTGCATTAAGCAAGGGGTTGGACTCAATGACCTAAAAGGCCCCTTCCAACTCTATGAATGTACAACTCTATGTACTCTACGAATGTACAACTTGCAGTGAATGTACCTTTTGTGTGTGTGGTTAACACTGGCTTTAGCAGGTGTGACAATTCCTTGGTCCTTCTCTTTTATGTTTGTCTATTTAAGAACAGCTTTCTTCCATGTGCTTCATTTCATCCCATTATTTGCTGTTCTTGTCCATATGAACTGTTGAGAATTAGCCTTTTCTCCAACCCCCCCCCCCCAATGCATGGTTTTACCAATTGGCTAGTTTTATTTTAACAAGCATGTTGGCTTTTTAAAAAATTCAAAGTAAGACCAGAGGCGTATAACAGATTCTCCATTGGTACAACCCGGGTTGATTTGGTTTTAGCAGAACCTGTCATTAGTCACATATTAAAAAATAAATGGCAATTATTGGAAAATCAGTAGGTGTTTAGCCATCCCTTCAGTCCCTTGCCAGTCACTGAGACAAATACTAAGCAAGCTAAATATAATATACCAGTAATCGATTTTACAAAGATTGGCTAGCAGTTTACACTCGAGGCGAAGAGGTTCTGAGCAATCAACACTTAGAAAGTTCATTACTTGTGTCAGTAATGCTGTTGTTATCTTGAAAGCTTGTTTCTTTCTTCACTTTGTCTTCACTCTCATAATTTTGCAAAGTGTGTGGGTAAATGTGTAATTAAATATAACACTCTGTTTCTGAGAAAATGGATTGTAAAGTGTGACACAACTTTTGATTTCATTTGGTTTCATTTTTGCCATGTGTGGTGAGGCAGATTAGCATGTTTGCTTTTTTGAAAATCACACATGTATGGGGCATGTTCAATAGGGTTGACTTGTTCAGTGCAGACATATTGCTATGGAATATTGCACCTGTCAATCTGTTACTTATGCCAGGCATGTCTAGAAACTAAGTTTCTTCTAACCCTGGCCCTAGATCATACTACGAGCAACTCAATGCCAATCATTACATGGTGGTTAACTAACCTGACAAACCCAAGGACTAACAGCCTTGGGTAATGAAGTTCACAGGGAAGGGTGATGGTTCCCAAGTGGATTAAATTCCACTTGAATCCATCTTGATGGAGGCAGCAGTTTCATCGATAAGCCTTGGGCTTAGGAGGACTTTGTGTGCCAAAAGGTCTCAGGAACAGAAAGTGACTCACAGAACTAGATCATTGGTACTATGGGTGTCATTCTGTGATGTGGAAGGCAAATGGAAGGCCACTGCATTATATTGTTCGCAGGTCAATCTTCATGGCTGATTGCCATATTGATAGCTAAAATTCAGAAGATATGACTCTTGAAGAAGAAGAACCTTGGCCCTTATATTCTATTTTTTTGTTTAGATGGTAGTAGTTGAGTGATGACATTACTTATTTTATAGGAGGCATGTCTGTCCTCTGTCTTGCCCCACTGTAGTCTAAATGGTTGAAGCAGTCATATTAGTTCTGTCTGCAACTCATTAGGAAGTAGCTCTGTCAGGAAATAATGGGTTCACGCCTCACCAGAGTGATATCATTAGAAAAACTTTAATTCTCTATGTCTACTGCAGTGGCTCAAGTGGTTAAGACATAGGCTGGGAGTTGGAAGGTCAGGAGTTCAAAACCTGAGTACTGCATGACAGAATGAGCTCCCGTCTCTGTACCAGCTCCTGCACACCTAGCAGTTTGAAAGCAAGAAACTGCAAGTAGATAAATAGGGACCATTTCAGTGGGAAGGTAAACAGTGTTCCGTGCACTTTGGTGTCTAGGCATGCCTACCACATGTTCACAGAAACATCTGCAGACACAGACATGGCTGGCTCTTTGGCTATAAACAGAGATGAGCAATGAACCCTAGAGTCAGATATGACTGGCTTTCGAGCAAGGGTGACCTTTACCTTTTCTGTTATAGACTGAAGAGTGTGATTGGAATGGGAACTGGAGCTGGTGCCTACATTTTAACAAGATTTGCGGTAAGTGTTCAGTATCTTTCTGAAAATATAGAAGGATCTATACCACCCTTTCTATATTTCTACTTTTTGTAGTTCTGTGAATTGGCTTGTGTATGGCTGAATGTAAAATTAAAGCTAATCATTAATTTCCTTGCATGTGGAGATATGTGAATCAGAGAATATAAATGTTGTACAGTCATGTAAATGTATCCCCAAAATATATCACTTTTCTTTACCCTTACAACTTAGTTTATTCTAAAAAACATTATTAGATAGTTCCTTCACTGGAATGTAGTAGCTGAAGAATACTAAATGGAATTGTCTTCCCGGGGTAAATTCAATTTTTTGCAGACTTTCAAAATGTCTAGATAATGAAGAGTTTTGTGGGGCGGGGGGGGGGGGGGGAAGCCATATAAATGTTCTCTTAACAAGCTATTTCATGTCATATGTGCCTGTATTTCTCAAAAGATATCCGAATATTTTTTCATGCATCTCTTTAACTTGCAGCTTAGCCATCCTGATATGATAGAAGGCCTCGTGCTTATTAACGTCAACCCATGTGCGGAGGGATGGATGGACTGGGCAGCAACCAAGGTAAATGTTGTGTTTGTTGAAAACTTTAATTTAGAACATATTAAAATAAACTATTCTTCAAATAAAACTTGGAATGGGTTTGGTATCAAAATCTATCAGAAATCATGTCTCTGATCCATATAAAACTTCACAACATACACCCAGACAATCCAATTTCTTATCTCTTTCAAAAATTAAAGGATGGATTGGTATCCTTTTTTGCTTCTTCTAGTTCAGTAATGGCCAACTTTGGCACTCCAAATATTCTTGGACTTCAATTACCAGATGTCCAACCCAGTATTCCTGCTGAGCGGTCTGGACTGGTATATGCCATAAACGCTGCCATAAACTGTGCCTGCAGCTGTTGTAAACACATCAGGTTCCAGTGGCGTTGGCGTGGGCCATATAAAATGGTGCTGTGAGCTGAGTCCAGCCTGCAGGCCACAGATTGTGAACCCCTGACTAGACCTAGACAAGTTTCTGGGTCATTGGATAAGCTCTTTTTGATTTCAGATGATTTGAGTTCAACTCCTAGATGTCATAGCTAATGTAAGCAATAGTAAGAGGCTGTGGGAGATGTCGGTGCAAACATCTGGGAGACTAAAGGTTTGCCCCCTGAGTTTTACACCCTCTGGGAACTGGAGGCTCCTGTACATCACATCTCCAGCAATGATGATATTGCTCAACAGCGATCACTTCAAATTGTCTCCACCTTCTTTGTTCACAATCCACCCCCACCCCCCAAACTATGGAAGTGATGGCAAACTTGGCACTCCAGCTGTTCTTGAACTTCAATTTCCAAAAGCCCTGATCAGCCAAAATGCTACTTGGGCTTCTGGTAACTGAAGTCCAAGAACACATGGAGTGCCAAGGTTCACCATCACAGAACTATGGTATCACAAAAAGGGTCACGGACCTCTCAGATGTGTTGCCCCTATCTCAGATGTAACAACCATGCAGAAGCATTGCAGCCTAAACGGAATATTGAAAATCATTGTTCAGATTCTAAAAACTACAAAGCACTCTGTGTGACTGAGATGTGGTGGACAGATGTATGCAAAAATTGCATATATAGTTTATTCAATATCAGGCAAATCGAACAGTTCACCTAGCAGCAATTCTCTCTCTTGGTCAGAATAAAGCAAAGAATAGCTTATTATTTCTCTCCTGCTTTTCTGCAGGTGTTAAATCAAGACATTTCCAAAAACAGGTCAAACAGTTGAATTGTAAAAACATAGAAAACACAAATAAAGGCATTATAAAACAATAAAATTACAGTTAAAATCTGAAAGCCAATTGAAAGAAAGATAAGGAGGATGTAAGAGGTCAGCAGTTCAAAACCCAAGTACTGCAGGATGGAATGAATTTCCCTCTTTGTCCCAGCTCCTGCCAACCTAGCAGTTCAAAAGCAAGAAATTGCAAGTAGATAAATAGGGACCAGTTCGGTGGGAAGGTAAACAGCATTCCATGCACTTTGGTGTCTAGGCATGCCTGCCACATGTCCACAGAAACTCCTGCAATCATGGCTATAAACAGAGATGAACATTGAACCCTAGAGTCAGATATGACTGGCTTTCAAGCAAGGGAAATCTTTACCTTTAGAAGTCCAAATCATTTTACATGAGTAACTGAATTGTTTCTAGCGGTCTTACAACAGTGTAAATTCCTGATAAAACCGTATTGCCTGGTAGTTCCAAAATCTCTTTCGACCTCAGTGTTGTTGGAGATATGGACATCAGTTGTCCCCTTCTGTCCCTTAGCTAGTGATCCAGATGGATATCAACACTGTGGCTTGGTGAATAAAATCTCTCCAAATCTCACATAACGTGAAAATAGTTGTTAATGTTTTCTGAAATCTGTAGATTTTGCATAATCAGTGAAATACTTTGTCCTCGCTGGGTATTGGCCTTTGTTTCTTCTGGACTGCAGTGCTCACAATTCACTAGGATCATGATAGCGAACCTTGGCACTCCAGATGTTCTTGGACTTCAATTCCCAGAAGCCCAAGCACCCTGTGAATCCACACAAATGGGTTTACTGTGATTCATCTGGCCCACGCTGTCCTCATTGCTCCTGAAAGCGGAAGTAAAACATGCCCGGACAGAGTGCCAAGGTTTGCAATCACGGCACTAGGAACTCCTATAGGCAGAACAATGGGAGATGCAACAAGCAATTAAAAAAACCTAAAAGTCCACTGAACAATTTTTGATAACTACAGATATATCTGTGTTGCTGTTCATTTCATTTCAAAAACAAAGAGCTGCCTCAGTGGTTTCTGGGAGTCACAAGGCTAAAGTGAGTAGTTGTTCTTTGGAAGACCCACTACATGTCAAGCTTTATGGAGCAAGATGACTCCCTTGAAGCCTTCTGAGCTCCAAGGACCACTTGTGCAATTTCCTTCTTTTTGAATTGAATATAATGACAACAAAGATACACAGGTAGGTACTGAAATGATGTATGAAATATATTATTCTGTACTTCGAGGCAAGAACTTTCTGGCATGGGCTGAAGGTTGGCCAATGGAATGTTAGTTTACATGGCTTGATATTGTACCTGATGAGCACAAGAGTCTCTCCTTGACCACAGAGAGCTGTGAGAATGTGTAAAGTGATCAGACAGTCCTAATATTTGTTTCTCAATTCTGCAGATTTCTGGATGGGCTCATGCTTTGCCCGATATGGTCATTTCCCATCTTTTTGGCAAAGTAAGTGTCTTGCATCAGGTTTGAATTAAAGCTGAGGCTTACATATGACCAACACATACGGGGACATACAGTAGTGCAACTAACTTATTTCCAATTACTGTTTGGTACGTGTGAGTTGTAAGGCATGAGGCCACTTTTTGTCAGGACTGTCTAAGTGTGTTGCTTGAGTGAATTCTGTTCTCTTACTTTATTACCACATTTGCATTTAAGCAGTCTCTGCTACATCTGGGCATCTTAAGAATTTAGTAACACTGCACTAAATTTAGAAGATACAGAAATCAAGCCCTTTTGTAAACTAAGTGGGACAGTAGAGGTATGCAGTTAGTTGATACATGTTGCTATTTCTGGCTTTTCTGAAACTTCTAATGTAATAATAATAATTTCGTGTCAGAGATTACTCTGGATTGAAAGGATTTTTAGAGGACGCCCGAATGAGGCTCCTTTCATGTCCCCAAGTGCAGCTCTCAGGTATCGAAACCCGATCTTCCATTCTCCAACTCGGCACCTTAACCACTAAGTCACCGGGGGAGCTAAATTCTGCTGATCTTGGAGACTGGAAGGTTGGGGTCCGATACCCGAGTGCTGCATGATGGATCTTGGGGACATGAAAGGAGCCTCATTCAGGCGTCCCCTGAGTGGAGTTTCTCCAGCAAAAATCCTTTCAACCCAGAGTAACTTCTGACTTGAAATTTATCTATTTTTTCCAACCAATACTTTCTACGCAACTTCCATTGTAGAAAGTATTGGTTGAAAAAAACCATTCAAATATTATATTGTGAAGGTTTATCTTTATGAAAAAGGTTTAAGTTTGGAAATTTGGTATGTCTGGTTGGAGGGTTAGGGAAGAAATCTTGTTTTTACAAATAATGTGTGTCATTGCTGTCTGTATTGATACAGATATAATTTGGAAAATACCGTAATCTATGTTGAAGAAAGGTAGAGTGAATGCTTCCAGATGTTTGATCTTTTGGTTCAGTTTGTGATTTCTAAAGAGAATGTATTCTTAAATTTAGGAGGAGATTCACAACAGCCAGGATTTGATCCATACCTACCGCCAACACATCATCAATGATATGAATCAAAACAACCTGCATTTCTTTATCAATGCTTACAACAGGTAATTTCTTACTAGACTGCTCAGTTTTCTTAAGAAGGGACATCCCTCATGGCTGTTTGAGAGAAACCAATAAAAGAACTTCAGACAGTCTTGGAGAGCTCTCATAATTGCTACCTGCATAAGATTACTTCTGAAAGTAGACTTCAATTTGTCAAACTGATATTGCTGTGTTGATAATGACTGATAACCCATAGTATTCTAGATGACTGAGATTGCAAAGGGAAGACAGGGAGAGCTTGAGAATTTTAGGATTTAAAGCAGGGATTCCCAAGCTAAGTTCTGTGGTCCGGATCTGACCCCCGTTGCCATTTCATGTGCCAAGGGCATTTGAGAAACAAAATGGCCACCCCTTTGAAGCTGTTGCAACAAAATGGCCACCCCCATCGTGCAAGCAGGGCAAAATGCCTGCCTGGTCAAAGCTGACTAAGAGAGTATGACCAAGCCCCTGGCTTGAAAGGTTGGGAACCCCTGATTTAAAGTGAAACATAGAGATTTTCAATGTCTTTGCGGAGTGGTCTTTTCAAGAGACTTGTATTATTAGGCTTTTCAAAAGGCTTCAGCAAAACTGGAATGCAGAGTTTAAAACTGGCAATTATTCTTGGCCTACCATAAGAATTCCAAGGGACTCTAAACTCATGTGTTGTGAGCTTTGTATCCTGATGGCTTTGTATCCTGATGGCTTGTAAGGAAATTGCATTCATCAATTGCACAAAAGCATATGTACTTAACTTTACCCTTCTTGTTTTTCAGCCGAAGAGATCTAGACATTGAGCGACCTGTACCTGGAGCAAATGTTGTGACTCTTCAGTGAGTATTTGTCATAATCCAGTTTAAATCTGTGAATAGGAAAAGTGGAAGATCATGTCAATGTCAAGAAATTGATACTTTAACAACAACAACAACAACACAACAAAACAAAAAACCCAGAGCACTACAGAACTCTATTACACCATTTCAGTCTGTGGTGGTCCCTAAATAACAGTGTGAACCAGATAGTCATGTCTGTCATATCAAAATTCATTTGAGTACTACTGGCTAGCTTACCGAAAATGTAACTTCTGAGCTTGTCCAAATCTGCTTTTTAAAATGAGTTTGCTTAGGTAAAACTAATGTGTCAAAGCTGGCCTTATGACCCTCAGGAATTAGCATTATGTTTTACTTGATAGCAAAATGTAGCAGACAGAAGTGGAGCCCTATCAACAAATGTCTCCTTATGACTTCATGCTCTCACTTCTTTCCAGTGTCCTGGCAACTTCTCCCCCTAGTATTCTAGATGAAGGTGATTGCAAAGGGAAGTCAGGGAGAGCTTGAGAATGGCTTTTAAAGTCCTTCCTTGAGCATTTTGAACGTGAGCAAGCTTCATGTTCCTGATGAAACCAAGTTGCTCCTTAATCTCATTTATGAAGAAGGTGAAGTAGACACCTCTTAGTCTCCTACCCTTTAGTAGCTAAGCAGACCTGGAGTGTATGAGGCTTAACTACTTAGAAGGTTAACTAAGTGGTTAGCTGGCTTCCTCATGAGCTGTGCAGGTTATTGGGAGACACAGTGATATGCATAGTACGGAGAAGCAACTTTCTTTTTAAAACCTGTAGGATCTTGGAATTCCTGGTTGAGCAAGGTGCTTAAGATTTCCTGCTAAATTGCTCCTGCCTTAGTTCAAATAAGTACCTGGAGCTCTCTAGCAGTGCTGAGCCCAGAAAGCATGCATCAAATCAACTCTCTCTCATTCACTACCATGGAGACATGTTGGTTAAATGTACAGTGTGGAGACTTCATGTTGTAGAAAAATGTGTGTTCCAACCCAAATGTGCCACTCCCAGGGAAGTTTAACAGAATAATTGAAACGTCCCAAATGCTTTAGGAAGCCAGCAAAATTTCTGCAGTGTTGACTGGCAACCTAACCCCCTCCTCTACTGACAGCTTCCTAGTCTGACCATTTTCTTGAAAGCCACAGAGACGTGATCATAGTAATGATTGCTACATCAGTTATTTCCTTTCAGATGCCCTTCACTGCTTGTGGTTGGAGACAGCTCTCCTGCAGTTGATGCTGTGGTATGTATGTGTTGACAAAAGTTGCCATTTTAGGCTTGTCACTTATACTACTGCAGTAGTGAAATTTGCTTTGAATTATTATGCAAACCTAACTGCTCAAAAAGCCTTATATGGTGTTGACCTTGACAGCTCCTACAAGAATGGTCCAAAACTAGGGTGACAGCGGCCTACCCAGGGTTCATTCCAGAAAATGAGAGCTATTACCATGATGGTGAACCTTGACAATCCTGTAAAACTTTGCCAGCCACAAGGATCCTTGGGACCAAAGGTTGTCTTTCTTATCAATCCAAGAAGAAGTTTAGACTCCCAGGTGTTCTTGAACTTCAATTCCCAGAAGCCCTGATCATCAGTAGTGCTTACTTGGGTTTCTGGGAATTGAAGTCCAAGAACACCTGGAGTGCTGAGGTTCACTATCATTGTATAGGGGTATCCACTGGTTAAAGGCAAAGCATAAAGTGCAGCTTGGATTTGTAACATTCTCTGTAGCTGCCAAGATAAGACAACTATGCAGTCCTGTGAGTTAATTGTTTCTGCAATATTTTCTTCCTTCTCCCTTGTCACCCTGACAACCTTGAACAATAAGTTAGATCAGGGGTGCCCATACTACGGCCCCGGGCCGGATCTGGCCCCAATGCCAATTGATCCAGCCCACACCACCCTCGTCACTCCCAGAAGGAGAAATCAAACGTGCCCATACGGCTATAGTTTGGGCACCCCTGAACCATGTGACTGGCCTGTGATCTGAAAAGTTTGGGAACCCCTGAGTTAGATTGTGAGAGGTGGGATACTTAAGTGGAGATTTGAAACTAGATCTCCTCAATTTAATCTGACACTCTTAACTGCAGTACAGAGTCAAACCTTGCATAACGAGTGTTAAAACTCGCATAACAAGCAAGTTTTTTTCAAAGCGGTCCGACTCGCATAACGAATTTTTCGCTATGCAAGTCGGACTTTTCCCTACGAGCGTTTCTATGAGGAAAACTCACATAGTGAAAAAATCATTATGCGAGTCTGACTTGCATAGCGAATTTTTCGCATAGCAAGCAGCTTCGCAGAATGCATTAAATTCATTATGCGAGGTATGACTGTATCTCACTTTTTCCTGGGTACCTGAGAAAATACCATATGGAATAATTCACAATGGTTTGGGAGGCCAAACTCTACTACAATCCAGATTTAAAAAGCCTGTGTGAAATTTGTATTCCCATAATTGGATCTGGGAAGGGAACCAAAGAACATATATTGACTTGGCTTTGAAACATGGACTTTGAGGATACATGTACCAATTGACTATTCTATCCCAAGAAAACAAATTTGTGGCCGGGTGTGTGTGTGTGTGTTTTCAATGGGACAGCACCTGGGAGGTGGGTTTAAGTATATACACAACCCATTTATAATCAGGCAACATATTTAATCTCATACATAGTTTGGCCCTTATTCACAACTTTAATCTAGTCACCGAGACTTCTTCAAAGTTGCACTTATAATTTGCTGTTCTGTGCTATCACATCAGACCCATGTTATAGTTGCCCTAAGAGGGCCTTCAAGGTGAGGTATTTAAGGAGCAGCTTTACCAGTTTCACACTCCCAGGGAGTTACCATGGCTGAGCGGGGATTTGAACCCACGCATCCTGACTCCTAGTCTGACACACTATCCACTACACCACACTGGTTATCAGTTCACCTCTTTCCTCTCTTCTTTCCTAACAGGTGGACTGCAATGCTAAACTTGACCCAACAAAGACCACCCTCTTAAAGGTAATAAACATGACAAAAAGAAGATCTCATCTGTTCAAGAGATGAACAACAATATAAATTTATAAAGCTTGGTAAAGCACTGAAAGGGTATTTTTTGTTTAGAATATTTCAGTGCAGCAACTTTGCTTAATGACAAGAGCCTTCTTGGGCAGGAGTCTACTAATAAATAGCTAGTCGGTTTATAAAGATGTGTTACAGGGTTGCTCCATCTTTATCAATTGTGTTCAAAGCAGTTGACCTACATTCTTGTATGTGCATTAGGGCTGTAAGCATGATTAGAGGTCAGCTACCAACACTGCATCCAGAGATTCATTCTGTAATGGATTTTAATCCTGCCAAGAAGTCACTGGAGGAGTTTGTACAACAAAGGGCAGCAGCAGTTCATCTCCTCCCATCTTTTGTCACCCATCAAAAAGATGCCCTACGTCCTTTCTGAGCCCAATATAGCCAAAATCTGTTAATGTCTTGCCTTTAATGGACTTCATGTTCTGGGAAACGGGTATATGTGTGAATAGACATGTGTATAAAATTTCAGTGATCGTAAACATGAAACTGTTTATAAAAAGAATGAAACAATTTAGATTGTACAGAATAATTTTAAGCAACCAAAAGCCACACACATTGAAGAGGATTTCTCAGCCTCAGTGAGGCAAGATCCTTAAGCATCAGTGGCTGTGGTGAGCAGCTATGCTCTTAGTACTGAAGTGAAATCAACATTAGCAGTAATCAAGCTTCCAAAAAGCTTGCTTTATGCTGGTGCTTCTTTCTTTGGAAATGTCAGAGAAACAAATGCTACCCACTCTCACAGGCACACCTAACTAGAGGAGCATGCATGCCATGTTAATCTTGTTGTGTGCCATCAAGTTGTCTCCAGCATACGACATTTCCATGAATAAGAGATCTCCAAAATGTCCTGTCCTTCAAGGTAGCCCTTGCTCATAAACCAGTTGTGTCTGATGCTGGGGTTCAGTTCTCATCTCTGTTTACAGCCAAAGAGCCAGCACTGTCTGCAGACGTTTCCATGGACCTGTGGCAGGCATAACTAGACATTGTAGTGCATGGAATGCTGTTACCTTCCAATCAAAGTGGTACCTATTTATCTACTTGAAATTTGTTGCTTTCAAACTGTTAGGTTGGCAGGAGCTGGGACAGACATGGAAGCTCACTCCATCATGTAGTACTCAGGTCACAACCTACTGATCTTCTGGTCATGAAGTTCAGCATCTTGTCCTCCAAAACCCTGCTCAACTCCTACAGGTTATAGCCTGTGGTTCATTTAAGGCTGGGGTTCCCAACCTTTTTTATGCCTGGATGTGGTTCCCCCCGCCATAAATACTGCTGTAAAATGCATCCACTTCTGTTTCTGGTGTGTTGGTATTGTGGGCCACATGAAATGGTGCTGTGGGCCAGGTATGGCCCACTGGTCGTAGGTTGGTCGCCCCTGATTTAAGGAGTAAGTCCATCTCAAATTTGGTCTTCCTTTTTTCCTGCTGCCTTCAACCTTTCCTAGCTTTATTCACTTCTCCAGAAAGTCTTGCCTTCTCATGACGTACCCAAAGTAAAACAGGCTCAGTTTCATCATTTTTGCCTCCAGTATGAGCTTGAACTTGCTCTCAGCCCCACTTTTTGGTCTTTCTGGCAGGCTGGAGTATCCACACAGTTCTCCTCCAGCACCACATTTGAAAATAATCTATTTTCCCCTGTTTGCTTTCTTTACTGTTCAACTGTCACATCCATACATGTTGAATGAGAACAATATATGTTAATTATTCAAATATTTTTTATTAATATTTATTAATTAACACCAGGGAGTGGATCCTGATGGGAATAAGGGGAAAGGGTGTGGATTTATTTATTTATCTTCACATGTATATACCGCCCTACTCACAGAGCGACTCAGGGCGGATTAACAAAAATGACAGCACATTAAAAGAATAGTCCCACAATAAAAATTCATCAGTGGCCATAAACCCCATAAAATTTAGGTTAAAATAATTTTTAAAAGAATTACAAAATTCAACAGGTTAAAAGGTTAAGATTAAAAGATTGAGATTAAGGGGGGATCAGATTAGCCAGCAGGCTGGGGTCATCATGTGACCAGGGCCCCATACCTGCCCCACCAGCCATGTTTTTACACCCTTCCTAAAGGGCAGCACTAGGGCTCCTTCTCCACCAGGGCTCCTTCGTTGGATCACAAGGCTCTGGAACTGTGTTTCCCAACCTTTGGTTTTGGACTTCAATTCCCAGAAGCCAAAGACCAGCCAATGTACTGACTTAGGCTTCTGGGAATTGAAGTCCCCCTGTGGGGCATGGGCCCCATGTTGGGAACCATTGCTCTGGAAGCTTCTAGAAGTATTTTTAAAATGAATCCAAAATTGCTTAAAAACAAGAGAGGGAGACACACAATGCTAGCAACTTGAGGAATCTTTTAAAGAGGCAGAAGCAGAAATGTATGTGGAGAACCTGCTTCACATGTGGAGAACCTGCTTCAGAGTAAGGTGAATTATTCCTTGATTATTATCATCGACATAGCTGCAATTTTATTGGCTCTGACCTCACAATTTTTTTGTGGGTTTTGAAAGATGAGGCTCAGGGCTTTTGTTTCACAGGGTGTTTACTCTTTGTGAAGAACAAATGTATAGGTTGCTGTCTTTCAGACGACACCCTCCTCCTGCCCTGCAGTTACAGATTAATGTTAAACCCCTTAACTGTCCTGAGAGCATATCATGCTGAGAAATAATCCACAGGAGGAGACTGGGACCTTTCCAAGGAAATTGTGGCTCAAAAACACAAACAAAGCTTTCAGGTTCTCCAGGACAATACAGCCCTCTTCCGTAGGTGTGCAGATCTTAAAGTCTGATTTAGTAGATTTGGTGTGTTTTTCTTTGATATTTTTTCTGGGTGGAGAAATTGCTTTGGTTTTGGAGATGTTACTTTGCTTGACTGTTATCAGAAGGATTCAACGTTTGTGTCAAATTTTGAAATTGTTCCTAAAGGAGTTAGAATTGTATCCCCCATCCCCCTTTGGCAATGTGCAGCTATAGTCTTCCTTTCAAGGAAATGAAGGGGATTTGAAGAGTGGGGAGTAACTTGTATGTAATGAAATAAGAATTTTTCAGTGACTGGCTCTTTACACGCACAAAAAGATTCACCTATCCCCACTTTAAACATAGGTCTCCCTCTGTTTGAAAGCCAGTCTTGCCTGAATCTAGGGGGGGGGGTGCTCATCTCCATTTACAACCTCACCTTGTCTGCATCTGCAGATGTCTCCATGGTCATGTAACTGGCACGAGTGGACACTGAAGCACACAGAATGCTGTTACCTTTCCCACAGAAGCAGTACCTTTTTATTTACTTTCAAATTTTTGCCTTGGAACTGCTAGGTTGGCAGGAGCAGGGCAGATGATGGGCACACACTCCATCACACAGTTCAGGTCTTGAACTGCTGACCTACCAACCTTCCAGTTTTCAAGCTCAGCATCTTAACCATTATTTATTTTATTTTGCCTTTCTAGATGGCTGACTGTGGCGGTCTCCCTCAGGTTTCTCAGGTAAGAGATAAGTGAAAAAACTCATTAGATGTTCCAGTTCATTTCTTACTTTATTGGGTGATAGATGAGGTGGGGAGGAGATATTCTAGATAGCAGATCACCCAGAGCACTGATTCTCAATGTCGGTTCCTCTGATGTTCTTGGACTACAATTCCCAGAAGCCTTCACTGTTGGCTGTATTGGCCAACATTCCCGGGAACTGTGGTCCAAGAACACCTGGGGACCCAAGAATGTTAGGACTTCCACCTCCATAATTCACCAAGGATCACACACACAGCAGAATGATAGGAGTGAAAGCCCCAAAACTCTGTGTGTGTGTGTGTTAGACCAGCCCTTCCCACACTTATGCTCTTCCTGTGCTTCAGTGTTTCTCAACCTTGGCCCCCAGGAGTTCTTGGCGTTCAGTTACTAGAAGCTCAAGTCAGCACACCTGCTGATCAGGGCTTCTGGGAATTGAAGTCCAAGAACATCTGAGGACCCAAGCTTCTCCTTGGATTGATAAGAAAGGCAATCCTGGGCATGGTCATTGGTCCTGAGCATCTCTGTGGCTGGCAAAGTCTTACAGGAGGACACGTTCCAATGTTCTTAAGGTTGTATGATGGCAGCCTCCACTGAAACTAGCTCTTGGTGCAAACAGGGGTGCCCCCTTTTAAATGGCCGATCGAGAGGTCCTCATTGCCACTGAACTCACCACCTTTCTTTTGACTATCTTCCTTATCAATTGCTTTAAAAAATACCTGACAGTTTCTAGTAATTTATTATGGTGGGGGCTCTCCCTTCACCCAGTCTCTCCTACTTGATGCTTTTTGGCATATGTAACCAACCTTGGGTCCTCCAGTTGAATCTAACAGTAAGTTGCCCTTGAAGGTTGAGACCTCCTTTTGATTGTTAAAGAGTTATGCTGTAGTCCAGGGGTCCTCAAACTTTTTAAGCCAGGGACTAGCCACTTCATGGACCCTCAGACTGTTGAGGGGCCTCCACCACCCATAGTGATGGTGGCAAAAGGGGTGGCGGTGAAAGGGGTGGCAGCGGAGGAAGTGGCAGTGGTAGCTGGTTCACCGTCCCTCAGACTGTTGAGGGGCTACTGCCACTATCTCCTCTGCTTGACTTGGTGTATCCCTGCCAGCACTCCATAGCAGGGCAGTTCATGGTCCCACAGCGAGGTCGCAGGCTGTATTATTTGATGCCATTGGCCAGATTCGGCCCATGGGCCATAGTTTGACAACCCCTGCTGTAGTCAGTTTCCACACTGTTCAAGCCCTAGAAAGTCAACTGATACTGCAGCCCAGAAAAATGGTCTGTGGTATTAAGCCACTTCCCAGCAACAGCTATTGATGATCATACTCTCCTTTTCTTCAGCCTGCAAAACTTGCTGAAGCTTTCAAATACTTCATCCAGGGAATGGGATACAGTAAGTATATGTTGTAATTTATATCCCCCGCCCCTTTAAGATGGCTTCCTGAATTAGTCCATGTTGTCTGATATACAGTTTTTCTTTACAGTGCCTTCTGCGAGCATGACCAGACTTATGAGATCCCGTACAGCATCTGGCTCCAGCATCGCATCCCTTGAAGGGGGCAGAAGCAGATCCCACACTGGGGAGGGATCTCGGAGCAGGTCCCACACTGGCGAGGGTGCCAGAAGCCGATCCCACACTGGCGAAAATGTCAGGAATCGTACTCACCCTGACACCCGCATTGAGCTCACTCCTAATTCGGCAAACAATGCCGAACCAGCCAGCCCCAAGTCAATGGAGGTTTCCTGTTAAATTAAAGCATCTCAAGTCAAGATCCCAGATGTAACAACCACCCACTTGTGTATCACAATATAAAATTAAAGTGTTTTCTGTAACACGCTGCTCAGTCCCCCTATGCAGCATTTGACAGGGACAAATCAAGTAGACATCTCAGTTGCTCTGTTCCTCTAACAGAGATTGCTGCTATTCTTTTTTCCAACTAAATCTTGATTACTTTAAAATGTGTCCCTTGATAAAACTATAACAGCACTTGCAAACACCGAAACATACAAACTGTCTAGGATCTTACTCAGAAATATAGTCTTTGGAGCAGATCTGCCTCTCTCCAAACTTCAATTTAGACTTTTAAAAAACAAGACTTTTTTTTTAAAAAAAACCCACATTTTTGTTTAGAGCTTTCCTTTGTAAAAAGCAATGGAGCCTCACTTAAAGCTGGTGTTGCTTAATTAAATCTGTACATAATTAATTGCATGGTATTCCATATCTGACCTTATGAGTAGCTTCCAAGCCCAAGGTTCATACATGAATGTGTAATAACTGAAATAGGGGACGAAAGGCAACTTTTGGGTGAACAAAATGTAAGCCTTTGTTTCATGTTATTTGAAAGTTAGTTGTAAAGTTTTCCTTTTTAATTTTTTTAATGGCTTACCTGAGGAAAGGTAACTTTCAACATTCTGTCCAAAGGATGTTAAGTGTTCGATCTTTGGGTTTGCAGCTCAAAGGGCATTCAGAGACAGCTGAGCTAGTTGGCATGGTTGCGCTATTGTGACTTCTGGTGCATGGCTGTTGGGGCCTTTGGCTCCCCTTACTGGCGGGGACTCCTCCTTAACCCAGTCTCTGTCCTGCTTGAAGCTTTTTGGCATTTGCAACAAACCTTGGGACTTCCAATTGAATCTAACAGCAAGTTTCCCTTGAAGGCTGAGACTTTTTGGATTGTTAAACAGTTACGCTGTAGTCATTTTCCTCACTGTTCAAGCTTAACTAATACTGGATAAATCTTATTCCACAATAATGATGAGTGATGGAAGATAAAAAAAACAGCAATAGAGATTTATTTTGATGACTGTAAACTTAGAAGTGCATTGATTTTTCAACTTAAAACTCTTCTGAAATCTGCAGAGCTGTATTTTGGGAAAGCGACAAGTAATTCTGATGATTTCCAGCATAGTTGGGAATTGTAGCTTTTCAAGATTTTTTCCCCCACTGGCTTTCTGTTGCTTATGTCACTTATGAAGTTTGCAGTTTCTGTTGCTTATGTCACTTATGAAATTTGAAGATGAAGCATTTAAAGTATCAAACATCTCGACAGCTGAACATTTTGGGTAGTTCAGGAGAATTGATCTCTAGCCTAAGTTAATTGTGTCTCATAAATTGAGAGTCTCATGGTTATTTTGGGGTGTTTGAAAAGAAAGAACAGCAGACTGTAACTAAGAGAGCAAATGAAAGTTTTTATTAATGAATTATTTGTATTTATTTCAAATATATATATATATATATAAATTTGTAACTTTGCAGTGGTTTGTGTCTGTTTTATGTCCTGCACATACTGGCAAACATCTGGCATAAAGATTCCTTTTCTCAAGAATGGGTTTAATTTTCCCAGATCAGAACAACTGCAGAGTTAATGAAGATGTAATCTGATGAAAGATTGAAATCCCTCATTGCTTGTTGGATGAGCACTGCATGTAGGGCTTCTGCATCTCTTATTTGTACATTACTGGTCAATCTGAATCCAATAGGACACAGTACTGGTAGCGGAGACTTATGTATTGCTGGCAGAAAGACAGATTTTAGCAAAACTGGCTCTAAAAACTTGATAAATGCAGTTAATTAAGATGGGTAATTAATCAATTAAGAGGAAAATGGTTCCCTTGCAACAACTGGCAATATGTTAGATTCAGCCTTCCTCCCTACTTGGTGATGCAGTAGTTAAACTGCTGTACTGCAACCAAAAGTTGTGAGTTCCATCCTTCCAAGGTCAGTAAAAAGAGTACCCGGTATATTGGGGGCAAAATGTTAATTTCCTTGTGAACTGCCGAGAGAGTGCAGTAAGTGCTATGAGATGGTATGTAAGTGTAACTGATACTGCTAAAGGTGAAGCATATTCTTTCCTCTCTTTTAAATACTACAGTGATACCTCAAGTTATGAAATTAATGCATTCCCTGGAACGTTTTGTATTACAAAAAATTTGTATCTTGAGGCATTACTTTTTGTATCTCAAAAAAATTCATAACTTGAGACATTATTTTCACTGGATTTTCTTTCATATCGTGAAAATTTTGTAACTTGAGGCATACATAACTCTAGGTACCACTGTATTTCTTTGTGTACATCCATGTACCTAGACAACTATTCATGGCAGCGGGGTTTGAAGAGGCTATTGAAGAAGGAGAACATGGACAGCATGAGATAAGTGTCTACTGTATCAATACACCATTTCAGTATCACAGTGTCTAAAGACTGAGCCAGGGACATTTTCTAACTCAGATGTATGGTATACCATTAAGCTGTGAACTTTTTTCTTCATCTCAAAGAGGGAAACCGGGGACTGGAAGTATTTACCCCCAAGCCCATACATGGGTTTCAAGGCAGTGTATTATAAACCAAGAGACCTTGTTTTACTCATTATTAATACCTCCCGACACATTGGCATCGCAGAGAAAGGAAACATATCAGGCAGTTCAGTTGCAAGGCTGAACAAAATTAGAGTGGCAAGGGCACATGATGGGGAATGCCCATTGGAAGTATGTTTAGGATGGGTTCTCAACCTTTTGAAGCTGTGGGCAGGGTTACATTCCCTCAGTCAGTTCAGCGGGCCAGACTGGTGCTTTCCCTGCCATACACGCTGCTGTAAAACTCATCTGCAGATGTCGTAAATGTATTTTTGACAGCCATAAATGCAGATGTGGCTGTTTCCGGTGCTTCGGGTGGTGGGCCACATAAAATGGTGCCACAGGCTGGATCCGGCCCATGGGCCATAAATTGTGAACCCCTGGTAGGAGATGCCCGTAAACCCAGGACTGTATATGTATGCAGAATAGCAGTGGCTCTCTCCAGTTCAATTATGTCTCACTTGGTCTGATCTAAAGATGTGGAAAATAAAGGCTGCAACTTTCTCTCTGCACTTTATGATTAAATTGTAGCCTCTTCTATCCTGAGCTCCAGAGGACTGCAGTGATGAATGAATGGTAGGTTAGATTTTGTCTCTGGATAAATAAATGGGATGCAAAGGGAAGTCAAATTAAAAGTTCTCAAGGGCGTTACAAGTTTGGATCTATCGCTTATTCCAGGGTTTGTCAATTGTTATTGGGGAGTTTTCTTTCTCCCTTGGATATGTTTATTTGTAAAACACTGACTTCTTCAAAGGAGCTCATCGCTTCATATTAGAAGGGAACAGCTGTCAAAGTGACTGCAAATTGTGGCATCCAAACACAGAAGCAGGCGAATAGCCTGAGTGTCTGTTCAAAACAACTATGGAAAAGTGACCCTTGTGTTGGAAACACACACACACACACAGTGCTATTTCTGATCTTTGTACTGGAAGTGGATAATTGCCCCATCCATGAGAGACGTCTACCTCAGTTGGGGGTACCATAAGCGGCTTAACTTTAAGACAGGCAGAAAGGAATAAAATCCTCCTTGAGGAGACTGGTTGTACACGTCCTGCCGTGAAAAGAACTTGGCAAGCACTGATGTTTTGCATCTAGCCACCAGGGATCAAGAGTGGAAACCAAAGCACCTCTGGAAAGGGCTTTAAGCCATGTTGACCTCCAAATGATGCCTTCCCCATCCCAGCTGCTTGCCGTCGGATAGCAAATCCTATGGCAGACAGCAATTTCATTTCCCTGATAAACAGCAGTGGCAATTTTCTTAAAGACAATGATGGAGCAGAACAAGTCCCACACATTGGTCCTGGTCTTAATTGGGCTGTTGTCGCAGATGACATTGAGATGGATTCAACATAAAGATGAAAGGGGGGCACTATATTTCCCAAAATCCACCAGCCTGTAGGATTAGTGGTTGTGCAGACTGGGGGAATCTGGGAATTGTGTTCAAAATGGATAACATTCATCAGCTCCGCATGAAATCAACCAGTCACTTGACTTGCACTTTATCCTAGAGATGAAGATGGTAGAAGAATAAGTGCTGTGTGTGGTTCATACACTGAACCCAATTTTAGGTAAAGGAAAAAGTCTCCCTTGCTCAAAAGCCAGTCATGTCCGACCCTAGGGAGCAGTGCTCATCTCTGTTTACAGCTAAAGAGATAGGGCTGTCTATGCAGATGTTTCTGTGGTCATGTGACAGGCATGACTAGACACTGAAGTGTATGGAATGCTGTTACCTTTCCTGCCAAAGCAGTACCTATTTACCTGCAATTTCTTGCTTCAGAACTGCTAAGCTGGCAAGAGCTGGGACAGATGATGGGCACTCACTCTCTTGTGCAGCACTCAGGCCCCAACTACTGGTCTGGTGACCTGCACATCAAGTTCACACAGTGGCCCTGAACCCCATTCTAGTCACTAGTAAGCTGCTTTTTGTAAGTTTTTAAAAACACTTTCCACGACAGTATTTGCATTTTTCAATGTTATGGCTCATGAACAATGAAATCGCACCTTGTGAGCAGAAGGAGGCTTGGAGGAGCCCTGTGAATTCCAAAAAAGACAGAATTCATTTGAGGGTCATGCAAGGAGGAAAATCTCTCCTTCCACACCCACAAAAGTAAACCAACTCATGACAGACTGGTCATGCTCAATACAGAATCATGACTAGTCATGTGGTGTGGTGTGTGAGGGCCAGGAGGCTGAAATGCAGCACAACTTAGAACAGACGTTGAGACTTCAAATCTCAAATCCTCCAGCCAGCATGGCCAGTAGCTATGCTGAATAGAATAATTGGAATTCCAGAATGGTGGTGTACTGGTTAAGATGCTGAACTTGATGACTGGAAGGTCGGGAGGTCAGCAGTTCAAGACTTGAGTGCTGCATGAAGGAGTGAGCTCCCGTCTCCGTCCAGCTCCTGCCAACCTAGCAGTTTGAAAGCAATAAATTACAAGTAGATAAACAGGAACAACTTCAGTAGGAAGGTAAGCAATGTTCCATTCACTCTGGTGTTTAGTCATACCTGGCACATGTCCATGGAAAAATCTCCAGATGCAGACAGCACTGGCTGATTGGCTGTTAACTGAGATGAGCACTGAACCCTAAAGTCAGATATGACTGGGTTTCAAGTAAGGGAAACCATTAAATTTAAGTAGCACATCATGTTGCCAAGCTTTTTAGCTGGTTGTTTCTGCTGTTCCCAAAGCCGCCTTCATTGAGGTGCGTAGATTTGTGTTTTTCAACGGCCCCTCCTAGGCAGATCTGGACATTTTGGAACTGGCAGTCCAAAAAACACAAACCCGTACACCTCTGCTGCTTGGCTAGGTGTAACAACAAGACCGAGGGGTTGCAGTTCTTTGTGACTCCTTCCAACTCTTTTACAAATGATTTCTCTTCAACCCTGTGTTGGGGCAGACATTTCCCACCAAATTCACCCCAGGGAAATTTCCTGGGTTCTCTTCCTTCCAGCCGTGCTCCAAGGACCTCACCATGGGTGCATTGTTTGAAGCAAATGTTTCTCAAGGGAGCCTTTGTCTTTCAGACCTTTGCTGCTCCTGGCCCAATACAAAGCCATGTGACCTTTCACAATAGCAACGTTCAGGACTTGATGAATAGAAAATATGCTCCGTCCAGCTTGTGCAGCATGAGCTAATACTGATGCCACCTCTCCCACCATCAGGCTCCGGTTGTGGAGCTGGCAGTTCTATGTCCTGAACCAAAAACAAAAAGAAAGGCTGAATGCAGGGTTCAACCCACTCCAAATTCTGCAGTCTAGAACTTCTGTGCATCTTCAAATGGATGCCTGGTGCTTATCGCTTGAGCATAAGGTTTGATTCCCTAGACCAGGGGTGGCCAACCTATGGGCTGGCCCTGGCCCATGGCAACATTTTATGTGGCCCACCGCTGCCCTTGCTGCTACTGGAATTAGACATGGACACATTTATGACAGTCATAAATTGCACCCATGCATACGTAAACATGCCCGTGCGTGGTATAAACACTGACGTAAATAAATGCACCCCCAGCTATCATAAATGTGTTTACGACAACTGTGGATACAATTTACAGAAGCTTTTACAGCAGGAGGAACCACATGACTGGCCCACTCAGCTGTCTGGGGGACATGGCCCGTCCCATGGTGCGAAAAGGCTGGGAACCCCTGCCATAAACATTTGCATCTGATTCTTACAATATCAGCTGGATCTGGGATCATGCTGCTTAGGAAATGGGGAAGAAGGAGGAGGATTTAGGATTGGATCAGAGTCTTATGGCTGGCTGTATCATCTGATTTGATGCATATTTGATGCTCCTCAGATACAACCACACGGTGGCAATACTTTCCCCACCTGTCCAGTTGAGATGTAGCCTTATAGATGCTCAATTTTTATGAACTTACCTAGAGATTCCCATAGTTCCCCATAGGTTTTGGACTGCTGACCTCATAATGCCTGACCACTGATGGTGCCAGTTTGGGCTGACAGAAACAGGTCTCTAATTCTACTTCTTCTTTCATCTCTAGGTCACACTCTCAACTGCCAAAATGAAGCCACTTTGTGGTGAATTCATTCTGTAGTTCCTTCCACCTCACCTAGCACGAGAAAGATTAGCCAGTACAATGTGGCCAATGCCTGGTGTATTGCCCCAATCTCTGAAGAGGCTCTTTCTGTGTTGCCCCTCTAATTCTACAAGATAAACACACATATTTTCCAAGAGCAGCTGCATTCCTTATCAGCTACTAAAGAAGTTGACCAAGTGACTATATTTCCACCAGCACATGTTGAGTACAAGTAATTCCTTTCCATGTAATTATACAATCTATGTTTTCTAGGGAGAGGGCTATCTACTGGTGTGTGTGACCAAGAAAACTTGAACATGAAAGCTTGTGGGAAACTGAAGAAAGTCTGTTACTCAAAGAATGTATTTAAAAATAGCAGGATGAAGTGAAGATAAAGCCAAGCAGATTCCCCCACCCTCACTGAAAAGGTATACCAGCGATTTTCATTGTTTTCAGGCCACAGGCCTGACCACGCCTCCTTGGGCTGGTCACATGGTTCCACCCGAAAGCAGAAGTAAAATATGTGCCGTGCATGCACAGAACACATTTAGCATCATTCTGCACATGCACAGTGTGCAACTTTTTTCCACTTCCTGGTTTGGCAATGGCATCATGGGGCTGATGAAATGGCTTTGGGGCCTGGATGTGGCCCATGAGCCATAGGTTGCAAGTGCCTGAGGTATACAACACAAAAAAGACTCAAATTGTTCCTCTCTTGTACGCTTTGATGAGTGAAAAGATTCTGTTTTTATTGTTGGTCCTCTGTAAAATCAGAGTAATAATGTGTTGGATTTGGGGGAGGCAAGTTGAGTCTTTCGCCTCCCACTTCCCTGTTTTTTCCATATTTGGCCCACCTCAATTAGCAATTTCAGAGTAATCATGATAGTGAGCCAACTCGGCGAAGATGTCGTTGGGGTTCTTGCAGCTCAAGTTGCAAAAGCAAGCATTGATCCACATTATTTTCCTGGAGAACCCAGCCCCATCTGGACACTGGAAGCTCACGTCAATGGTCTTCGACTTGTATGGGGTGCAGCAGCGATCATCCACGCAGAGGCCACAGTACTTGGGTCTGTAGGTCATCTTGCTTGAACACCCAGAGAGTGTGTAGTTCATTGGCTCATCTCTCCTGTACACTGCTAAACATTTCTTCCCAGGCTACAGGAATCATTCAAAATACAAAGAAGGCCACAATTAATCAATACCTTTGATAAACATCTTTCTATTTTCAGCAATGCAAGCACTGCAAGCTGACTAGATAGCTCAATGAGGTAGGCACGGGTGGAGTTCAGTTCTTCACTGTAAATGGTAAAGGTAAAGGTCACCCTTGCTCGAAAGCCAGTCATATCTGACTCTAGGGTTCAGTGCTCATCTCTGTTTATAGCCAAAGAGCCAGTGCTGTCTGCGTTTGCAGATGTTTCCATGGAAATGTGGCAGGCATGCCTTGACACCGGAGAGCATGGAACACTTTACCTTCCCACCAAAGTGGTACCTATTTATCTACTTGTAATTTCTTGCTTTTGAACTGCTAGGTTGGCAGGAGCTGGGACAGAGATGGGAGCTCACTCCATCAAGCAATACTCGGGTATTGAACTCCGACCTTCCAGTCTTCAAGTTTAGCGTCTTAACCACTTGAGCCACTGCAGTCCCATCCTCACAGTACCTTCTAGGAAAATAACTAGTGCATGGAGCCTTGGGCAAGCTGCATAGTACCAAGAAGCCTCTACAAGGGAATGATAAGCCGCATCTGAATACTCTATACCTAGGATGTTGCTGGAGAGAGCTGCCATAATTTGCCATCAACTTGACAGCATGCAATTATTACAATTAAGTTTTGGCAGTGCCCCAGCTGGCTCCAATTGCAGTCTGACCATGGGTGCAAAGTAAATGCAAACAACGTATTAAAAATACTTTTTTCTACTTCAACTGTCTTGGCCAGTGAGGTACAAAAACTATTATCAGAGCTTGAAAGTAATAGGTTAACTGCAACAATTTACTTGTTCAGGTATTGTTCACAAGGACACAATGAAGTTACATTTCAAAAGTTGCATTAGCAAGCAGAATTACAGTAATACCAAGGGATGGGAGATCATAGCAAATGGGGTTTCCAGTTACACTATGAGGGAATTTTAGGGGAATTTTGAGTGGAATTTTCCAAGTATTATGTAACACTCATACCAATCTCAAGAATCTGTTTAAGGAGAGAAAATTAAAGTTTAACAATGGGAAACACAGTATGGGACTTCAGAATCAAAGCAATGACTTCAGATTGCTTTTTGAAGGCAGGGAATGAGATGTTGGTGCAAGATTACTAACACCAGTTATTAATAGGAGGGGCTTTAAAGCCTGTTGTGATTGTCTTTTGCCACTAACATGACTGAAAAATTATTTTCCTGCCTTTGGCATTTAAGACAAGCCCCGTCCTTCTTTTTGGTTTGTTTGTTTGTTTGTTTTTGATTCCATGGTTTTCTTGATAGCACCTCTTCTTCCTCTGAACTTCATTGTGACTATAGATGGTAACTGTAAGTAAAGATTCCTTTTTCTACTTTAAATATTTCTGAGGTGATTTTTAATCATACAAATTTCACATTTTGTGTGCAAACTAGGGAGTGGTGAAACTGGGCAGATCTCTCCGTGTTTTTATCCCCCCCCCCCTGCTAATTCAAGAAATAGCCAAAGTCTTAGAAAACCCTTTTTCATCAAAATTCCCCAATAGTCACTGCCTCACTCAACAACTGTTGCAGGGGGAATAGCAGCAACTCTCACCAACTCATGTACCTCTATTCTTCATCATTACTCTTCATTGTAGATCTTATAACACTTTAACTAGCTGGCTACCCCCAACTGCTACCTAAAGGATATCACACTGTCACAGAGCTTTGAGTTAATGACCAGAATACCAAAGGAAATGTTATGCTGTGATCAGTTCATTGGTGCAGATTTCAGCAACCAATTGCCACTAGTTAAGAAGTCAGTGTTTGCAGGTCTATGTAATAAGACTCTGGTACTGTTACCTATAATAATCTTCAATAACAATTCAAAAAATATGTATTTTGATCATTATAACATCAATGACATCCACGGTTTGAATGATTATTAATACTGTAGGCCACTCTGGGGGGAGTAACTGGGATTCCCGTTTTCGGCCACTTGTAGTAATTTTCACTGTTTCCCCACAAAAAATTAAGAGGAACACATCCCTAGCCAGTTACTAATAATTAACATGAAAATTAATTAATATTGGCTACAGTGATCAATGATTATAGATTTTCAAGTTAGTGTGAAACAGTTAGCTTTAATGCAGGGGTTCCCGGCCTAAGGCCCATGGGCTGCATCTGGCCTATGGCACCATTTCATGTGGCTCCACCCCACCCCTCCAAGGGCATTTGAGAAACAAAATGGCTGCCCTTTTGGAACTGTTGGGACAAAATGGCCACCCCATCGTGCAAGCAGGGCAAAATGGCCATCTGGCCCTCGAAGCTGACTAAGAGAGCATGACTTGGGCCCTGGCTTGAAAAGGTTGGAAACCCCTGCTTTAATGCTTCACAGTTCAAGTCCTCCTACTTTGTTAGTGTTGGGAAATAATTCAACTGCCAATCAGCTTGGTTTCTCTGTATCAGTAGAGATATAGAAATGGGATTAAAATCAATCAATCAAATTGCAGAAATGGCTGCCAAACAGTCCTTTTGCCTCAGTAAAGCAGGGTCTTGAGTTGGTCCTGAGTCCATACCTTAATATACTTGATTATGTCCTCCTCGCATGGCCGCAGATTACAGAGCCGACTCTCTTTCCTCAGACGGCATTGGTCGTTATCATTAGAGATCCTTGTGGAGATGCCTATCCCACACGTTTTTGAACAGGGACTCCAGGAGGAGGTCTGAAGGATGCAATTTTTCTGCCACAGCTCAATTTCTCCTTCATAAACTGTAATGCAAAGAAACACATGGAATTAGGTGAGGTTCTATATCATTTGTTTTTGTGTCAGAGGTTACTGTGGGTTGAAAGGATTTTTGCAGGGGACGCCTGAATGAGGCTCCTTTCATGTCTCCCATTGCGTAGCTCTAGGGAATCGAACCTGTCTTTCTAGTCTCCAAGCCTAACACCTTAATCACTAAGCCATATGAGTCTCAGTAAGAGACAACCATTTTTGTCAATAAAGGATTCTACTAATTCTTTCCTTTGTTTATTTATCCTTTATGGGCAAATATTCAACTTGATTGACTGACTGACTGACTGATTACATTTTTATACTGCCCATCTGGGATATTTCCCACTCTGGGTGGTTCCCAGACAAATAAACAAAAGCAACATAATAGAGCAAACAACCAAATAAAGTAAATGACAAAATAAATACCTGATTAAAAAAAACCTGGCATCTGAGGACGAGCAAGGTCAAC
This sequence comes from Furcifer pardalis, assembly GCA_030440675.1. Taxonomy (NCBI): domain Eukaryota; kingdom Metazoa; phylum Chordata; class Lepidosauria; order Squamata; family Chamaeleonidae; genus Furcifer; species Furcifer pardalis. The sequence continues at coordinate 54,751,959 of CP126891.1, forward strand.
TGACCAGATAACTTACTGTCAAAGATGTCATATCCTTAAAGGCGTCCATGGAAAGGAAGGTTTTAGGTTGTTGGTTTTTTAACAATGTCCAGAGATGAGGGAAGTTTACCCTTTTAGATTCTAAAACATTTAAAATTATAGTTCCCCAACCATGTTAATCCTTCCTTTTTCTACTAAAGCACCAACAGTTGAAAAGTGGCTGATGAAAGTATCAGAAAGGGTAGAAACGGTGAGGTTGGCTGCTCTGTAAACAGTTAACAAACTTTGAAAGAAGCTTAGGTTCATACTAAACTCTTCTGAAACTCGCCTGCACTTCTGGTAATTCTCTCTCCACGTGCTGCTGCAGTCTATCCTGTATTATCTTGAGCATCACCTTGCTAGCATGTGGGATGAGCACCATTGTTCGCGCTGATGCAATTTGACTTTGAATTTTAGGTTGTGAGGTAGGATGTAGCCTTAAAGCAGGGATTTGCAACCTATGGCCCACAGGCCAGCCCTGGCCCATGGCAGCAAATCAACTGGCCCACAGTGACAACCTTGGAAATGGACGCGGATGCATTTACAGCAGTCGTAAACACACCTGCGCTTGCACAAACGTGCCTGCTGTGGTTTACGGCAGCATTTACGTCAGAGGGAACCACGTGCCTGGCCAGCTCAGCTGTCTGAGGAGGCATGGTCTGGCCCATGACATGAAAAGGTTGAGATCCCCTGGCTTAAAGAGTCTGATTTTATTTGAGCTTAAATGCATTTTGACTTGACCAAAAATTACAATGCATCATACGTATGAGAAACTGTAAAATTGTCCTGTTCTTCCCCCCAGTTTTGATTTTATGTTTACACTTTCAACCCTTCTTTTTTCTGCATTCTCTAACAAGATAATCTCTCCATGTTTCACACTGTTGTCTGCTCTGCAAATCCATACCTGCAGAAGAAGTATGCCGTGGGGACGTCTTCCGAGTTTTCTTTGAGTAGTCGCAGACCCACTGCTCACAGCACTGGCCTGTCATCTTAATATGCCTGGGGTTGGAGCACCAGACCAGGGGCGGCTTGGAATTAGTACACAGAGGGATGCAGCCCACAACCCCATTGATGCAAGTGCAGTTGTATTTACAGTTGGGTTGGAATGACTCGCCATTCTTGTAACGGATCCCGTTGAGGACGCAGCCCACACCACGTAATTCTTCAAAGGGACAAGAGAAGGGAATAAGATAGTGGAGAAAAGGAGGCCGAGAAAAATTTGGCTCATGGTAAATGAATGCTTAGGATGATAAAGTTCACAGATTAGAGTAGTGATGATGGCCAACCTTGGCACTCTAGGTGTTCTTGGACTTCAATTCCCAGAAGACCAAGTCAGCACTCCTGCTGATCAGATCAGGGCTTCTGGGAATTGAAGTTCAAGAATACCTGGAGTGCCGAGGTTGGCCATCACTGTATTAGAGAATACCCTGAGAGGGCTCTATTGATGATTCTGTGAGAAGTATCTAGTGCCAGTCCTACTACCAGGCAGAACAGGGTTGATTAGTCTCAGGTTTTCACTTCTGTAAATTCATGGATCTGGAAGTCATCACCTAGTTTGGATTTTCATTCTAAGATACTGCAGATCCCCTATTAATATATCTGGCTTAGAAAACTCTGTTTCTTCTCCTTTTAGAAAATCCCTTGCAACAGACTCTGGGAGGCAGATCCTTGGTAGCACAATTTCATTCTTCTGACATATCTGAATCCGAATATTAGCAATATTCATGGCAATCAGCCATGAAGACTGTCCTGAGAATATAATGCAGTGGCCTTTCATCTGCCTTCTGCATCGCAGCATAACCCCCATACCACTGAACCAGTTCTGTGAGTCACTTTCTGGTCCTGAGCTCTTTTGGCACACAAAGTCCTCATCAGCCTCAGGTCAGTATTGATGAAGCTGCTGCCCTCCATCAAGATGGATTCAAGTGGGATGTAATAAGTGTTGAGCTCACACACACTTGTTTTATTGTTGTTGCTGACAGGTTCACCACCACCCAGCATCACAATGGCCTCAGATTTTGGCCTTGAACAGAGTGAGGAAGTTGACACAAACCTTGAGGAACATATTTGCAGACAGAGTTGCTGTCCTTCAGGAAAGGGCTAAAAACCTGGCTGGCAAAGAAGGTGTGGTGCACCAGCGATGTGGTGACCCCTGACTGCTGACTGATTTAGTAAGAACTCTCTCTCACCCTCTTTTAATCTCTTTTAATCTGTAGGGGTCAGAGAAAATTTTGGTGGCAGTTTTAATGGGGTTTTTATTGGTTTTTAAAATGTGATTGGTTTTATTTTTCTGTGAGCTGCCCAGAGTCTTCAGAGTTGGGCGCCAATATAAATCAGAAAAATAAATAAATAAATAAAATATTCCACATGACCATAGTTTGGCCGAAATCCTGTTTATCTATTATAATGCCTCTGTTTGACCTGATCCAGTGAACACAGACTTCTATATCTACTCTTATGTCCAGTTATGGCCACTTCTACTTCTCTTTGTCTGTCTTATCCCACAGCATAACATAGTAAGATGTGCTATAATGGGTCCACAGAATCAGTAGGGGTTTGGTAGGTCAACTCTTCCATAAATTCCATGGATTTCATTGGACCTACCCTAGTTGTGACTTACTCCAGCATAGCAAATCACACATGACTCACAACACTACCATTGTTTCAATGGTCCTGCTGTAAGGCAACTTACTACACTAAGGAGCAGAATTCCAGCCCATGATTTCTATGTTTCATTGCTTACATTAAATGCTGGAAAGCCCTTCACTGTCAACAGTGTTGAAACTGGATTCTGCTGCTATTCAAGACAATTTTTCTACATGACTCAAATGACTCACCCAAAGGTGCTGCTGTCTTGTCATTTGTCTCAAACAACCAAATGTTTCTGGACCGAACTGAGGGCATCTGATGGTGGAAATTTAATTTTCCCTCTATGTTCACAGTTAAAGAGACAATGACCCTCCCCTCTCTTGTATAGCTACAGGTGGGAAGGGGGAGTTTGTTGACCCCATTGTCTCTGTCATGGCTTTTCTTAACACATCTAAAGAAGACCAATTCCTTTCCACCTGGAAGCTTTTTCATTAAAATAAATGTATTACAGACCAGATTTTCCCAAGTTCTTGCTCTTTATAACTTATAAGGACTAATTAATTAATTAGAGACTGCACCTTTGTTTTTGTTTTTTAAAGGAACTCTTGGCACTAACTGCACAGACAGCTTTTTTGTCATTGTTTTGATTACACACCTTATTTATTGTTTAACAAATTGTTGGCGTGACGTGCAATGACTGTCATCAGACATCAAATTTCTACGTGGGTCCCTTTAGTGGCATGTTATGATATTGCACATTGTAAATACAGTATTTGTAAAACATTATTTTTCTTGCCACATGGGATTAACAAGATAATAACATAAAATCTCAAATATTCCCATAGAAATCTTTTAAAAGTGTCTTTAAACACTCATTTAAAAGTAAAATGTAGAAAGTAACTAGAAAATGTAATTTAATTCAATGAAAGAGTAATTTTGTAACTATTTATTGTATTGCTTGTAGTGTAAATTTATAAATGTCCATCACATTATTCATCACCCATAAAGTAAATAGGTATAGGTGACAATGTTAATTGAGATTTATTAATTCCAAATCTCTACTCTGAATAGAGCCTACAACAACAGACATCCAACAGAAGCAGATTATCAAATCTCACTTCAATGGACTGCTAAGGCATAAGAAAATCTGTGGGTGATCAGGCCAATTGAATGGGGATGTCACAATGTCCAGATTGTTATAATTATGGGTGAACGATTTCAAAGTCCCTTTTTTCCAAAGTCATGGGGGTTCTTCATCTTTAAACCATGATTTGACTGGACAGCCCTTCAAAAGGAGGACAAGTTTCCCTCTAGCAGTGTTTCCCAACTTTTAGGTTTTGGACTTCAATTCCCAGAAGCCTAAATCAATTTCCCAAAGCACTGATCAGCCAATATACTGACTTAGTAGTTGTTTTTTGTTAAGTTTCTGCTTTTGTATGTGTAAACTGAACTGGTATTATAAATTTGATTGTTGTTTGATATTGTTGTTTAGTGAATTTTGATGCTGTAATGACTTATATTACAGTATCTTTGATTATTTTTTAGAATGTTTTAATCTAATGTTTTGTAATTGTAACTGTTATTAGAGAAATATATATTAATCTAATGTGTGTAATTGTAACTGTTAGTGGAGATATATATATTATATATCCGATATTGTAATTTACTATGTGATATCTGTAACTGCTGTTAATTGTAACTGTTTCTTCTGTAAGCCGCCCAGAGTCGCTCTGCGAGTGGGGCGGCATATAAGTCGAAATACAACAACAACAACAACAACAACAACAACAACAACAACAACAACAACAACAACTTAGGCTTCCAGGGATTGAAGCCCCCCTATGGGGTGTGGGTCCCACATTGGGAACCACTGCTTTAGCAGTTCTTCAAATGGAGGGCTGTTGACCCTATTAAAGGACATTTGGCTGCCCTACTCAATGGCCATGGTGAGTGGGGGTTTTGAGAACTACTGCTCAAAGAGATAACCTTTCTGAACTTTGACGTAATTGGCAGTTGGGAAGGAAAACAAAACTGGGGAACCTTCAAGAAGACTAAAAGGATCTGTCAGCTCTGTCAAAACAGACAGCTGAAACTTCAGATTATTTCTCATGGCTCTGCAACAAAAATAACAGCCACCATTTTTATTTCAAGTTCATGAAAGTTTACACAAATGTTTACAGTAGACATTTGATGGTTTATTATTTTCTTCCCAGAGGAAAAATTCATGTTTTCTACAATGTGTTTTTTAAAAAATCTAATGTTTGCAATGTTTGGACTGCAAACAAACAACACAATTGGGCCAGATCCTGGCAGTTTCTGTGCACACCACAAACAAACTGCAAATGGGAACAAGGCTGGGAAGTCATAGAGTGTTTGTTTGTTTGGTTTTTCTTTTAAATGGGTGTGGAGGAAGGATCTCCAAACAAAATCTAGCCACAACAAGATCTGTGTGTTTGGTTTCCCTTTAGCCTGCCAATATTGTGCATGGCTTTGAAGTAAAATAAAGTTTTCAATAGCCAGCTGAACCCTTTTTTGACACTCACTAGAAACTCAGCAGTGAAATGTAAAACCATACAAGTTGGAAATGTGAATGTTCTGGAGCAGAGAATAACAAAGACTTTGATTTGATGTTCACCATGGCACAGAATGCCAATGTTCCTAATACTTGGAACATCAGTTTCTCCAAAAGGAGAAAGAACTAAAGACAATCACTCATATACCTTATCATAGGTATAATTAAATTTCATGTTTATCATTCTAAAAAAACAGACTGCTTTTATCAATAATACAGTCTGATGATCTAGCCCAGTGATGGTGAATCTTTTAGAGACTGAGTGCCCAAACTAAACAGGCGGCCATCTGTACTGCTCCCTCACACTGCATGGGAGCCGCCCGCCTTATAACATAAATCGCATAACGTTAAGTAATCTTGGGAGGAGAATTGCATCGAATAATGTTAAGGTCCTATGGGATGGATCGGATAACAACCGCTAAAGCCTGTGTGGTTACAATGGATCTCTATGGAGCTTTAACATTATCCGATCCATCCCATAGAATTTTAACATGCATCAGATAACACTAAAAATCAGATAACACCAAGACTTGTTGAACCAAGTCTTAGCGTTATCCGAGGTATTACTGTAAAATAAAATACTCTTTCAAATAAATAACTCAAGTATGGCAATATTTATTATATACCAAAGGCCTGAGCAATCTTACTGGATGCAACCAAAATATACTGGGGTGGGGGGTGGGGTGGAAATGGTCATCAAATATGCTGCAAAGTACCAATAACATGCTTGCAAATGAAATGAGCTCTATGGCAAAATGCACTGCTCTCATTTGGAAAGCTGAACCCTTTGCCTAGGTTTGTCTGCCAATAATTTTTGCAAATGAAAATGGAAGTCAGATTTGGCTGGAAAATAGCAAGCAGAAAGATGATGATTAGCTTTCAAGCAAAGAGTGCCCCATTTCAAAAGAAGGAGAATGAGTTTGTATGGGTCAGTGCAAGAAGAGGTTTAGGTACCGCCAGACAGGGCAAAAACGTATGTACAACACATCACTTACGTGCACACACTCCTATTTCGTACCTAGGTCTGTCTCGGCTGTAATCACAGTACAGGCCCCGGTGGATGTCACAAGTGTCAGCCTCAGTGCAGTTCTCGCCAGCCTGCTTGGCACACATTTTGCAGCAGTCACAGCCGTCCGTGAGTAAACTGACACCAGCTGGGCACATGGGCTCTGTCTCGGGACACTCACAGGGCCATTTACAGTACTGTTTCCGGATGTAAGCCTCAGTCGCAGGGGACATGGTAGGGGTTGACATGGTGGTAGCAGTGGTGGGGGTGGTAGTAGTGTTGGGGTTCTGGGAAATGGCCTTTGAAAGAGAAAGAACATAAGGAAAAGGCATTAGGATCATGGGCAGCCAATTGCCAGCAATAACATTTCCCAAATAGAATAATAAACATCATGAACTGGTCTGGATTGAAACAGATGTCAAGGCACATCAGATGCTTCAAATAAAGATGAACAAATGACTTAACACCAAGCCTTGGAACCCTTATTGTTTTGGGATACAGCTTCCAGAAACCACAGCTTTGAAAAAAGGAAAAATAATGTGTCATCCAAACCAGGAATTTTCTCATAAGGGCTATTTATAACATACAACAGGTTTGGAACATAAGATGGACAAAGACTCATTAAAGCAAATGTGGTGGATTTTTAAAATGTACGTTGGACCTGTTCTCTGTTATAGGCTAAGCTTGGAAATGTTTGTAAGCCATCCTGAGAGCTGACTTTCAGTGGAAAGGCAAGGTATAAATGCATTTTTTTTTGTTCAGTCGCACAGTCGATTCCGACCCTCTGCGACCCCATGGACCACTGTCCACCAGGCACTCCTGTCCTCCACCATCCCCCTCAACTCGCTCAGCTCTGTGCCCATTGTCTCTACAATACAATCTAGCCACCTCATCTTGGGCCGTCCCCTTCTTCTTTTGCCCTCGACCCTTCCAAGCATCAAGGCTTTCTCAAGTGAATCCTCTCTTCTCATTTGATGTCCAAAGTACTTTAGCTTCATCTTTATTATTTGACCTTATACAATAAACCAAAGTTGCTTTGAGGGACTAGAACTTCTGGAACTAGAACTCAACTAACATGGACAGTAACCATATCAGCTCACAGTAAGGTTGGGGTAGTTACTTGGGAAAGCCAGTCATATCATCGGTGCTCATAACTGTTTATAGCCAAATAGCCAGAGCTGTCTGTGTCTGCAGACATTTCCGTGGACATTTGACAGGCATAATTAGACATTGGAGTGCATGGAATGCTGTTACCTTCCCACTAAAGTAGTATCTACCTGCAATTTCTTGCTTTTGAACTGCTAAGTTGGCAGGAGCTGAGACAGAGACAGCTCTCTCTGTCATGCAGAACTTGGGTCTTGAACTGTTGACCTACCGTACTGATCTTCCAGTCATCAAGTTCAACATTTTAACCACTAAACCTTGGGCTACAGCCTTCCCCCCCCCCCCCCATTAAGCCTGGCATAAAATCCATGAATATTCTGCTTTATATCTACCAAAAAGCACATCTGGGGACAACTCTCTGTTTGCATCTTCCCATGAGTGAGCTCCCATCATCTATCCTAGGCTCCTGTCAACTGAGCAATTTGAAAGAAAGAAATTGTAAGCAGAAAGATAGATACCTCTTCCATTTCCTGAAATGTGTTGACTAAAACCTTGGGAGATTCACCTGTCACAGTATTTGGGGTCTTCAAATGGTCTTAGATAAAACTTACCATGCTTAGACAGTCACAACTAAAGCAGGTGCATTTGGCTCAATAGGATTTGTGGAGTTGCTGACTCACCAGATTCTTTCTGATTCAATAGGTCTAATTTAGCTGTGATTTAGTATACTAAGTAATAGGATTTCAGTCATACAAAACAATCACTTTCCTCCTCCAGCATCACTTGCTCTGAGATTTTTCTCCTCACCTGGTGATCCTGGGAAGCATTTGTAATCCATTGTGGCCATACTTTGACACTTAGCCACCCTGCTCTGAAGATGGCTGTCAGAGATGCATGGTGTGTCTCTGGATTTGCAGAATGAAGTTGTCTGGTTCTATGTTCTGATGGAGTCATCACCTCAGAGTTTCAATGGGAGAGGTAGGAAATGCCATAATATCACCCTGTCTGTCTCTCTCTCAGATCCTTGGATTCCTCTCAAAAAGGTCACACCAAGGTCTGACCTATTTCAGCTGCTTATTCCTGCAAGAGGCAGACTTTTGATCTGCCTTTGCCCAACTCCTGAGAGAAACACCTCCTCTCACCTGCTAGGAGTTGCTCTGTATTCTCCTGAATAACTGCTGTCTAGTTTCTATGTTGCAGATGCATAGATATAACAAGAATGCCCCGTAACCACGGGATGAAAATTAGTCTGGCATTTTTTGAGGGCAAAGTTGAAGCCAATCCATCTCTACAGTGCTGTGCCCTCTATGTCAGTGGTAGATTGGTTTCAATTCACTCTCTAGCATCCATAGTTACTACAAAAGCACTTTATTCTTTGCTTATCTCCTCCCTTAAAATCTTCTGGTTGTAATTCCACGTAAAAGCTTTGGGTTTCAAGCAAGGGTCAAGTGACTGGCTTCTTTAAAATTTCAGATAGAATTGGACAATGCCCTTTTCTTCAGGAAATGTTAACATCAATTTAGAGTAGCTTCTGCTTTCTCTCAGAGCATTTCATCCAAGCTTTTGAGGGCCGTAAGTGGAGCAAAGGCCAGGCAGAAGACTACTGAGCAATTCATTTCCTTTTTTCACTGAAAGCAACATTTATTTGGCTTTCCTCTAAGTAAAAAAGAAGAAATATTCTTCTATCCGCCTTCTACAGAGTGCAGGTGAAAATGCAGTGATGAAATATACATGTGTAGACACCCAAAGGGACATTGTTGTCATTTCCACATCCAGTCCATATCTGGTTACATGCATCTCTCTCTCTCTCCTTTGTTTTGCTTTAAAGAAATATGCACATACATCTAAGATATTTTAAACAGGGCATAGCTTGTACCCAGGGGGCCAAATTATTTCTCTAAGTCACTTATACTCCACTCTTCCCCAAACCCATTTTTCCATTAAAAAAACCTTGCAGAAATAATCTTTAAGGCCTCTATTGGGTTATGTCTTCTTCTTTGTTTTTACCAAAGTAAGATCCTTTGCGGAGACTGTGGTGGCTTAATGGTTGATGCTGAACATGATAACTGGAAGGTTGGCAGGTCAGCAGTTTGAGACCTGAGTGCTGCATAATAGAGTGAGCTCCCACCTCTGTCCTAGCTCCTGTCAACCTAGCAGTTTGAAAGCAAGAAATTGCAAGTTGATAAATAGGAACCACTTTGGTGGGAAAGTAAACAGCATTCTGTGCACTCTAGTGTTTAGTCATGCCTGCCACATGTCCATGGAAATGTCTGCAGACACAGGCAGCACTGGGTCTTTGGCTATAAACAGAGATGAGCACTGAACCCTAGAGTCGGATACAACTGGCTTTTGAGCAAGGACATGACTACACACAGATCACTGTTTACCTTCCTACCGAAGTGACACCTATTTATCTACATGCAATTTCCTGTTTTCTAACTGCTAGGTTGGCAGGAGCTGGGACATCATGCAGCACTTGGGTCTACTGACCTGACGACCTTCCAGTCGTCAAGTTTCAGCATCTTAACCAGTACGCTACCACTCTCCATTTAATATTACAGAATATGTATATGAAATGTAGATAAAATTCAAACAAATTAAAACTTTACAACTCACTAGCTGGCTGGGCAAAATCTGTCAGATTTGTTTTTTCCCCACGCCTGATTCCCCCCCCCCTTTTAATATGTATGAAAAGGTTTTCAAATGTTACAAATTTTCTTGTAAAAGCGCAGGTCAAAAGATATAGTTACCCATCCGTACCTGAAACTAGGGACAGTCTTACTCCTGCTGTTTATAAGTTATCTTGAGATTGCTTAGGTAAAGATAAAGGTCGCCCTTGCTCGAAAGCCAGCCCTTTCTGACTCTAGGGTTCAGTGCTCATCTCTGTTTATAGCCAAAGAGCCAGCGCTCTCTGTGTCTGCAGACATTTCCGTGGACATGTGACAGGCATGACTAGACACCGGAGTGCATTGAACACTGTTACCTTCCCACTGAAGTGGTACCTAATACTGTAATCTACTTGCAATTTCTTGCTTTCAAACTGCTTGGTTGGCAGGAGCTGGGACAGAGATGGGAGCTCACGCCATCATGTAGTACCTGGGAATGAAACTCCAACCTTCCAGTAAACTAGCTTGGCATCTTAACCATTTGAGCCACCACAGTCCCAAACCAAGCAGGTAAAAATATTTGCTTAATAACAAATATTTTCTGCAGAAAGTATCAGGCTATGCCAGCTCCTTTCCCTTTTCTCATAGCTCCTCCTAGTGGTACAAAAATTCCCATTTCAGTCTAAGTTCCACGTGAATATAAAACAGAGCAAACCATGAACACATTCTAAGAAAACCAGCAACTGGACCACCCCCAAATAAATATAATCCCTCTGCTAAAATCACAATTATAAATTTCAATCTGTTATGAGAAACTAGAGACTTATTTTCCTGTCTCTAGGCCAGACCAGAAGCTGCCAAAATGAAACCACCTTTTGGTGAGTCAAGTCTGCAGTTCCTTTTGCCTGACCTAGTGTGAGAAAGATTATTTATTTATTATTTTATTTTATTTATTATAGTTATACCCTGCCCAGCTAGGAAATTTTCTTACTCTGGGTGGCTAACAATAGAAAACTCACACATTAATAACAGTCACACATTTAATGTGATTAAAATCGTGGATGAGGTACCACTGTGTGTGTGTATGTGCGTGCGTGTGCACGCACACGCGCACACACAGTGGTACCTCATACAATGATTTTAATCAATTCCACGGGGCTCATTGTTGTACAAAACAATTGCTATACTATGCATTCATCATATAGCAATTTTCCCTATGGGATGCATCGTACAACAATTACTATTATTTTTCTAAGTGGTTTTTCCCATTGAAAAATTGTTGTACAATTTTTTCCATAGGGAAAATTGTTATGCTTGACGCCATTTTTCTCCAAAACCTAACTGTTATGCGATTTTGTTGCTATACGTATGTATCTCAAGTTTTTCTTAAAGTGAAACCATTCTTATTTAGAAACAAAAACCTCTATTGTTGACGGAGAAAAATAAAAGAAAATACCTAATGCTCGGCCATTGGCAATATATTCTCAAAAGCCTCTTTAAAAAGAAATGATTTTAAACCTAGGCAGGAATAGGACCTGGCACAACTCAGCTGGAAGAGAGTTCCACAAGGTTGGTGCTGCCATGAAGAAAGCTCTTCTTTGAGTCATGGACTTTCTTGACAATCTTAGGGTTGGCACCTGGAGCTGCACCATCTGGGATGAACAAGTGATGCAGGCTGATGTCCTGAGGGGAAGACATTCCACCTGGTAGGAAGGTCCCAAACCTTGCCGTTACCTTGCCTGATTGTGGTTCAAAAATACCATCTTTAAGGAGGCTCTTTCTGTGTACCCCATCTAGAGGCTAAACATGAAATATACATAGAAAATGCAAGTCAAACAAAGGAAAAGCAACTCAGTGTTTTTTGTTAGTTTGTTTGTTTATTCAATTTGTATAGCTGCCCCAATTGACATGCGACTCTGGGTGGTGTACATAAAATCCCCAATGTTTAAACTATAGAAACCCTTAAAATTCCTAAAAGCACTGAAAAACTACCTCCCACCCACACCAATTAAAAAATCTAGTTAAAAACTTTTAAAAGCATGAGTGATCCTGTTCTACATGCTTTGGGCACTGTCTCCCATCAGCTCCAGCTCAGACCAACCAATGGTGATGTTTTGGACTACATGTAGTCCAAAATGTATTATCTAATCCAAAACTTCTACAAAACACCAAACTAGGGGAGGATGGTTGACTTGGCCAACACATTTCTAGGTCATTCAATTAAGATGAAGAGTGCTTAACTCAGGAGAGATAAAATAAAGGAATTCATTACATAGACTGTACAGTGGTTAAATTAGGAATTGCCCTCATAATGTGTAGTGATAACCACCAATTTGGATAGCCTTAAAAGGCAGAATAACAAAATTCTTGTAGAATAAGCTTGTCAGTCACTATAAGGAATGGTGTGTAGGTTCTTAGTCATGGCAGTTCTCATAGCTATTAGAGTCCAAAACCCAGGCAACTGCTAAAAGGTTTTTTGCCCTGGACGTAGACTAGAAGGATGAAATCTACATTTATTATTGCTTAGTTATAGCAGTTTTGTTCCAGGTTAACTTTGGATTCTCTCCCAGGCAGCACTGATATCAGCTCCTGAAATATAGCAAATAATTATAAATATTTAAGTGAACTACAGACCCCAGGATTCCATAGGACAGAGCTATGACATTAAAGGGATCTTCAAACTGCTATAACTGTAATGCAGATATGTCATACAGAGCCATTCAGGGTGGTCTTAAAAAAAACCCTAGTAAACAAAAAGAAACACACACTTATATCCATGAAATTAAACAAAATGCCAAATGTTTGGCAATGCCAAATGTTTTTTAAAGCAAATAATGGATTGTCCTACAGGGACCAAAAGAACGTTTTAGACAGAACTTTTATTTTTAACTTGATGTGCAATTTCAGTTCCCAGTTGCATCATATGGTGATAATGTCAGTGGGAAATATGTGGATGAGTGGTGGTGGGTTTATTTTATTTTATTACACTACAAATTCCAACATACATCAAGCTAAAATGAGAAAATGAAGGATCACATACATTCCTCTTGGCTAAAGCATTGCTTAGTTTGGCACCCACCCTTAGAACCTCAAGATTCTTGTACATTTTCCCAGAAGAGCCACCATTTCATATTCATCTTCTTTTTCTGTTTGGTCAGGCAGAAAACATTCACTGTTGAAAGGGAGGAGAGAGGAGGGAGAGAGAAACCTTGGAAGTTCATTGCTTAGCTGTGTTTTCTAAGATCTAAGACCATTAGATTTACAGAAGCAAAAGTATTGTTCCCGACTTTCAATTTTTCTAACTATACAATATTCCAGGACAGACTGTAACTTCAATTTTTATGGGGGAAGGGGAGAAGGAGGGTTGTGTATGTGTGTGTGAGGTTGTTTACACTCCACTGATCAGAGTAGCATGGGTGATACAGGGTAGATCAAGCGGTGCTTTGCTCCCCTGCAGCACTTTACTGTAACTTTCTAACATTTCCCTTAATGCCAGATGCTAAGCTGTGTTCTCAGCAAGGGGGAGATTGATTTTTGTAGTGTCATGAAAGAGTCACATTTGATGTCACAGAGGTGGGACAGGCAAGGATTGGGAGAGAAGTAAGCACAACACAATTTATGAACACCTTTGTGCTGAGCCAATCAGCATGGTTCCATGAGCACCTAGATCTTACAAACTACTCATAAGCAAAAACTTAACTTTCTCCTTCTCCAACATTTCTTGACTTAAAATTTGTCTCCTTGCCTGGAGACCTGAAGTAGCAGAGCAAGGACTCCAGACTGTAGTCTAAGATCTGGCAAATTGTAAGATCTGGCAATTGGAAGCCATGGTTTGTCACTAACCCATTACAAATTAATTCAGCTACCAAGTAAGTTGGGTATTTTCTAACATTATTAGGCCATTTAATATGTGCTTAACTTCTTCATTTTTAAAATCAGTGTTTCTGCAATAATTAGTTAACCAGGTGTGGAAGAGTGTGGAACAGTGTTCCGCAACCTTTGGTTTTGGGACTTCAATTCCCAGAAGCCTAAGTTAATATCCCAAAGCACTGATCGGCCAATGTACTGACTTAGGCTTTTGGGAATTGAAGTAAAAAAAAAACAAAGGTTGGGGAACAGTGGGTAGAGGACAAAAGCTATTGCCAGGGGTCAGGATCACAATGATCTATATAATAAAGACTTTTTTTCTCTACTTCTGACTTTGAATGTGATGCATTTTCTTCTCTCCCTCTCTTCATGATGGCTACCCAAGCCAAGAGACCTTTGGCCACTCTTTCCCTTATCCACCTTCATCACAAAATATTTCCCTCTCCATCCTATGCTTTCTCCTTTATTCATTTCACTGAATCTGCCTTTCCCCAGGATTAGTTTGGGCAGTTTCATGTCTGGCCTAGACACAGAAGAAGTAATTCTACTATTAGATGCAGTAGCAGAGCTTGGGAAAAGTTACTTTCCGGGTCTACAACACTCAGAATTCCTCAGCCAATTACTACTTCACAAATCAGTGTGCTGTTCAAAGTTTTCCCTAGGAGATGCAGTAAATTTTTGGATCAGATTTGTTCCTCCAAAAGCTAGTCCTACCCAAGAAAGGAGGTTAGCAAATCACAGTTTTCATCCCATAATGCCCATTCCAACTTGTCAACATGGGTAAAAGGCACAAGTAGAGGCTTCCTGAAGCTGCACCTTTTCCCCTCTCAAATTGTGGTTCGAGGAGGCTATGCTGTGTGTAGGGCCACCAAAGACAGACAGGCCATAGCGGAGAATTCAGACTAAACATAATGCAGGAGAGAAAGAATAGGCAACCCACTCCAGTATCCTTGTCACAAAACCCCCATGAATGGTATCATGGCAGGACTTTTTGCACCCCGCCCCCACAGAGAACACCTGTGGCGGGGGGAAGAGGCTGCCGCAGTGCCCAGCCCTGGGACTACCTCCACCTGCTCCTGGAGACTCTGCTGGGTAGGTGCTTCAAAGCCGCAGCAGTGTGGATTGTACTGTGGAACATGTTGCGGATTGTATTGTGGATTACACTGTGTTTATATTTATATTTATTTTGTTGTACTGTATTTTATGATATTATGATATTGTATTGAACTGTTATATTGTATTCGATTGTATTTTGTGAGCCGCCCTGAGTTGGTTTCACCAAGTAGGGCGGCATATAAATTGAATCAATCAATCAATCAATCAAAAGAGTAAAAGATATGACCCCAGAAGATGAGCCCTTAAGGTCGGAAAGTGTCCAATATGCTACTGAGCAAGAGAAGAGGACAAGTGCAAGTAGCCCCAGAAAGAGTGAAGTGGCTGGACCAAAGCCTAGCAAACACTCTTTTCCAACTACCTAAGAGGTGACTCTACAAAAGATAGGAGTACCAGACCACATTACCTGTCTTCTGGGAAAACTGTATACTGGCCAAGAAGTAACAGTTAGGACCAGATATGGAATAACTGGTTTAGAACAGGAAAAGGAGTACGACATGTTTGTATACTGACATCCTGTTTATTTAACTTATATGCAACATACATCATGCAGTAATGTATGCTGCAGTGGCTCAGTGGTTAAGAAGCTCACCTTGATAGCTGGAAGCCAGCAAGTCGGAACTTCAAGACTGCGTGACAGATTGAGCACCCGTCTCTGTCCCAGCTCTTGGGGACATGAAAGGAGCCTCATTTGGGTGTCCCCTGAGCAGAGTTTCTTCCACAAAACCCCTTTCAACCCAGAATAATTTCTGACACGAAATTATTATTATCATGCATAATGCAGGGCTTGAAGCTCCCTGGCAAATAGAAAGGGAGGAAATGGAAGCAGTGACAGATTTTACCTTCTTGGGATTGAAGATACCTGCAGACGGTGACTGCAGCCATGAAATAAAACTATGCTTACTCCTCAGGAGACAAGATATGACAAACCTAGGCAGCATAATAAAAAGTAGAGACGTCACCCTGCCAACAGAAGTCTGTACAGTTAAAGCGATGATCTTCTCAGCAGTTATGTATGGCTGTAAGAAGTGGACCACAAGGAAGGCTGAGTGCAGAAGAATAGACACCTTCAAACTGTGGTGCTGGAGAAGACTTTTGAGAGTCCCCTGGACTGCAAGGAGATCAAATCCATCAATCCTATAGGAAATCAACCCTGTCTGTTACTTGGGGGGACAAATACTGAAGCTCAAATACTTTGACCATCAAATGAGAAGAGAGGACTCACCGGAGAAAGCCCTTATGCTGGGAAAGATTGAAAGCAAAAGGAGAAAGGGGAGGCAGAGGACAAAATGGATAGACAGTATTGTTGACATGGTGGGTGTGGATCTGGGGAGTGTCTGGAGGATGGTGGGTGACAGAGGAGCCTGTATGCTGTAGTCCATGGTGTCACAAGGGGTCAGACTTGACTGAACAGCAACAAGAGGCTTAAGATTTGAGGAGATGGCAGATGAAGAATTGAAGCATTAGTAAGTAATGGGGGGGGGGGGGAGAGAACAGTCTCCACCATTTATTTCTCTGGGGAGATGAAGTGAAGACTTCCACAAATATACAGTGTCTAGAGACACTATATAATACAAAGATTATGACATAACTGGAGGCAGGAACTTTCAGAAACACACCAAGGCTTATGTAATCCCCATAAGGAAATCAGCTGATGAAACCCGCCTATCCATATTTACCCAAAATGAATTCATTCTGAAAACTAGAGGGTTTAAGAACTTTCTATTTTGTCAGGTCTGTTTTCAGTTATGCTGTGTAGGTAGAATACACACAGCTGTTTCAACAAGCAAGTCTATTTTGTATTTGAGCAGCACATTCTTATAGCTGCCCTTTTACTCACCTCATGAAGAACATAAAGTACGAAATATGAGCAGAGATGTCCATTTGTGCAAATTCAGCAACAGGACTGTCTTTGCTGAGCTTTCATCTTGAGGACCCACCGGAAAGGCCAAAATTGTGGCTTTTATATCCTACTCATTAGTGTTGCATTTTGTGCTCACAGTTGAAGCATTGCGTAGTTTTGCATAGTTTTGTTTCCCTGCTGCAAATGTGGATACTGCATAGGTTGCAGTGTGTATTCAGATATCATCCAAGTTCTCTCCTGTTTCA
Source organism: Furcifer pardalis (assembly GCA_030440675.1). NCBI lineage: Eukaryota > Metazoa > Chordata > Lepidosauria > Squamata > Chamaeleonidae > Furcifer > Furcifer pardalis. Next base: position 54,768,943 of record CP126891.1, read on the forward strand.
ACAGCACATCTTGGAAATAATGAATTACAAGTAAATCAGTTGCTCGTAATTGATTACTTTTTGGATTGCAAGTAATGGAACTAATAATCATATTATAGTCATCTGCTACATGCAATGGCCAGAATCTTGTTGCATGTGTTACTCTGCAGGTCTCTGGTGAATGTCACCATCTGAAGCCATGCCATAGTATACATATGAACATGTACAAGCACAAACTTCACTTTGCTACTTCCCTGTTTATCTAGAGGGTCTAAAGTACACTCACTGCTAAAGTCAGCTGAGTACAAGACAAAGCAAAATAATTGTGTGTTCAGTTTGAGAACTTCAATTTATTGATTATAAAGCATCTGAACAGAAGGGGGAAGCATTGAGACATGAATGAAGTCAAACATAAACTACTGTAAGTTCAAAGACTGAATGACATCAAGATGGGGAAGGAAATTTTATTTTTTAATGAGGAATCTCGTGATTTTGCTTTGGCATCTAAATTCACCCTCACTGCGTGAGAGCCTTGTTGGGGCATGGGGCATGAGGGGTCTAACTAGGCAGTGCTGCCCATCTCTTGTCAATGATGGCAGGCCGGGACGAAGACTCACCAAAGTGTCCTCTGTTGGATCTCCTGGGCAAGGTGAAAGCAGAGGGCACACATCATGGTCCGCCTAGCCAGTGGGTGATGTGATATCCAAATGGCTAAAAAAACCTGCATGTGCGGAATGTCATCATGGAGACATCTACCAATGTGCAGACTCCTAGCTGAATAAAGACTCCAAGGCATCCAAGGTATCTAAATTGTAGGTTCACATTTTTATATGCAAAGGAGAAAGTAGGACTTTCCATAAATTCAAGAACATATGGATCTAGATGCTTTACACTTGAGAAGAACACCTCTTATAAAACAACCCAATAGGGTTGTTTCTCCTCCTCCTCCTCTTGAGAAATGTGGTGTCTTTCCCCCACACACACCAAGATATTCAAGTTAGGGCTAGGAAAGAATTCCAACTGAAACCCTGGAGAGTCACTGTTACCGGTTAAAGTTCAGCAGATTCGGTTTGTTGTTTGGATGGTCTTGCTCGTTATAAGATCTCTGTCTCTGATCTTCTGCAGCTCTGGTGACATGGGCTATTTATGAGCTAACCTTCATAGGGGATCTGAGATGCATCTAATTTTCTATTGCCTCATTCTGCCTTGTTCAATAATGATTGATTCAGTTATTTCTGTGATTTCTCTTCTATAGGTCCTTATTTAAAAAAAAATTAATCCACAGCTTAATAGGAAAAATATAACAAAGAATGGTGTTTTGCTGAAGAGGGTATGTCCCCTTAATGCAGGGGTTCCCAGCCTTTTTCAGCTGTGGACCTGACCACACCCCCTGGACATCTGAGGGGGCCAGCCCATGCCCCCAGAAGCAGAAACAGGCACATTTCTGGCTGTTTACAACAGTTGCAGCCACGTTTACACATGCACGGGCACATTTTATGGCTGATGTAAGATGCACCTGCACATGCATAAACATGCCCACTTCCAGGTGCAGGTGTGGTGGTGATGGGCCAGATGAAACAGGGCTGTGGGCCGGGTCTGGCCTGTGGGCCGTAGGTTGGGAATCCCTGCCTTAGAGAATGGAGCATCCTTGCAAAACAAGATTTCACAAAGACTGAGTATTCTTAAAGAATAAATGCTTGGAGACTTCAAGGTAGGAAAAGTTTTTTTTAAGCTTGAATATTACATGGAATCTGGAGACAATTTCCAATTCAAACACACAGTCTAAGTGGCGATCTTGAGAAAGTCACTTAAATCTCATTTAATCTCAAATCCTCTATACCAAGCTGTTGTGTATTTATAGGGAATCATTGTGTTGCTTTGAGCTGTTTGGACACCGTACAAGATACAGTTCTAATTATTATTGTTAACAATCAGCATCCCTTACATGTGCTATTTCAACAAAATTGTGTGTCTAAAAATTCATAGAAGCAACAGAGTGGAGAAAGAGAGAGATTGGTAATGCTTGAGGTCCACAGAGTTGCTGTCATATGCATTGGTAAGAATAAAAATAAAACACAACTGCGTATTTTTACTGAATTCTCCACCCACTCATTGAGATGTCTAGAGTACTGTCTGCCCAAATTGTTTAGTCTACTAGGTCACCAGGGACCCGCAGGCTTTCTCTTGAGATGTTTTGTTACAAGAAGCAGCATGTTCTGTCGGCGGAGTAAAACAAGCAACTACGCAAAAACAACGTACCGTACACCATAGCCCAGTTGAATTCCTGAGCTCCTTCATGCTATGTTAGCAACACGTATTCATCTGTCTTCCCCTTTCTTCTCTTTGCATGACAGTTGTAGTCACATGCGTGTGGGAAAATCTTCAAAAGACACTGTGGAGCCCTTGCTTCACAGTGTGTGGGATTTTTACCCACTAAAACCACCTCACATTATGCCTCTCCACCCCGAAGAACCACCATCAGGTGTGTGTGTGTGCGCGTGTGTGTGAGAAAGAGAGATTTAATGCTACAAGACTGTTTTGGATGTTTCTTTGGATGGGGAAACAGAAACAAATACTGTACAAGAGATAAAAATACTCCTAGAATTCTCAAAGTTGTTATTGCAATGGGAGGATCTGGGAGCTTTTTAACCCTTTAGAAATAGAGGCAGCTACTTTACCCTTACCAAAAACATTGGTCCATCTAATTCATTACTGCCAGATCTGACTGTCAGTAGCTCTCCAAGGTTTTCCAGCAGGATTCTTTTCTGGCAAACTTCCATTTAGAAAGTTGTTGGCCATTTTGTCCCCTTCTTCACAGATTGTGTGTAAGAGAGGAGGGTTAATCCAGCCTACCTGCTCTATCTCAGGTTAAATCAGGACTTCCTCACCTGCTATTTGATTTTCCAGAAAATTTCCCATGTTTCTTCCATCTGCAGATGCATACCAACAATTAATTTCCTAACCTGCTGTACTTGATCAAGGCTTCAGAAGAGGCCCACTTAGTAGAGTGGGCATACTACAGGGCCAAGAAGGGAAAATGAAGACAAAGCCTATAGCTGTCCTCCCTCTTGCGATATATGAGTGTTCATTGGCATTGAATCTTCAACTTCAGTCTTTTGTGTAAAGATATAATTGACATTTACAAGTCTTCTCATCTTTGATAGAAAGCACATCAAAGACACTCTAGGGGAGGGACTGTTGACTACAATAAGGCTCCCCCCCCCCCGAACAACAGTGAAAGACTAGTGATTTTCCCCCAGTAATGTTAAGAGGAAAAACCCCTGCAATTTACAAAACATCTTTTATTTAAGGAACAATATGATTTTTGTACAAAATGCAAGGTTTTATAGGGGGAGAAATTGTGAATTTATTTGCAAAAAAACCCCCCTGAAACATGGTGTTTTATAGTATTTTTTTTCCTAAATTTTCACCCAGAAGAAAGGAATAACGAGATTTACACCTCCACTTTTATCTACTTCAGAGATGACATCTTGGCAATGTGCAGATGCAAATCATTGACTGCATAGGAGTAGTAAAGGTCGGTGACTCTGATTTTATAGGTGCAATTAATCCCCTCTGGTTTTTAGTCCAAACCTGTTTCTGCTCTATCCAACATGAAAGACTCTGTCCCCAAGATAGATTCAGTACTTTGGACAGCTCATTTATAGCCCAGATGTTTAAAACCAAAGAAGATTCATTAGATTCCCTAGTTCCATTGCCTAGAGGGTCTGTTCTTTGTCATAGGTTCGGTCTGTCAAAGGGAAGATCTGTCTAGTTCACCATCGTGGTTTCTACATCCCTGGGACAAAAATCACAAAGTTTTCACCTATTTTCTGCTCTTGTTTTGAATGTAGAAGCTCCACCTAGATACAGATGTGCCTCATGTCCTTTTAAAGGCCTCTATGCTTCTTACCAGCATGAGGAGGAGGATTCACAATACACAGCTTGGCCTGTGCTTTCTTTTGTGTAAGGGCACTGGCTCAACAGGATCTCATTTCCTGTGACTGAAACCAAAATAACTGAGACCAGAAGTTGAGATTTCATGATGCCACAGGTGAGGGCCATTGAGATGTTGTAAGAGCTCTTTTTTTTTATTATTCCTGGCTAAATTACTCCTGCCAACCTAGCAGTTCGAAAGCAAGAAATTGCAAGTAGATAAATAGGAACCACTTTGGTGGGAAGGTAACAGCATTCCATGTGCTCCGGTGTCTAGTCATGCCTGCCACATGACCATGGAAACGTCTGCAGAAGCAGACAGCACTGGATCTTTGGCTTAGAAACAGAGATGAACACTGACCCCTAGAGTCAGATACGACTGGCTTTCAAGCAAGGAAAACCTTTACCTTTACTAAATTATTCTTCCCATCCATGTATAAAAATGATGCTAACCTCAGCCTATAAAACATATGTTTTCAGGTGGAACAGCATAGCAAGCAACTGAGAAGGAACAATCATGCAACTATAGACAGGCTATGCCAGACAGCCAAGTATTATAGATCCAATACTTTGGTTTTGTTGCCTAGAGTTACGGTTGTTTTTCTATTCCAAAACAGTCATTTTTCTATTTCAGCTGCTTGCCTGATTGAAATAGAGAGTTCATAATGATGGACTGCAGGTCTCATGGGCTTCAAATTATATACAATATGCAATTTCCTGCTGAGAATGCAGTCCATACAGAATTGCACTTTGATGGGCCAGAATCAAACTGGATAACTAAGATGGCATTAAATCCCAGGATATCAATTTCAGCGGCAGTTAAGGAAGCAGGGTAGACATTTGTTGTTGCATACCATGTCATCTTACTAGTTTGAGACACCAAATGGATCTGCCTGCTTCTTAACCAGAGGCAATCCACTTCTGAGATTTACACCAATAGACTCAGTCAGGCCAATAGGTTTCTGGCCAGCAATATACAGTATTGTATATACATAACAGACATGCTAAAATATCTTCATGCATTCATAAACCCAGGTGGTTTGTTTCCTTCTATTGGCATTAGAGGTTAGTCTACCAGCCACAAAACACCGTACTGTACTTCTATCAGAATATGCTGTCTTTGGAACTCCTTGCCTAAAGAAGTCCATCTGAGTTAGTTAACACTTCAGCATTAAAAAGTTAGTTTAAACTTTTAATTTTTATTTTCAAAAAATTCAATTTTTGAACTATAGAATTAGCAAGGATTTGGTGAGTCAACTCCTAGTTAAGTTCCCTTGATTCATATGGGCCTATTCAAGTCGCAACTAAAGTAGGTCCATTAATTCAGTGGAAGTTGTGGAGTTGAATCTCCAAATCCTTATTGATTCAATGAGTCTATTGTGATTTACAATGCTAAGCCACAAGATTTCAGCCATAGTCTTCTACATTTCTGACAGCCAACTCATGTTGTTATTGAGTCTTGTTTTTGATTTGTTGGTAGCTTTCTGCAAGAATTGTCATCTTTCACTGTGGCTTTTATTAGAATTATGTCTTTAAAAATGGCTGTTTGGAGAAACTGCAACTTAGTTGGGAGGCTAGAAGTGAGTCCAGACTTGGCTCATTGAAGCTTTCAAAGTACCCCAAACCAAACAGGATACTAAGAGGGTATCTATGTCTCTACAGTTACAGAGCATGATTTTATTTTACCCTAGTTCAAGCATTGGCAAAATACATCCTACAAGCTTGCAAAAGAAGAGAACTTGAACCCTGCCCCAGTCATTGCTTTAATCCCATGAAATGATGGATTTGAAGAGAAGATTTTCTACTGATGGAGTTTCTCCATATGAGCAAACACTCAGACAAATCTGTTGTCTTGCTTGTATGGCGAGTTCCCATGAGTGGAAGAGACCCACCAGACATATCATTTTTGTGGGAACAAAGTGGTGAGAGGAGTATGCCCTGCATGCACCCTTTCTTGCATGTTCAGACAACATACTTTGAAAAAGCCAAAATGGAATTTGCAGATGTCCCACCAAACTACAAATTTCAGGATTCCAAAAGATGGAATCCATCTGAAATGTTGAGGAAAGTTCTTTGAGTCATTGATGCTTTCTCTTCCATGGTGACTTTAGAAAATTTGAAGGTGCCAAAAACTCATAGCCATAATTATCACGATAGGATGTAAATGTTTTCAGCAAAAGAAATATGAATATTTACAAATGTGAAATACTGTCTAGTTTAATGCTGAGTTCTTGCAATAATATACAAAAATGTAAAGATACGCTTATTGTCTATGTCTCCGACAGAGTTCTATAAACTATTATTATTTTTATGCTTCTTCAGGATTTAGTTTCCTGAATATTTCACAAATTGGCCCTGAATTTGCTTCTTGCACTAAATTTCTCCCCAGTCATCAGAATTAAGACAGACAACTCCTGCTTGGTGCTGATCTACAATGAGCCACTTCAGACAGCAAAAGAACTGATCATTTTAAAATGCTGAAAGCTATTGTATAATTAAGTAACATAGATCTAGAACTCATCTGTAATTCTGACATTTCCACCATAATTATTGAAGGGCTGAACGTGCTCTACTGTGTTATCACACATAGCAGTTTGGAAGCAAGAAATTGCAACTAGATAAATAGGTACCACTTTGGCAGGAAAAGTATCAGTATTCTGTGTGCTCTGGCGTCTAGTTGTGCCTGCCTCATGACCACAGAAAGGTATGCAGATGCAGACAGGGCTGGCTCTTTGGCTGTAAACAGAGATGAGCACTGTCCCCTACAATTGGATGCACCTGGTTTTCGAGCAAGTTGATCTTTACCTTTAATATCACAGCAGTGTCCTAATTTTATGTGCAAGACAGCAGCCCCACTGGCCTCCCCCTGGTTATACCTCTATTCCAGAATCTGAAAAATCAAGCTGCCTGGTTGCAGTGAGGCAGAAATCATTCTGTGCAGAGCAAAATGCAATCTGTGCCTTTAAACATTCAGTTCGATGCTATCTTGCACATTCTTTGGTGAGATCTTTTATTACTGCTGTTCATCACTGATTCTCCAAATGCAGAGCGGCTGTGGCTCTTCTTTTTTTAAAAAAAAAAATTATCCTGCTTGCATTCTCTGGATTGCATCCCTCTTGCTTGGATTTTCCAGGCAGCATCACACGGCAAGCGACTGCCACGTGTAGCTGTAGTGAAGCTGCCAACTCCCTTGTATAGCAGCCACATCTTATTATTATACTGCTACCCGTTGCTTTCCTCTGCTGCCTTTCTCCCACCCCATAGGCTGCATTTCCTTCAGACTCACTCAAAAGTAATCTATGGGTCTAATTAGCATCAGCGCAGTGGTCTGAGGAGATCTCAGGAAAACTACGACATGTCCAGTTCTCATTCTTTGCAGCACAATTGAGCTGTCAAACTTAAAAAGTAGACTTGATCCACGAAAGCTAACATTAAAATACAGCAGTTCGTCTTTAAAGTGGCACAACATTTTTTGTCTTTTTGTTTTGTTCTATTTACTCTCTGATAAACTTAAAACAGATTCCTTCTAGATCCAAAGACTGAATAACAGTTTGTGTTTTGACAATAATGCTGAGACGTCCAGCTCCTGTCTGGATCAGATGTCTCAATTTCCTTTCTTGCATCACACATCTCTGACTCATTCATCTCTTGTGTCTTCCCCCAGGGCAAAATGACTTATTTTACTACAAATTCCAGAATCCCCTGCTCTCCCCCCCCCCAGGCAAAAAAACCCAGCCCCAACCTCTAGCTCTCCTAACTTTGATAGTAGCATTTTAAAAATTAACTTCCACACAGTCTGCTTTCTCACAGATATTGTCACATGGACATCTCACTGATGAGAAATAGTTTTTCTCCCTTTCATGTAGAAATGATCATTTTGCATTCCTCTCTAAACCAGGTAGCTAATAAAGGAGAAGGGAAAGAAGTATATATATATATATTAAAAAGGTATATACATATCTATGTATGTCTACGCACCTGCAAAATGCCAGCTGTTGTCATAATCCAAGGCAGAAACCACCTCATCACTGGAAACCAGGGTGAAATACATTGAATGAACCCAGAACTTTTTAAAAAAAAACTGCAGAAAATTAGTAAGTCCCGTACAATAAAGTAAACCAGCTGTTTTGAGGGAAAGCAGAAGAGCCCTTTACAATCTGCCTTAGTTGACAGCAGTCCTGACTTTCTCCCTTTTGGCTCTTGGGAGGGCTTTATTAAAGACAGATCTGACGTCAGACTCCAGGAAGAGCCTTGAATTTTCCTTCAGGAGTAACTTTTCCCTTTTTTATGGTTTTGCTTTGTTTTTCCCTGTGGTGATCAGTCTCCACCTCCTGCTTTTCATTGCATTGCCTTCAGTCAGAAGATTCTTAAAGGAAAACTCACCACAATTCATTCATAGCAGAAGGTGCACTGTTGACACCACACACAAGTGTTCAGAGTTCACCCATAATTATGTGTATGTGTCCTGACTTGACAGTCATGTAAGCTTGAAGGCATGGAAAGAAATACCTCACAGCTTCGTAAGGGTTACCTGTTCTTCCTTCAACCACAACTCTCATCAATCTCTATCAAGGCATGGCTGGGGTGATTCTTCTTTTGTGACCAGATCAAATGTTAAACTGCTAACATGAATCCGCCTCCTTGGCTTTATCATTGGCCAAAATTGAATCCACATCAGTACATTGTTTCTGGTAGTAATTGAAAGACCAGCAAATGAGTTGGATTCATGTTCAAACAATGTGTTGTTGTCCATCAGCAGCATATTGTTTGTATGCGGGTACATTTTAGATTTTTGAACTACTATTGGGCGTACTCCAGACAATGGCACTCTTGTTTAGCTGGTTAATCTTTCTCACACCAGATCAAACCAAAGAAACTAAGGCTGGTGTGACAGGAGTTGTGGTACAACATATCTCATAGCTATCACTTTGGGGAAGGCTATTATCCTACAGGAATGCTTACAATGGAAATACCAGTAGTTGTCACCTAAAGGTTAAACCAAAGAATCTAGTTGATCTGATTTTTGGTGGAACTGTAAGCAAGATGTCCTTAGAGGGGCATAGTGTGGCCCATGGGATGTCTGTACCAACTCAATGCTATTTTGGGGTTCCCTGAGTACCTACATAGCCACCTCTCCATATCTCACATTAGGGAAAGAAAATTTCTGTACAGAGTGAGTCTGCCACTTCATTTGAGAAATGCTAGGGTGACGGAAGTAGGAAGGGGTTGGAAGCCAAAGCTGTATTGTGCCAGAAAGTATTCCCTATGTTCTCTAAGGCAGAGCTCAGAATGTTCCCCTTTTTGTGGGGTCTGTAACCCCCAAAGCTTAGCATGAGACATAATAATCTGGACATTGTGACTTATCCAGACAGTTGAATCTCTGGCTGCAGCCTCATAAGGTACACACCAGATAAGAATTTAGACAAGTTCCTCTTTTGGATGATAATTCTTGGAATCCTCCAGGAGCCAATGACACCAGATATATTAAGTTTAGAACCCTTTTTCACTATACAGTATTGTACAATTGTTCCTCCTTCTCCTCCTCCTTCTGTGGAAAGATGGACCTCTGGCTGCAGTCTCAAATGGGAACTGGCCAGACCCATGTGTAAAAAAGGTATCTTCTTGACCGACAACTGCTCAGATACTTTAGCTAACATGCTGTAGAAAATGATGAGCTAGAAGCCTTCTCCATAGTATGTGTGGCAATGGCTGCCACTGTGGACAGATTTTTGGATTTGTTTTCTAACACACAGTGCTATGTTTGAAATCTCAAGGGTTAACAGTTTTGTCAAGCTTAATGGAAACCAAACCTTAGTCCTGATGTAATGTAAGGTTGGTATGTCAGACAGGAACTCAGATGTGCTTTCTTTATCCCATAAGAAGTGAAAGTTCAACCAAGAGTGATAAATTGGGGGGAGGGGGGGAACTAACAATGGCAGTAAAAGTTCAACCTGCAGGTCCATCCACTCCTGCCAACAGAACAATGTAAAGCCATGGTAGAGATGGGATCTCAGTCAAAGGCCAAATCAAGCATGACTTCAACAACATTAGGCAATGCCAACTTTTCTGGTATTTTGCACCAAGAAAAACAGCAAACTATGTGCATTTGGTGGGCCAATAACCACAGGGGTTGAAATCCACAGAATTATTTTAATTCCAATAGGTTCAAGCTATTCATTTAATTTAAATGTGGAGAAAATGTTTTTTAGCTCCAAGACCCAAACTGGGGAAATGATTCTGAGCTAGAATAATGCCAGACTTAATTTCCACATTGCTGATGGATGCACTTTATTATCACTCTCAGGACTCAGGGTTAAGAATATCGTGATTACAGGATATGCTGAGGAAAATCCTATTGAGTTTTCATGTCTGGGTCACACTATTGTCACAAGTCTCACTGGAAAGTAAAGAAGTTAGTGGCTGTTGTGTATCCAGTCACACAATTGAGGGCACAAGAGGAAATGCCTACACTAACTTCTTAACTTAAATAACCAATGAGACTTATGCCAATTGCATTAAACTCATGGGCATAAATAACAATAGGTTCCTTTTCAACCTTCTCACTGCTTATCCTGGGAACAACTTCATTTGCCTCTTCATCCAGGACAGTTGTCCCAAGATGATACCTATCGAAACCAATTCATAGTTGTGGGCAGCTCCTGAATATTTGGACTCTTCTTGAGCCCAGGGAAGTATTCTGTCTTAGTGAGCAATAATTGGCCAATGAGAGATGCAAACATATTTTCCAAAGTCTGCCCCGAACGGCAGTCCTCAAACACAGCTGTTTCTCTCCATATGTACAACATGAAATAACCCTCTGTTCTTCATATCCTCTCTTGAAGAGCCATCTAACAAATATTTTCCTCCTTCTAAATAATTATTCTTTCAGTAAACTTGTTCCTAGCTTAGGAAGCACATAAAACAAAAACAAAGAATTATTGTATATGTGTTGACGATGAAGGGAAACTTGTTTTTAACAGGCTTAATATCCTACCAACACAAACAATTCAAGTCTCCAAATGGAATATAATGGGACAAATCTGGTAGATTCTCCTGAATTACAAGAATTACTTATTCATTAGGGACATCATACTACTACTACTACTACTACTACTACTACTACTACTACTACTACTACTACTACTACTACTACAGTCCTGACAGGTTTAATGTGTGTGGTGGGGGGCAATTTTCTCTAGTAGCATCAGGAGAAGCAGCAACAGAAAAAAAAATCTATCATTAGATTCACAGTCGATGACTGGTGTAAAATTAACAGTTCCAGACCTAACCAAGAACCTAAGAACTGTTAAGGTAACATCTAAGTATATAAGCAGTTCCTAGTCAAGTTCTTTTTAAAAAAAAAGGATCTTGATACTCTGTTGAAGATAAAGAATTGAAAAGAAACAAACAGAATACAGATACCAGACAATAGAAATAACTCAAGGGTGGATTAAACTCATTTCAGTTGTTCCTGTGGTCAATGGGGCACTCAGAATAATGTCGTAGAATTTCATAAAACATAACAAATTACAAATCTTTGTAATATAATCAGAGCTACAAAAGACGATGATGTTAAGAACAGCATATATATTACACCGCTCTTTAACTGATTCTCAGGTTTTTGGTTAAAACCTGTGCCTGTTATATAATACCAATCAATGTTTTTATAATGTTGCTTTTTTTTTAACTGTGTCTTGTATGTTTGGATAATAATAGAACTTGCAAAGGATCCTGTGGATCATTGAGCTCGTAGGCTTGCAAAGGGTTATGTCAGTGTGAAAAACCCATTTTCTTAGTTTCACTTTGGTTCTCAGAGCTCCAGTTTGTAGCCTATTAAGTGACTTTCAAATAACCCAGTTCTCTGTGTGACCAATGTGGGGGCAGCACCACAATTTTAGAGATGCTTCGGTGGGGTGTGGCTCAAAAAAGTTTGGGAACCACTGGGCTAGACATTCCAAGGGTCCAGCCATTTTAAGAGGTGGATCATTCTTTCTTTCCACATTCTAGTCTTGGCATAGGTTTGATGTGTGTTGTGGTGATGGTGGTGGTGGATTTTCTGTTTCTCCGGACTTGGTTGACTAGTAATGCCTACAGTCCTTTATTCTTCCAATTCTTAGTTAGACTATACTATTATTATATGATACTAAATGATACCTATACTGTATTTCGATAAATGTTATTAAGCTTTTTTCAAAGTTTTCCCTCCATTGTCTCCCCCCCATCTACCTCATCTTCTTCCCCCACCCCACAAACTACCATGCCACCTGAGACGCATCAGATTCATGTGATGTTGGAAGCTAGATCAGGTCAGACATGGTTTGTTCTTCAATGGGAGGTCACCAAGAAATGCCAGGGATGCATTCACAAAACTAGGAGACAATCCAGTCTGAAATGCCAGGCAGCTGACAATACTGGTCCAGGTGGGTCAATGGCCTGAGCTTGTATAAAGTGATTTCTCATGTTTCTGTGCTTCTAACCAAAACATTGTGAAGCTGCAAAGCCAGCTGGTTGTCCTGGATCCAGTCCGCTTGGCTAGACTTCTTTCTTTTTTTTTGCCCTTTCCCTCCTTAAACTTCTGGCTCTGGATCTTTCTCTTTGTCCTTCACGCTGGCTCTAGTCCCAGCACTCCCAATTTCTTCATTAAAGAGAAAAGCAGTCCACGGAGTGGTACAATTGGTTGTGAGAGAAACATTCACAGAACTGAAATGTGACATTAAGCTGCCACTGGTCTTTTTTAGATCTGTATGTTGCCCCACATTGGTAGACTGCATAATTGCTTTTCTCTCTAAGGTTACTTTCCAACTTCTTCCTCTCAGCAAAGGAGAGCCCAGCTTACATGGTTCCTCCTCAACAGCTTATGTTTATGGCTCTCTATCTTGTGTTATCTCTGCATGGATTTCTTGTACATTCCTCATTTTTAACCAATTATGACTTTCTAGAGTAGTTACTCCTTTCTAAGAGCCCCAAACTTGGCAGCAGCACTTTCCATTCTACAATCTTGAATAACAAATATTATAATTAGATTTTTGAACAGTCCAAAGAGAGAAATGCTCCAAGTCTTGCATAAGAATACTCCTAGGAACCCACAATAACAAATATTGTGTTTCAGAGATTATCTTGGATTGGTACATGAAATAATAATCAGAGAAGCATCGATCTGAACAGAGCACAGCTTGGCCTTTCTCTTCACACCACCTCTTTTTAATTCCTTTCAATCCATCACAACTTGATCGTAGGCGAACTGAATCTTGGAGCACTCTTTAGGAAACTGTTAGAAAGTGGAGACTTTTGCTTTGCCTGTCTCAGATGTTGGCTTGCTTCAAGGGTAAGTAGAATTTAATGTAAACAGGATTCAATCTGCAGTGCCTTCCACAACCCCGTCATAAAATATGTACTGTGGGTCTTGTCCAGAAGCTGCAGCCAACAAATCATTTGCTTACAATCTCTCAGCCCTCTTTCTGATTGACAAACAAGTCGTCTTATTCTTTATATGCCATGGCATACTTAAATATCTCTTTGGAACCTGCTTGGAACTATATTCTTGAAGTAAGCTACTGCCACGTAGTCTCTGAGAAGTTAGAAATGCTATGTGTGATATCAGTTGTTTCTTAGAAGGAGGCTTAAATCTGGGTTGTTCATTTGCTTCCCAAACAGAGTTCTTTGCATGTTACTTCTATGACTTCAAAATGCAAGGAGGTGAAACCTGTATGGATAGAAGCAATTACCTGAAATATCTTGGATGAAGCAGCAAACGTCTTTAATTTTTCACATCAAGTTCAGACTCTGGGTCCAACAACCAATGGTTTGTCAAAACTTCTGCTCTGTTTCTCCTTGTTTTATTGTTTAAATTTTACCCAGAATAATCTAAATTTTGTCTTTTCAAAGATTAGGAATCAATTGGGCATGCCCTGGGTGGCAACCTTGCCAGCTAATTTTTCTAACACCCAATCAAACCAAAGGAACTGAAGAATGAATCTAAAATTTGCCAACAATTTTCAGGTTACTCAGTCATGTAGAAGCAAAATATGGTTGCTGTTATTAAGAAGTTGAAAATGAGCACCAGGTGATCATTTACATTTTAATTGCTTTGCCCAAGTTACTTTCTTGCTTTCCTTTGTTTTCTTCCTAAAACTCTCTGATGGTTTATGAAATAAGCTCCAAGAATGGCACAATCGAATGGCAGAACATGGAAAAGTTACTTTTAAAATTATAACTTCTGACATACTCTGAAGACCATGACCACTTCCAACCAAGAATCTTGGTTGCATGATTCTGAAATTTACTGTCCCTAAGAAGTAACTTTTCCTAGATCTTCTGAAGTAGATGTTAGGAGTAAACAATGGTTTCTAGGGAGAAGATGGACCAGTTTTGCACTATATGCTACATTAAAACCGCACACTGGAGGTCAGAATGAGTTAACTGGGTTCCACCCAAGTGTCTAAATGTGTCTGAAACCTCAGAGTTTGTTTACAAAACCTAGCAGCAGTCAAAGCTGTAGGGATCCATATATTGAATTCCCATTAACTGCATACAAAGTATTGACTGGAAATACACTTAGCGTAACCTGGATCTCTTGTTTGTACTAAGAAAGAAAAATTATCTGTAAAGTACTTTGAGTATTCTACCAAAGGAGCACATAACACTCAGGTGCAAGATAGAAAGAGAAGAAAGTTCAGAGTTTTAGAATAGTTACCTTTTTCAGTTAGAACTTCATGGAATCCCTCTGGGAGAGTTATCACTAACAATACTGGCTGCAACATTCTGATTTCTTATCTTAAAAACATTTCCCCCTATCTCCAAATCTTCCTCTGTTTGCATGTCAGGATCCAAATACCAAATTTTCAAAAATCCACCTTTCCTGATCTGTGTAGTCTTTTTCCACAAACTTCCACTTTGCTTTCAAAGTCTCAAAAAATGCTATTTTGGTAATACATTTTCAGTTTGCAAGAATGGAAGAGAGATGTTCTTCCATGGAAACAGACAAAGAACACAACTTCTTAACTAGCTGCTATCAAAGGGATTCTTCTTCAAGTGTTGTAACTGATTCCAAATATTGGTGATCATCATGGTGATACATAGAAGATTGTACTCGGAACAATATAATGCAGTAGTCTGCTTTCCACATTGCAGCATGACACGCTTACCACTGAGCCAGTTCCACAAGTCTCTTTCTGGTCCTGAGACCTGTGGCACACAAAGTCTTCATCAGCCTCAGGTCAGTGTTGATGAAGCTGCTGCCCTCCATCAAGATGGATTCAAGTGGGATTTAATCCATTTAGGGACCATCACCCTTTTCTGTGGACTTCACTAACCAAGGTCATTAGTCCCCAAGGTGGTCAAGTTAGTTAACCACTGCCTGATGATTGGTGTTGAGCTGCTGACAGTATGGCCTACTCTTCTCTGTTACCATAGCATCTTCATTTGGCCAGACTTCCATCAAAAGGATTAACTTTGCAATTTACATTAGATTAGGCACAGATTAATTTGAATTAAAACTCATTGACTACATGATGCAGTGCTCAGTGTGAGAAATCCTTTTGCAGAACTCTTTTCAATGAGGTCTTTTTTCAGCTGACAGAGGTGATTTAAATTTGTCCAACTGGTTGGCATTGGTTTTCTCTACTTTCTGCTGGGCACTGTTGCCCAATTCAAAAGCAAATTGACACTCAGAGAGATATCACTTCCTCTCAAGTAGGTATCCCATGTAACCAAACAGCATTGCTTTTCCTGTGGAAGATTTCAAGTCAGCACTGAATCAAAATTTCACTAGGTTACTTGTGATTTGTTGGAGCTCCATGCAAACAGCTCCTACTCCTGCTGATGTCTGCAAATTGCTCCCAATATCCTTGTTAACCTACTTAAAAAGAAAATGTTTGGGTGGACATCCCGCTATGGTAATGGAGTAGACCATACAGCCAGCAACTCAATGCTGAGTGTTGAGTGGTGGTAAATAACCTGACTCCCTAAAGGGGCCAACGGCTAGGGGCAAATGAACCCCTTTAGGTGGGATGATGGTCCCCTCAGTGGAGGAAATGCCATTTGAAACCATCATATTGGGCCCAACAGCAAAATGAGCAGAGGAGGTAATCTGATTTCCAATGATCATGGAGGCGGAAGAGGCCATGCCAGAGGGACTGGCTGTGAAGATGCACCTTGATAATATCCTCAAGGCTGTGGCAGTCCATTGCAGTCCTGGTGATAAATACTGCATGTCTCATGTCATATGTGCCACAGGAGATGGCTTGGTGATCATAGTGTGAGGGTCACTTGATGGGAAACTGGGATCCACCTTAAACAAATTCACATCAATGGAATTTTTCCTGCTTCAATAAAAAAATGCATTCTCGGATACGAGTTGTAGCCACCGCCACCGCCACCGCCACCGCCACCGCCACCGCCACCGCCACCACTGCCATATGAATGGCTACAGAAATTTACCTGTCAGGCCTGACTGGATCCAAGCATATTTTCTCCACTCTGTAGTTGTATCCTAAGGCTAGTCTAGGTTGTCCTAATTGAAAGATGGTGATGTCATTTCTCACAATGAAGGACAGAATTGGATTTTCACTGGCTGCCCAGGATATGCAAGAAATTCACTGTCCCAGTAGAGTTCTGAATCTCAATTACCCTGAACAACATACTTCTATTTATATTTTACACTCTGGTGTTTTAAAATGAATTTTTTCATAGCAATTCCAGGAAGTTGGAGGAACATTCTCTTGCACTCAATTTTGTTGACTTTATAGACTTTACATGTCTCTCCTATGTCTCCATCCATATTTGACTTGCCTTGCAAGTTGTAGAAATGACATTCTTGAAACAACAATTTAGGAGCCAGTCCTCCATGGGTTGGATTCAAAATTGTGCTTTTCTTTATGTAACTGTCATCACTAAATTCCTACATAACTGGTGTCAGAGAAGAACTATAATTCCTAAACAGTGTCAAAAGCTGGCAGGCTCATATCCATGTGTTTCTTTTTAATTCTCACGAACAACTATGCATAAACACTGATTTCCACAAATAAAAACCAAGGGAACATCCAGCCATGACAAACTGTAATAATTCAGTTGACCTGAATTGTACAGTGTTTCCTGTTTTCCAGGGCCAACCCTACCAATAGCAGTGAGACAACTGTCTTTGGTGGCAAACAGGGGGGTGGGGGTGGGGCAATAATGACAAGCCCAGAACTAGTCCTCCTGTGTCTATCTCTGATACATACTTTAACTAGCCTATTACCTTTTGGGATGATGGAGAAGGCTGTCCCACTGCTGCATGGAGTGAAGCAAGATTTCACTGTCAATGTGTTTGGCTTTTGTGTAGGTGGAGACAGGAAATTTTTCTTTTGAGCCAGCTTCATTGTTCACCACGTCATGTAACCTTTGTGGCCAATTCCTATGAGAAAGTTGAAGGAGATGAGTTTACGACCCAACACAGTCTACCCCCCCCTCCAAAACCAATCCAAGTCCAAATCTAGGGTGATATTTGTATTTCCTAGGCTCTGAAACCACCATCACACCAACAGACATATTGAAATTCTTGTAACATGGGGACAGTTGTTACATATCCCCAGGAATCTTGTTGGGATAGTACAAGGTTTACTGTGTCAATTTGTAGATGCAATACTGTTCAGATCTGAGTTTGCTTGTCTATATTACTATTATTCTTTCTCCCCTTTTAAAGCTACTGCTGGTGGTTACCCAGTCCTGCTAGTTTAGCAATATACACTCTTTGTATGGTCAGGCATTGGGGAAATAAACAAGCAAATAAATAAATAAAAGTCAGATTCCTAAAAGTTATCTTGTACATTGTCGGAGTGGGAGGAAAAGGAAACAATTCAATTTCTAAAGGAGGGTTGGATCTAATTTTCTGAAAATTTGAAATAATAGTTAACTGGTTTTCTACATGCAGATGAGTTATAGCATGCTAGCTGTACAAAATTTAAGATCTCCCGCAAAACTATACTTAGCTTCTTCCTTCACACCACCTTCACCTCAGGATAATTATAGAGTGTTTCATTTTTCTTCCTCCTTGATCACCAAAAAAGAAAGAAAAGGGTGTATTTAAGGCTATTTAGGGTAAGACATATCTTACAGAGGGTAAGAGGCATGGCTTGGGTGGTAGTATACAACTAATCCATATTCCCGAGGGTTTCCTGTTTGATTCAATGTCCCTCTTATATTATGTTTCCAATCTTCTTCCATGTCTAGGCCAGACATGAAACTGCCAAAATAAAGGCACCTTTTGGTGACTTCATCCTGCAGTTCCTTTAACCTGACCCAGTGTGAGAAAGATTAGCCAGCAACACAAGGTTGCCATTACCAGGGTATGCCTGATTGTGGTTCTAAAATACCACAATCTTCGAGGAGGCTCTTTCTGTGTACCCCATGTTTCCAATGCATCATATATTTGAAGGCTTTGCATTGCATCTAAGTAAGGTTGGCTGTAGAAGAACAGCTGTGCAAAAGATTACCTTCAGTTGGCATGCTTTTTAGACTTTCTGTAGAGAATGCCAATTTTTTCCAATGTACCATCAGTGAACAAGCCTAAAGGCTTTTAAGAGTGTTACTTTAGTAATGCTCTTCTCTTTTTCCTGACGTGTTCCAATGTGTACAATGTAACCTGGAAACCTGAAGTCTACAGCATTTCTTTCATCCAAAACTATTCTGTCAGGCTGACATATGTTGTTCTTCTCGTACAATTCCTTAGCCAGCTAGAATCAATCATCTGAAGAAGTGATAGAAAGCACAAAAATTGTTCAGTTTCAGTCCAAAGGGTTCTCATCTTTTAGATTAAAGGAGCCGGCACAAATTTTTCATTGTACAATATAGTATACACGAAAAACAGAAATTAGAAATCCAAGGGGACAAATAACTAGGGGTGCAATGACTAGGGGTGCAAAATTATTTTATCTTGGGTTTTAAAAAAACATGTCTCAAAGCATTAAGAGAACACAACAGAAAAATCATTAAGGTGTTTTTCAACTTTTATATCATTCTGCTATGAATCCTCAGTTGCAAGAACGCATTTTCTATTATCTGTTGCATTTTAAAAGTATTTTCAAGGTGAAATATCAGATTTGGCCAGTAAGGTGAACAAAAGAGTAATTCCATATGTTCTTTTAGTTTGCTAAGTATGGGAACAGATAACACAGGTCTGCAAAATCTCTCTCTCTCTCTCTCTCTCTCTCTCTCTCTCTCAGCTGCATAGGATATTATTGGTAAATTTTATGTTTTCTAGTGTGCTGAATCAAAAAATGACCTTGATTTTCCCCCATCACATACAATTTTTTCACAAAATATGAGGCTTTTGCATTAAAAAAGCATACAAGTGATGAGAAAAATCACTATTTTATCACAAATGAACTAAACATATTTCTTATAATTAAACAATTTCTTCATAATATATACTTAACATTCCATGTTCACTCTTTTTTGTCTGTGAAACCTTTTCTTCTCTTTTATACATCTCTGAACACACTTTCGCTTTCCATTTTCTGTTTCCTGTTTGAGCATCCAAAATTAGTCAGGTAGCATATTGACGTTCCATCTTCCTTTGTAGCATCTCTCGATATCACAGACATCCTGGTGAAATATTTCACCCTGCTCTTCACTTTAGGCTCCCAAGTTTTCAGAAAAATAGTCGACATGGGAGTGTAAGAAATGATCTTTTAAGCTCATCTTGCATCCTTGAGTTTTATACGCATTCAACATGCATTGTACAATGGTTTTGTAGTGAAGATCTTTAGTACAGTAAAACCTCAGATAACGCTAAAATTTGGTTCCACAAGTCTTAGTGTTATCCGATTTTTAATGTTATCTGATGCATGCATTGGATAAAGTTAAAATCCTATGGGATGCATCAGATAATGTTAAAACTACATAGAGATAGATTGTAACTAGCACAGGCTTTAGCTAATGTTATCTGATGCATCCCATAGGATTTTAATGTTATGCGATGCAATTTCCCCCCAGATTGTTTAACGTTATGCGGTTTTAGCATTATCTGATGCAAACGTTATCCGAGGTATTACTGTATTTCCTAAAAACTTGTGAACTATGTCTTTGAAAAAGTCCCATGTTTCATTTTCATTTTCTCCCATTGTTTCTAAAAAGAGGGGATCAGAAAGCAGTTTTCATACGTCAGTGCCAGTAAAAAACTTCCTCTTTCAACTTGGCTTCAGACAGTTTTGGGAACTTGGAACACAGATATCTGAAACATTTCCCATCTTTAGTAGTGATTTAACAAACTGCTTCACAAGCCCTAATTTAATATGAAGAAGTGGCAATAAAACCTTTTCTGTTAGAACCAAGGTCCTATTAATGATGGGGTTTTTTTTTTGCCGGGGATTAAGGCGTCTTGATGTGGCCAGTCAGTTTCTGTCCAATGGAGGAAGCAGGGATATTTTGTATAACCTGCCTGCTGTCCTAACAACATGGTTAGTATTTTAAAGTCTCCACAAACCATCCAGTGATGTTCTTGATATTTGATTTTGTCAAGAATCACAGTTAAATCCTTATACAGTAGTTTTCTTCCAAATGCACCAAGTGTCCTATAGTAAGTGGTGCAAATGTACTTCCATTATGCAGCAAGACTGCTTTGAGGCTTGTTTTAGATAAATCATATTCTATTTCAAAGTATTTCATTAGCCCTTGAACATCACTAAAATAAATGAGATTTCCATCTTTGGAGAAAAACTGAGTGAATTCTTTCTCTTGGTGCCTGTACCACAAAAATGATGTTCCAGGTGACAACAGGTTTTTATTTGTTAGTCTTGACCCCAACAATTCGGATGAATCTTTGGAAAGGCCTAAATCTCTAACTAGGTCATTGAGCTCGCTCTGAGAAAAAAGTTGAGGTACCTCATCAACAGAAAAATCTGAGCTAAATTCATCCTGGGAAGACAATGTGTCTCCGTCCTCCAAATTGCTCAGAATATTATCCAAACTGGAAGGTGGGTGTGAAATTGGTATTTCAGAGCTATGAAGCACTGGATGAATAGCTGAATTAAGGTTTGGGTAAGATAGCTTCTTCTTATTTTTTGTATTAAAGCCTTTCACATCAACCGAACAGAAATAGTAGTCATTAGTGTGGTTTTGCTGCTTACGTCACATCATAGGAATACCAAAACGGAATGAGGTTTTCTTACCTTTAAACCACAAATGAAGATCTTCACACCTTCTACACACCATATGAGGAGCCCATGCTTTGTCTTGATCCCCAAGTTTCAACTTGAAGAAAGCAAAATACACTTTGTTCACAAAATCACTTATGTTTCTTTGTTGACTTTTAATAGTGTATTCATGACAAATAAAACAAAAGTTGTCCAGAGAAATAACACAACCTCTTGGAGCCATAATATAGAACTAAAAACAAGTACAGTCACATTTGAATGCAGGATGTAAACTGACTGTGGCTCATACAGCAACCAAGATCCTGAACTTATTTAGCATGTTGAAACATGATCAAATCTGACAGTAGGCATGTTTATACTCATTTATAATACCCCAGAGAACATGCTGAAACATGCTTAACCCAGCCAGTAAGATTCCTGGATATTTTCTCCTTTTGCTACAAACAAAATAAACCTGTTGGGACATTATCATCTCAGCTTCCTCACACCACTAAAACTACACTATGCCCAGTGGTGGGCTCCAAAAAAATTTACTACTACACTGTGGGCATGGTATGGTGGGTGTGACAAGGGGAAAGCCCTGTGTTGCACCCACATTAGGACTACTTTATTTCAAAACTTGGAAGGGCAGGGCCAACCAGAATTTCTGCTACCAGTTCTGGTGAACTGGTGTGAACCTTCTGATGCCCACCACTGACTACGCCCCCCCTTCCTCTTATTTTCTCTTTGCATTATTCCTGATTCTAGCTCTAATAAATATTAAATGAAAGTAAGAAATAATTTTTGGATAGGGTTTTTAGAATCAAGAATAGGATATCAGATTTTGGGTTACAGGCAAACTTCACGCTAAATCAATCTAAAAACACGAGTGTTGCAAAAAAAAACTTGATGAGATGGATTTTTTTAGCATTTTTCTTGATTTCACTAAGTAATAATCTATAATAAACAGTAAAAAAGATCCTATGCAGTTTTTTTGGTTACAGACCTGTATAATTTATCAAACCACCTTTGTAACTGGTGAGATGGTAATGAAAGTAATTAAAGTAACTAGTCATTTTTAAAAAGTAACCTTCAAAGCTTGGTGTTAGAACTAACAAGGACTAAGATGCCAGACATTTGGAAAGGGCTCCTCATAGCCAGATGTTTGAGCCAATCAGCTGTTTGAGGAGAAATGTTAGAGAATTTTTGCAGTTAGTGTAAGGTATAGGTAAAGGTCACCCTTGCTCGAAAGCCAGTCACATTCAACTCTAGGGTTCAGGGCTCATCTCCGTTTATAGCCAAAGAGCCAGCGCTGTCTGCGTCTGCAGATGTTTCCGTAGATATGTGGCAGGCATGCCTAGGCACCGGAGCATATGGAGTGCTGTTACCTTTCCCACCTAAGTGGTAACGATCAACATATTAGATAGTCTTTATCCAGTGGTGGGCATGGACTGGTTTGTCCTGGTTCTGTAGAACTGGTGGTAACAATCCCGGGTGGTCTCCCAGGGGGGTAGTAACCTTCCCGGAAGACTTCCCAGGGTACCTTTTTTTTTTTTAGGTAACCAGTTTGATTGCCTCACCAGCTGCCCAACTCTGCAACCCAAAATGGCTGCTAGTGAGTGCGCATGCATTAAAATACCAATTGATGCGTGCGCACCTCCAGTACTTAGTCTGACACCCCCAGACAGCCTGATCTTAAAGGAGGCAGCGTGCGCGGCCTCCCTGCTTTAAGATCGGGCTGGTTGAGGGTCTCAGGCACCTCCAGCCAGCCCAATCTTAAAGGAGGCAGCCTGAACTGTATTTTTATGTTTATTTTTAAACTTTAGCTTCGCCCAAGTCTTTGGCTCTGCCCATGATGTCACAGCATTGGCTCCGGCCATGACATCATGATGTTGGCTCCATCCACGACACTGGCTCCGCCCACAGTGTGGTAGTAAAAAAATTGGCTGCCCATCACTGTCTTTATCACACATAGCAGTTTGAAAGGAAGAAATTGTAAGTAGATACATAGGTACCACCCAAGTGGTACCATCCTGCAGGCAGGTCAAAATGGCCGTCTGGCCCTTGAAACTGACTGAGAGAGTGTGACCCACCCCCCTGCTTGAAAAGGTTGGGAACCCCTGATTTAGATGGAAGTGTTGATGTACACTTAAAACCCTGCCTTTGAAAACAGTGAGACATTTTCAACAGGAATATTTACTTCAGATTTGCTGACTTTTGTTACTTTCTTACCTTACCCTGATGTTCTGCTTGCTAACCCCTGATGGGTTAGACATTAATGAGGAGTGACTGCAGTGAATCTGCTCTGGGCTTTTTGAGAAATGGATATGTCTGGATTTTGTGTGCAAAGGAGAGAAAAATAAACAAGTACAGTAAGTTGAGAATTTTACAGCTGTGTCTTTATTTAAAGCAGGAGTTCTAAACTTTTTTAAACCCAGGGCTGGGTCATGCTTCCTCAGACAGCTTCAGGAGCCAGATGGCCATTTTGCACTTCCTCCATCACGTGGTCATTCTTGGTGTGGTGGACGGGGTCATATGAAATGGTGCCCCAAGCTGCATCCAGCCCATGGGCCACAGGTTGAGAATCCCTTGTTTAAAGATTCTGAGTCACCGAGTACTGGACAAGAATGTGGAAAGTTTTAAATTCTTCTGGCCACCTAAGGCATTCATAATGGCCACAGAGGGAGTGTAGAGTTCTTTGAAAAGTGGAATTGATCACAGACTCTGAGCAGAATTTTGTGACTGCTTCTTGGGCCAGGCAGATGAAGAGTTCACTTACAAAGATAGAATGATGCTTCTCATGGTAAGCCTAGATAGCTATGGAACCGGTGGCTTGGAAAGCACTTCAAAGTGCATCCCCAAGAGAATCCTGTTCCACTTTCTCATTCCTGAATTCTGCTGAAGCTTCACAAATATAGCCTCTGCAACCAATACCCCCAATATCTCAGTACCCGTTGTCAGTCTTTGCCAGCTTTCTCTACTGGAGAATGAACTCATGAAAAGATGGCTTTACTTTGGCAGTTTCACATCTGGCTTAGACATGGAGGAGGAGGAGGAAGAGGCCGGCTTTCACCCTTCTTTCAGCTCACAGTGAGCAGTTTTCTTGAAAATGGACTTTGTCTGTGACTTCCCACATTAGGTACAGCAGTTATTTCACTCACCATAAAAAGTGTGATGTGTGGAGTTTCCAGATTAGATGAGTGAGTTATTTTACCCACCTTAAATTTATGATGTTTCCATGCATTTAGGGATGGATAAGTTTGATCCAGATTGCTTTGGGTGTCTGGCCATGTTATCCTGCTATGGTAATAAAGTAGACCATACTGTCAATGACTCAATGCCTATCATCAGGCGGCGGTTAACTAACATGACAACTCTGAGGACTAACAGCCTTGGGTGCTGAAGTCCACAGGGAAGAGTGATGGTTCCCAAGAGGATTAAATCCCACTTGAATCCATCATGATGGAGGGCAGCAGCTTCATCTATCCTGGCCTGGGACTAAAGAGGACGTTGCATGCCAGAAGGGCTTAGGACCAGAAAGTGACATGGAGAACAGGATCAGTGGTATGGGTGTCACACTGTGATTGCAAAAGGCAAATGAAAGACCACTGCATTATAGTCTCAGGACAGTCTTCATGGCTGATTGTCATGAAGATAACCAATGCGTTTATCACAGCTGTAAATGTGGATGCAGCTGTTTCCGGCACGTCTGTCACCACCACTAATAGAAGGAAGGGTAATGGGCCAAGTGAAATACTGCCACAGGCCATAGGTTGCAACCCCCTGATATAAACCTTACATTTGTAAGGGTGCCAGCTTTTAAGACCATGGATGAAGTCTTTGCCTTTTGAAGTCTGCAAGCCAGAAGACACATCTCAGAGCAGGATACCAAAGAGAAGTAGAGGTAATTTTTTTAAATGTGCTTTTGAAACCTGGGCACTTACTCTATCCATTTCTGACTATAAACAAGTGTCATTGGCTTAGTGCTGTGTTTTCTTTCTCCGTAACTAGGAATGTGAACTAGCACCAACATTTGGATTTGAGATTTGGATTCAAAAATCATAATTACAACCATGTATTTGGATTCCCAAACAACTTTCTCTGTAAGCATCATGACCAAAACATTTCAAGATGAGAAGCCAGTGGGTCTAAGGGATGAGTAGATAATTTATAGGATTGCACTCCTATCAGATTAATTTCATCTTTCTGCACATAAGGTCTTGCAATGTTTCATTCCAAAGCCAGCCTCAAATGTACTTGGTGTCATACGTTGTGTGTGGGAGAAGCAACTTTGATTTCTTGCAAGATTGCAGAAATAAAAGGTAAAATAATAGGAGGTTTTTAAATAAAAAAATTAAAAAGCTATGACCACTAAAGTTTCTCTGCAGTGGTGGGCAGTAACAGATTCGCGCATACCCCTGGCAGGGGGGTAGCAGGGTGGTGGTAAAATTGGGTGGCCTTTGGCAGGGGAGTAGCGAAATTGGGTGGCTATGCCCACCTCCCTGCTCTGCCCAGACTAACACAGCTACCATTTAAAAAGTTTCATTCTGTGCAAGCATATCAGAGAGTAAACAAAACAAAAAGACAAAAATGTTGTGGCACCTAAAAGACTAACTGCTGTATTTTAATGTGAGCTTTTTGTGGATCAAGTCTACTGGCTCTTTGGCTATAAACAGAGAGGAGCACTGAACCCTAGAGTTGGCAATGACTGGTTTTTGAGCAAGGGAAACCTTTACCTAATAACAGATGATCCCTGATTGGTATTTAAATTTGACATCAGGTTTTGTCCCTGCAAATGGTTCAAGGTCTCCCTTGCTCAAAAGCCTGTCATATCCGACTCTAGGGTGCAGTACTCATCTCCATTTACAGCCAAAGAGCCAGTGCTGCCTGTGTTTGCAGATGTATACATGGCCATATGGGAGGCATGACTAGATTGCCCATGGCATAGGCCCTGCCCTCGGCATAAAATAGCCACAAAATAGGCTCTGCCCATGATGCAGGCTCCGCCCATGACATAGGCTCCGCCCTCAGTGTGGTAGCAATTTTTTTTGCTGCCCATCCCTGTTTCTCTGGGTTTCTGTGGTCATACTTCTACTCAGATGAACTATAGTTAGAAGAATGTCTCAAATAAACTCAAAGGAAAACAAACAAGCTGTTCTTTTTAGATCATTCACAACAGAAGCCCTTTGACGCCAGAAAACCAACTTCCACAAAACAGATTTATTAAGGCTGTCATTGCCGGAGGGGGCAGCAGGAGTGAAGGAAGCAGGATTCAGTGTTCTTGCTCTGTCTTACTTTTGTGAGACACACAGAGGAGGAAAATCCTACTTTCCTTATTTGAGAGAGGCAAGGCTATGATGATCGAGTTGTGTTTTTTTCCCCATCAAGTGGGATTTCAGCATGTGGTTCACCAGATTTGTCAATACCAGTGGATGCAAAACAAGAGATCATATGGTACCCATTTATTATTATTATTATTTTATTAGAGCACTGCGGATTGTAAGGATTGGGGCCTGTCTGATAGACTTCTCTCAATTAAATTCTTCTTCTTCCATGTCTAGGCCAGATGTGAAAGTACCAAAATGAAGGGTCCTTTTTGTGAGTTCATTCTGCAGTTACTTTTTCCTGACCTGGTGGCAATGTATGGTTGTGAGAGGTGGACCATTAGGAAAGCTGAGTGCAGAAGAATAGACACCTTTGAAATGTGGTGTTGGAGGAGAGTGTTGTGAGTCCCCTAGACAGCGAGGAGAACAAATAGGTTGGTCTTAGAAGAAATCAACTCTGACTGCTCCTTAGAAGGACAAATACTGAAGCTGAAGCTCAAGTACTTTGGCCACCAAATGAGAAGAGAGGACTCACTGGAGAAAGTCCTGATGCTGGGAAAGCTTGAAGGCAAAAGTAGAAGACCATGACAGAGGATGAGATGGCTAGATAGCATTTTTGACACAGTGGGCATAGATCTGGGCAGACTATGGAGGATGACAGAGAAGCCTGGCATGCTGTAGTCCATGAGGTTGCAAAGGGTCAGACTCGACTGCGACTGAACAACAACAAAATCTTTCCTACTAGCATAGCCAATAAGGAGGAGTGAAAGGCACAGGTTCCTCCTCCTTTCTTTATAATACAAAATTGATTTCAGATTAAGCTAATCAGAGTTTGACCATAAATGAATGTAAAACAGATAATTGACAGGAAGGATACCTTAAGAATTACACAAAACACCGACATTTTCCCCCTGAAAAGTGTTTCATCATTTTATTGAGTCCTATGCTCACAATTTGATCTGCTAGAAATATTTAAACCATAGGATCATAAACTCACCAATTTAGTTTATATGTCATTTTGATATATATGCCATTTTGTCTGTCTTGAACAACATCAGCTATAATTGACATTATAGTATGGGCACATCATTATGATACAGGAAAATGATTCTCCCACTTAGATCTAGAACATCCAGATTTCTCCCAGCTGGTCCAAAAAAAAAAATCAGAAGCTTCAGTCTAGGCTTTATTTGCTGTAGGCTGCTTTATCTCCTAGGAGCTTCTTCTGAGTAGTTTTAGAAATACCTTCAGATTCTTTGGTGGGTCTTCCACTGACAGGCTGTTCTCTTCCTCCTGAAACTAGAACCCATGCAAAAACAATCAAACAGAGAATTTCATACTGGAGTAACAATTTCAATAATTATTATCTCACACTAGTCTGTTCAGCAGCTGTCGAGAAGCACGGCAGTAGATTAATTCTTATTTAATAGCTTCCCTGTTGATTTCACTTCTGCGAGATGACAGATCACTCAATGCTAATTCAATTAGCTACAACTTTGTTGGTAGTAAGTTTGGAATAAACCTGCCTTGACACAGATGAGTGAATTTTCTCATTTTTAGCATCAAAATCTTATATAAAACACTGTATCGTTAGAACAGACTATCCTAGAGAACCTTTGGGGTTCCAAAGCTTGCACTTCTTAAAATGTAACAACAATTATTTATTTATTCATGAGCATAAGCCACACATAAGAGAATTCACATAAAGGGTTTTTATCTCTTTTGAAGTGCTGTATGCCACATTTCCTCCTGTCTGGCTGGACATCCTGCTACAGTAATGGAGTAGACCATACAGCCAGTGACTCAACGTTGAGTGTTGGGTGGTGGTAAATAACCTGGCTCCCTAAAGGGGCCAACAGCTATGGGCAAATGAGCCCCTTTTAGGTGGGGTGATGGAGGAAATGCCACTGGAAACCATCATATTGGGTGCAACGGCAAAATGAGCAGAGGAGGAACCACTTCACTATTCTGAATCCCAACTGTCAAGGAGGCTGAAGAGGCCATGCCAGATGGACTGGCTGTGAAGGTGCACTTTGATAATATCCTCAGGTCTATGGCAGTCCATTGCAATCTGGGCGCTAAATCCTGCATGTCTCATTTCATATGGCTCTATGACCATAGTGTGTCGATCACTTCATGGCAAGCTGGGATCCATCTTAAACAAATTAATGGCAATGACATTCTTCCTGCTTCAGGAAAAAATGCATTTTCAGATATGAGTTGTAGCTGATGACAATACCACCTTTCCTCATTCTTCTTCTTCTTTAGTGTCTAGGCCAGACGTGAAACTGCCAAAATGAGATAAAAATGGATTTTGGTGAATCCATTCTGTAGTTTCTTTCACCTGACATAGTGTGAAAAATATTAGCCACCACAACAAGTTTTCCATTGCCTGGGGTAAGCCCAATAGTGGTTCATAAATACTACAATATTTGAGGAGGCTCTTAAATCCCATTTTCCATCACTATATGATAAGGAATAGGAACAAAAGAGTACTTAAATCAGTAATATAAAACATAGAGCAGAGGTTCCCAACCTATGCCCCATGGGCTGGACCTGGTCCGTGGCACCGTTTCATGTGGCCTGCTGCCACCACTGCACCCAGAAGTGGAAGTAGACGCATTTATGATGCAGTTACATCAGGCATAAATGCCCCTGTGGCAGGCATATTTACTTCCCCTTCTATGGTGGGAGGTGATCTGCCATAAAAAGGTTTGGAACCCTGGATCTAGAGCCCCAATTTAGGAGAACCCCCTGATGAGGGCTCAAACTGGGGCAGAATGGGGTTGGTTGAACCAATCTGGCGCACAAGATACAGTACAGTATATACATGCAATTTTTTTTATCATGGACCAACATGCCTCAAATAATGGACTGTTATGCCAATATAGGCAGCTTCAGAGAAAGAGAGAGACTAGGAGGGAAGGATTGTGGATCATAAACTTACAACTTGCTGAAGCTTTGAGTGGTTTGATGTAATCAATCCAAAATGAACATTCTGCTTCTTTTAGGCCTTTACGATTCTCTAAGGAAGTGGTAAATTCTTTATAATTGTCTCCACCAGTGTCTGCTCGAAACATAGGCCATGGCGGTATTATTTCAGTTCCTTTTCTGGAGAATTTATAAGGAACATTGGGGTTTCTGTGGGGGTTGGGGCGGGGGAAGAACAGAAATGATCTATTCACCTAGTTCACAATACCGACAGCTCACAAAACAGGCATTAAATATGTAAGAAGATAAATGGGCATTTGTTCTTTTCCACACCTTTCATGTGGCATAATTTTTTTATCTGAGTGTGAAAAGCTTCCAGCTTTGTACTGGAAGCTAGCTCATGATCCGAAAGACAGGGGACATGATGAAGAAAGATTAACTTCAAAGAGAGTAGCTTTATCAATAATTATTAATAGCAATAACTAACAGAATTTCCAGGTACAGTCAAACATCACAAAAAGAGCACCTCACTTAAAGAGTAACACGCTTATCGAGCAGAATTTTCTCTGAAAGTTCGCTTTGATTAACAAATAAAACCAACCAAAAACTCACTTAACAAAGAAAATGGGGTTTCGCAATCCCCCCCAAGTCACAATTGGTCTCTTCCAATGGTGTTTCGCTTAAAGAGCAAACTCACTTAAAGATCAATCCTGTGAAACACATTATGCTTTTTAAGTGAGGTACAACTGTACATGAAATATATCTTCAATACCATGTGCCAACTTGGAGCCAAAGGCTGGGGAGAAGGCACCTCTTAAATTTCTTGATTAAGGTTTTCCAGTTTTATGTGATCATCTTTTGTGGATTATTGGAGCTGATGGGACATGGCCAGATCTAGAAAACGAATTCTTATATTCTGCTGAAATGTATTGCTTTTGCGAACTTGCAATAAGTGTATGCAATTTCTCAGGTGGAAGAACCGATAATAATAATTTCATGACAGAAATGATTCTGATTGAAAGGATTTTTCTTGGAGAAACTCCACTCAGGGGACACCTGAATGAGGCTCCTTTCATGTCCCTAAGAGCTGAGACAAAGACAGGAATTCAATCTGTCATGTACTACCCAGGTCTCAAACTACCAACTTGCTGGCCTTCCAGCTAACAAGGCGAGTTTTTTAACTACTGAGCCACTGCTACCTTGGAGGAACCGATTATGGATGCTCAAAGACCTTCTGGTAAGCTAATCACTGAGATAACCTAGTCCAATCCTTTCAGCCACCTGTTCATACAAAATTTCTGAGTGGTTCCAGAGTGTGCCAGCACAAAGTAGGTCAAGCAAAGTCTGGGAGTGTGGTAATAGTTGCCCCTGTGGTTCTCCTCAACTGCATGTCTGGCCAGGTTATCCTGCTATGGTAATAGAGTAGACCAGTGAAGGTGAACCTTGGCACTCCAGGTGTTCTTGAACTTCAATACCCAGAAGCTCTGATCAGGAGGAGTGCTGACTTGGGCTTCTGGTAATTAAAGTCCAAGAACACCTGGTAAGTCATGGTTCGCCATCACGGGAGTAGACCATACTGCCAATGACTCTACACTGAGTGTCAGGCGGTGGTTAACTAACCTGACAAGTCTAAGGACTAACGTCCTTGGGTGGAGAAGTCCACAGGGAAGGGTGATGCTCCCCAAGTGGATTAAATCCCACTTGAATCCATCTTAATGGAGGGCAGCAGCTTCATCAATACTGTCCTGGGGCCAATGAGAACTTTCCATCCCAAAAGAACTCAGGACCAGAAAGTGACTCGCTGCAATGCAGAAGGCAAATGGAAGGCCACTTCATTATATTGCTTCCAGGACAATTTTCATGGCTAATTGCCATGATGATAGCTAAAACACTCATACCTCAGATAACACTAAGACTTGGATCCACAAGTCTTAGCATTATCTGGTTTTTAACATTGTGCGATACATTGATAGCACAACGTTAAAAAAATAACCTGTTTCTTTTCCGAAGAGGGAGCCTGATCTCTCCCCAAACAAACTGAGGCTCGCACGCTGGGAGTGCAGGTTTATTTGGGGGGAGTTCAGGTAGCCTGATCTCTCTCCAAACAAACTGAGGCTTGCACACTGAGAGTGCAGGTTTGTTTGGGGGGAGTTTGGGCAGCCTGATATCTCCCCACACAAACTGAGACTCACACGCCTCAGAGTGCAGGTTTTGTTTGGGGAGAAATTGGACATGCACGCGGGCACGCACACACACACACACACACACACACACACACACACACACACACACACACACACACACACACACACACACACACACACACACACACACACCATCAACCAAACCACCGTTCTGAGTGGAGATCTCTTTGGGGCAGAGATCAACGAAGGGGAATTTGAGGCAAACTTTGCATCACACAAAGTTATCTTAACATTATGTGGTGCAAAAGTTTGCCTCAAATTCCCCTTTGTTATCCGGTTTTAGTGTTGTGTGGCGCAAATGCTAACCAGGGTATTACTGTATTCAAAACTGGATACAGCACTTGAAGAAGTCTCCACAACTGAACTGCTCTTACTCATGCTGTGATTATGCCCTTACAAATCAATTAAAATACTGTATATGCCTCACCTATCACCTTGCCATCCAAAGACACTGCTGAAGAACACTATGTTGATACAGACTTTTCCTTCCCTCTCCTCACACCTATAAAGTATCCTGGCAGAAACTTTTCTTATTATGTACAATATTAGGATAAACCATCTTGTAAGAATTCATTGGAACAAAGAGGGAGTTTGGGGAGTCATTTCTGCCTTGTCCATGGTCTCTCTAGCTGTGGGTTTCTTACAGCAGTCGGGTTGTGGTCTTGGATTAGATGAGGCTGCTAGAGGTACCTTCCAATTGCATATAACTATCATTTAGGCTATGGAAATCTTCACTAAATCCATATATAATTTGAAGGTTTAATTCCACAAGAGGAAAGAGGATTTTTGAACAATTTGTGCTTGAACTCTGAATGTGCAATAACATCATAAAATATGTCCGAATCTTTTCAACAGAGCCAGGAAGTTTTTGTTTGTTCTTGACTTCCTGAAATCAGTTTCATTTGTTCTACTTCAAGAAAACTGAGGGACATTGTGGAGAAACTTAATCATTCTTTGTCCACAACCATAAGCAGCTGAGAAGTGACTGTCAAAACCACATGGCCAATTTGATATGGGATTTTCAGCCATACAAAAACTTCAGAAACTTTGGCCTCAATTGACAACAGCCCCATGCTTTGGGTACAGGATATAGGCCTCAATGTAATTTTCTACATGCTTTGAGTACAACCACTGAAATCAATTGCTCTTAAGTTAGTCCCAGCTATGTACATCATCATGAACATGAAACTAATCCAGACAAAGGCTCCATCTGGAGACCAGATTTTAAATTAAAGTCTACCAACCTTGTTCCAAGGATACATTTAACAACAATGTGCTCTGAATCTCTTAAACAAGCGGCTACCAACTTTGACTTCTCAGATGTTCTAGAACTACAGTTCCCAGAAATCTTGGCCAGCACAGCAATGGTCAAGGTTTCTTCGAGTTTTGGTCCAGAACATCTGGGGAACTAAGATTGGGAACCATTGTCCTAAAGTTTCCATGTACTCAGGGAGCACCCACAGAGATGCTGTTAGAAAAGGGAATTCAGAAGTTTGGTTGTGCACACAAAGCTCATTACATAAGCCTCTCAATAACAGCAAAAGAAGCTCTTTACATACACACCCAGATTTTACAAAATTGGCCAGGTACTGCATGACAGCCAAGGAGAGAGTCTTCTCTTCTTGAGGATATCGGCTTTGATACTGTAGGTGGAAAGGCAGCCCAAAGACATACTGAACGTCGGGCAAGTACTCCAGGCTTGAGCTGGGGAAAAAACAGAATAATGAGGGAGACTTGGGGGGGGGGGGGTTAATGTAAAGAACATAGAGAAACTTTTCAACAGTCCATTTATTACAGGGAGGAGGATTAAGAAAGATGGAGTTGAACCATAGTTATAAAAAGAGATGATGGGGAGTGGAAATTCACATAGATTTGAGAAACCTTCAGAAAAGTAATGGATGTGGCTACAAAGGGGGAATGGGATTTAGTATTCTAGATCTGTCCCTATGTGGGAATACATTTATGGGATGTTTCTGCACAATGCTCAATAAACACAGATCTAGGCTATAAACCATGTCAAATAATCTGAGAACCATATGACAGTGGTAGAATCCATTCCCTAGTACAGGGGTTTCCATCCTATGCCCTCTGGGCCAGAACTAGCCCACAGCACCATTGCTTGTGGTCCAAATTGCTGCTGCTGCCACCACCGGAAGTGGAAATGGACACATTTATGGCAGCCATAAATGCACCTGCAGCTGTTGTAAATGCCTTTACAGCAGCTATGGATGCAATTTAGGACAGCGTTTACGGCAGAACCACCAGTCCAGCCTGCACAGCTGCCTGAGGAGGCATGGTCCAGCCCGCTGCGTAAAAGGTTTGGGGACCCCTGCCCTAGTAGTCTGGCACAGAGGAAGCTGTCTTCTAATAAGCAAGGTCATCATCACACATCACGCAATGGCCACAACTTGTGTGTCCATCAGCAAGTCACAGAAAATGAAGTAAAACATTGAGGCACAATTCCATGCCCTATGGTCCTTCTTCAAATAAATGATAATCCCATCTGCCACCTGATTTTCCTCTTCAGTGATGGAGCACAACTTTCCCACGCCTCATACATTTAGATTTCTGAACCCCTGTGCAAAACTAAAGTCTTCTTTAATTCGGAGGCCTTCCTTTGTCCTCATTCTTCAGTCTAGACTTTTGACTTGCTCTTCAAACTTTCTCTTGGTTTGTCTTAACATTCTGAGTAGAAGCTTTTTCCTGCCTAGCCATAGAGTTCTGATTGCCCATTCTTATTAGCTCACCTCAGATTGCACCCACAACCCAACATCCATGTTCTGCAAGTTCTGCATGTTCACCTTCTCCACCGGCACTGGTATCCAAGCAACCCGTGCAAAAAAGGAACAATCTTGGAGGCAACAGCAGCAAATTTGTGCACACTCAGCCCAGAAGACCACATTTATCCTTTTTCACAGCTTGGGAAAGTTATTTTTAAAGACTACAGCTCCCAGAATATTCTAGCCAGGACAGCCATAGCAACCCTTGCTGGGAAGTTCCAGCAGATGTGATCTAAACAAGTTATGTTTCCAGATTCTGCCTCTGTTTTTACACCTGTCCTTGGATGAAAAGAGCCAGAGCCACTCATCAACACTCATGTGATCCAGAAAAAATACATTAACGCAAGCATTTCCCATAAAATGTAAGACCACTTTGGCCTTCCTGTCCTTCGCCTTGTCCCAAAACCTCCATAATACATTGCATGTGGAAGAAGAATGACTTAGCAGCAGTTGACAAAACAGACAAGAGAGACCTGAAACAAGATTAAAGCATAGTTTCCCATCTCCGAATGTTTAGACAGGGATTAAGCTGGATCAGAGTTCAGTGATATTGCCTTGACAATAATGTACTTGCTGTGTTTTTCATCTGCCCCCAAGATTATAGCAATGATTGTCAGAAATGTTGCTTCAGGATGGAAGGAAGGAAGGAAGGAAGGAAGGAAGGAAGGAAGGAAGGAAGGAAGGAAGGAAGGAAGGAAGGAAGGAAGGAAGGAAGGAAGGAAGGGTCTGGGAAACAGACCCCTTGGCAATGAGGCAGTAACTTTCAACCACAGCATGTTTCCACAGCATGAGTAATGTCATAAGAACTGGCTATTACCTATAAATCCTAATAGACTTGCATCCAGGTAATCTGAAGTATTGGTAGCTTAGTGTTAAGATGCTGAGCTTGATGACCAGAAGTTTGGCAGGTCAGCAGTTTGAGATCTGTGAGCTCCCATCATCTGTCCCAGCTCCTGCCAACCTAGCAGTTCAAAAGCAAGAAATTACAAGTAGACAAATAGGTACTGCTTCAGAAGGAAAGGTAATAGCATTCTGTGAGCTCTGGTGTCTACTCATGGCTGTCATATGACCACAGAAGTGTTTGCAGACGCTGATGGTGCTAGTTCTTTGGCTGTAAAAATGGAGATGAGCACCTCCCCTAGAGTCAAACACAACTTGCTTTTGAGCAAGGGAGATCTTTACCTTTATTCCCATCTATGAACCTGTCTGGGTTGTAAGATGCTATAGAAAGATTTTTCCCCCTCAGTTTTGCCATATTTTTGCCTAGTAAGAACTCAAGAAAAGACCTTCTGCATGGTTGGTCCCAGGACCTAAGAGTAGATGTACCTTGTCTTACTTACTAGAACAGGCTTTCAATTGGCCTTTAAATTGCTGCAAGGAGTCCCTTGTTTTAATATGGTCACCTTTGCTTTCTGCTATTTGTTTTTAACCTGCTGAAGTCCATCGACCTCTTTTTACTTCTGGATTTGCTGTTCGGAATCATACTGCTCCTTTACATGTAAACTCAGTCCTCAGGATTGGGTAACATTTGTACATGAAACACTAGCAAGAACAAGAATTACTGTAACAGCAAGAACAGCAGTAGGAACAAGAACGAACATATGGTGACAAAGTGCTGTGGGGCGAAATAGGCCTCTGAAACCAAGCCATGAGGTTTTTCTTTTACCATATATTTGCATCAGAAATCCCAAGTGGAAAAATTCTCCACAATTTATGCCAGAGTGTTACAGATAAGGAGGTTAGGTAAAGATAAAGGTCACATTTGCTTGAAAGCCAGTTGTATCCAATTCTAGGGTTCAGTACGTATCTTTGTTTATAGCCAAAGAGCCAGTGCTGTGTCTGCAGATGTTTTCGTGGACATGTGGCAGGCATGACTAAGCACCAGAGTGCACGGAAGACTGTTTACCTTCCCAACAAAATGGTACCTATTTATCTGCTTGAAATTTCTTGCTTTCAAACTGCTAGGTTGGCAGGAACTGGACTGCTGACCTGCCAACCTTCCAGTCATCAAGTTCAGCATCTTAACTACTAAAACAGTTTGGTCCCTTGACAAATAGCTTATCAGTTGATAAAACAAACTAAAAAGAAATGAGTAAGAAGGCATTTTTGTCTGCAATCATTGGTTCCCATGTGTTACTATCTTAGGAGTAACAACGATGTTATAATGTCAGCCTTATATGGCTGAAGTAACACAGATCACACAGGAAGCTTGGAAACTTGGAAAATGACCATATAAAGAAAAGGCTCTTTCCTCCCTTAGTGTGCATTACTTTCATAACATTACTTTATCCTTGGAATTATCATCTGGATACCAGCGGTTTCAATGAATAAATAGTATCCCATTCTTAACCACCTTTTTCTTCTTTTGGTTTCCACAAAATGTCTCCAAACCTCACTGTCTAATACTGCATGATCTCATCTTCATTTTCTCAATTTTAGCTGTCCTTGTGAATAGTTTTGGTCTTTGTGACTCAAAAACTTCTCAGACATATGGTGGAGTAATATAAACAGTTGCTTGAAAACAATGGAACTTTCCTTTGCCATCATGCATTTTTGAGGGGGTTTTAAAACCCCAAAACAAAACACAACTATAATTTTTGTACTTGTTCAGAAATGAGTAAGAATAATAGCTGAGATGTAATTATATGGCTTTGCCACATGCAACACTGTTTGTCTAGTGCCCTTAAAACAAAATCAAACTCTGAAAGGAACTATCTAGTGA
This sequence comes from Furcifer pardalis, assembly GCA_030440675.1. Taxonomy (NCBI): domain Eukaryota; kingdom Metazoa; phylum Chordata; class Lepidosauria; order Squamata; family Chamaeleonidae; genus Furcifer; species Furcifer pardalis. The sequence goes on from CP126891.1 coordinate 54,805,930, forward strand.
ACATATTGGGCGAAATCCTTGATTTTAACTTGTTTAATTTTCAACTGAAATGCTTACAAAGTTTTGACATCTACTGTATTTTACTATGGATGACCAGATCATGGGAGCAAACTCAAGGGAGGTGTTGCCTTCCCCTCTATTTTTTAACAAAGACATGTGAATGGAATTTATTTGATATCCTTTGATGGAGGATTTCCTCCTGCATCTACTTGGAGTTTGGCCAAGTAGCCTGGTAACATATCAGGCAAATTATATGGCAAAGGCAAGAAATTCTCTCTGTTTCCTGAGCTGCATGGCTTTGGATTTGAGAGAGAGATTGCAAAAGATCGTCCTTGTTATAACAGTGCCTGGGCGTGGCACACATTGCATCATGGATAAATGGTTGTGTATATCTTTAAGGACTATTGTACAGAATGGCCAGCTGTTCAGGATCAACAGCTAACAAAGAAGCCTCTTGTGCATAAAATGTAGCACGCCCAAAAGCCAAAGTTGCCTTGCCTTAATGGAGTGGTCATCTTGGTGGAGTACTCATCTTGGAGGTAATTTTATGGGCCAGTGATTTTGTCACTTTGTGGTAGTGACTTTTGTGTCAGTGGATACAAAACAGCTTGGATAGCTGGTGTTTTGTCTTGGAGCTTGCTTCTACCAAGGATTTCCAAAGACGTGCTGCAGAGGAGGAATTAGTATAACAGCTGTTTATCTCAAGGTCTGCAAGGAACCAGCAAGGGCTCCGTGATAAGCTTACTGGGTAAGCAAAGAGAGTGAGAGCTGAAACTCTCTCAGGACTGTGAACTCTTGCATATATGTCATTCCTGAATGCTGAAGCTAAGCTTGTTATTTATGTCATCACTGTAAATATTTTCCCTGCACCTCACCTTGTGAGTAAAAGTTTTTTCTGTTGCCTCACACGAACTGTTTGCCTGTGTTTTTTTTTCCTGGGCTTCCAAGCCACAATTCATCAACACTGAAGACAGGGGTGCGGCAGGGGCAAATCCACTCTGGAATACTCTGTCAGTCCTCAACTAACAAGATGCTTGAGGCAAATGCTAAATCAGCAGTTTTTAAAATTGAGGATGAGTCTGGACATCTGACAGCTGAGGGTACTTCAATTCCCAGAAACCTAATTCAATTCCCCAAAGCACTGATCATCCAATGTACTGACTCAAGCTTCTGGGAATTGAAGCCTCTCTGTGGGGCATGGGCCCCACATTGGGAACCACTGTATTAGAGATATGAAATCATGTTGATGTAATGCAAACTACTAATCTATTGTATGTTGACAGTTCTGATAGTAAAGGTCAAGGTCTCCCTTGCTCAGAAGCCAATGGTGTTTGGCTTAATGGGGTAGGTATTCATCTCCATTTACAGCCAAAGAGCCAAAGCTGCAGATGTTTCCGTGGTCATGTGGCAGGCATGTCTAGACACTGGAGTGCATGGAACACTGTTACCTTTCCTGCAGAAGCACACCTATTTATCTACTTGCAATTTCTTGCTTTCAAACTGCTAGGTTGGCAGGAGTTGGGGAAGACGAGTCTCAAAATGCTGACCTTCCGGTCCTCAAGCTCAGCATCTTAACCACTAATTCACCATGGCCCTGACACTTCTGATAGGGAAATCTTAAAGCTTTCTCCCATAGCTAGCTTCCCCCTCATGTTATCTCTCCTATACAGGAAGTGGTGGTGGTGGTGGTGGTGGTGAGAATTCTATTGGTGGACAATAGGTTTTTTTTAATTGCTTAACCCCTTTGCTAAGAGAAGAGGATGAATGTTAGAGAAACAAATTATGGGTAAGTAAATGGATGAGTGGGTATTTTTAAGCTTCTCTTCTCAATATGCATTGTTAGTTATCTGTATGGGGTCTTATTGTCTTCTTTGATGTTCTTTGGAGAAGATTCTAGATAATTTAAAAGTAGGTGTTTGTCAATTGAACCTCACAGTTGCCCCCAAGGAGGAGAGGAAAAGAGAGGATGTCCAATCCTGAGTTTTAACTGCACTTGTTAACTTTGGGATAAACGTTACGTTCAGAATGGATCACTATCTCTTTATTAATATGGAGTTTCCTCCTTGTCGTCAACCAGATAGAAATCCCACGAGACTCAATGAAATTGAGGTGAATTGCTGCTGATTTTGTTGAAGAATTAAGTAATTTGGGGGTGGGAAGTGCAAAGGTGGAGAAGGGTGAGGCAGCATCTTTATTCTGCATTTGGGCAAAAGTTGACTAAGGGTAATGTTGCAGGTCAAACAGAAACTTAAGGCTAAAGTAGACCCACAGTCAAGAACCACAATACTGTATGTCTATTATGATTTCTTCATCTTTATTCATTTGCCCTAGCATTTCTTCTTTATCTAAGGAAGTTTTATAATCCTGCTAAATCCACATGTCAAATACTTGCAACTTTTTAATACTTGATTGATTGTGTCAAAGTTCACCAATCCATCCTGTAATAAACCTGAGAATACATAACACCATACAACGTGCTTTCTTTAAGCCAAAATTACAATTTTGTTGCACATAACATTTTCCTTCCAAACCAGCTAATACTGCTTTTTATTTGTAGTCTAAAACAGGACATTTCTAAACTCTGAATTGGTCTTATGAATCTCACCTTTATCACAGCCAAACTCTAAACAAAGTCCATTAGCAATATTTGTCTTCTTACCTGCTCAGGGAATCACTCTCTGGTACATGGTACATGAAAACATTTCCTCTGCCATTACTAGCCCAGTGCCTGGCCATTTCAATGGTGGGGCAAATGATAAAGTGATCCCTAAAAGGAGCATAGAAACTAATGTTACGATAAAAAACAAAAATTGTGAAGCTAGAAAGAAAAGCATATTTCTTTCTGATTTGGAACAGGTGTCCAACACAGCGAAGAATTTGGAACTAAACCATGCTTCAGACAATGGCTATGCCACACAACTACTTTCATTCATTCATTCATTCATTCATTCATTAGGCTTATATTGCTACCTGCTTGCCACAGCAACTCAGGGCAGCTTATTATTTATTATTATTTATTTATTATGACTAATATGCTGCCCTTCTAAAAGAGACCCAGGGCAGCTAACAAAGGTTTAAAAAGACATAAAACACAATATAAAATTCAATTAAAAATTAATATTAAAATATTAAAAACTAAGCAAAGATAAAATGATTAAAAATTCATACTTAGAGAGAGGGAGGGGTCAGATGAGCCAACAGGCTAATGCTACTGTCTGACCCAAACCCCATACCTGTCCTTCCAGCCAGGTCTTAACCCCCTTCCTAAAGGGCAGCAACTCTGACTGGAGACGTAGCTCAATTGGCAGGAGGTTCCATAGGGCCGGAGTGGACACAGAGAAGGCCTTCCTCCTAGTGCTAGAGAGGTACAACCATAGAGCCTCTCCGGTCCGCTCTGGTGAGATGGACAGATGTTCTTAGGGTAATGCGGTCTCTTAGGTATCCTGGCCCACTACCATATAGGGCTTTAAAGGTAATAACCAGCACCTTGAATTGCACCCGGAGGCATACTGGCAACCAGTGCAGCTCCCTGAGCAATGGTGAGGCATGAGCATAACGTCCGCCCCCCATCACAACCTGGGCAGCCGCATTCTGGACCAGTTGAAGCCTCCGGATGGTCATCAAGGGCAGCCCCATGTAGAGTGCATTACAATAGTCAAGTCTGGAGGTGACCAAAGCGTGTGTGATCATGAGCAAGGAGTCCAGGTCTAGGAGCGGGCGTAACTGGCGTATGACACGAAGTTGTGCAAAAGCCACCCTGGCCACGACTGCCACCTGCTCTTCGAGCAGTAGTCATGAGTCCAAGAGGACCCCCATATTACACACCGGGTCTATTTGGGGCAAGACTGCCCCATTTAGAACCAAAGATGGTCACTCCTGAGTTAACGCAGGGCCCCTGACCCACAACCACTCAGTCTTGTCGGGATTCAGTTGTAGCCGGTTGTTCCCCATCCAGACCCTAACAGCCTCCAGGCTCCTGGAAAGGACTTCCACTGCATCACTTGGGTCCCCACGGGCCGAGATATACAGCTGGGTATCATCAGCATATTGATGATACCTCACCCCATGGGAATGGATTTTATGTTGGCTTACAGTCAACATAAAATACAGCTTAATCAAATACAGTACATCTTAAGAGGACCCCAATCAGTCCTAAAGCATGCTAGGGTCCTTAGTGCAGGAAGCTGGCAACTTTTGGTGTCAAAGAGGTCCAGTGGTTTTTGAGGAAACTGAGAGGTTCAGGGGAGGTTGATACTTGGAAGCCCATAAGGAGAAGATGAGTAATGGAGCAGTAGCTTCCATTGACATAGCCAATATGTCTTGCTCTTGCCCTGAGATCTACTGTAGACCTCAAGGGAATGCATGGTGTTCATTTTAAAACTTTACTCTTCTGGACTATAATTCCAAAAATGGTCATGCTGGCTGGGATTATGGTCCAGAATTGTAAAATATCCATGCTCTCATTTTAGGGTACAACAATTTATATAGGGTAAAGGTTGGGGCAAGTCTAGTATGCAAAACATGCTCTAGAACCATGATGGCAAACCTTGGCACTCTGGATGTTCTCGGACTTCAATTCCCAGAAGCTCAAGCCCCCTGTGAATCCACAGAACAACAATGGAACCAATGACCTCAGGTGGTGGTGAGTGCTCCAATGTTGGAAGAATTCAAGAGTGCATTGCACCACCATCTGTCAGATCTGCTTTGATTTGGATTTCTGCACTGACCGAGAGGTTGGACTCAACTCAGTTATTCTATGATATGGGATTTTTTTGACTACTGAAGTAGGGCTTGTTGTCATAGTTTTTGCTCACCTTCCACAGCTTGGAAATTAGTCTGTGTTGTTTGTGATTGGTCATCTGGAGGTAAATGCAGCCTTTCATTTGAAAGTCTAATTGTTCTGACACAGAGAGAATATCATATATCTGAACCATTAATGTGCTTTCAGCTTTAATGATGTGTTGCTTGGGATACACAGTTCAATCCCAAGCTTACATGAATTCGAAATTTGACCAATCTTTAAGTTTATCCTTAACACACAGCTGATAATCTGTAGTTACATTTTCACCACAAAAACTTGACTCATGTTCAAATATGATTTTTGACTTCTTTGTTCTAGGCAAGATAGAGTCAAGGTGAGTGAAGAAAAAAAGCTAAAAAGCTACTGCCCAGCTGTGTGTGGGATGGAGAATTTCTAATTTATGTAAGTAAAGATGTCCACCATCCCAGCTGCTTTTCTATATGAAAGGGGGGGAAACAAACTGCAGAGAAACATAAAAGCTGACATCTGGAACAGTGGGTTTAGGTCGGATTCTTATAATCAACCCATATACTGAAGTGGCCAAATTTAAACTTACTGTAAATACACAGGAACATCCAAAGAAAACAGGAAAAAACTCTTAAGCAAGAAGACAAAGTATAGGGCTGCTTATAGCATAAACAGGCAATCTTCCTTCTTTGAGTTAATAATCCCATCTAAATTTCCCAGAATGACTACATCTTATCATTTAAAAATGGTATTTTCACATATTTTCTCAAGATGTTCTATTCCACAGTTTTTCATGGTTCTTCTCCACAACTTGACACGTATACGTCAGAATAAGGTGCCCACATTAATATGTTCCATTTCAATCAAATAACAAAATGCACGTGAATGATGACGTCTCTATGTCTATGTGCTTTCTTGCCCACCCTGTGGTGATAACAGGTATTGATGTGAACCAGTGGGCAACTGCAAAACAAACAGGCAGAGAAAAAGAGAACGAGAGAGGAGGAGGAGGAGGTAGGAAGATGAGATGAGATTTCCTGCTGGTTCAGAGGTGGTAGAAGAAGAAAAAATCCAGTTTGCCTTCACTCACAATCTTATCTACGAAAGAAAACTATTTCTGATCTCATGCTGAATGCTAATTCCCTGTAGAAAATGTATAGAATGACTATAAACCTGCATACAGTGGTGGGATGTCAAAAATTTTACTACTCCACCATGATGTCATCACAGTGTGGGCGGAGCTGACACCATGACATCATGACATCATGGGCTGACCCAATGTCATGATGTCATGACATCATGATGTTGTGGGTGGAGCCAAAGAAAAAATTAATAAAAATCAATAAATTAATAAAATAAAATTTAATAAAAATAAGCGCGCGCGCACACACACACACCTCAACCCACCCACCCACAACACAAACCCGTAAGCAAATAAATTAAATAAATAAATAAATAAATAATACATTAAAATACACCCACCCACCCTCCCCAAACACAAATCAACCAGAGCTTTTAAACCAGAGCTTAAAGCTTATTCTGGCTAATATTTCTCATACTAGGTCAGATGGAAGGAACTACAGAATGAACTCACCACAAGATGGCTTCATTTTGGCACTTTTCAACTTTTCAACAGTTAAAGAAGTTAGGTACTAAGTCTTTGCCTAACCAGTTCTCTAGGATAATATGCCTTAATGTAAATGTAAAACAGCTCCTTAAGGGTTCTCCAATTGGAACAGCACTTGGAACAGCACAGGTGTAGCTTATTGATGAGGTGACTCCAAGACTTTGCTTCAAGGCAGGCCACAAGGCCTGCTGGCCACCTGGCCTTTTTAGGAACTGTGGTAGTACGTCAATATAGGTAAAGGTATTAAATACACATTAAAATACACACAGACACACCACATCCAAAGGTGAGTCACTTACCCTGTGGAGCAGGCTATAGGGAGCTTCAGGCTAGCAGCTTTTCTTCCTCCTCTCCACTTGGGAGGACAGCAAGGAGGTCGTGCATACGCGCCAAGCACTTGCTTGGTGTGCATGCACAGTGGGGGAACCAGTGAAAAGGTAAGCCCTGAAGGTGTTTCCCCCCAAAGCTGCTACCGGTTCTCCAGGACACTGGGGAAAATTACTACCGGATCTGGTGAACTGGTGTGAACCTGTTACATCCCATCACTGCTTGCATATCAGGTAAAGGTTGCCCTTGCTTGAAAGCCAGTCGTATCCAACTCTATGGTTCAGTGTTCACCTCTGTTTATAGCCAACAAATGTGTCCCATCTCTGGACCTTGGAGGGAAATACCATTGTCTATGATGCCCGCTCCCCAAGATATTATCGTACAGAAATGGGTGGGGGGAGGCAGAATGCCCATTTCCCTCTCTGGCAGTGAAAAATACTAAAATGATTTTCAAATCTTAATATGAGGTTGAAACTAAGAAGGTTGTGAGGTCCCTGGAAACATCGCAAAAATTTCCCAAACACCTCACACCAAAAGTAGAGACATCATGTTGGAAACAGAAGTCCACATAGTCAAAGCAATGGTATTTTCAGTAGTGATGTATGGTTGTGAGAGCAAGACCATAAGGAAGGCTGAGCGTGGAAGAAGAGATGCCTTTGAGATGTGGTGTTGGAGGAGAGTTTTGAAGGTCCCCTGGGCAGTGAGGAGAACAAATAGGTCAATCTTAGAAGAAATTAACCCTGACTGCTCCCTTGAAGGTCAAATAGTAAAGATGAAGCTAAAGTACTTTGGACATCAAATGAGAAGATAGGATTCCCTTGAGAAAGCCTTAATGGTGGGAAAGGTGGAGGGCAAAAGAAGAAGGGGGTGGCCAAAAATGAGATGGCTGGATGGTATTGTAGATGCAATGGGCACAAAGCTGGGCGGCATGAGGAGGATGGTGGAGGATAGGGGTGCATGGCATGCGGTGGTCCATGGGTTGCAAAGGGTTGGAATCGACTGTGCAACTGAAGAACAAAACAAAATAGGTACCACATAGGTGGGAAGGTAAATAGTGTTCCATGTCTTCTCATGCCTGCCACATGTCCACAGAAATATCGACAGACGCAGATAGTGCTGGCTCTTTGGCTATAAATGGAGATGAGCGCTGAACCCTAGAGTCAGATACAACTGGCTTTCAAGCAAGGGCAACCTTACTTTAAAAGGGAAAAAACACACCAATAATAACTAAAATAGATCTAAATACAAAGTTATTATCCAGCAAAGAAATAAAGAAAATAGAAGGGGTAAGAGGGGGAAGCAGAGGAAAGCAAACCAGCTGGTGGGAAGTGGTAGAATAATCAGATTAGCAACACAGTGATACTGGATGCAGACTAAACCAGATATTTTTTGCTGAATTTTTTAACTATGTTAACACACAAGCTTTCCTTACCGAGTGGCATTTTCCAAAGCCCTGGAGAAAGAAGCATATTCAGTTGATGAGTGCTGTAGAGAGTAAAACCAGGTGGCTGCAGCCTGCACAGTAGGGTTTCCATCTTCTCCTCCCAGTGAGTTTTGGAGGGCCTGGTAGAAGGCAGTTTTGCTGTTGCCACGACCCTGGCTTTCTTCAAATTGCTGGTTAGGGAAGAAAAATGGCATTCGGACACCTATTTCATACAGTGAGAGTAATTCAGAAACCTAATCTATTTTAATGACACAACTGATTCAAAACACTGTAGCCAGACTGCTGCCTAGTGCCAGTTATAGGGCGCGTGTAGCTCCCTTCTGACAACTTCCATGAGTGCCAGTCTGATTCAAAACTCAATTCGAGCTGCTGGTGATGGGCTATAAAGTCCAATTTAGCTTGAGTCCAGGCTGTTTGAAGATTGTATAATTCAGTGGTGGCGAACCTATGGCACATGTGCCAGAGCTGGCACTCTGAACCCTCTCTGTGGGGACCCATGCAATCATCCCAGCACAGAGTTTGCCCTGCCCAATGGGAGTGCTTCCTCTCTCCCCTAGCACAGAGCTCACCCTGCCCCTATTGGGGGAAAAGATGGCAACCGACTGACCAACCGACCCAACCAACCAGCCAGTCAACAACAAACAACTTTCTAGCCAGCCCAATTCAGATATAAATTCAGTCCAATCCACTCAATCCTCCTAGGTATTAAGGCTTTGGGTGACCACTCCAATGGAAACCTGGAAAGTTGTGACAAGAAGCCGGTCCTTTTTGGTCGTGGCCCCAGTGATCTAGCATGCCCTTCCAGTGCATATCCACCTGGTCCCCTCTTTCTAGAAGTTATGGAAAGCTCTGAAGGCTGAACATTTTCACCTAAGTTGTGCTTTGTGTGCTGCATTTCGGTATGTTGTACAGAAGTTATCGCTCCTATCTTAAAGTATGAGTTTTTAGACCTTTTAAAAATATTCTAAGTGTTATTGTGCTATAGTGGAATAGCAACAATAAATGCAGTATTCAGTGTTGAAGTGTTATAGAGCTATGATTGTAAGAGATTTTTAAAAAAATCACATGTCTGTTATCATTATAGGGTGAAACCAAGACACAATACAGTGGAATCTCGGTTAACAAACAGCTCAGTTAACATAAAAATTGTATAACAAAAAGAAATTCATAGAAAATAGTGGCTTGGTTTACAGAATTTTTTTAAAACAGATTAATTGGTTTTCAGTGCATTCCTATGGGAAACCATGTTTCTGTTAACATATTTTGGTTTTCAATGCATTCCTATGGGAAATTTGGTTTAAGTAATTTTCGCTTTAAGAAATGTCCCAGTAATGCATTAATTATGTTAACCAAGGTTTTACTGTATACACCAATAGGTATGTTCATACACCCATAATTGAAGAAGAATACAGTGTTTTGGGAATTAGCGCAAAATATGGTAGAGCAGTGGTTAAATTGCTATTTTGCAGCCATATTGTTGTGTCTCCGATCCTGATGAGACTCAAGGGTGACTCAACCTGCCATCATTCTGAGCTCATTCAAATGAGTAGCAAGCATGTTGGGGGCAAAATGCTAATTAACTTGTGAGCCTTCCAGAGAGTGCACTAAGTGCTATTCGGCAGTATTTAAGTGTAATTGCTATTGCTAATAAATAATCCCCATTGAGTGGTCTAAAAAAATAACCCACATTTTGTCATTATATACACTTCAGTTGTGTGTCATGTATTCTTCAGTCTTCAAATTGATTTTGAACCTGGCAAAAACCAATGAAAATGTTGGACTTTCTACTAACGTAAGGTAAAGGCCGCCCTTGCTCGAAAGCCAGTCATATACGACTCTGGGGTTCAGTGTTCATCTCTGTTTATTGCCAAAGAGCCAGCACTGTCTGCATCTGCAGACATTTCTATGGACACATGGCAGGCATGACTAGACACCAGAGTGCATGGAATGCTGTTTATCTTCCCACCAAAATGGTACCTATTTATCTACTTGCAATTTCTTGCTTTCAAATTTCTAGGTTGGCAGGAGTTGGAACAGAGACGGAAGCTCACTCTGGGTCTCAAACTGCTGGGCTTCTGGTCATGAAGTTCAGCATCTTAACCACTAAGCGATTGCAGCCTCCCCCCCCCCCTTCCCCCGAATGTAGACAAGTCCTAACTTGCTACAAGTGGACCATTTCAGTACTGGCTTTGGGAGAAGCTGTTGTTCATGGGAAGAAGAGCAATAGCCCTCCCTTACAGCTATGATCTATCTGCCTCCCACCACCACTATTGAATTGCATGCTAATTAGGTTTATAATAAAAGGGCCCATTGGCATGAATAAACCTAATTGCAACAGCAGAAAGTTTGGGGCTGATGAGAAGAAATTGTGAGCCATATCCAAAGCAAGCACAGATTCAGTTGAATCCAGAGGCCAAAGTTTTTTCACTCCCACATTCATCCCAGTGGAGAGCCAAGATTCTCAGAATACCGACCCACACTCTTAGAGCTGATTTCTTTCCCATTGAAAAGTTATGTTGGAATACTTGTATCATCCTGCCTGTAAAATGTATCATAGCTGCCCAGAGTATAATCTGGTGACTGGAGCGTGCAGTGAGCCAAATAAACTTTAGCCAAACTCTCTAGGACAGGGGTGCCCAAACTTTTCAGGCGGTGGGCTGGTCACATGGTTCAGCAGGCCGTTCACGTGGTTCAGGGGGCCAGTAGCATGGTTCTTCCCTCCGGAAGCAGAAATAAAATGTGCCTTGCAATCTGTTTTGCAACAGGATGAGATAGATTTTAAGCTGCCATTTTTTCTGCTTAAACCGGGGTGCCCAAACTATAGCCCACAGGGTAGATCTGGCCCCCGATGCAAATTCATCTGGACCATGCCACCCTTGTCACTCCCAGGAGTGATGAGGGTGGCATGGGCTGGATGAATTGGTGTTGGGGGCCGGATTTGGCCTATGGGCTGTAGTTTAGGCACCCCTGCTCTAGGAGCTACACATAGTGAGTGAATGAATCAGAGATGAAGCTACCTGCACTGAAGAAAAGTTAACTATGCATCTCCATTCTCAGTGTAGCTAATACTCTGAGGAGAATTTTTCTTTTCCTTTCCTGGCTTAAATGTCTTTGAAAGATAAGTTCATTACCTTCTAGTATTTTAACATACAGGTTTCTCTCACCCCTGAACTGGATGGAATCAGATCTGAAAAATCTGTGAAGTTGATTATTCCCACTGTATCCTCTAGTTGGCTGAAGCATACTGGACCAGAAAACTGGGTTTAAAGCTTCTCTTTCCAACTCATTCCTTAGTCTGACATCTAATAATAAAACCAGCTTGATTTCTTCTCACTGCCCTGAGAAGACATCTCTCAGTTTCTACTCTCTATGTTAGTATTGATGCTTAATCTCTGTCTCACAAAACAGAACAGCACCATGTGTTAATTGTACTTTAAATGTTCCTCTGCAAATGGGATCTCACTTAACGGAGGACCAGTCAACCCAAATGAGAGTACATAATCAAGAAAGACAAGAGAATATGCTGATTTGAATAGGATTTGCAAGCTTGAGAACTTACTGTCCTACAGCAAACTGGTAGTTCAAGTTAGAGGGTGGTGAGTCTTTTGGACCTTAAGCCCCAAGATCCTTGACCATTGAACATGCTGAGTGGTGATTCTAAGACTTGAAACCCTAAATATTGTGAGAACCAAAAGTTGAAAAACATAACTCTAGGGCAGGGGTCTGCAAACTTGGCTCTCCAGGTGTTCTTGGACTTCAATTCCCAGAAGCCCAAGTCAGCACTCCTGCTGATCAAGGCTTCTGGGAACTGAAGTCCAAGAACAGCTGGAGAGCCAAGTTTGCTGACCACTGCTCTAGGGAAATAAATCCCTTAGCCTTTAAAGTGGCATCATCCTTTGATGCTGGGAAAGGTTAAGGACAAAAGAAGAAGGTCTGTGTTCTGCTTTGGTTGTTTTGTGAGGTTGTATTTTATTATTGTTACTGTACTGTTGCTGTTTTGATTGTAAGCTGCCCTGAGTCGCCTTGGTGAGTGGGCAGCAATATAAATTTGAACAAATAAATAAATAAGCAGGGAGCGGCAGAAAATGAGATGGCTAGATAGTATTGTTGATGGAATGGGCACAGAGTTGGGTGGGTTGAGGAGGATGGTGGAGGATAGGGGTGCCTGGCATGCAATGGTCCATGGGGGTCACAGGGGGCCGGAATCGACTGCGACTGAACAACAACAAGAAAACCCTTTATATATTTTTTTTGTCATACACAATGAAAACAGACTAACATGGTTGCAACAGTGTAAATCAGGGGTTCCCAACCTAAGGCCCATGGGCCAGATTCAGCCCACGGCACCATTTCATGTGGCCTCCCACCCCTCCAATGGCTTTCAAGAAACAAAACTGCTGCCTCTTTAAAGCTGTTGGGACAAAATGGCCACCCCCATCATGCAGGCAGGGCAAAATAGCCATCTGGCCCTCAAAACTGACTGAAACAGTGTGACCCAGGCCAGCCCCTGGCTTGAAAAGGTTGGGAACCCCTGGTGTAAATAGACATACAGATGTACATCCAGTACATCCAGTGGTAGGATGCTCCCGGTTCGGACCAGTTCGGCCAAACCGATAGCAAAAATTCGGAGGAGATCCCGGGGGGTAGTAAACCCCCAGGTGACCAGTTTGGTCACCTCTCCGGCCGCCCTATGGATCGCTGCATCTGGGGGTGGCTTCGGCTAGAAGCTGCACGGCCGTGCGGATTCTACCTGAAGACACCCCCCAGACTCAGCAATGGGCCGCTGCGGCTGACGTAGGGGTCAGGGAAAAGCCACACAGGCACACAGTTTGTCCCTGAAGACACACACACCCCAGCCACAGCGATCCACAGTGAGGGGTGTGTGTGTTTATTTTTATTTTATTTTATTATTTATTTATTTATTTATTTATTTATTTATTTATTATTTGGCTCTCCCACAACATCATGATGTCATGATGTTGGCTCCACCCATGACATCATGACATCATGGTGTTAGCTCCGCCCATACTGTGATGAAATCATGGTGTGGTAGTAAAACATTTGACAACCCACCACTGAGTACATCTTACTATAGCGATTTAAACCATGGCCTTGTGACATGCAAGACCTTTGCTTAGTCAAATTTTCAACTACTATTTCTTCATAGGAAACCTCTAAACCAGACGGAGACTGGGAAGCCCATCAAAAAGATAATCTCTAATAGATTTGCATAGCCATCTATTTCCGTGGGAAAAAATATCTCCACATATAGAAAGCTAGCAGGTCAGGGAGTAAGTTGAACTAGAATGCTTTTCTCTAATTCTAGTGTTATGTGTGCAGGAAAACCACAGAGAGGCATTTCACAGAATTTCCCCTCGTCCCAGAACAATAAATCCAGAATTCACATCCAAATAAATTACTTTTAGACATATTGGCTGGGAGATTGTGGGACTCCCTGAAAGTAACTTATTTCAGGCTCTGATCCAGACACACGCCTACCATCTCATTTTATACTTGTGAGAATGAAGCCTTATTGTGGATAAGTTATTATAGATATGATGCATCTGGTTTGCATCAGAAAAGCCTGAAAATGTTTCCACAATCCAGCATAGGAAGCAAAACAGAGAGGAAATGAGAAGATAGGCTACATAATGAATAATAGGAATTGGTTTTGCAAAGGCTTTGTATGATTCAGGATGGAAATGGTGTAGAAGAAAGGAGTGAAATTTTCATCCTATACAATATTCCGGTTTACAACTTTCCATTCCAATATTTCAGTACCAAAACCTGAAACCAGCAACCAGGAGATGTAACAATTGGAAAATTCTGTGTACATGTACGGTATGTAAGAGAGAGAGGCTATGTAGATTTCCTGTAAGGTTATAGATAGCAATTAAAATACAAATAGAAAAAGCAAGTTCTACCTTCATAAAGATGCAACATTTGTTATGCAGTAGAGATCAAACTCTTGCTACAAAGATCCGAATAGTGAGATGTTACGTATTCCCAGTGTTGCTGTATGGAGTCAAAGCTTGGAAATTGACTAAAGCATCTGTGATACAATGAGGCCCCAAGTTCTTCACATATCCAAGATGGAATTTAGTAGGTTTTAGACTATAGTAGAAATGTGGCTTCTTGTGCTAGGAAAAGGCCACCTGTTTGTTTTCACTCCCTGGGACCCGGATGGGAAGACACAGACTGGGAGGCACCATGCTTCATCAATAGGGCCTGAGTTGTTTACCCCAACACTGGGACCGGATTGGATGTATGCTAAACACCCAGGTTCACCTCATACCTGGTGAGAGTCAAGCAAATGGCTTGAGAGGAAGTTCAAATCTGGTGGTCAACAAGGAAAAACCAGTATGGGGGGAGGAAGGCCATCCCAACAGGCCTTATCTTCTTAAGTCTTTTTGTTGTTCAGTGGCACAGTCGATTCTGACCCTTTGCGACCCCATGGACCACTGTCCGCCAGGCACTTCTGCCCTCCACCATCCTCCTTAACTCGCTCAGCTTTGTGCCCATTGTGTCTACAATACCATCCAGCCATCTCATTTTTGGCCGCCCCCTTCTTCTTTTGCCCTCCACCTTTCCCAGCATCAAGGCTTTCTCAAGCAAATCCTCTCTTCTCATTTGATGTCCAAAGTACTTTAGCTTCATCTTTACTTTTTGACCTTCAAAGGAGCAGTCAGGGTTAATTTCTTCTAAGATTGACCTATTTGTTCTCCTTGCTGTCCAGGGGACTCTCAAAACTCTCCTCCAACACCACATCTCAAAGGCATCTATTTCTTCTACGCTCAGCTTTCCTAATGGTCCAGCTCTCACAACCATACATTGCCACCGGAAATACCATTGCTTTCACTATACAAATTTTTGTTTGCAATGTAATGTCTCTACTTTTTACTATGTTCCACAGGTTGCCTCCCAAGAATCAGTCACCTATTTATTTCATGGCTGCAATCTCCATCTGCAGTGAGCTTTGATCCTAAGAAAGTAAAATCTTGTCACTGCTTCTACTTCTTCCCCATCTATTCTCGAGAGACTGATAGGGCCTGTTGCCATTATCTTGGTTTTCTTGATGTTGAGTCTCAAGCCAGCTTTTGCACTTTCTTCTTTCAACCTAATCAGGAGCTTTTTAAAGTCCTCCTCACTTTCTGCCATTAGGGTGGTATCATCTGCATATCTCAAGTTGTTGATGTTTCTCCCAGCAATTTTGATCCCAAATTGTGATTCCTCCACCCCTGCATTGCGCATTATGTGCTCTATGTATAAGTTGAATAAGCAGGGTGACAAAATGCAGCCTTGTCTTACTCCTTTTCCTACTCCAAACCACTCTGTCATTCCCTATTCTGTCCTAACTGTTGCTTCTTGATTCATGTACAGGTTTCTCATGAGGCATATAAGGTGTTCTGATATTCCCATCTCTTTAATTACTTGCCACATTTTGTTGTGGTCCACACAGTCAAAGGCCTTGGTGTAGTCAACAGAAGTAGACTTGTTTATGATATTCCTTTGTTTTTTCCATGATCCAAAGTATGTTGGCAATGTGGTCTCTAGTCCCCCTGCCTCATAGTCTTAAATATGGTAATTTAGAACAGATAGATTTTTTTTATTTAGGGGAAGAAATGTCTGAAAGCATTCTTTCTCTAAAAGCGAATTTTCATTAGATTATTTTTCTATGCTGAGATCTATAACCTGATTAATCAAGAACCATGCTTCAACTTCAATAAAACTACTTTCTTCAAACAACGTATGTTCATTGGAAATGGGATGCAGGGGTAAGGCAAAGTCAAGCCATTAGCCTCCTTTTTAACGCTACCATATTACCTCTCCAATTTTAATTTGGCTGGGCACTGTACGTAGACAAGACCCAGGGTTGTTTCAGCCGGATGTGGGCTGAATGATCGACATACATTCCTTGTCATGAGTTTTGGGTGAGTTTCTAGAGGGGATTTTGAATAATTCTCCTTGGAAAGAAACGCTGGAGAGATCCCAAAGTGAGGTGGGGAAGAGTATGGTTCATCATAGCATCTGAAAAGAGAATCGAAGCTTTTGAAATGTGGATTTACAGATGGCTGCTAAGGAGATTATGGGTTGACCATGTAGAAGTGTTGTGCCGGATGGATAAATTGTGTATTATCGTGTATTGATTTATTGTCTGTATTGATCTATTATATGCTGATTACTGTATTTATTGCTCTGTTATATTTTATCCTAGTGTATTTTTGTTGTATTGTAACTTTGATATTGGTGGATTCTGTAAGCCACTCTGAGTTGGTTTTTACCAAGTAGGGCGGCATAGAAATCTATAATAATAATAATAATAATAATAATAATAATAATAATAATAATAATAATAATAATAATAATAATAATAATAATAATAATAATAATAATAATAATAATAATAATAATAAAGAACTGTTTAAGACCCTTAAGCAAAGAAAGTTCCAATATCTTGGCCATATCATGAGGAACAACATAAAGTACAGGATACTCCAACTCACTGTGCAAGGGAACACCCCTTGGAAGAGAGGCCCTGGATATAGACTTCATGGCTGAAGAACCTGAAAGACTGGTGTGGCATGTCCTTGGAAGAACTGTTTGAAGGAGTTAAGAAGAGGAAGACTATTGCCATGATGAGGAGTTAAGAAGAGGAAGACTATCGCCAAAATCAGGAAGGGATACGGCACCCAAAGAAGAAGAAGAAAGGTAAAATCAAGTACATGCAGACCTGACCATGTAAGATTCCAGCAGTCCAGAAAACTAACATTTCCAAGTTCTGGCACAGACAGAATGTGTCATGTAGCATGGAATGTCAAGGCTAACACAAGATTGTTGAGTGCAGGAACCAGCTTGTTCATGTCTGAGTAATTCCGTTGTATCTCTTATTCACAGTTCTCTGGAAGAAGCTGGAAGATGTTAAAAGAGTGGCTCCCCAGGGACATTTTGGAGCAAACAAGAGACATTCTTTTTTTTTTTGTCTGTTGTTTCAGAAGCAGACAATCTCATGTGGTAAAATTGGTGATTCTGAGCAACAGGTCAACAAAGTCACTAGCCGGAAACAGAGAGCAAAGGAATGAAGACAAAGATCAACCACAATACTGACAGCAAAATGAACATGTGTGGGTCTTTGCGTGGGAGTAGTACATCACAGTCTGGCTCCTTTGCACTGTAGTACATTTACAGGCATTTAGTGTTATTCCAATAGGAAAAATATGGTTTGGTTTCTCCTCCAGCAACTGTACAGAGCAGCACTTCCAAAGCTTGGCCTCCAGATATTGTTGGTTGTTGACTTCTGGATGCCTCAGCCAGTAAGAGTGATAGTCAAGGATTGAGGGAGATAGTGGCCCACAATATCTGAAGACTCAAAGTGGGGAACAACAGGAAGTGATGAAACCACAGAGCACTCTACGGCTGGACCTTTTAGGATGGTCTGCCCTCCCAAGCTTATGGATCTGACTGGTTTCCAGACAGCCTTGGAAGGGTTTTGGGCTGAGCTGTTTGGTGCTCCTGTTAAGGCCAAGGTCAACAAAAACATACACAGAGGTGACCAGTCCATCAACATGTTTGCTGCTAAATGACCTCTCCAGTTCAGACCCTAACCTGCACCTTGATATAACAAAAATCCTTGGGTGTTTGAAGCAACATAAGAGAAGGGTAGAGAACAACTGGAGGAAAGCACCCATGAAAGTAAACCTGGCTGCTGTAGAAAAATGTTCCAGCATGTATGGGAAAGTGATAAAAGGAAATCATACTATTCTAAAACCATCGTGGAGTCATCTAATCATCAAGCAAAGTTTTTCCATATTTCTCCCACCCTCGTGTTAACTGATCAGTCAGGTATGCCTCAACCTATTGTTGCCAACAGCAATCAATTTGTTACCTACTTTGGATCTAAGGTTGAAGCCATTTGTAGAGACCTTGAGTCCCAGGTTAACACAATTAATAGACATGAGTTGTCCAATGAACTCTTTCCCTGATTCAGCTAGCAACATCAGAAACTGTGGCTAGGACACTTCCAGTCTGTAAAGTTGCCACCTCCCCTTTTGACTCTTGACTCCCTTGGCTGGTGAAGGCAGCCAAGGAAATGATGGTTGAATGGGTCACACAGATAGTTATCCCCTCACTATGAGAGGGTTATTTACTCCATCTAAAGGAGATGGCCACTGAGTCCATTCAGAAGAAAAATCAACAGAAGGCTTGACTTCTTTTTGTCTTCCCACGTGCACACTCTCACGCAACCCCTCTGATGTCCTCTGATGTCAGTTCAGCACTCAGCTGTTGGCTAGCTTACTTCTTTCTTCACCCAAGACTGCCTTCCTCAGCAGATCTGCCTGTACAAGCTCCAGACATGGCTGTTTAGTCCATTCCCTCCTCTCCTTGTTTGGACAGACCACAAGGAGGTGACCTCCAGACACATTAGATGTTGGGTAGCAACAAGTAGGATGTTGGAGGAAATGGTGCCATGTGCTACCCAGATTAGGTTTCTTACATTTCTTTTTCAGTAGCTGTTACCAGTGTGAGCAAAGAAATGAGAGGCTAGATGTCATGTTTCTCCCCAATGTGTGATTCTGTTTCAACAGAACAATTGCTCCCTTATCAGTCTGAAACCTTCCATAACTACATAACCAAAGCTCTTAATCTGCTCTAAAAATCATGATCTCCATCACCCACCCACCCACCCCACCTACCTTAATTGCCTTTGCTCTGCTGATCAGGCCATCCTGCTGGGTGCTTCCAATGAGCAGATCCACCTTCATAGTGAGAGGGCGTTGCAAAGCTGCTGTGAGAGACTCTTGGAGGTAGAATCCGTCCACCACTGGACTCCAGTACTGAAATGGCCCACTTATAGCGAGTAGCTGCAATATGAATAGATAGTCAATGCAAGGGGGGGATATATTGATGGGGAAATCTTAGCCATGCTGTTGCAGCCAGCCAACTGGGACAAAATGCAATTAGCATTTTCCAGAGACAAGGGGCTGAACAATACCCAATCCCAGCTTTTGAATTAGAAGGTGATAATACATTCTCCCTCCAGAAGTGTATTCTGTTTCCCAGAATCCTCTAGCCAGCATATCACATCATGACAAAAACATGATGTTTCTATGCCCTGTGGGGGAAAACCCACCCACTATGAACTTTGCCTGCACTGCCACCGCCACCGCCACAGCCACCCACCCACCCCCCAAAAAAAAACTCCAAGAAAAGGGCTCACCCTGGTTTGGGCATCATTGAGAACTTTGGCAGACACTTGGCGGAGGCAGGACACCGTTTCTTCACTGCCATCTGAAGGGCAGCCAAGTTCACGAGCCAGAACAGCAGCCTGTGTCCCTGCTTTCTCCTTGCTGATAGTTGACACTGGAGAGAAAGCAGATCCTCCCTAGAAAGAGAAAACAGATTCTCCTTCAGTCTCGTAAGCTATGGATACATCTGCGTGTTTTGCTGAGGAGGAAAAATACATTAAAACCCTGGAAGGAAAATACTCAAATTCATCTCTGATTTGGAACAAGTGCCCTGGAACAGAAAGTGCTGGGTGTTTTTAATGGACCTTCCAGAGTTTCCTCTTGCCTCTTGGGTAGTAGGCAACTCACAGTGTTAGGTTTGCTCTTTGTTGTTAGACATGAGAAACATGCACCCTGCATACAGTGTCTGAGACACCCAAACATAGAACCTAGAAATAGCAATCACACTTACATTCTACCCCATAGCATTTAGTGCACTCTCTGGGCAGTTCACAAGGTAATTAGCATTTTGCCCCCACTTGGTGGGTAACTCATTTTATCGACCTCTGAAGGATGGAAGGCTGAGACAACCTTTATCCCAGTCAAGATCGAACTCACAATTTCAACAGCTGTGGCCAGAGTACAGCAATTTAACCAATGCACCCAGTGATGGGATGCAACAGGTTCGCACCAGTTCGCCAAAAACGGTAGTAAATTTTCCCAGTGTCCTGGAGAACCGGTAGCAGCTTTTGGGAGGAACCACCTTTGGGGCTTACCTTTTCACTGATTCCCCCACTGTGCATGCGTGCCAAGCACTTGGTGTGCATGCATGCCGCCTACAGTGCTTGGCGCGTATGCACGGCCTCCTTGCTGTCCTCCCAAGCGGGGAGGAGGAAGAGAAGCTGCTAGCCTGAAGCTCCCTATAGCCTGCTCCACAGGGTAAGTGACTCACTTTTGGATGTGGTGTGTCTATGCGTATTTTAATGTGTATTTAATACCTTTACCTATATTGACGTACTACCACAGTTGCTAAAAAGGCCTGGCGGCCTGGCTTGGGGTCTTTAAGCAAAGTCTTGGAGTTACCTCATCAATAAGCTACACCTGTGCTGTTCCAATTGCTGTTCCAATTGGAGAACCCTTAAGGAGGTACAGATGTTTTACATTTACATTGCCGCCCCTCCCCCTGTGCCTATACCAACTGCCAGGGGAAGAAGAAGCCAGGGCAGGATAAGGACTTCACCGCCCCACCCCCTGTGCCTATACCAACTACCAGGAGAAGAAGAAGCCAGGGCAGGATGAGGACCCTGCTGCCCCTCCCCCTGTGCCCACCACAACATATTGTATTGTAATGTAATGTAATGTATTGTCTGTAAGCCGCCCTGAGTCGCCACGGCGAGTGGGCGGCAATATAAATTTGAACTAATAATAATAAATAAATAAATATTATTATTATCCTAGAGAACTGGTATGATGACCATATCCATCTTGCAACATGGTGCTGCCCAGGCACGTATACTAACAGCTAAGTGACGGGTTTGTGTTTGGGGTGGGTGGGTGGGGTGATTTGTGTTTGGGGTGGGTGGGTGTATTTTAATGTAATTTTTATTGTATTTATTTATTTTATTTATTTATTTAATGTATTTATGGGTTTGTGTTGTGGGTGGGTGGGTGGGTTGAGGGGTACGTGTATGTGCTTATTTTTATTTTATTTATTATTATTTTAAAATTCTTTTTCTTTGGCCCCGCCCACAACATCATGACATTAGCTCTGCCCACACTGTGATGATGTCACGGTGGGATAGTAAAATTTTTGACATCCCACCACTGAATGCACCACCAGGGCAGAGCAGCCCAACACCCACAATTGTTTTTAATTTATTATTTTTAAGTAAATATAAGTGTTGCTCATCCCTCCCTGCTCTAGACTGAGGAGCTGAAATTTCTGAAGTTGAAGGAAGTGAGGCTCAAAGCCTACCCCCTCATTTCAACTTATCTTCCATTGTTCAACTAGACTGGGTCATGCAAGCAAGCAGGAAAAAACAGTCTCACAAACACCAAAACCACCAGGAAGGTCAACTGAAAAATTATCTTGTTGGCTCAGGGAAAAAATGGTTTCTCATTCTTGCTCATGAAGATCCGCCAAAAGGAAGGTTTTACATTGTGACAAAGAAGTCGCATCTGTGGCTAATTCAAATGTATACCTCCTTGGGCTGGTGGTGAGGTTGTAATCTACTCACATTTTCCATGGAGCTGAAATGTGCAGAACAGAACGGGCCTTTTACATCTCAGTCTGTGGTATCTCCCTGTATCTGGCTTCCAACCTCACACAGTTTCCATTGGCTTCTAAACTCTGAATCCCTCAGAATGCATTTGCATTGGATCATTCACACTTGTTCCTTTTTGTAAAGGTAAAGGTTGCCTTTGCTCAAAAGCCAGTCGTATCTGACTCTAGGGTTCAGTGCTCATCTCCATTTATGGCCAAAGAACCAGCACTGTTTGCATTTGCAGATGTTTCTTTGGACATGTGCCAGGCATGAGTAGATGCTGGAGCACATCTAAAGCTGTTAGCTTCCCACCGAAGGGGTTCCTATTTATCTACTTGCAATTTCTTGCTTTTGAACTGCTAGGTTGGCAGGAGCTGGGACAGTGACAGGAGCTCACTCCATCATGCAGCACTCAGGTCTTGAACTGCTGACCTGCCGGCCTTCCAGTCATGAAGTTCAGCATCTTAACCACTAAGCCACTGCAGTTCCCTTTTCTCTAGCTATGTTTAAATGGCCACCCCAGCATCAAGGTACTCTACATAGTTTTATTGCAAAAGAATGGTGCGATATCACTTTTATTTTAAAACTGATGTTGTGCACCAAATCACATAAAGATGTTACTTGACATGAAGAGAAGAAGATAGCATCTGACTTAGTCTAGAGTCATTAGAAAAAGAATCACAAGTAAAGGAAAAAAGAAACAGAACATGCCATGTGCAGGAGTACGGCTGATTTGGTTTAGAGCAGTGTTTCTTAACCTTTGGTTCTTGAACTTCAATTCCCAGAAGCCTAAGTCAGTACACTGACTAATTAGTGCTTGTGGGGATTGACTTAGGCTTCTGGGAATTAAAGTCCAAGAACCAAAGGTTGGGAAACACTGTTTTAGAGAGTGTACCTACTACAAGGATAATTTCATCAAGGATGTTAACTAGAAAACTGCACGAAAATTATTGCTGAAATCCCATAATAAGTCACAACTAGAGCAGGCCCATTGAATCAGTGAGGATTTTGTGAGTTAATTCCTTCATAAATTAAACCAATTTAGTGGGACTTCCCTAGTTGTGACTTACAACTAGACTTCAACCATTCATTCTGTAGTGCACATGCACAGGGGAATTGTAACACTATAACTGCAAGTTAATACAATTTATATCAAAAGGCACTAAACCTTTGAGTTAAGCACCCTTGCTTCATATAACTGACCTAAAAAACTTCTTGTTGTTGTTGCTCTGCCATATCCGAATCCAAATATTGGTGATCCTCATGGCAATCAGCCATGAAGACTGTCCTAAGAATATAATGCAATGGCCTTTCATGTGCCTTCTACATTGCAGTGTGACACCTGTACCACTGAGCCAGTTCTGCAAGCCAATTACTGGTCCTAAGCCCTTTTGGCACGCAAAGTCCTCATCAGCCCCAGGCCAGTATTAATGAAGCTGCTGCTCTCCATCAAGATGGATTCAAGTGGGATTTAATCCACTTGGAGACCATCATCCTTCCTTGTGGACTTTGACACTCAAGCCATTAGTCCTCAGGGTTGTCAGGTTAGTTAACCATGTCCTGACATTTGGTGTTGAGTCACTGGCAGTATGGTCTACTCTATTACCATAGCAGGATAACGTGGCCAGACACCTGTAAAACTACGGTCTACAAATCCAAGTCATGTATAACTTTCTCCAATCAAGAAACTAACATCTGTCAGGGGGAAAATGTCACATGGTATGGGTGAGCATGTGTCGTAACTGCCAGCTTCACCTCTCCATAAGCTAATACTTGTGTTATTTCCACTATGGAAACTACTGTTCACTTCTTCCCCTGTTCAGTGAACAGAGGAGAAGATGACAAACATAAACTCTCCACCCCCTACCACCACAATGTTCCTTTCTATTTGGGAGGAAGTGTCAAGCATCAGACCTCCACCCATGGAGCCTGAAGGTCGGAAGAGGACCTGCTTGCATATTGAGTTAGAACTACTAAGAAGCTTTGTACATGATCAGGAAGACACCCTACTGCAGAATGTGTGAATATCTGATGTGTGAATATCAGAATGTGTGAATATCTGAACATGAGAGCCAGTGCGACATAATGGTTGGAGGGTTGGACTGAGATCTGGGGAAATCCAGATTCTAGTCCCCTGACTGAGCCATGAAGTTTGAGCCTAGACACTTTCTTCCACGCTTCTCTGTCTCACATGACCGTTGTGAGATAAACTGGGGAATAAAAGAAGCATCCTGTATACTACTTAAGTTTGTTAGAGGAGAGGTTGGATACAGCAAAAATGATGGGAAGCCAAGATTCTCTGTGAAAAACAATAATGTTGGGAAAGGTGGAAGGCAGCCCAATTAAAGACCAAATATGAAATAGATTGGCTTGCTAAAGAAAGCCACAGTCTTGAGTTTATAAGGACTGAACAAGGCTGTTGAAAGGACAGAGTATTTTGGAGATCATGCATGGAGTCACTGTAAATCAAAGGTGACTTTGACAGCAAGTAACAACCACAAACCAGAGAATGGGTAGATGAATTATCAAGCAAGTTCACTTCTTGCCCCGAGATTAAAAGCTGGAGGAGATGCTGACACACATCCATTCACCCACAGGCATTCATGCTGAATGTCTAGAGGGCTTGAGAGCATGGAATGTGCCAAGCAACTTTCGAGAGGACTGTGTTACAATATTACTGAAGTTCACAAATGTCTGCCTGTTAAAAGAATAAAACGACCCCAAAAGATCAGGCATGAAATACTCAACAGGAGGGACCGAATGTTGCTCTCCTTTGCTTGATTGAGGACTACTAGTTCTACTCTATAGCAAGCATTTCCTCGATTTGAAGAGGCATCAGAATATGGTCCTCTGTTTGTAGGGACTATGAAATTGCTGGTTTTAAAGTCAAAATGCCATAGGAAAGGACAATAGAAGCCCCAGATGGACAGTAAGTAAGAGGAAGAGACCATCAAGGAAACCAAAGACAGTGTTTTTCACCAGGTGACATGCTATTAAAACAAGGGAAGCTATTGCTAATTTTTTGTAAATACAGAAAAATTAGCATATAGACATTTTATACATCCTTTTCTAGACACACACACACACACACACGAGAAATATAATGCCTCTTTTTTACTGTCATATAAATGTTCATATCTCTCTTTATCTCCACATCCATTTATTAGCATTTCCTCTCTTTATCTTCTGATAACCTTTATCTTATCAACCATGATAAGATAAAGGTTGCCCTTGCTCGAAAGCTAGTCATATCCAACTGTAGGGTTCAGTGCTCATCTCTGTTTATAGCCAAAGAGTCAGCACTGTCTGTGGACATGTAGCAGGCATAACTGGACACTGAAGTGCACAGAATGCTGTTGACCTTCCCACCAAAGTGGTAACTACTTATCTACTTGCAATTTCTTGCTTTCAAACTGCTAGTTTGGCAGGAGCTGGAACAGAGATGGAAGCTCACTCAGTTGTGCAGCACTCAGGTCTCAAACTGCTGACCTGCCAACCTTCCAGCTGTCAAGTTCAGCGTCTTAACCACTAAGCCACTGAAGTCTGAAACTGGGTTATTTCCACATGGAAGAAGTTTTGCCTTCTAATACAACTTCATATAATTTTGTTTCTGGTTTGGTAAATGGAGGGAATAAATGACATTTCTCAGGGATTTAGCTGAACATCATGGATGGTCTTTGTTTCACTGACTTAACTACAGTAAATTTAACATACAATAATAAAACCTGCTGAAAATCAAAGACAAAACACATGTTAATGAGAAGCCCAGATTCTACATTTGAGAGGGCAGAACATATCTCACATGATCCAAAATTGGCATTTCCAGCCAAATGTGGCTTCCAATTTGCCAACAGAACTCTCCGTCGTTCCTTTGCTATTTAAAATGTCTGGGTGAATAAACTGATCAAACAACAACAACAACAACAATCATAATCACAATCATAATCCTGCCAACTGAGTTACGTCTACAGACAGAGCTCCTGCCCTTTTGGAAGGGCCTAAAAACCTGGCTGGCAGGGGAAGTGTGGGGCTCAAGGAATACGGGGTCCCAAGTTGGGTGGCTGATCTGATGGGACAGCCACCCCTCCCTCACTCTTTTAAACGTTTTAAACCTTTTAAAACCTTTTTAAACTTTTAATTTTTTTAAATCTTTTAGATTTTTGTAAATTCATAGTTTAATTCTTTTTTAATTGATTTCTAAGTGATTTTGAACCTTGAGGTTTTAATTTGTGAATTTGTAGGGGGATTGTTTTGCATTGTGTATAGTCTCTCTCCCTTTTCTGTAAGCCGCCTAAAGTCAGGTTCACCTGATTGGGGCGGGATAATAAATCTTTTTTAAAAAATTCATAATCATAATCATCCCACACATCTGGGGATTCATCTCCACTCTGGGCAGCTATCAACAATATATTAAAAACATCTTAAAATTCACACAATCATAAAATGACATCTTAAAATCACACAATTTTTTAAAAAATCAGGCCTAAATTAACAACAGGGGGCAGGCAGTGAGAAGCCTCAGACTAGGCTGATGACAACCCCTTTTCAAATGCCTCCCTAAACAGAAGGCATTTTAGCTGTTCAAAATGTCAGTAAGCAAGTGGTCTGACGCAATTCCACCGGGAGCGAGTTCCATAGAGTTGGGGTTGCCACCAAAAAGGCTCTTTTCTGAGTCATGGCCTTTCGTGTCATTTTCTATGTCGGCACCCAAAGCTGACCTGTCTGGGAGGATCATGTGATGTGGAATGATGTTCTAAGAGGTAGGCACTGAAACAACCATAAAGCTGAGATTATTAAAACAAACTTTCTGTGTAGGACAATTTCATAAGTGTGGTACCACCATGAAATAAGATGTCTCCCTAGGAATTACCTGCAACTGCATCTGATGATCTTAAATTTCAGGAAGCAATCGAAACCAAAATGCAACAAATTCAGTATCTTAAATAGGGATTAGGCTTTGCTATGAAGACGACAAATGGGGAAAACTAAATATTTTATTTTTCCGGTCTGTTTCCTACCTTTTTAATTGTTATGTCCCTTAAAGCTCCACATGCTTTAAGCACACTTGGTGAGTACTAATGTCCTAAGATTTTCCCAAATGTTGGTGTGTCCATAGGCCTGGGGAGGAGGTAACCTATGGTAAAGGTTTCCCTTGTTCAAAAGCCAGTCATCTCCAACTCTAGGGCTCAGTGCTCATCTCCATTTACAGCCAAAGAGTCTGCACTATCTGCATCTGCAGACGTTTCAGTGATCATGTGGGAGATATGACTAGATACTGGAAGGCATGAAACACTGTTACCTTTCCTACCAAAGCAGTACCTATTTATCTACTTCTGATTTCTTGCTTTTGAACGGCTAGATTGGCAGGAATTGGGACAGACAACAGGTGCTCACTCAATTATGCCTCTCGAACTGCTGACCAGCCAACCTTCCAGTTGCCAAACTGAGCATCTTAACCACCAAATGAGGCTGTAGAGGCTGAGTGGTAAAGAAGCTCACCTGGTTAGCTGGAAAGCCAGCAAGTCGGGAGTCTGAGACCCAAGTACTGCACGATGGATTGAGTAGACGTCTCTGTCCCAGCTCCTTCCAACCTAGCTAATCGGAAGCAAGAAATTGCTAGTAGATCAATAGGGACTACTTCAGTGGGAAAAGATCTTGGGGACATGAAAGGAGTCATTTGGGCACCCCCTGTGTGGAGTTTCTCCAGCAAAATCATTTCAACGCAGAATAATTTCTCAGATGAAATTATTACTATACCACTAAGTCACCTGACTCCCCCCCCCCCGATCTTGAATTAATGAAAGGGGGAGAATTAACTCACCCACATCAATCTCATCTCCTCAGACATGAATTGCTCCATTTCAGTGAAGCAATTCTGGATTCCTGCTTTCACAGTCATTCTCTACCTTCAGTTCACAGTGTTCAGAAGTCTAATTTTGCACATTGTGCAACCCTGTGCTTAGACCCCGTGAATCAGAGTTCTTTTGGGAAATGGCTGCAAATTGAAGAAGCTGCGTTAGCACTGCATAAGAGATGGTGTTCCCTCCGCTGTAATTTCCCCATAACTGTACAATAATCCTATATAATCATTGCACCAACCACTTCTGATCACCTGCATGACTTTTTCCTTTCAGGTCAGGGGAGTGTTTTTCCTTTCACTGCTGCTTTCCACAACAGATCATGGTAGGTTAAAACAAAAGGGATCTCTTCTGTGCAAAGACTTCAATAAAGTTCTCTCTTGCTCAAAAGACAGTCATGTCTCACTTTAGAGGGTGGTACTCATCTCCATTTACAGCTAAAGAGCCAGCAATGTATGCATCTGCAGACATTTCCATGGCCATGTGGCAGGTATGACTAGATGCCGGAATGCACATAACACTGTTACCTTTCTTGCCGAAGCAGTACCTATTTATCTATTGTAATTTCTTGCTTTCAAACTGCTAGGACAGGAGTGGCCAACTTATGACCCATGGGCTGGCCATGGCCCGTGGCACCATTTCATGTGGCCCGCCAGTGCCCTCACCGCTACTGGAAGCTGAAGCGTTTATGACAACAGTAAAATGCTCCCGCACATGTGTAAATGTACCTGTGCCTGCCATAAACACTGTTGTAAATGCACCTGTGGCTGTTGTAAACTTGTTTACAAAAGCTGTGGATGCATTTTACAACAGCATTTATGGTGGGAGAAAGCACGTGAACCACCTGCTCAGTTGTCCGGGGGGAGGGGGGAGGTCTGGCCAGTGGCACGAAAAGGTTGTGAACCCCTGTGCTAGGAGCTGGGACAGACAATT
The DNA here is from genome assembly GCA_030440675.1 of Furcifer pardalis. Classification (NCBI taxonomy): domain Eukaryota; kingdom Metazoa; phylum Chordata; class Lepidosauria; order Squamata; family Chamaeleonidae; genus Furcifer; species Furcifer pardalis. Next base: position 54,834,373 of record CP126891.1, read on the forward strand.
GGAGCTCACTCGATCACACAGCTCTTGGGTCTCAAACTGCTGACCTGCCGACCTTCCGGTTGTCACACTCAGCATCTTAACCACTAAGCCACCATGGTCCCAATGTATACATTATACCTCTTCTATTATGCCTTTTTATATACAAATGCCCAGCACTCCACTTTGAGATAGACTAGAATAAGGAATCAGTTAGTTAGTTGCCTGTAATTTAGTTTCTTTTCCCAATAACTAAGATACGGCTACATTACATCACAATTTGTAACTGAACAGGGCACAACATAACTCATTTCATGGTGCAAGTCAAACCTTTCAATGGTTTTTGTAGTTCCTGAGACTTGATTTCCCAGTGTAGTAGAGAAGGAAAGTGAAACACTGGCTCTAATAGTCCCATGCACTGTTGCTCTGTTGTGGGTCTTGAGACGAGAGTGAAGTGAAAGAAAAGAATGGAGTTTGTACCACAGGCCAGCATGGAGGAGATAGATGAGTTTCTTTTAAGTAATTAAAAGTAGCCCAAAGAATCCTGTTGGTTATTAGCACCAGAGTAACTGAAATGGCATCACTTGCAGCAATACTTGACCAGTAGTTGTCACTGAATTTTTACAGGTGTAATAGGATTCTGGCCATTTCCTTATTTAATGCTGAGAAATGTCAAAGTAAAGGAACTTTACCAATAGGAACTAACTGCTTTTCGTTGAGTCTCGATACTATATATACCAAATTACTTTAAAAAAAATACTTTTTCAAGCTCTGGTGTGGATGGGCTCAGTCTGTCTTCATCCTACGACAGTTCTGCCTGTCTACATAAGACCATTCTATCATTATTATTATTTTTGTATCATTCCTCAGATTTAATTTTGGTATTTTTAATTCTTAAATTTGGTATAAAAATTTATACCAATTTTGATGTATATTTCTTCCAAGCACATGCACTTTTAAATGTCCTGTGCTGTAAGGGGCATAATAACTACACGTTGTGAAGCCAATTCTGATTCACCACACACATTTTTGCATACACAAGCACTATGTTGACATTTCAGAGAAGTACACATTCTGAAGAATAACTCAGTTTCCTCATCTACATATGAGTCCTAGAAAGAACCGTAAAGTCAATGTACGTAAAAATGAAAGGCAAGCAAAATGCAAACATCATTAGTCCTATGGTTTCCTGATGCAGTCAAGAACATATGACTGGGAGCTTCAGGGCCAGATTCTTAAAAGGAACATTGTTAGTCTCTGACCTCTTCTAAGCTCATTCTGGCTATTCTTCATTGAGTAAAATAAAACTGGAAACTATTGGGCACTGCTTCTGTTACAAACACAGGCTTTTCTCCTCTGGGTTACGTAGCTCCCAGTAAGGGCAAAGGACAGTGGTTAATACAAAAAGAAAAGAAAAGTCCAGCTAATCAATCAGGTTTTAGCCAGCAGACAAAATGTCATATGGAAGACCAGGCATAACTCCAGCAGATGTGCATACCAGACCATTTGTACCTAACTATCTGCCTGCCTGCCTGCCTGTGAGGTTTTCTTAGCAAGGACACTGGAGTGAGTTGCCAGTTCCTTCCCCAGCGGATTGTGTTTAATCTTGCTGTACGACCTGTTGGCTCTCTGGTCTGCCTACAGCTTAGTATTGGGACGTAGCATGTCACTCCAAAGTCCTGGGTGGAAGAGCAGGCTACCAATACTATAAATACCCTAGGACAGGGGTGCCCATGGGCTGGGTATGGCCCCCAACACCAATTCATCTGGCCCATGCTGTCCTTGTCACTCCTGAAAGCAGAAGTAAAACGTGCCTGTATGGGCGCATTTTCATTTTGCTTTTGGGACAGATGAGGGTAGTGCAGGGTGGATGAATTGGTGTTTGTTGACCAGATCTGGCCCACTGGCTGTAGTTTTGGCACCCCTGGTTTAAGGACAGAAAATGGCAGTCTAAAAATCTGTCTCATCCTGTTGCAAAACAGATTGCAAGGCATGTTTTACTTCCACTTACAGTGGGAGAAACCACATAACCGGCCCACTGAACCATGTGACCAGCCCACAGCCTGAAAAATTTGGGTACCCCTGCCCTAGAAGGACATTGCATGTGAAAGAGAAGGATGGAAGGGGAGGATCTCACATCAGAAGACCTTGTGCATTGCTTATCCACATTGTTTGGCCCCATCTAGCACTTGTTCCACAATCACCCAGAACCTGACACAAAAAACAACTAGTACAAAAAGGATTGCCTCCTCCTCTAAGCTAACTCCCCATCCGGCTAGAGACAAGCAACAGGAACCTCATCTTATGAAAGTGCACTGAGGTCTTCCTCATTTTTTTTACAGAGGAAGTGTGCGGCTTGTGTAGCAAGCCCTGTGCTGTGACAAGATTGGCTGAACTTCCCCAAAGTGTCATTTTTGACAGCTCTGTGCCTCAGAACTGCATCTGTCTCTCCTGACGCATTTCCACCAAACACACAAGTTGGACCTCACTCGTGAGAAAAAAAGAGGGGACACTATGCTTGGAATCTGAACGTGAGGTAAGTTTTGCCTGAACAGGCATCTGAGTTGAGGTGTGCCTTCATTGCTCTCTAGCTCAAAAGTCTCTTGTTCAAGCCACACACTTGGACTGGGAAGCATTTGTCTCAGAAGACAGTTTCAAGATTTATGCTCTCTTCGAGTTCATGCAAGGACTTCATGCAAGGACGGTGATCACAGGGTAAGAAGCCTAGACACTATTCTTGAGGACAGCTGCCTTTGCTTGGGAACTGCGGTGGCTTAGTGGTTAAGATGCTGAACTTGATGACTGGAAGGCCAGCAGGTCAGCAGTTCAAGACCCAAGTGCTGCATGATGGAGTGAACTCCCATCTCTGTCCCATCTCCTGCCAACCTAGCACATTGAAAGCAAGAAATTGCAAGTAGATAAATAGGTACCAATTTGGTGGGAAGGTAACAGTGTTCCATTCACTCCAGTGTTTAGTCATGCCTGCCACATGTTCACAGAAGCATCTGCAGATACAGATAATGCTGGCTTTTGAGCAGTGGTGACCTTTACCTTTACCTACCTTTGCTTAAGTAAAGTATAGGGAATACAGTATGTGGCTTTCCAGATGTTTCTGAATAGTGGTTTCTATTCAGCTTTGCCTGTGCCAGCTTGACTCAAGGGAAATGCAGAGGTTCACAAGTGGCCCACGATATTAGAATGGATCCTTCATGCCTGAAGTGGAGGAGGAGGTAGGAGGAGGAGGGCTCTGCAAGTTCCTGATCCTGTACCAAACTAGCCTCTTTCGGAGGAGGAGGAGGAGGAGGAGGAGAAGAAGAAGAAGAAGAAGAAGATGAAGAAGATGAAGAAGATGAAGATGATGATGATATGAGACTTGATTTAAAACAGAATGGCCAGATTCAGTCCCAAGTGGAGTAAAATGGAGTTTACAAATGGCTTCATAGCCAGGGCACAGATTGTAATAAATGCAGTGCAAACAGCTTAACGCTTTTTAAAAAGCAGATGTCAGGTGTGGATCTAATGGTCTGAAATTTGGCAAGGTTTTTCCTTCTTTCCAGGCTACCACATCTACCAATTTCATACATGTTAGAAAAAAAAGCGAAACAGTCCTAGCCATTTTTGTTTTCCGATGCAAGTCAATGCATGAAGTTTATGAATTCAAAAAACACTTCAGATCATAATACATACATAAATTACACAGACCAAATTGGAATATATTTGAATCCCCCAAATTAGATTCCAGACCAAATTAGGGCAGAGCCTTGCATAGCCCTGCTTTTACATCATGCCTAACGGCCCTTCAAAACCTGTTATACAAACTTCACCTCTTTTGGGACTTACGTGGCTTGGTGGTTATGAAGCTCACCTTGTTAGCTGGAAGGTCGGCAAGTCAGCAGTTCCAGATCTGAGTATGGCATGACGGAATGAGCACCCATCTCTGTCCCAGCTCCTGCCAACCTAGCAGTTCAAAAGCAAGACATTGCAAGTAGATAAACAGGGGCCACTTTGGTGGGAAAAGATCTTGGGGACATGAAAGAAGCCTTATTCAGACGTCCCCTGAGTGGAGTTCCTTCAACAAAAATCCTTTCAACCCAGAAAGCATCTTTGTATGCTTCTGACATGATTTAAAAAAAACATCTGTTGGGGAAACATGACTGATTCTGCTTGTCTGGTTTAGACACAGATAATAAGCGACTTTTAAAAGAGTCAGCAGTATCTTTGGAGAAAAGGCCTTGGAAAAGTCAGGGAGGTGGGTGGGAGCTGTGACACAAAATCCCCTAGTCAGCACTCAGAATTGTCAGAGCTGATTACCAGAAATAAATTGTCCTAGACCTGTAATAGAAGCATCATCACTTATGTTATTTTGTCTGATTATTGTGCAGGACCAAATCGGTTTGGCAGGTTTTTGAAAATTCTAAAACCTATGACGCCTGTTTACCAGGAGCAAAATGTGGTGTGAATTTGACCACTAGTAATAACTGGTTGTGCTTTTCAAATTGTCTTCAAAATTGTCTCCACACTAATTCAAGCAAGTATTTGTGTTAGTCTAGTCTACCTAAATTATAGGGTCTAGAAACCAAATATATGATAATGATATTATGGCTTTATCATCTAATTTACTAATTGCTGTGTGTCTACATGTGGGCACAAGACATAGACAATGTATAAACCATAGACAATGGAATGTATTCCTTTTGTAAACTAGAATAAGAAACCTCTAGGTGAGTGCATTCAATAACAGCAGACATTTCACAAAAAAAGTAACATGTCTGAACAGGAAGAAACCAGGACTGTGGAATGAAATGCACTAGAGTCAATTTCATTAGGTCACCCTTACTTGAAAGCCAGTTATATCCAACTCTAGGGTTCAGTGCTCATCTGTGTTTATAGCCAAAGAACCAGTGCTGTCTATGTCTGCAGATGTTTCCGTGGACATGTGGCAGATATGACTAGAAACTAGAGTGCACTGAATCCTGTTACTTTCCCACCAAAATGGTACCTATTTATCTACTTGCAATTTCTTGCTTTTGAACTTCTATGTTGGCAATAGCTGGGACAGAGAAGGGAACTCAGCACTCGGGTCTCAAACTGCCAACCTTCTGGTCATGAAGTTCAGTGTCTTAACCACTAAGTCACTGCAGTCCCTTCAATTTCATTACACTTTCTTAAATTTGTACTCTCTCTCTCTTCTCTACCTCTATCTGGAACCTTTTATGTCTCTCCTATTTCTAATTATAAGGCTCTTTCTTTTTATTTACTGCAACTGTCTGTCTGTCTCTCTTTCTAGAAGGGGGTAAGCTTTTGAACGCACAAAATGATAACTCACTTTCACACAAATGTTTCAGGTTCAATATAAACAATATTTGACTATCTCTGCATGAAATTGTATTTTTCAAAGCCTATCATGCAAGGCAGAAAGGGAGGGAAAGATGGATATGCTAATTAAAAGACAGGGATGACTGGAGAGTTTTTGTGAACCATGTATCTGCAGCATATCCATGACATTTCCTGGAATATGGTCTGTATCATGATCCAGTCCCTAGAGATACTCAAATCTTCCAGGGCACATGTGAAGTTGTGATGTCCTTGTTCAGAATCACATTTATTCAAAGTCTGCCAGCTTGAACTGAAGTTGAAGCACTGCATCCATAACTACTTGGATTCTGTCTTTAGAGCACTGGAATGTTTTAATTATATGATTTTTCAATATATATAGTCACAATGTATGCAAATAACATTCCTTGATTAGGTAAAGGAGCATAGGTCAAAACGTGGAAGCAAATAGGCTGGTTGAGGAGAATGGTGGAAGATAGGGGCGCCTGGCATGCAATGGTCCATGGGGCCACAAAGGGTCAGACACGATTATGCAACTCAACAACAACAACAACCACAAAAACAACAAGTTATCTTTTGGGTCATTATTTTCCAAAACTACTTTTAAGAGGGATTTTAGCAGGATTTTCTGTTTTTTATGACGCTCTCCTATCAATCCTAAACAGCAAGAGAAGTATTGCATGATTTTAGTCTTTTTAACTTTTATAAGTATTTCCAAGTTGTAATGTAAAAATGACCTCTAGAGAACACTGAACAGTTTATATGTTCTTCTGCACTGTCAGGCATGACAGTTCCAGTTAAAACGATTTTAAATTGTGGCTGGCTAGAACTGTTAAGTCTGAGTCCATGAACAGCTCCTGCTAATCAGAATTGACAATAGTGGGCTAAAGGAACAAATAATCTGACTTGGCCTAAACCTGCATTTATGATTAATGGAAATTTTTACCACAAAGAGTTCTGCGGCAACATAAAAGCTTGAATAAATATTTTTGTAACCTATAACCCAATTCATCTGATGCAGTCCATGAATGGTTTTTTTTTTTTTTTTTTTTTGGGGGGGGGGTCTAGTCTTTAAGGATTGTAAGACTTGCTCTTCCTCTGATATAGACAAAAGACAGCTACCATTCTGGAAGTGAGTTTTTAAGGTGTACTCTAAGTTTGACTATATTGGGGGTCTCTCTCTCTCTCACTCACTCACTCACTTCTAGAAGCGGTAAGCTTTTGAGGGCACAATTGTTTCAGGTTCAATCTAGACATTAAGATAAATTTATTTTTCCCTGAGATTAGCATCTTTTCCTGTGAGTGACAGTATTTTCTCAGACTGGTCTACACTTTATAACAGGAGTTTTCAACCTTTATAAGCTGGGGGTCATGCTCCCTCAGACAGCTGAGGGATGGCCATTTTGCCCTTCCTCCACCACATAGCACTTCATGGTGTGGTGGAGGCAGTGGGGGGCACATGAAATTGTGCCATGGGCTTCATCTGGCCCACAGGTCGCAGGTGGAGAATCCTTGCTTTATAATCAGACTGGGGTACACAGAAAGAGCTTCCTTGACGATTGTGGTATTTTTGGACCTTGTTATGTCAGCTGATCTTTCTCACACTAGGTCAGGTGAAAGGAACTGTGGCTTCATTTTGTAGTCTCACATCTGGCCTAGACTTGGAATGGAAGAAGAAGAAGAAAACTCGCACTTGGAGACTAAACTTGCATTCATCTTTCAATAAAATAAAAACAAAGCTTGCTTAAATTCAGTTCAGCGAAATGAGGGAAGAAAACGTACTGCAAACAATTGCAATCTTTCCCCACTCAAGGAAGCCCTGCTTAAAAATATATGTTGTGCATATTGTCTGATTTGACCCTCTAGGGCCTGACAATGTAGCATAAAGTCAGTAAAGGTCAGGTGAGTGGGGAGCCACGAAGGGTTGAAATGGTCATAGAAATAGGTTGTTAGTATAAAACCAGGATGAATGCTTTAATTTCAGAGTAACAGGTTGTTCCTTATGTTAAAGTACTTCAGTACAGGGGTAAATGAAGGAGGTGGGGGAGAAATACAACAGCATCAAGGAGGCTGATTTCATGAGACATGCACAACATGATCACATCCATGTGTGTTAGATTGAGTTTGGTGGAGCTGTGGGCAAAACCCACAACTTGTATGCTTTCTTGTTCCTGGTACCTCAGAGGAAACTTCCCTTCTCTCCCTCCCTCTGTGTTAAAGTTGTTCCATCATCATACTGAGCTTCCACTGACCAAACAGTGTGGCATGGATGTAGGGTCATGATTTTTGCATAATTATTGCACAAGTGGAGAATGGGTTTTCTTTATGGAGATAACAATGGTAAAAACATGTACAATTAAGGCAATCCCACAAGCAAGACTTTCTAGGAATTTCCAAGGAAGCTCAATGAGATACTGGCCTATATATGTTTATATACATCTTGCTCGCTCTATACGTGAAAAAAAATGGTTGACTGACACTTCCTATTATGCTATGGTAGCATCAATGGAAAATATTGTTTCATTCTTAGCAACAGCTTCTAGCTGTGGTTTTCTGCTGCTGTTTTGATAACTTCAAGAAGGCTGTGAAAAGTTTAATAAGTGCTTTCGCTTCTCAGATGCATGCTTTTTTAAAAAAAATAAAATAAAACGTCAATGAGGCTACTATGTGCGTGTAAAGAGAACAGGTGCTAACCTGAGGCTTTTGCCATCTGTCTTTGATAGTTCTGAAGTTTGCGCCTTGAAGGAAGGCAAGAAGAACAATGGGAAACACTGTGAAAACACTGAAAACCACACCAGAGATCAACAGTACTCCCTGGCAAATTGGTAAGTGTGCTAAAATTAAAAGCAAGAAGGCTACAGGGTGAGGCAAGAAGAGAAGAGGGTTGACTAGATGAGCAAATTGTTGATGCACATCTGTGTTCTCTGATATGTATGGAAACTACAGAATCAGCTGCTGGGGACCAATGTTAAGAGATGGTGTCATTGCGGGGGCTGCAGGGGTCCCCTCAGAGTCGACTGTCGATCTCTGCCTTTCAGATTAAGCTTTAGGTTGATGATCATGGCTGAATGAGCTGGGGAGATGACTTTTTTAACATCTCATGGTACACTTAAAAACACTGGTTGCAAAGATGGTTCTCTGCTTCATCAACCCTGATATTGCAAACTCTGACTAGCAGCAGCTCTCCAGGTTTCGGACAAGAGCCCTTCCTAGCCTTAACTCATGATTCCTGGCATCAGTCACACATCCAAATGCTCATCAAACCCAAACCCCATTTAGTTCCAGAAATCAGATGAAACCAATGTGCTTAAAGGATGGCTCAGTGGGTCTTGAATCATATCCCCCCAAAGTTACATATGTTCACTGCAATTTCCCACAATCCCCCAACCAGTCTCTCTAGTGACGGTACTGGTCAACAGGATTCTATGAGTTGCAGTCAGCTCATGAAACCTTTCCAAGCTCTGTTCCTTGAGGAAGGGAGCCATCTTAATTTATGACTACGTGGTGGCTCAAATGGTTAAGACGCTGAACTCACTGACTGGAAGGTTGGAATTTGATTCCCGGGTACTGCATGACATGTTGAGGCATGCCTGCCACATATCCATGGAAGTGGATCAACTTTTTTACAATAACTTTGTGAGACAGGTCTGTCTGAGATGATATAAGTGGTCTACAAGTTATGCAATATCTCAGAATCCAGCCATGTGACCCCCATCAAAAATTCAAACAAGGGCAGGAAAAGTTAGCAAGCTTTTGTAGTTCACAACTACTTCTTTAAGCTAACCTGGCATGGAGTATGTCGTCCAGCCAGTCTCAATCTTGGGTATAAAATGGGACAAATAGCAGCTTAACTCTTTATACAGTTTAGAATCAGGAAGCCAGGATTTGCAGTTTAGAAGCAGGAAGCCAGGAATATGCAAATCCTGTTCTTATGGAGTATACTTGGTTCAACATGGGAAACAGCCCGACTATTGACTATTTTGAAGCACCTAAGTTACGTAGCATTATCACATTTCTTCTGGTACCTGAGTTCTATTGAAGCAAAGTAAAGCAATCTCACTTATATACCACCCCATAATGATTAATGCACTCTCTGGGTGGTTCACAAATTAATTAGCATTTTGCCCCCAACATGCTGGGTAGTAATTTTACTGGCCTTGGAAGGATGGAAGGCTGAGTCAACCTTGATCCCTGTTCAGGATTGAGCTCACAACCTTTTGGTTGCAGTACAGCAGTTTAACCACTGTACCTCCAGAGCTCCTTAACCCAAATTAACCATAGATATTAAAATCAACAGTGCTCATTTCCAATAAACAGCAGTCAATTATATTCACCACACCAGACATTCATTATTTTGAGGTTTGTGCTGTCACAAGAGGAAGTAATGCAAGAAGGAGCACAGCAAACACATTCTGAGCTAAAGTCTACATTAAAAATCCAGTATAAGATCAGTGTCCTGGGTCCTTTGGTGGCCAACCAAATGTTCTTTGAGAGCTCCTAAGCTAGCAAAAGATCACTATTATTTACCACATTTTTATCTCCAGTCACTGGAATTCAGAGGCCAGCTGCCTTTTAGAGATAACACGTACTCATCTAAGGAAGAGGGTTTAGTGATACAATATACTTTGCCACAGTGGTGGGCATCAGCAGGTTCGCACCAATTCAACAGAACTGGCAGCAGACATTCTAGCTGGCCCCACCCATCCAAGTTTTGAAATAAAGTAGTCCTAACTCAGGTGCAGTGCAGGGCTTTTCCCCTGGCCACACCCACCATACCATGCGCACAGTGCGGTAGTAAGAAAATTTTGAGCCTACCACTGCTTGGCCACCTCAGAGACTAGCAAGGGCTGAGACAAGTAGAGATATTACCACATGAATTATGGCCATTTTGCACCACAACTTAACAAGCACTTAGCAGGAATTGGCTGCTCCACACCTGCTCCACTTCAGATGTTTTGCAAGAAATGGGGGTCAGAAAACATTGCCCCACCAGATGGTTAAGATGCCAAATCCAAGAAGCCTGAGCCAGAACGGCCAGTTCTACAAGACTGCGATTATTATCATTTGGAAAGTCAAAGATTCCTTATCACCAGTGTAAACAAAAGCCAGCTGCCTTGTTCAAACACAGATGCTATGGAAACATCCCTCAGAGAAAACACTCTGAATGACAGCGCTGAATATAAGACCTTCTGTTTCACACTCCTTGCTGCACACCACTGAGCTGTGGACCTGCTCAACATATTCCGGTTTGAATTAGACTTGAAATCCAGTATTGTCAGCTGGAGTCATCATGAAGAGCATTCTCTCAATCCACCTAAATCAGTTTCTTTACATTGGCCTTTTTGTCTCTGGTGTCCACCAGAAGTATTGGAACAAAGATAACTTTTTTGGCATGTGTGCACCCCACCACATTGAAGATGAAAGGAAACAATCAAGATGTGAGAGCTTTCAGCTTTAATGCAAGTGGTTTCATCAAAGTGGGCATTAGCCAGTCAGGAAGTACAGCCATTAGAAGTCACCTAGATTGAGTGAGTTAAGGCAGGGGAGGTAACCAACTGAGCTGAACCAAGTGAACTGCACAGGAAATCTGACCTTGATTTTTCTGACTACCTGTGGTTTTGATTTCCTTTTGGTGCTATTTTTAAAGCCAGGGCTATTTTTGTACTCTCCACAAGAGATAAAAATGTACCAATTGTGTCACATGATGAAACCAACATTAGAATATAATTACTCAGGAGAATTTTTCAGCTAGAATTAGAGGCAGGTGACAGTTCTTACTGCTAAAATATCAAGCCACTACCAAATAATATTGCATGATGTCCAACACTTGATTTAATGTATGCTTAAGGATAGCCATTACGTAGAATCTGTACTGCATGGGAAATCAACAGATGATGGTGACATGTCACCGGCTTGCATGAAGTTTGGTATTTTTTAACCACAATTGGACATACCCTGGTTACCACAACCTTGTATTGTCAGCTAATCTTTCTCACACTAGATCAGGTGAAAGGAATTGCAGAATGGACTTACCAAAAGGTAGCTTCATTTTAGCAGTTTCACATCTGGCCTAGAAATGGAAGTAGTAGCTTGCATAGGGTTTTGTTGAATGTGTTGATCTGTCTACAATTCACTGCCCATCATATAATATTCATTCATTCACTCCCTTCTCCAGGCCATAGGAGTGACTTTCTTGCTGTTCTTGATGATTACCCGACCCCAGATATAAGCCCACCTATATTTCAAGTTGGAGAAAAACTGCGAGTCATATCAGAGTAAGTACATTGCTTTGAAAACTCCCTTAAAGAAAACATACATTAGTTTGAGTGACTTTAAATTCCTTTTTGAATATTTTTATTTCCATTGAACAATGTTACACATATTTAGAGTACAGCAGAATGTCAGAACTAGTTTTGGTTGATAATATTACTTTGCTGCTGCCTTAGTGCTGCTTTCTAGCTAAGGCTCATAGCCCTAGTTAAAAGTTTTATGGATGTTTAATTGGCTGTTTAGCACAGGATTTGAAAAAGCCTCAATCTTGCATGGTCAATTCTGAATTTTTAAAAAATCCAGGGTCCTAAAGCCACCAACTGGATTCAAATGAGAAACAGTCACATGGGAGAATTTTTTGGAATAATAGCCATGTTAGACTGTGGTTCAGGCATATCAGAGAACAAAAAATAAAATAACTGCAGCACTTTAAAGACTAACTGCTATATTTTTACTGTGAGCTTCCATGGATCAAGTCCACTTCTTCAGACATAAGAGTGAAATTGTTAGGCATGGTTTATATACACCAGATACAGAAGTAAAGGTGATGAGGTAAAGAAGTTACGATGTAAAGAGGTAATGAGGTAAAGAGGTTACGAGGTAAAGAGGTTATGAGGTAAAGAGTAATCAAGCAGAATGACAAATAAGCTTGCATATCAATACAGCTTCCTACAGCTAGCTGCTTCCTTCGAAGCACAACCAGACTAGCAAACAAAGCTCATGTCAACCATTCACAGCAATCAATTTGCAACATACTGTATATAGTTTCCTAAGTCTTTCCCCAGATCAGAGAGTCTGATGCCTGAACATTCTTCTAAGAGCCATATAGAACTTTATAGACCTCCATGAAAATACTCAGAAGTCTGTGACTATCACTGCTGGTCTACAGAGCCCTGGGGTTTGCCACAATAATCCCCAGGACAGAGAGAGACAGAAACAGAGAGGGTGTAAGACAGGAGTTGCCAACCTTTTCAAGCCAGGGGCCAGGTCACGCCCTTTCAGTCAATTATGAGGGCCGGACAGCCATTTTACCCTGCCTGCATGATGGTGGTGACCATTTGGTCCCAACACCTTCAAAAGGGTGGCCATTTTGTTTCTCAAATGCCCTTGGAGGTGTGTGGGGCCACATGAAATTGTGTTGTGGGCCAGATCTGGCTTACGGGCTTTAGGTTCAGAACCCCTGGTGTAAGAGATAGTTGGCTTGGCTCACACTGTCTATGAGAACTGGTTCACTAGCTAGAACAGACTTGCAACACCAAAAACAATTCGTTCATCCAGGCTCCCTACTGGAAAAAGGTGAAAAAGCTGGGTATGTCTAGGAGCCAGCCATCCTCTTCACAAAGATTAACTGACAACAGCAATTTTGGAAGCATTGTAACTGAATGCATCCTATTGCATATTAGCATGCCACAAACCCATTTCATTTTCAGATTTCTCTCCCCTGGAAACACACTTTATTTTGGCAAAGCTGAGCTCAACTGATACCTGCACCTTCTCTTTATCATCCGCCATAAATAGGTTCCTCAGACATATTTTATTTTCCAAACTGTCAAAATAAATTCTGGTTTGTGCATGGAATCATTTCCTTCTTTGCACAATTCCTCAGCTGGCCAATTTTTTAAGACAATAAAGCTGCCAAGTCAACATTTTCCTAAAAACTATTGCATTTATTTGGTATATGTCTTCATGGATGCGTTCCAGCTTGTGAAAAGGAGCCACGTGCTTCAAGATTTCAGCTTTGTCATTTCAGCTTTTGCTCACACAAAACTGTTGTGCCTAAGAATATTTGGCAATACAGTATGTCTCTCCCAGGAGCCCCTCCACAAACACACACACACACCATCACCACTTACAAATAGGGTTGCTAGCTCTCAATTTGAGGATCCCAGAATCTGTACTCCATTCTCCTGAACCAGGGGTTTTCAACATGTGGAACATGGGCAGGATGCGGTCCCATGGTGCCATTTCACGTGATCCCCCACCGCCTCCACTATACCCAAAAGTGCCATGTGGTGGAGGCAGGGCAAAATGGCTGTCTGGCCCCTGAAGTTATCTGAGAGAGTGTGACCCAGCCTCTGGCTTTAAAAGGTTGAGAACTCCTGTCCTGAAATTATGTCTTGACCCTGTAATCTCAGAAAATAGGATGCTGTTGACTCTTCATCCCTTACATGTTAGTTTGGGGGATTATCCTGAAATGATGCAGAACACCCAAAATTCAACCAATAGATGCAAATTTACCCTTACTGCACCTCTGATTTAGGAAAATAGTGCACCTTCTCTTTTGAGTAACAGGCTTCAGCCCTCAAATCTCTCTCAACAGACTCTGAGAAGACGATCCTTCATAGCCCTGCTTCACTGGCTTTTGAATCCACCATCATGTTTCCATGTTATCCATCGCTCGTACCCCATTTTAAAAATGTCTGGCCTCCCCTCCCAGAGGCATCATGATAAAATCGTTTCCTAGCCCATAAACAGCAAGCATTACAAGTACTGTAGTTTACTGAGAACCAGTTTGATCTAGTGAATAGAATGTTGGACTAGGATTCAGGAGAACGGGGTTCAAACCCCTGTGTGGCCCTGTTTACTCATGAGAAGGAGCCAGGTTCAGTAATGGTAATCACTCCTTGACCATTTCTCGCATACTTTGGAAACTATATTAGGACCACCATAAGTATGAAGTAATTTGATGGCACACAACACAGACATAACTTTCAATAAACCCCCTCCCTCCCCTGTCCCCATAAGAAAAGGAAGAAATGAGGTCATTTTTTCTATTCACATGGAAAATAACAGTTCCAAAAGCCAATGTTAAATATGTAAGTGGGGCACAAGCAATAGCAAAATATATTTCTGCTTCCATTTGCATTGTCACACACTACCTGGCAAGCATGAAAGTCAACACTTAATGGAAAAAATCTTCTTCGTGTTACGTTTCTGCCATGACACAAAACATTTTTAGAAGAAGCCTAATGCAAGCAGGCGTAACCCTCTTAAATCACAGAGGAGCAAAGTAGACTGAATTTTCTTATTGCTCATTTGCTGATGCTATGCTAATTAGTATATCCGAATTCGGTATATCTCTTAATCTTTATTGGATCAGAACAAAGGGGTCACCTTGCTCCTGTGACCATATGTCTTTCTTTGCTTATTTTTAGTTTCTCTTAGAACTGTTCATTGTATGAAGATTTTAGTATTAATACTTCTTGTGTATTCAAGAAAGAGAGGGAGTATGCATACAGCCTAGAGCTCTGGTGTTATTAATTGTCAACACCACCAACTGTGTGTTAGGTGATATTGACAAGGCATCCAAAGAATGTGTTACATCCTCCTTACATACATCCTTCTGCTTCATTTGAAGATATCTAGGGCAGGGTTCCTCAAACATGGCCCTCCAGATGTTCTTGGACTTCAATTCCCAGAAGTCCTGATGAGCAAACGTGCCGATTTGGGCTTCTGGGAATTAAAGTCCAAGAACACATGGATAGCCAAGTTTGCTGACCCCTGATCTAGGGCAATCCAGAACCAATTAGAGAGATTCATGTTGACAAAATGTACCAGAGAAAAATGCATTTCGCAAGGGTTACTGGGCCAGGAGGTCTTTCAGTAAACAAGCAAGCTTGTCTGTGACCTCTGTTGATATAGAACAGACATGGTCAAGCACAGAGGGGGCCAGAGGAAGAATTTTTGAGGAGTGACCCCCCCCCCAACCGCCCACTGGAGGAACATTAAGAAAACAAAACAAAAGAGGTAGTTATCAATGCACCACTATATTTAATTTGCAAAAATTAAAAATAACTTTGAAAAATGCAGAGGAGTTATGCTCTGTCTAGAACAGGGGTTCACAACCTATGGCCCATGGGTCGGCCCCTGCCCATGCCACCATTTCTTGTGACCCTCCATCCTTGCTCCCATCACCACCACCAGAAGTGGCAAAAACAGCTGAAAACACGCCATAAATGCACCTGCGGCTTTCGTAAACATGTGTCTGGCCCACTCAGCTATCTGAGGGCGTGTGATCCGGCCCATGGCAGGAAAACATTGAGAACCCCTGGTCTAGAAGATCCTAAAGCTTACCAAGAATGGAAATTTTCATATATATTTTTCTCACACATAACAATACTCAGCAGATGGAGGGGAGTCCACAAGGGCCCAGATACTGTATCAGGAAAAACGTGGGCTAGATAACACATCTGGTCCGTTGACTATTCAGTTCTTATCCATGACATAGAATATTGGGTGGTTTCTGTGCTAGAAACAGCTGGACAGACTGAAGTAAACTAAGAACAAGCAGCTTAAAATATGTGCAGGGAAACAATCTTCCATTTGCATTTTCCATCCAGTTCAGGGCAGAAGGCTTCAGTTTTCTGACAGACATAACTGCCAGTTTAGCAGCTAAAATGCCATGAAAAGGGGGGGGGATGCACTACTTCACCTGAAAACAAGAAGTCTTATTAATTAAGAAAAACACTCTGGGAAAGAGGAAGTCTAATAATTTCAATCACTTTCATCTTGTCTGTTTCTTAGGATTCACAGATGGCAAGAGTTGTATTTTAGGCTGGGTGGGTCCTATTTTCCCCTTCAACAGAAATAAATTTATTTGATACTCTGATGGCTAGAAAAACAGAAGGCTGAGAAGAAAGGATGAGGTAAAATCTCAGGTGGTGTGAAGGAAGATAAGGCTTCCCGAACTGCCCTTTTAAGAAGAAACCTAAAACCGTGATGGCAAACCTTGGCACTCCAGCTGTTCTTGGACTTCAGTTCCCAGAAGCCCAAGTCTCTGAGAATCCACACAAATGGGTTTACTGAGCGTACATGCAGTAAACCCATTCATGTGGATTCACAGGGACTTGGGCTTCTGGGAACTGAAGTGCAAGAACACGCACAATAAGCCCATTTCTGTGGATTCACAGGGACCTGGGCTTCTGGGAATTGAAATCCAAGAACATCTGGAGTGCCAAGTTCAACATCACTGACCTAACAAGTCTACAGCCATTACCCTTTTAAATTTCGTCCCTCACTCCCCTCCTTGTGGCTGCCTTATAAAACTGTTCTGATTACTGGTGAGATTGGGTCTTTCTCTGCTTGGGGGATGAGGAGTGGAGAAGAGCACCCAGCCTGCAGATTGCTGATGACCCTGGCAAGAGAACCTTCAGTTCTACTTGTAACCCAGGGTCTCCCAAACCCAGACCTGGTGGTGAACCTATGGCACACATGCCAGAAGTGGCACTCGGAGCCCTCTCTGTGGGCACCCTTGCAGTCACCCCAGCACAACGTTTGCCCTGTCCCTCTGCGTAGAAGCCCAATGGGAGTGCTTCCTCCCTCCCCCAGCACAGAGCTCACCCCACCCCTCTGCCCAGCAGCCCAATGGGACCACTTCCTCCCTCCCCCCAGCTTAGAGTTTGTCCTGCCCTTCTACCCAGCAGCCCAATGAGAGCATTTACTTCCTCCCCTGTTGCTGTGTTGGCACTTTGCAATAAATAAGTATTTTTTGGGTTGTAGTTTGGACACTAGGTCTATAACATGTTCACCATCACTGGTCTACAGTGTTCATTTTATAGTTATTTTCTCCTTCTGTTTCTGCAGTGAAGGAGGCTGGTGGAGAGCTCGTTCCCTCACTACAGGTCATGAAAGTTATATCCCAGAAAAACATGTAGCAAGAGTTTACCACGGGTAAGGAATTTCCCAGTTTTATTTATTGGCCTTTCTACCTAACTCTGCCCTTCATAACGCACAGGTCTCATGTCTCTCTCCCAGTTGTCTTCCTAACTTCCCCTTCCTTCTGCCTCTTCTGTAGCTGGCTATTTGAAGGCCTAGGAAGAGAGAAAGCTGAACAACTTCTACTACTTCCTAATACCAAGACTGGCACTTTCATGATTAGAAAGAGTGAAACGACAATAGGTGAGAACATGACAAAATTGTTTTTCTTTTTACTTTCATCACTTCTATCTCAATGAAAAGTTATCTGCAATTGTCATTTATTAATAGGACCACCTAACCTATAGACAATATTCCCCATTCTGTTTGTTCAAGGATGGTTTGAGAGTGACATATCAAAATGACAAAGGGAAAGGGACTGTTGATTCCTTGTTTTCATAGGTGAAGGCATTTATCTACAATGATGCTATGTGAGAAGGACATATCAGCAAGTTCAGCTTCTTAACCACTTGAGCCCCTGCAGTCACTAACCAAACTAAAGCCCAAAAACATCTGGAGGACCTCAGGTTCTCCAACTCTATTTTGAAGACAAGATGATTTTTTAAAAAAGGAAATTATACACAAATGAAGCACACTTATAAAGTCTAAATTTCCTTAAACATCTCAGCTTTTGTGGCATTTCTCAGTATCCATTTGATGCCTTGTTCTTTTTCATAGGGTATTTGCAAACAAATTCAACTAAATCATGCTTCTTCTGTTTCTGCAGGCTCATATTCCTTGTCAGTCCGCCATGAGAAGGTGAAACATTATAGAATTTCTCGCCTGCCAAACAACTGGTATTACATCTCTCCACGGCAGACTTTTCAGTGCCTTGAGGACCTTGTAAACCACTACTCAGGTAAGAGAAAATCGAAATCTAAATATGATTAAAAGTTAGTTTCTTTCCAAATTTAGAAAAGATCGTGCACTCACTATATCCTAATTTTAGATTTCTACGGGGTGCTTTTTTTAAAAAAGGGGGGAATTTCATGTGAGAGCAGAGGGAATAATCCCCATGTTATTATATAATATTCAGATGTGCTTTGTGATGGCCAAATATCCAGTAACTTCTGTTACTTTCTGTTTTTCCAATATTTTTAAGGGGAAATGGGGGAAAGGGATTGTGACACTTTTAATTTTAAACACTTTTAAACATTTTAAAGTTACTTCAAAAGTAACTGATCACAATGTCTCCATCATTTATACTATTCATATTCCAGAAGCTAGATAAAAACTTCCTGCCTACACTTGATACTTCTCATTACTTTGTGTTGAATTTTGAAGGGGGAAAGGCTAGAATTGATAAAAGAATACGTAAAACTCAAAGCACCTAAAAAGACTGTTTTAAATTAAGTAGAAAACATTAGTCATTGTGTCGAAAAGGTCACATTCCGTTAAATCTGCCTGTTAGTCTTAAATAGACAAGATCTGTTCAGTCAGAGGAATTAAGATAAGGCAGCTGGAGAGGACTGCATTTTTCAAAAGAAGAATCTGGCTTCTCTACCATTAATAGTTTTGTTTTACAGTGAAGAGTTATCCAAGCTGGAACCCTGTCTTCCACTTTAGATACACATCCTAACCATAGTCTTCTCATGAACCTTTGCAAGCATCATACCAACAATCTGGCAAAAGCTAGAACAGTGGTTCCCAACCTTATAAACCAAAGCCTCTTGGACTTTGGCCCCTATAACTTTTCACTATTGGCTGTACTGGCCAAGATTTCTGGGAACTGTAGTTCAAGAAATTCTAGGGACCAAGGTGAGAACCACTGAACAAGAGGGACAATAAAAAATCTACAATTACTCTGTATACACTCTCTAGTCTTCACAATCAGAAAGTCAAGATGAGCTCTGAGGAACAATATAGACTCATTTCAACAACATCAAAAGGAATGAAACAGAGTGGAGACAGGTCAGATGGGGGCTTCCACAGAACATCTGTTAAGGAAACACATTGCTAATATTTGTCAATTAACACCAATATCTCATGCATTATAAAAGGTGTGAAGCCACAAGAATTGCATAAGAGCCAGGCTGATTCTCAAAACCTGCAGCTAGCACAAGTTGTGCAGGGAGGAAAATGGAGCACAGTTTTGCAACTAGGCGCTAGATCAGTGGTATCAATTTTGTTATTTAGACTACCTTCCAGGATAGAGACTTTATCAATCAAGAAAGCCGTGTGATAAGTTACATTTCCATAAATACATTTCTGAAACTTTTGGAGAAGGCACATGGTGATCAGCAGCAGCTAATTTTATAGTTAGATTTAACCTAAGAAAAAGAAGGGATATTTTATAGAATTTGTCCTACTGAAGCAGAAAGGCTAGATGTCAATGCATGAAAGAATGCCTTTTGAGAGAGAAGTGAAGTGTGGTAACTAAACAATAAAAATGAATACAAATTTTCAAGCTCCTGAAGGTGGAAAAGGGGTGGGGCAAGAGTTTGTATAATAATTGGTTGTGATGTGTTTATTTTCTGTACATTATGAAACACAAAAAACTTAATAAATAAAAAAATAAAGATAACAACACAAACAACTTCAGCTGAAGCAGCAGAAAACTTTGCAGTTCATATTCTCTTTTTTCCTTTCTTCAGAGATTGCTGATGGTCTCTGTTGCATACTCACAACTCCCTGCCTCACTCAGCACATTGTCAGCAATGAAGGAAGGAAGGAAGAGTCCCCTGTTGTGATGCGCAACAAAACCTTCAGATGGAAAGATAAGCAGAGGTACTATTTGCTTAAACCAGGGGTTTAAGAGAGGAAGAGAGAGGAAGGAAGAAATGTAAATAGAGTTGAGAGGTTTTCTGTTATATTTTCCGAATGTTCACCATTAGAATGATTTCTAGATTTTTGGTACCTTATAAATCAGGGGTTCACAACCTTTTCCCTCCGTGAACCAGACCACTCCCCCTTGGATAGATATGTGGGCTGGAGGGGTGGTTCCTTCCACTGCATCCAGTACTTCTGACATTGACGACGGTGCCACCACTGCAAGGGCGGCACATTTTCGCCAGGTTTCACCACTTGCACCACTTCCCATGGCAGCAGCAGGAGCAAAGGCAGCACATTTTTGCCTGGTCTCGGGCCATTTTTGGTGCATTTTCCAAGCTTCTGGCACTTTCATGGCTGCAGTGCCAGGATCCCCACTGGGATGGCGCTATGGGCCAGATTAGGCCCATGGGCTGTAGGTTGGCAACCCCTGGCTTAAGCGGTTATTTCAGTAGGAGGCCCTGTGGGTAACTTGAGTGGCAGAATTCCAGTTCTGCAACTTGAACAAATTACTCATTTGGACAAATTTAACCCCATCTCCTGCTCATTCATGAATTTCCATGGATCCGTTTTAAGAAATTACACAACTTCAGGATTTACTCCCATATATCCACTTTTGTTCTTCAGCATTTAGAGTTTTGCATCCAGTTTATTTTTATTTTTTTGCTTCCGATGATGCATAGAGAGGAGGGGAACAGAAGGACTGCAATTATGTGAGCAAAAGGTGTAGTTCTGTAATGGGAAAGAAATGGACTGAAAGGGAGAGCAGCAGCTGAATCATGCTAAGAGACCACATTCACAACATGCTATTTAACTAAATTTCATTAATTGTAATGAAGTTATGACTAAATTGTAATAATAACTGCTGCCACAACATCTAGGGCAGTGGTAGTGAACCAATGGCACTCTGAGCCCTTTCTGTTGGCATGTGTGCCATCACCCAAGCACAGAGTTTGCTCCACCCCTCTGCCCAGCAGCCCAATGGGAACACTTCCTCCCTCTCCTCAGCACAGAGTGGGTTTTGGGCTGCAGTTTGGGCACTCAGTCTCTAAAAGGTTCGCCATCACTGATCTAAGGTATTAGAAAGCTCCAAAATCAGGTAACAAATTCTTATCATTCTGGTGCCAAGAAATCTAGATTAATTGCCTTGCCACTTCAAATAATGGTGCATTTAAATTTTCTCTCACTCCATGGTTCCACTTCCAACTAGAAGCATTGTGCATACATTCCTTTCTGTTCAAAATAGAGCTCATTCCATCTGAAGATGAGAGCTGAATGCCCATAAAAAGACATCCTATTATTAATCTCTTATTCTTAAAGATAAATCCAAATCTGATTGTTCTCAGGAGAAACCACAAACTAGGTTTGGAAAAACAAAATTAGTCATTCAACTTCAGCAACGATTTGTCTGCCAACCTGGTTTCAAAAATGATCATTCATAATCATGTTAGGTTCCCCACATGCATGAAACAGCTCTGACTGCATTGTGAGTCTTCAGCCATCCCGGTGGTTGCATGTAAACAAATTTTGGCCACATATTTTTAGCGTTAATGCAATACTTATATTAAGGAGTCAGTTATGTATCTGATATCCACCTTTGTGGGAATACCACTCTTTGTGCCTTGGTCCACATGTCAGACCATGGGTCTTCAAGAATGCTAGCTTTCAGTGGTGCTATAGGGGCTGCGGTGGCTCAGAGGTTAAGAAGCTCACCTTGTTAGCTGGAAGGCTGGCAAGTTGGCAGTTTGAGACCCGGGTACTGCTTGACGGATTGAGTGCCTGTCTCTGTCTCAGCTCTTGGGGATGGGCAAGGAGCCTCATTTGGGCATTCCTTGAGTGGAGTTTCTTTTGCAAAAATCCTTTCAACCCAGAATAATTTCTGACACAAAATTATTATTATTAGTGGTGCTATGCAAAGGGCCAAACTGATGGAGCACAAAAACCCTTATACATGGCTCTTTCCTAACTACTATTTTATATATTACTGGTTTAGCCATTAAGGGAAATGACCAAAAGTAAAGCAGTTGAGTCAGTCCCTCTCTTTATGAACTTCTTCTTTTCTTTTCTTTTCCCCCTTTTAGATCTAAGGAGAATGATGATGCAAGTGCAGACCTTTTTGGAATGGAGGACTCTGGCCTTAGCTATGGGCTTCGGAACAGCATTGCTTCTTATCTTGCCCTTACTGGGGAACATAACTCTTCTTATCTAAGAAACAAGAAAACCCAGTCTGTCATATACCGGAGCAATGTCCCAACACAACCAACCTTCATGTGTTATGAAGACTGAGTACCTGACAAAACAGGGGCTGCCATGAAAGAACTGAGAAAATCTGTCCAAAATATGACTATTTCAGCACTTTTCTGGACATCATATTCTAACCCAGAAATACACACATCTTCAGAAACAAAGTCTAGAAACTAGACCTCAAATTTTGAGCACAAAAGAACTGTTGCCAACAGAAAAGGGCAAACTTTTAAAGATAGGCTTCATCTATCTGGCCTAGACACGGAAGAAGATTTACAGAAGTGTGTCCCTCCATCAGAGCTTTGAAATAATGCATTATGAGTAATGAAGTTACTTTAAAACATTACTTTTGGGGAGCAAAGTTTCATGTTAGAGAAACAGCATAGCAAATTTCAGACTTAACAGAACAAGAAGGGAACTGCTGCTACTTTGGGGGGGGGGGCAATAAGAATAGAATAAAGCTATATTTCACAAGTAATATAACAAATAGGAACTATGTTATTTTACTTGTGTAGTGAGTTATCTATTCTAGTTACTTTCAATTATTAATATTTAAGCAGTTTTTAGAAACAGTTTGACAAGAATGTTTCATGTTTTCTGCCATACACATCTCAATTGTTCAGGGTCTTGCAAGAAAGGAATGAAAGTGTAATGAGCAGCATATCAAGTCATGTATTGAATTACTTTTCATTGAACATGTAACAATAATTAGGTTTTTTTTTTTTGCAAAAACTGTAACAAATAACAAATAACAAATTACTTTTAAATAGTAAGATTCTAACACCTTCCAAAGGCTGACTACATCGCCATGGATTATCACGTAATTAAACATGGCTGTTTTACCATGTTAGCGCTACATATAACTACTCTGCCGTACACCCATTAAAAGCTACATGGGAGCTCAGATGCCGCTGAAAATGGACGCAAACGAGTCAATCCTCCCTCTTACCCACACAAAAGCTAGTGGGTTGTCAATGCTCAAGAGCTCTCAAGGTGCCCAAATGTAGTTTTGTAAATTAAAAGACATTTTAAAAAACACACAGAACAGAGTGCCACAAATAACTAACTTTAGCAGGCAACATTTATCTCATGAACCTCAATGCACAAAGGCCTGTTGCATCAACAGGTACAGAGTTATATATGTAAGAAAATCAAATAAAGGACTATTTCTTGGCTTTCAGACTAGAGGTGGAAGAATGACATTCAGAAGGGGAAAAATACTACCCACATCACAGGTTCCATTACAGTAAAAAGAACTAACTCAGGAGGACAACTAGCCTACACTATCTCATTCTGATTCAGTCTGTAGACAATATTTTTCTTCTTTAATGGTGGAATATTCCACCTGCAACGTGATGTAATATAGTCCAGATTTTGCTGTGCATGAAGATCTGCCTAATTTGGGTACAGATTAGCATTTATCTGCTATTATTTTAGGGTTTTGGTTGGATCGTTTCCAATCTGTCAGTTGTGTCAAATATGTATATAAACTTATTTATATGGTCAATGCTTTTGTAAAATACAAATTTAAAGAAAATGTATTACCCTTTTTGTTGTTGTTGTTGTTGCAAACTTGAACAGAAATAAAGTACAGTGGAACCTTGGTTAAAGTAATTAATGCATTCTCTGGGATGTTTCTTACAACGAAAATTACTTTAACCAAATTTCACATAGGAATGCATTGAATGCAATTTCCCATAGGAATGTATTGAAAACCAAAATACTTTAACCGAAATGTAGTTAACTCATAGGAATGCATTGAAAACCAATTAATCCATTCGGGGGAGAAATCTGTAAACCGAGCCACTATTTTCTATGGATTTCCTTTTGTTATGCAATTTTTATGTTAAATGAGCTGTTTGTTAACTGAGGTTCCACTGTATAAAAATGTAAGAATAATCCTACTGTAGGCAATAAAATATTTTGAAACAAAAAGAAGGAACAGGTGATGACAATCTTTTATCTTCCACCTATATCTGAATGAGACCAACGTTTCATAAGGGTAACTGTAACTGCTAAAGTAGCTGGAAGAAACAGTACATACCATAAGTAGCATCCTCTTGAAGAGTGGAAAAGCCACAGGTTCAGCAAAGAGGTGAAGACTGGTGACATCTGCCCCACTGCCCTCTGCTGCCACTGAAATCTGACTTGGGTCGCCTCCAAAATATGCAATGTTTTGCTGAGTCCACTTCAGAACTGCTTCCTGGTCCAAAATGCCCCAGTTCCCAACTGCTGCACTAGAACCTAACCCGAGAGAGAAAGACAGAGAAAATGAGAAGGAATGCTAAATATATATATGTTACGTTGGTACTTAAAGAAGGTGAAACCAAATGTCATGTAATAGGCCCAGTTCTGAATTGTGCTTTTTAATGAGATTTTGCCCACTAGATTACCTTGTGCTTTGCCCTCTCAAAATGGAGATTGTAATACATAGGAGTTGCTGTATGCCACATAGGATGAGATTCCCCACATGGGGAGTATGACATCAACAGCATAAAACTAGAGAGGGAGAGATTCTCTCCCCCCCCCCTTGATGGGGAAGTCCAGGGGAAGGGCCTCACTTATGGAATGTATCACTAAGGCCACAAGGGCCAAACCCAGTTAAGCTTTGTTTTATTTTTCTATGTACTTTGAATGACTAGATTGCAAGTTTGATTTCCTATGCTATACTCATTTCTTTAACTTAATAACCTTATTAAATATAGATCCTTTGTGTCTATTGAATTGGAATCCAAGGACTGGCTGGGCCACGCTTGTTCCCACTTTTATGCTACCTAAATAATAACTTGACCTTGCACACTCAAGAGTCTAGGGGAGCCACATGGGCCGGATTCCCCCTCCCAGAGGTGTCAGACACAGATGGTAATTAGGCATAGGGTGATGTATGGCAGGAAGGTGCAATAAGATCTCTAGAAAGAGATTAACATCATGACACCAATTATGAACATATAAAGACCAGACTGTGGTGGCTTATTGGTTAAGATGCTGAACTGGATGACTGGAAGGTCAGCAGGTCAGCAGATTGTGACCCAAGTACTGCATGATGGAATGAGCTCCTGTCTCTGTCCCAGCTCCTGACTGGTAATTTGTAGCATCTTTGGATGCTCCATAATCCTCGAGGCATTAATCCAAGTAACTGTAGGAAATCAAAATGGTTTGAAAGGGCAAACCTGGGCATAAACTGCAATTCTGATTGTTGAAGCAGGAGTGCATGAAGAAGTGAGATTGTTCAATGGAAAATGAGTGAACCAAATCTCCTTAAGGTCCACTTTAAACCAGAAACACCTTTGATTGAGTGTGAAGTCAAAGCTAAACCATTATTGTTTATAAAAGGTTATGGAAAGGATCAGAAGAACGGAAGGCACAGCAACAGATGTTTGCAACAACAACAAAATCACTCTGTATAGTATTTATAGTGATGACTCTATCATAAGGTAGGGTGAGGCAGCTGTTTCAAGCAGAAGATATTGGGAGACAAAGAAGTGACAATGAGGTGTTGAAGGAAGAGCTATAAGTGATACATCACCTGCCCTGGCTTTCTCAGTTAGTCTCTTGTTCTGGTTGAAAGTGCTGTTCACCAGTGTTGAAAAAAAAATCAAAGCTGTTTCCAGCCGGTGGGGAAATGAAAATGCCCCTCCTTGCCTATGTAGCAAAGTGTCTCAATCCAGCACACATTAGTATTTATCATACTTAAATACATGAGGGATACAAAGAAATATTCATCTTCCATGTTAAAAAAGCAAGAACAGAGATGTTCTCTCTACATTCACTGTATGTAAAAGTATGAGAGATTTGTGCATTTTTCACATGATGGAACTTTTTGTTTATTTTGCAAAACCTTCACAGTTCAATAAAGTTGATATGATTTTTGTGTAAAGTCCACTTCTTAGCTGATCCTGCTGCTGCTGAAAATGATGCCAGTCATTTCACTTTCATGCAGGAAAGAAGAATCACTCAATGAGTTATGGGTTTGGTTTGGTTTTAACAGTGTGTCTCACTGCCTCAAGACACCCTTTGGCCAAGAATGAGAAATTTTGTACTCTTTTCATCCTGAAACACATGATATATATCCTTCATAAGATCTATTTTCCAGAAAGTTCCAGTTTTATCTACTGTTTCTAGGTTTAACAATGCAAAGACTTACCAGTGCTAAGAAAGCCAAAAACTCCAACTCGGTAGTTAGCAGTTATGACAATGAGATTGCCAACTGCAGCTAAATATGATCCATCAATTACTCTTCTTGCTTGGTCGTCAGCATTACTTAAGCCATTGTGAAAGAACACCAGTACTGGAAGAGTTCCTCCCTGTCAAAGTAATGGATCAAAGAACAGAAGAGAATAAGGAACTCCACTCATGGGACACCTGAATGAGGCTCCTTTCATGTGTCCAAGATCTTTTCCCACTGAAGTGGTCCATATTTATCTACTTAAAATTTCTTACTTTTGAACTGCAAGGTTGGCAGGAGCTGGAACAAAGACAGCCACTCAATTTGTCATGCAGAGCCTGGGTCTCAAACTGCTGACTTGTCAGCCTTCCAGCTAACAAGGTGAGCTTCTTGACCACTGAGCCACTGTAGCTCCTAGCTCATTGGGTGGCCTTGGATCAGTCACTGTTTCTCACCCTTTCAGGGTTCTTGTAATAATAAACATTGGGAAGAAGAACATGTACACCACCTCTAGCTCTTGTGAGGTAAAGCAGAATATAAATGTAACAAGCCAATCTTTAACAAATATGTCTCAGTGATTTATTACTTACTGTGTTCTCTGGGATGTAGATGTTGAGATACAAGCAGTCTTCACTGACGGACAATGGACTAGGCTTGCCATCTCCAGGTTGCCAGCAACTAGCCCTATAGAGGACAATGGTATGAATGGATCTTCTTGGGTTTTTTATTTGTTTGCTTTATAGTAGTTAGAGAGACAAGCCCTTAACCCTTTCCGGTACTCTGAAAAGCTGACTAAAGGATATAGGTGGATGGGGTATTTTAAAACAGGATAGGACTAGTTCATGTATCAGCATTTTGGAGTACAACTAGATAGGTATATACAAGAAAGACTTTTCAAAAATTTGCTATCCATTGGTGCAAAATATTCCCGAACCCATAAAATGAATTTAGATGACCAATACAGTAAATGACTGTTGCACAGAGGCTTTTTTCCACAAGGAACATTGTGATGGCTGCCTGGTTGTGGACTTAAAAATAAATTAGCTACATTCATGGCTATAGCTATGTATCACCTCTAGTACCAATGGTAGCATATCTGTCTATAATATATTATTTCATTAGGAATATATGACATAGTAATAGTAATAACAGTAGCAATTATACTTATTTACCACCCCATTAGCACTTAGAGCACTCTTTGGGTGGTTCAAAATGAAATTAGCATTTTCAGGGGTACAAAAGGTGTAATTTTTGCAAGTGAATTGCTGTATTGAGAAATCTCTGTAGACATTTTCTGTTGCACGCTCAGTTGCACACTTCAGTGTGCAATGAATAACCTCTATGGAGATTTTGCAACTTACAACAATTTGTTTCCAAACATTGCACCTTTTGCATAACTGGATTTTGGCCAGGAAAGATCTGCGTTTTTCCATTAATGTTCACAGAAAATATATGTTAGAGTAAATCTTTTCATCGTTAGATCCAATGTGGAACAGGTTCCAAGAAATCTCCCGGCCTTTACAGTTTCACAGAATTTAGAGCATTACCAGTCATGTGAAAGACACAGCACCATTGAGAAAGAGTGTAGTCCAGGTCTCATATACACAGCCTAGCAATACACAACTT
Organism: Furcifer pardalis; assembly: GCA_030440675.1. Taxonomy (NCBI): domain Eukaryota; kingdom Metazoa; phylum Chordata; class Lepidosauria; order Squamata; family Chamaeleonidae; genus Furcifer; species Furcifer pardalis. The sequence continues at coordinate 54,862,451 of CP126891.1, forward strand.
TCCCCCACTCTGAAGCATAAGGAAGAAATTTACAAATGAAACAAGGCTGAGGTATACAACTCTGCAACACATTGTTTTTCTCAACTGTGTGCTGTTACACACCTGTGTAACCAAGTGGCAGCTTTTGTGGCAAAGTACATGTCTGATGTGGTTAAGTTTCTGAAGCCCACACAGTTCAGATGGATAAGAAATTAGGTCACTGAAGGCTAGACCTTCTCAACAATCTAGTATGAACAGTGCAGGAAGAGTAGGGCTGTGTGATGTATTAGATCATTATTTTTTCATAACATCCTAAATAAATATCTCTGAAACTGCCATCTTTTGAAGGTTCATTTGTATGGCTTCTTTTGGTAGCATCACCACAAGCTGAAACATGCCTTTCCCCAACCCAGTGGAGCAGCATAAGATAGTGGCCCACTCACACTATCCTCCTACAGGTCTGGACTGTTAACAGAACTTCACTGCCACGAATGCCATTACATGTGAGAAAAATAGGCTGGCTTGGTTCTATGGCTCAGCTGGGGAAAATGACTGAGTGCTCACAGAAAAGGTATGGAGATCCACCATTCCTGATCCATAATTGAGGCAACCTAAGATGGTTGTCTGCACTTCTTTGAGATGGAGTGAGGAAAACCATCATAAGGATTTCCACAGATGTCATGTCAGGCCGTATGTGCATTATCAAGATGAGAAGAATCTATAAGAACTGGGTTGTAGAGGACAGGACATTTTGGCACTCACTCACTCATTCATAGCACCACCATAAGTTGGAGACAACTTGATGACACATAACAACAAGATGAGAAAATGCCAATTCCTCTGTCTTATTTAGCAAGGAACAGGATATAATCCCCATCTGTTTTCCCCCACTGATGGACTAGAGTGGTGATTACACACATATAGGCCATGGTGGAGCTATTTCTCAGAGGCTAACCACCTCAGACATGACTTCTTTCTTTCTTTTAAAAAGTGTCCTTAAAAATTTTCAGTAGGGGTGCAGCAAATAGTAAACCCTGATGGGGGAAACAAACTTGGCTCCCAGATGTCCAGAAAGTACCTAAAATGGACATTGATCTGGTACAGAAAGATGGGTCTAATGTTCTTATAAGACCAGATCAAGCATCTGTTGGCAGATAATGACTCTGTGCAGCTTCTCACCGAAAGGAGGTGGCATTCCAGGATCCTGCCCATCTGGAATCCTCAGGAGGATGGAATCGGTTTTCGGCCACTGGAGGTGCTGCGTAAGGAACCCCAAGAAACTGGCTGATACTCTTCCAGCTGGAACCCACTTGAATGACTTGAGAAATGCCAAACAAAGTTCCTTGCGGAGGGATGAATACAGAGGGGGTATCCTTCATCCTAAAAGCAAGCTGGAAGGCATCTGGAGACAAGGATCAGAGAATGACTTAAAACCCTTAAGAATGTATTCTTCTGGATATCTTAGCAGCTCTTAGTAGAAGCAGCTCCCATCAGGGATTTTCAGAAAGCCATCAAAGGAATTTTAGTACATAGGATGAAATTAGTTTTTTGTAAACCTGTGCATAAGCGTAAATATGAACCAAGTGTCCTCAAAACACCTACACAGGTCACCCTTTCTCGAAAGCCAGTCGTATCCAACTCTAGGGTTCAGTACTCATCTCTGTTTATAGTCAAAGAGCCAGTGCAGTCTGCATCTGCAGATAGTTCCATGGACATGTAACAGGCATGACTAGACATTGGAGTGTATGGAATGCTGTTTACTTCCCACCGAAGTGGTCCCTATCTAGCTACTTGCAATTTCTTGCTTTTGAACTGCTAGGTTGGCAGGAGTTGGGACAGAGAGGGAAGCTCACTCCATTGTGCATTACTCAGGTCTCAAACTGCTGACCTGTCAACCTTCCAATCGTCAAGTTCAGCGTCTTAACCACTAAGCCACTGGTTTACTTCCACCAAATATACTGTTGCTGTTTTACAGGGTTGGGGAGAGAGACAACCCCAGCTCCTCTAACCCATCTGCCATGTATTTACCTTGTTTGCGATAGATATATGTAGCTGGCTCCTTCAGCAAAAGTTGGCAGTGATGGCCTTGGAGGTCAAATGCGCAGATCTGTGTTTCTGGGTAGAAGACGCATCGTACAACTGCTGGCTGTACTTCGAGGGTAGTCACCAAGCATAATTTTTCCTTTGAACAAACTGGGGTGGAGAAGACAAAAGATGTTGAATTGGCTGGAAGAACCATAGACAGACAGAAAATCTCACATTTAGTCTGGGTCTCCTATGGGAAATCCCACTACAGGAAATGTACCAAAGGTCTTAAACAGTCCATCTTGGTGGCACTTCACATACACACAAACACAGGAAGAAAAGGAGGGAGAATTTTGCTTCCTTCTGTCAGTGCTGTTTCTAATTAAATGGGAAGAAAATCAAATGAAAGAAGCCTTCTACCTGAGAGGCAAAAGTCTCGGATGATGTCAAAATCACTGGAGGTATCTCTGCTCACATGCATAGTGTCAAACTTTGAAATGGAAGAATCAATCAGAATAGCAGCTCTATCAACACGCTTCCATTTATCCAACGTCACTGAAAAACAAATACAGTAATACCTCATATAACATTAGTATCGAATAACACTAAAATCGCATAACATTAAGGAATCTGGGGGGAAGAATTGCATCAGATAACATTAAGATCCTATGGGATGCTTCAGATAACAACCGCTAAAGCCTGTGTGGTTACAATGTATCTCTATGGATCCCATAGGATTTTAACATGCATCAGATAACACTAAAAATCATATAACACCAAGACTTGTGGAACCAGGTTTTAGTGTTATATGAGGTTTTACTGTATGTGGATATTTAACAGAAGAATTTCAGAGGACCGTATTTTAATTCCAAGAAAGAATGACTTCATTTATCCCAGTCTACAATTTACATTGCACTTTTATTCACATTTACTTAGGAACAAAACCCATTGAACTCAGTGGATTGAGTCCTGCTGGTATTCACATAAGGCTTACTTAATTCGAAGCAGTAAATTATAGCTAGTTGACAAGACGCTAAAGTATATCTCAGTTCCACAATCAAGACCAAGTATATGCCCAAGATGCATATGATAACATCACCACTTAGAAACAATTAGCCAGGATAAATCATGCAAACCTTATACAACCACCAACAGAATTCTCACCAGTAGAGCTAACTTCTGATGAATCATGTATAGGACTAGACATCTATGTGAATGCATTGTTAAATCCTTAGACATTTGTTGTCTGGTAATGTGAGCTAATAACTCATGCAGATTACTCATGGAAAAGATCAACTATTTCAGGTATAAATGGTTCATTCTGCAGAAGCAGTAATTAGATCCATCCATCCACTTGCTGAAGTCAGAGTATATTAAGAACAACGGACTTATTTTGTGGACTTTTTGAGTAGACGAATGTATATAATCTGGGAGAATGTACGTAATGTGAGCATGCAGTTTGACCAGTCCTTGACAGTGGACAATCAGCTGTCTGTCTGTCTGTCTGTCTGTTGCAAGTACCACTCAGGGTACATAGTTTATAAAACTATAAAACATCCTAAACAACTGAAAGTGGTACAGTCCAGGAAACTCTTTATTTTACTTGATTCTGATGATTGTATTGACTTATTTTAACATAGGACAAGAGAGAGCAGGTGCCTCATGTCTACACAGCTTCCATGTGGTTTGGCAGAATCCTTTATCCCATCCAAACCCAATTTTAGTCTCAATTGGTAGTCCCTTACACTACATAATTATAGCTCTCTGCAACCCAGCTAGTTCTGCAACTTTTAATTGTTAAAATACAGGCATCCAATAAGGATGTTTCCTGCTTCCCAGATGTTCTTTTCTGGAATCAAAAGTAAAAATAGGATGGTTGCTTAGAACAAGGGTGAAAGATGAAGCAGTCTGTAGGGAGAGAAGATGGTGGAATATTGTCAACAGGCCACCATCCTGCCCACACCCAATCCTGTCTGGTTTCAGAAGAAAAGACGAACTGAGCCCATTTTGTATTCAGAGAGGACTTTGCCAGGAAACACCAAGGAAATAAGGCAGGGTTAAGAAAGACATCTTGCCTGAACCCCTGGCGAGATTCTAAAGGTTAGAGGTGATGCTTCTGGGCTAGATGGCCAGTTAAGTTCAGTTTCCAGTTTCCTCAGTAGCCAACTGGTGGCCAATGAAAAGTTCATGAACTGAACATGAAAACTATTGCAATTTCTATCTCACTTTCTCCTGCAACTGATATCGGAGGTGATAAATAGCTATCCTGGTCAGTAGCCTCAGGTGGCTCTCATTTCCATGAATTGTTCTTAGCACTTTTTCAAAGCTATTCAGGTTTGAATTATTCTTGTAACCATCAGAATCATATTTTACTGGTGGTATCCCTTTAAAAAAGACAAAATTTACTTCTTTTGTGCCATATCTGATTCTGAATATTGGCAATCAGCATGGTGGTCAGCCATGAAGACTGTCCTGAGAATATAATTTAATCTACCTTCCACATTGGAGTGTGACACCTGTACCACTGATCCAGTTCTGTGAGTCACTTTCTGGTCCTGAGACCTTTTGCCATGTAATGTCCTTATTAGCCCCAACCAGTATTGATGAAGCTGCTGCCCTCCATCAAGATAGATTCAAGTGTGATTTAATCCACTTGGGGGCTATCACCCTTCCCTGTGGACTTTGCCGCCCATGGCCATTAGTCCTCAGGGTTGTCAGGTTAGTTAACCACCACCTGGTGATCAGCGTTGAGTTGCTGGCAATATGGTCTACTCCAGTGGTGGCGAACCTATGGCACGCATGCCAGAGGTGGCACTCGGAGCCCTCTCTGTAGTCACCCGTGCAGTCACACCAACACAGAGTTTTCCTCCCTCTGTCCAGCAGCTCAGTGGGAGCGTTTCCTTCCTCCCCTGTTGCTGTGTTGGCACTTTGCAATAAACAAGTGGATTTTGGGTTGCATTTTGGGTACTCAGTCTCTAAAAGGTTCACCATCACTGGTCTGCCCTATTATCATAGCAGGGTAACCTAGCCAGACTGGAAAATTTTACACTTTCCTTAAAAAAGAGGGAAAGGAAGAAGGCCAGAAGGTTTTTGCTGTTTATCTTCTCAGGAGGAGACTCACCCCTAAATTTTGCCATCCTCTAAATTTTGAGCACCCTGGGAGTAAAGCCTTAGTTTCCCTGCCTACATTATAGCTCTGTAAACCATTTTCCAAATGTTCAGCAGAGGCATGTACCAACATCTTGATAGTGAATCTATGTTAGAAGCTCCTAGACCACTTTCTAAGGGATGACAGGCTAGCTCCAATCCTTTTGAGCTTTTCAACAGTGACATCTGTATTGCTTTCTTTCTTTACTCGTGTCAAATGCACCATCAGCAGATAATAACATACAAAGCTAAAATTAACACATCTAAAAACAAAATAGAGGCAATGGAGATTTTTCACCAGCTAATCCTTTCAACCCAGAAGCACCAGAAATAGAAATCTCCATGCTCTCTGGAATTGTTCAGGGTTTTATTCCATTTTAACTGATTATTAGAGAATGTTTGGGGCTGCTTTAACATTTCATTTTAGATCTGTTTTTAAGAATGTTAATCTATTGTAAATCACTTTGTGAGGCCTGGTGAGCAGAGAGGCAATAAACAAATGCACAAAGTCCTATAAAATATAAAATCTGGAGCAAAACAGTAAAAGCAGCTTTTGCCCAAATTGATTTTCCAAACTCCCACCACTCTGAAAAGTAGTTTGCCATGCAAACATTCAACTGAGACTGCATGCTGTTCCAAAATATCAAAAAAATGGAAAATGAAATTCAATCAAGTAAAAAAGACAAGGCTGGGGAATTGACATGTATATTTCCTTCTGGTTTGCAGGCAATTGCATTGAAGCATATGTTGAAGATCACTCTCACAGAAGGAGAAAAATACATCACGGATTACATTCACACCAGGAATGTGTTGTGCATATATGTTTTTTGCCAGCTTAAGTTGGAGAGGATGAAATATAACAGCATGTGCCATTCCTTAGAAAACTGAGTGGAGGAAAAGACAGCAGAAGCCGTCTGGTATAATAACTATAATCATGCCCCCGAGACTGCTACTTTTCTGTGCACAGAAAGCAGTTATTTCATCGCATGGAGAAGTCATCCGATGTGAAATGGAAGCCCTCTACGTTCTTTGGCAAGACCTGTTATGGCACAGAGAACTTAGATGGAGGAGGAGAAGTGTGCACCAGATGTTTATCTGGATTTTTAAAATTTGCAGTTTTATAAATAGAGAAGAGCTTCACTTTCCAAAGCCCACAAACACTTCTACAACTTATTTTAGTTGCTTTTAGTTCCTAGTGTACAAATCTGATGGTGTACTTGGTAATCTCAAAGCCATGAAGTATATTTCACAAAGGTTCTAAGGCAATGGTGGTAAACCTATGGCACGTGTGCCAGACATGGCACTCCCAGCTCTTTTGTGTGGGTACATGAGCTGCCTCCTCAGCGTAGAGTTTGCTCCACCCCTCTGGCTAGAAGACCAATGGGAGCGCTTCCTCCCTCCCCCAGCACAGAGTTCACCCCGCCCCTCTGCCCACCAGCCCAAGGGAATGCTTCCTCCTTCTCCCAGCACAGAGTTCATCCTGCCCCTCTGTCCAGCAGTCTAATGGGAGTGTTTTCTCCCTCCCCACAGCACAGAGTTCACCCATCCCCTCTGTTTGGGCACTCGGTCTCTAAAAGGTTTGCCATCACTGTTCTAAGGAAAGGAAAATTATACTTGAGAGTATATAGAACTCTAAGGGTTACCTTTTTACCACCAGTTATCTTGAAATAAGAAGCTATCCAGTCTCTAAATATTTTGCTAACTTTTAAAAAGTCAGAAGCAGGGACTGAATTAATCAGGGACATTGATCTGCTTTTGTCTGAACCCACAGCATATAACTTTACATCTTCTGTATGAACAAAACTGCAGAGCCTGTCTGGAAAAAGCTCAGCTTCTGAAAATGGTAGAAATGAGTTATAAGTAACTTAGGGATCTGTTACTAGTTACAGTTTGGGTAATAAGTAGTAATTACAAAGTGCCTTTTTAGAGGATTTTTGTAGCATTTTGACAAGGGTGTTTGGGGATTTTTGCTTTTCTTTTTAAAATTAGGCCTTCTGACATTCTGAATCCTAAACAGCAAAAGAAAAATACACACAGAGAGAGAAACTATTTCCTCCCCTTTTCCTATCCTGTGGGTAATGACAATGCAACATGCTAATAATACCACCATGCAACAAATGACTTATGTGACTGGGACAGTGATAATCTTAAGGTCAATTTAGCTACCAAATTATTGATGTAGGACAGTGTTTCCCAAATGCTGGTGTTTGGACTACAATTCTCAGAAGCTTAAGTCAATTCCCCAAAGCACTGATCAGTCAATATACTGGCTTAGATTTCTGGGAACTGAAGTTCCCCTGTGGGGCCTGTACCCCACATTGGGAACCACTGATGTAGGAAGTTCCTTTTGAAGTGGAATTCCTGAGGAAGCATGTGATCATAACCCTAGGAAGAGTGGAGAGTTTCTACTGTGACAATCCCATGTTTTTCAGAATTTAAGGAATTCTTTCTGCTAATGACATCCTATGTAGTATACAGTTTGAGAGATCTGGGCTACTTTGGTTATGAGCTGGAACAGAGATGTCTCAGAACAGGGGTGAAGAATCCCCAAAGAGCTTTCATGTTGCGTTGAGACAGTTGGTCTCACCTGAAATCTCACCAGTGATGACATTTCTTCACATCCATAAATCTAATACATCAACTGAGAGGTATGCTGATAATAAATTTGTTACGCGCATATCCCTCCCCTCCCTTCCATCTAACAAACTGAAGTTATGTGCTTTTCCTTCTCCATTTACCCTTCCTCTGCAAGGCTGAGAGAAAGAATTGGTTCCATATTCACTTCATGGATGGTGACTCCATGTTGATGAAGGTGTTGAAACTGCTCTGGCTTTTGCTCTGAACTTTACATGAGCATTTCAAGGTGCTAAACCCAATCCACACTCCCCCCACAGGTAAAGCACCAAATGCAGAATGACTTACTTACAGTGGTGTTCTTCAAAGCACTTCCTTTCAGGAAGCAAAAGGAAATGTCTTACTGGTAACATACTTTTAACTCAATCTCAGTTTCTCTGGCATTCAATTTAACACCAAACTCCATTTAGAAATGTAAGTAGAACTTCTGGGATACACAGAAAGGCCCTCCTCAAAGATTGTGGTATTTCTGATCCACAATCAGGCATACCACAAGCAACGGCCACTTTGTCTCACCTAATCTTTCTCACACTAGGTCAGATGAAAGAAACTGCAGAATGAACTCTCCAAAACGTGCCTTTATTTTAGCAGTTTCATGTTTGGCCTAGATACAGAAGAAGAAATAATACACTGCTTAGCCATTATTAGTGACACTCATGCACACAGACACATAAATATCCCATTTGAAGATTTCTGGGTTGTCTTTAAAAGCTCAATTAGACCTCACAAAGGCAGTATATTCTGTGGTAAATCATTTGCAAGAGGAGACTCTTGTTTTCCAAATCAGTATGAAATGGTGGATCAGCAGTCCTCAAACCAACCTGAAGTTCTTTGATATTTTATTATTTCCATGCTGGTGTTTTTCTCACTCCAATGTACTTACCATTTCCTTGTCTTCCAGGTAAAGGAACCGGTGGGCACACTCTGGGGACAGTTGCTATAGGAAGGAAGAGACAAACCAACAGATAAAGCATTACAAAAATGTGCACTGGCAAATAGGCTCATGGTAGACATGACTGTTAGGAAACTGGAAGCAGATATCTGACCACTTTCCAGGAAAAAAAATGGGTTCCAGAGATCATCTGGTTTCAATAATAGTAATAGGAGAGTGATAGCGGATCTATGGCACACGTGCCAGAGGGGGCATTCAGAGCCCTCTCTGTGGGCACCCATGTGGTCACCCCAGCACAGAATTTGCCCTGCCCCTCTGTCCAACAGCCCAATGGGAGCACTCAGTCTCTAAAAGGTTTGCCATCACTGTAATAGGAGAAGGACCTCCCCTCTGGGCCTGCAGAATCAGTTCTTCTTCTGTAATACAACATATGTTTTGTTTATTTTCATGGAATTCATGGTATCAGTGTAATCTCAGAGAGGTTTTCTGAAAAGCCTCTAATTCTATGAGCATTGGCAAAGTTTTCTGTCCATAGGCCAGGCTTCTATCTCCTCTAAATTAACCACATTATGGACCACCTGGTACTTTACAGCCCAGCTGATGTTTGCAAAGAGAAGATTTAGGGAGCTCCAGATGGGGCACTGGTGAGCATTCAGGTTGGTTAGTCTCCTGCCATGTAAACATGTCCTAGCCTCCCTCTCCCCTGCCCCCCAACCAGGCTGATTCTATAGTTTAGCAATGACATGAAATAAGGAACCATTGCCTTTACTCAATCATACTTATGGTCAGTGGTGGGCTCTTAAAAAAAAACTTACTACCACACTGTGGGCATGGTATGGTCAGTGTGGCCAGGGGGAAAGCCCTGCATTGCACCTGAATTAGGACTACTTTATTTCAAAACTTGGATGGGTGGGGCCAGCCAAAATTTCTGCTACCAGTTCTGGTGAACTGGTATGAACCTGCTGATGCCCACCACTGCTTATGATTCTACCTACTCTCAAGCCACATGACCCTTGCTTGTTTGTGAACCAACCCTACTTGTCCTACATGTTTAGCCCACAGGAGAGGAACCTTTGGTCCAGATGTTTTAGGCTACAATATCCTACTCCAGGGTTTCTCAACCTTGGGCCCCCAGATGTTCTTGGACTTCAATTCCCAGAAGCCCTGATCAGCAGGTATGCTGATTTTGGGTTTCTAGTAATTGAAGTCCAAGAAACATCAGGGCCCAGCTGATTCCAGCCCCACCCTCTGAGGCCAGAAGTGAAAAAGCTAGGTGTAGTTCTAGGAGAAAAAAAACACCAGGCCCCAGCTGATTCCAGTACCATCCTCCTCCGGCCAGTCTGACTGTTATGTTTGCTAGACTTTTTCTAGGCTGGAGTTTTGTGGCAGCACCTACATGTCAGATGGACACATTGCCCTTCTCCTTTCCCTTGGACAGAAGGAAGGGGAGTAGTCAGTTGGTGACCACCAGCTTAATGGGTAGGATCCAGGGTGAGTGGGGTGGGGATGCCTTTTTGTAACTTTTTTTTCTTTGTAAGATTGTGTAATGTTCCTATGGTTTTTGTAATATTTTTGTAACTTTATGACGTATATTTGGGTTTTATCTTACTGTACTGTATATTATGATATTCTATTGTTTGAATTATTGATGTATGATATTTCATTGTGTTGTGACATTGTATTGTTCTATTGAATTGTTGCACTGTGTTTGATTGTGTGTTGTGAGCCGCCCTGAGTCGGTTTTCGCTGAGTAGGGCGGCATATAAGTTTAATAATAATAATAATAATAATAATAATAATAATAATAATAATAATAATAATAATAATAATAATAATAATAATAATAATAATAATAATAATAATAATAATAATAATAATAATAATAATAATCTGAAGGCCTAAGGTTGAAAAACCCTGTCGACTCTGTTATCACTAGTCACGAGGAATAGAAATGAAGTCCATGAACATCTGGAGGCCCAAATGTTCCCTTCCCCCCTAAGGTTTGCCTTTTGTTTTGTTCCTTTTCATTGCTGAAATGCAGACTGTAAGATCATGGAAATTGGGACCTAATCTATTTTTGTTTAATGCTACAGCATAAAAAGCCACGTATAACACAAAATAAAATACTGTATATGCTTCCATTTTTCTATTTGTTAAAGGTGGTCCATAATACATGTAGAATTAGAGCTCTGGATGTTTTTCAGAACCTCAACCCCATACATGTTGTTTTACTTCCCTTAAAAAGACTGCCTGAGAAACTCCACCCATCCACACAGGATACCACTGCGGTTGGCCAGCTATGTAGAAGAGAACCGTGTTGCTTCATCTAGTTCAGCAGCCAACAAAAAGATGAAGAAAATATAAACAGTGTGGAGCTACAGATAAAAGCCCTAATTAACTAGCTTGAGATAGAAAACCAAGACCATGAATTCCTCAGTGTTTGGCTACCAAACTCATTTTAAATTCCAGATTATCTATGCCTTGGGGAATTTAAGTTATACAAAGAAAAGTTTGACTGCCTTTGCCTTAAACAAATAATTAATCACTTGCACATGTGCCATAGGACAACATGAAATAAAGAAGTGTATGTTGGAAAGGCTGAATGCAGTATGAAGCAGGAGGAGTTGGCAGATTTCCTGGTACCAGCAGAAGGCAGCAAACTGTCAATTATTTAAGGCGATGTATGTATGCATACATATGCATACCACATAAACTCCTATTCCAATTCTTACCCAAATAGTTCTGGCAAAATCCTTGAAACCATGATCAAAGACAAGACAGGATCAAACACTGACAGCTTGAATTTGCCTGTTGAGCTAGAATTACCATTCTTGTTCCTGGCTTGCTTACTCCACTGGCATAGCACAAGCCCAGCAAAGAGTCCACCGTCAGCATCCGAGCCTGGCAGTGGCAGCTCATCCACCTTCAGTGGCAATGGTGTCCAGGAGGGCAGGAAGCCAGGCCGGTGATAGTTGCGGCCCAGCACCCGTGGCTGGAGCAGCGCCAGCCAGGCCTTGCGGGTGGGGGGTGTCCTCGGCCTGACCTCAGCCTCTGGGTCTCAACCCAGGACCAAGGGTGGCCCTGCACCCTGCGCAGCACCACCCGGCACCACGAGCAGGCTGTGAGGAAGAGGAAGCCTGAGGAAGAGGAGGACGAAGGTGGCGGAGGAAAACGCACCCCTAGTCCGCACCGAGGTAGGGTTTTCATCTTGATTTGAGTGCCTACGTGTGTGTGTGGGGGGGGTGAGCCTAGGTGGGGGGGTCAGCGAGTTTGGCCTGCGCCCTGGATGGCTGAAACCCGCCCTACGCCACTGGCTTGCTCTATATCCAAGTCTAAGCAAAATAAGCATAAGACAGAAGCATGGATTATGTTCTCTCAGCTGCTGAAAACTCCCTTGTGTTCAAGGAAAGGGAAAGCTCTTTGACAAACATTCTTTAAAAAAAAAAACATCAGACTAGGTCTCGAGTGATCTGAGTTCAAATCTATGCTTTGCCTTGGAAACTCACAAGAAAGTGGCAGTAGTAAGCAACTCTTTAAACTTCTGGTCTCCCTCAAAAACTTTATCAAGGATCACCATAAAAGCAATAGGATGAGATTTAAGGGGCAGGGAATCTCAAATGCCAACTCCCCCCCAGCCCCCATTGGAAAAAAGTCTGAAGGCAGAGTGATAAGGCTTTGTAGGCTAGCATCACCCTCCGTGTATAGTAGAAATGCTTTCGCTGTTTGCTCATTTGGCCATCATATGAGTCAGTTCTGTTGACCAAAGATTACCCCTTCTTCATGATGGAAGTCTAGGTAAAGATCTCCCTTGCTTGAAAGTTAGCTGTGTTTGACTCCAGGGTTTGATGCTCATCTCTGTTTACATCCATAAAGCCAATGATATCTCCATCTGCAGACATTTCCATGGTCATGTGGCAGGCAAGATTAGATGCCAAAACACAGAGAATACTATAAAAAACTGTAGCACTTTAAAGACTAACTGCTATATTTTTATTGTTCGTTTTCGTGGATCAAGTCCACTTCTTCAGACAAGAAAACAAACAAAAAAACTGTACTTGGTTAGTTCCTGTTTTTCTAAAGTATAGTGTTTTTGTTTGTTTTCTGACATGCAAGTAAGAAGTTAATCAGAAACCAGAATGGACTTTCTCCACACCTTTGAGATTGAAAGGGAGACATTTAAAACTAATATGAATAATCTATTGCTACTGATAGCTGTAGGAACCTGTATTGTTATGCTTGCTTGTCTGTCATTCTGCTTGAGCAAACCCTTTTCCCTTTAAGCCCTGCATTAGGTGTATATAAATCATGCCTGGAAGTTTTACTCCTTGTCTGAAGAAGTGGACTTGATCCACGAAAGTTAACAATAAAAACATGGCAGTTCATCTTTAAAGTGCTACAGTGTTTTTTATTTTGTTTTCTGATATGCCTGAACCACAGACTAACACAGCTACTATTAAAAAACAACACAAAATACTGTTACCATTCCTGCTGAAGCAGTACCTAATCATCTACTTGCAATTTCTTGCTTTCAAACTGCTAGGCTGGCAGGAGCTGGAGCTGAAGACAGGTGCTCACTCTGTCACGCAATGCTTGGGTCTTGAATGGCTGACCTGTTAACCTAAGCCATCGCGGCCCCTTGATGGAAGTCTACTCATATGCAAAGAGGCCTTTCATGTACCAGACAAATACCTGTGCAGAGGACTATCACAGGCGACAGCCTTTGTAGCCTCATAACCACTTCATTCATTTCTGCATGCTGTCTCACAAGAGATTGGAGTTGTTCACCTACACAGCGAAGTGGTTCAGGCCAGACCCAGTTTTATTACTGCACCAGGAAATTGGCCACATTTTTTCGTTCTGAGCTAATCCTTTAATCTCAGCCCAGCCACCTTCCTGAATTCTTTCTAAGAACCCACCAAAAATACTGCTCATAGATTCTGAGGTCCTACTTTCTGTCATCCAATGTACGCACACTTCTGTGACTTCTACATCAATTCAAATGCTGGCAAAATACCAATGGTGCTACTCACCGCCTTTCTGGTACCAGCCAAAAGGATGGACCAAGGATTCAGTTTGCAGAGACGAACAATTGGAAACCCACCAATCACTGGCATTTTCCTCGCTACAAGTCTGAACTCCCAAACTGCTCAAGGCCAAACACAGGACTTTGCCACCTACGGAGAAAAATAGACAGTTAGTGTAGTCACTTCCTCTTCAGATTTCTAGAAGTGCTTGGCAAAAGAGAAAGCTATGCTTCAGTCTTAAAGGAAATCAGGAACATAATGGTTCAAGAAAGGATCCCTTCAACTGTCCAACATGGATTCTCTCTGGTTAGGGCAGATTCAAGCCATGTTGGAGCCATTGCTGTTTCAAATACAGAACCAAACTGGACTGGTGATGGAATCCTTAGCTCACCACTAGCAAGAGGAAAGCACCTATCAGTTGCAGGGGAGTTTAAAGGGCTAAGGACTAGCAATGTGACAAAGCCGCTCCACCTCTCCAACAGGAGTAATCGGCTGGTGGACTTGGGAAGAAGAACCAGGAGGAAGGTCTCAATGACCTCTCCCAATCTGCCACCTGCAATGTGCACCCTTAGGCGCAATGCTGAGAGGAAAGGCTAGACTTAACTTCTCACAGCCTTAAGGGAGAGATTGCTTTACATTCTGGAAGCTATTCTGCACTGCAAATGGTTAAAATGTGTAAATGATTAATGCTGGGGAGAGGGAAGAGGTGTCCATTTTAAAATCATAGGCCACTTCCCCCCTAACACTAGTCACAAAGGTTTAGATATAGATATGAAAGAGTGAACACAACGCAGAAGGCGTCAGAACAACACAGCAGTACAACTGTCCCAACTTCCATTTACACTAGGAGGAGGAGGAGGGAGCTCTCCGTTTAACAGAGCTGTCAGCTTGCTGGTGCAAAGCAATACCAGTATGATAAAGAATGGATACCTGTGCCTTGTGAAGCATTTAAAAATCCAAAGCCTGAACAACAAGGGTCAGCATCACAGAGACGTTCACAGTCAAAAAACCTGGAGGAAGCAAACACAATATGTGACCATCAAAGCCAAAAAGGCTATCCAGGGATGCATCCTTAGAGCAGGGGTTCCCAACCTAAGGCCCATAGGCTGAATCTGGCCCAGAGTGCGATTTCATGTGACCCCCACCACTCCAAGGGCATTCAAAAAAAATGACCACCCCTTTGCAGCTGTTGGGACAAAAATCAGTGGTGGACATCAGCAGGTTCACACCAGCTTGCCACAACCGATAGCAGAAATTCTGGCTGGCCCTGCCCATCCAAGTTTTGAAATAAAGTAGTCCTAATTCGGGTGCAATGCAGGGCTTTCCCTCTGGCCATGCCCACCATACCATGCCCACAGTGTGGTAGTAATTTTTTTTGGGAGCTCACCACTGAACAAAACGCCCCCCCCCCCCATCATGCAAGCAGAGCAAACTGACTATCCGGCCCTCAAAGCTGACTGAGAGAGTGTTACCCGACAGCCGGCTTGGAAAGGTTGGGAACCCCTGCCTTAGAGGCAGTGGTGGGCAGCAAAAATATTTGCTACCATACAGTGGGTGGAGCCTATGTCATGGGCAGGGCCTACGTCATGGGCGGAGCCTACATTATGGGTGGAGCCTACATCGTGGGGAATCTAGTCATGCTTGCCATATGGTCATGTATACATCTGCAAACACAGACAGCACTGGCTCTTTGGCTGTAAATGGAGATGAGCACTGCACCCTAGAGTCAGATATGACTAGCTTTTGAGCAAGGGAGACCTTGAATCACTTGCAGGGACAAAACCTGATGTCAAATTTGAATACCAATCAGGTATCTTCTGCTATTAGGTAAAGGTTGCCCTTTGTCGAAAGCCAGTCATTACCAACTCTAGGGTTCAGTGCTCACCTCTGTTTATAGCCAAAGAACCAGTGGACTTGATCCACAAAAGCTCACATTAAAATACAGAAGTTAGTCTTTAAGGTGACACAATGTTTTTGTCTTTTTGTTTTGTTTACTCTCTGATATTCTTGCACAGAATAAAGCTTTTTAAATGGTAGCTGTGTTAGTCTGGGCAGGTTTCACTACCCCAGTTTCACTACCCCTCCCACCCGAAGGCCACCAAATTTTGCCAAAAAAAACCCACCCCTTTGCTGGGGTGTGTGTGCGAACCTGTTGCTGCCCACCACTGCTTAGAGGATCAATACACATTCCAGTGTGTGAGTAACTATCTTGCCCCTGCCAGGTGAACCAGAAGTAAAAGAGTGAGACCTAAAGGGAACTCAGGGGGCTTGTTTGTAGTGTCCAATTTCTAATGTGTTCTAGTTTCATTTGTGGGTTCATCTTTTGCCTGGCCAGAGGGAGCAATACGAAAGATACTGGGTGGTGGGCAGAGAGAGAGTCATAGATGCCGAGCAATGGGGATGAATGTATCTCGTGTTATTACATAGTTGTATTTTATTATTTTAATTCTTCTAAGACAGATGCAGAGAAGGCATGACCCTATCGAAATTATTAGACTTCAGCTCCCATCCTTGCACAAATAAATCCACATGGGAAATGATTACATGTGGTATAAGCCAGTGTATAAATATGTATTTACAGAAATCTATGCATGAAACAAACAATTTTTACATAACACAAACAGTTACATTAGTCAGTTTATTATACCTTACGTCTTATAGCTTTTCAAAAGCATTGCATATCTCCTTGCATGCACTTGCTATTTTGTTTATACTCCTTGTCAGGGTGATGAGGTTAATAAGTAGGGGGCAGACTTGGTGGGTAGCACTGAAGTAGCTTTCTACAGAAAACACACATTCCTTCAGGCCTTAGATGAGGGAGATTGAGAGGGAGACACTTCCAACCCTGCAAATTCAGCATCTTTGCTCATCTGAGAAACAGAAATATCTTCATTTTTTTTTTTTTACGAAACTAAAAAGCCAAGTGTGCAAAACTGTACAGGAATGGAAACATACCCATTTGACACAGTTTTCCCAGACAAATCCATCTTGTTGTTCACAGAGATGCTTGACATTTTACGGAAAGGTAAGCGAGTGTAAAAATTCTTCACACTCCCTTCCAGAGACACTGCAAAAATAAAGAAAAGAGTGATTGTAACCCCTATGGATGGTTTGATTTTGAACAGTAGATTGAGAAATCTTAGGGAGGGGCCAAGATTCAATATCTGAGTTAGAACAAGCATGAAAGATAGAAAGGGAACAAGCTGCTGTTTACATGAAGGAGGATAAGGCCCTTGCCCCCATGGTTTAGAGTTCTGGAAACTGTTTACTTGGATCTGTTTACCTCAGTCGATGAATATATATGACTTTGTTCTTATTTGGTTTCAAAAAGACATTTTAAACCTTCCTTTTTTTCTTCAAACAACTCCAGTTCCAGTGCTAGTGAAAATAACTTGGGATATAAATTGAATCATCCAGTTGGGTGGGAAGGGAGGCATTATATCACTATTGTTGTTGTTTTTATTGCATATTTTAAAATTTTAGACCGATAGAACTGGAGAGTGTTACATGAGACCTCATAGTCCTTCATCTATTCCAGGGGTGTTCAAACTACAGCCCCTGGGGCGGATCTGGCTGCTGACACCAATTCATCTGGTCTGTGTCGCCCTCATTGGTCCCGGGAGCAGAAGTAAAATGCACCCATACGGGTGTGTTTTACTTCCACTTCCGGAAGTGATGAGGGTGGCACAGGCTGGATGAACTGATGTTGAGGCCAGATCTGGCCTATGGGCCATAGTTTGGGCACCCCTGGCTTAAGCAGAGAAAATAGAAGCCCAAAATCTATCTCATCCTGTTGCAAAACAGATTGCAAGGCACGTTTTACTTCTGCTTCCTGTGGGAGGAACCACGTGACTGGCCCACGGTCTGAAATGCTTGGGCAGCCCTGCTCTACTAGCTGTTACAGGGAGTAAATATTTCCCATGATTAACCCATGCTCCCCTCAGTGGGGTTTCCTTGGAGATACATTTCTCAGCAATTAGATTTGCCATTTAAGCCCTTGTTTACCTTCCAATAACGAGTCACAGAACAAAGCACCCAAAAACAAAGTGTAGGTACAGAAAATCAAGTGCTATGACAAAGTTTCGTCTTTCTTTCACAATCTGGGAGGCTACCTCATGTCTGGACAAAAGAAATATTTCTTCCCTCTGGCTTTGCCTCCTAGCTCTGATTCCTAGACTGATGTCCACATTTTGACCCCAAATATGTCTTCTAGCTTCACCTCAAGATCTGTTGACAGCACTGTCCTTCTACTTAGACTAACTTATTCCAGCCATTCCAATGATTCATTCCTCCACTATGATATTCCTCTTTAAAAGGTGAAATGCTGATTTGTTTATTTTTTTTTCATATGTAGACCACCAATTCTCTGAGCTATATAAACAAAACAAAATTCCAAAGGCATGACGAAGATGTGATAGAGACAGTTGCCCAATTTACCTTTCTTCTGATACAAAAGTTGGGGCCTCTGAGGTAACACAATTTTACAGTTGTCAGGGATGTTGTTCACAGTATTGTCACAGACTTGGGCTGCTGGATAGAGGGTGCAAGGAAAGAACATGGAAGCTGTGACATTTGGGATGTCAGCCATATGGCAGAAGTCGTCTTCTTTGCATCCTAGAGACAAAAAAAAGCCATCCCAAGATAGTCATACATCTTTAGAAATTAGTAATATTAACAAAGTATTAGCATTACTAGTGCTAGTAGCAGCAATATGACTCAGTATTAATAGTACTCCCACTAAAGGTACATGATGACTGACAAGAGATAGAGTAAAACTAAATACACAAAGAATGCATCACCCAACTGATTGTTTCAATAATACACCTGATAATGCTCTATCACTCAGATTATAACTGTTTAATTATAAATTGTTAAATCTCTATAATAACATATCCTTCAAAAAAATTTATAATTGGTCACAAATTCTAATATTGCAGTAAATTATGCCATCATGCAGAAGAATCTCTTTGAGCTGCACATCCTTCTCCGTGTTTCGTATAAGACGTTATCCTGTGCATTCAAATCCTTCTTATGCCATATTCTTCATGTCCATTTTCCTATTAACATGGATGGCTGTTTATTTCTCTTTTGGGGAACCAATAATAATTTCCTCTTCCTTTTTATTGTTGTTGTTAAAGGAAAGTGTCCTCTGAACCTCAAATATAAAAACTGCACTCTTTTGTACCAGCTACTCGTAAGCATTGCTCATACGGGGCATTCTGAGTTTTTTTTCCTCCTGGAAAGATTGCAGATTCGTTAATGAAAATGGCTGTATTTTGCTAGGGCTGCAAATGCAAATTGAAATCAAGTGAACAAAAAAAAATCTAAAGTTTACCAGACATCAGATGTATGTGAAGTTCTCACAACAGTTCTAGAGGTCATCTTTCCAATGCAGTTTGTAAATTGAGATTTATCTCTTGGTCTACTCATGGAATGTTGCTAGCATTTTACAAGGATTAGGGCATGTCTAGGGTATTGATTAATTAAGAGTGCAAACATTTCCCCAGGACCTAAAATTTCTTACGTGCAAGACACCAGAGACGGGCTTGTTCAGCTGAGAATCTGGACTTGAAAAGCCAGTACTGTTGGGATGGTAGGGAACGATTTTGCTCAATCTGGATCTGAGCATTTTCCAGTGGAGAAAAGAGCTCTGTTGCAAAAGCTGATAAATACAAACAGGAGACATAGTTACAAGGTTTTCATTAGCAATTTTAAAAAGATCTATGATTTAAAAAAATACTCCTTGGCAGAACTTAGGCACAAACAGAGGAAAGTGCCCAGGCATTAAATTCCCCTCAAATACAAGAATGAAACGTTCCCCCTCCTCCTAGAAATGTGACATCCCGAGAGTTCTGGCCAAACCAGAATTCTGAAATATGGCAGTTCTTAGTACGGAAAAATGATTATGGCTAAAAGTCCTGTGTAATCTTACTTGCTCTAAAAACCTACGAATGTGCCACAGTGGGAAGGATTTCTGAATTATATACACAGGATTGTGTCAAACACTGAAAACAAGGATTTCCTGTTAGAGTGAACAGTTTAGGTTTTATTTGAGGCATGTTAGTTGAATGGAATCTGAGCAAAGCACAAGTCTGGTCAAAACACTGAGAAGAATTATTGCGGAGGTCCAAAGCCATTACTTCATGTTGACTTTTAACAAAAAAGTCAAAAAAAGCTTGGCTCTAGGCTCACCCCTTAAGAGTTTTCCCAC
This sequence comes from Furcifer pardalis, assembly GCA_030440675.1. Classification (NCBI taxonomy): domain Eukaryota; kingdom Metazoa; phylum Chordata; class Lepidosauria; order Squamata; family Chamaeleonidae; genus Furcifer; species Furcifer pardalis. Next base: position 54,882,363 of record CP126891.1, read on the forward strand.
CTCTACCCTAAAGGCTTTTGCAACATAAACAAATGACAACCAGCGATATGAAACATCAGTATGAAGAGAGACATTACCAACCTATTAAAATATTTATGAATATGTGGAATGTTTGCCAGAGGAAACAGAAGCCAGTTTAAATAATTTTCCACCAGGAAACAGCAAAGCACCAAGGTTGTTATATAAAGGTAAAGGTTTCCCTTGCTTGAAAGCCAGTTGTATCCAACTCTAGGGATCAGTGCTCATCTATGTTTCAATGCTGAAGAGCCAGCGCTGTCTGCTGCTGCAGACATTTCCGTGGTCATGTGGCAGACATGACTACACACCAGAGTGCACAAAACGCTGCTTACCTTCCCACCGAAATGGTCCCTATTAATCTACTTGCAATTTCTTGTTTTTGAACTGCTAGGTTGGCAGGAGCTGTGACAAAGATGGGAGCTCATTCCGTCCTGCAGTACTTGGGAATTGAACTGCTGACCTCCCATCTTCCAGTTAGCGTCTTAGCCACTTGAGCCACTGCAGTCCCTGTTATAGGTTGCTATATATTATCCCAATAAGCCATAAGCCAAAGTACATATTCATTTTACTTTGAGCAGCACATACCTGGTAGGAAGGGCTTTGTTTCAGTTGGGAGAACAACAGTATCACACACAACAGGTCTTGTTCGGGTGACCGTATTAGAATCTAAAAGGCAATTGGAATTAAATTTACAATTTAAGACATCATTGTGGGTTTTGCTTGTGGCTGGAACACAAATGCATGGACAGCCCAGGCTACACATGAAAAGGTAGAGATGGTGGGACAGAAAACCAAGCCAGGTGGGGAAGAGAGTGACATATCCTGGAAAATGGCACAAATGATTTGATGGTCATGTATCACAAAGTGTCCCCGAAGGGCTTTCAAATGATAATCTTGAACTTAGTTTTAGGTTTACATCATATGTTTGAAAACGTGACTCATAGCAATAAGTTTTGAAGACAACGGTTAGAATTTTATTGGGGAAAATATTGCAGGTATAACAGTAATCAAACAAGTGACTCCTCTGTTCACTCAGGCATCTATTGCAGAAGTAGTCTTGCACTGGCTCAGAAATTTGCCATATAAAACACATGTATTCACTATTCATGGTTGTCATTTCACAGGGTTAGGGCATAGAAAGAACTGCTTGTCAGATCCTGGTTTTATAAGTGAATTGTTTGGAGAACAGCTTGCTTTATCAAGGTGGCCTGTCCAAAGAAGGGCTGCATAGTATCCAGGACCTAACAATTGTCCTTTGTAGGAGAGGGTATGGCTATGTTCTTCTATTCCTCCCTGCCAGTTTCAAGGTAAGGAAGGTAGGCAATTAAACCTCTCTAGGATGTCCAGGTCTTGGTAGCTCCACTTCTGTAGGATGGAGGGAGCATTCCTCTGTGTGACAGCATACTTCAATAGAGCTCCCAGCATGTGAGGGAGTCTGAGTGTTTCCTTTGGCTCTGTCATGTCATGCTGCATCTGTATCCATCTCTGCAATAAACCACCCAAAGCACTAGTGACTTTTTTATGTGTCCCTCAAGACCAGGGGTCAGCAACCTATGGACCTGAATCCAGCCCACAGCACCCAATCATCAGCCCCCTACCCTCACTCGAATCACCACTGCCACCGCCACCGCCAAAGCAGCTGTGACAGATTTTTGGCTGTTGTGGATGTGTTTATGGCTGTCATAAACACATTTATTACACCCATAGATGTGTTTACGGCAGCGTTTACAGCAGGGGGCCCACCAGTTTGGCCCCCTCAACTGTCTGAGGGAGCATGACCCAGCCCCTGACTTAAAAAGGCTGCTGACCCTTGCTCGACTGTAAAGAATCGATGTTCATCAGGGTTCTGGCTGCCCCAAAACTCCTAGGTAGCATGTGGACTATATAAGCAGTTGTGCAACTGGTCATGTGAAAGGAGGGGTTCAATTACATAATGACTGTTGTGCACATATTTGCCCCCAATGCTGACATAAAAGAGAGAGCAGAAGGGACTTCTAGCTGTCTATCTCTGGTGAACGTGTGGATGCGGAAGGAGCATCAAGTGCCTGGTTGCTAGTTCACCTTTCCCAGTAGGGTGAGGTGTATTCCCATAGGCAGGAACCCATAGGCATTTGAGAAACATGCTGTTTCTGCAGACACAGAACTCCACATGAGCTGGAAATTGCCCTGGTCCAATCAATGGGGTTTTATTTTTATTTTTTTGGCTTGGCATAAATGGATTTGGAATATCCCATTATGCAAGCAGTAAGAAAGAGGAATCAGGTTGAGTACATTTACACTAAAAAGGAATGAAACCTTTTGCTGCAGGTCTTACTTTTTAAAATAGTCTGGATTCTGCTTCATTATATGTAAGAGGGAACTTACTTCTCCAGAGATAAACACGTTGAAAGTTGATAAGGAAATTTTCAGTTTCTTTGATGGCTTCCGAAGCTGATAAAAAATAAAAAATAAAAATTTACTTCAGCTAATAAGATGGCCTGTCCTGTGACTATATTTACATCCATTCTTAGTGCCCAAACCAGGATAGTATGGCTTTTAATAAGCATTTAAAATCAGGAGGAAGAGCAAAATGCTGTTTTGCTCAACCTCCACACCCAAATGACATTTTGCTCTTTGTGAACCATTATGCCCTGGGCACCACATCAGTGGCAGTGGCATTCCCAGCTGTTATGCGAGGGAGATGATCTCCCCAGCAGCAGATCAGCAGTGGCAGAGATATGGGGGAGCCCAGCTACGAAGCAGTTGGTTGGAGGATCGCCTCCCCAATACCTCTGCTGCTGCCAATCCGCTACTGTGACAATTGCCCCACCATTGCTGGGAACATCAGTGATGAACAGCTGATCAGTTGACTGCCAACGGCCTTAAACTGACCAGCATTCAGTTGACCAACAGCCAAGCTCTTTCCTCTGATTGCTGGCAATCTGAAATCTGATTGCCAGTGATCAAAGGAAGCAATTGTTTACTTTGCAGTTATCATAGACGATAGTTGCAATGAAAACAATTCCCAGCTGCTTCCCTCTCTTTTATTCCATTCCTAGTAACTAGGATTTAAAAAATCACCACAAAATAGTAGAGCCTCCTGACAGGGGTTCAAAAAGCAGTACTTTGGAGTGAGTTGGTCCTCTCCAGTGTCCAGCATCTACAGCAGAGGTTCTCAACCTATTCAAGCCGAGGGCCATTTTACCCTGCTTGCCACACATGGCACTTCTGGGTGTGACGGAGGTGGTGGGGGCTATATGAAATGGTGTTGTGGGCTGCATCTGGCCCACCGGGCCATAGGTTGAGAACCCCTGATCTACAGTAAAGGTAAAGGTCGCCCTTGCTCGAAAGCCAATCTTATCTGACTCTAGGGTTCAATGCTCATCTTGGTTTATACCCAAAGAACCAGCACTGTCTGCGTTTCCAGACGTTTCCGTGGGCATGTGGCAGGCATACCTCAACACTGGAGTGCATGGAATGCTGTTTACCTTCCCACCAAAGTGGTCCCTATTTATCTACTTGTAATTTCTTGCTTTTGAACTGCTAGGTTGCCAGGAGCTGGGACAGAGATGGAAGCTCACTCCATCATGCAGTACCCAGGGATTGAACTCCGACATGTATAGACACAGGCAAAAAAAAAAGCAGACCAACTTGCCCCCAAAATGCCCCAAAAACCAGGCTAAAGGAAAATGTAGACAGGCGCTTACTTCCAGTGAGCACTTGGCCTCCCAAAGTAAATGTATACTGCTTCTTTCCTTCACTATATTTCACTCTCTGGCACATGTTTCCCTCTTCACGTGTTGAGCTTCCATCCCAGTCTTTGATGTTGCAAATTAATACGTCTGGGTCACCCATAAGACCACACAAGATACCACCTGAATGAAAACAAGAAAAGGTACACAAGGTTTTACTTCTACTTCTTCATGCGATGAATGTCTGTTGTTTGGTTTATTGTGATTTTTTTAAAGCTTGGCAATCTGAATCTTGGATAAAAGTTCCCTCACAACATTCAGCAAGCCAGTGCTTTCAGTATCATACACTCCACTCCCCTTACCCAGTGGACTCTGTCTTTGCAAAGGATATCTTATGATCTATCTTAATATATTTCAATGTAGAACAACTTGGGGCTAGGTGTTGGGAACAGCCAGAATCCTGTTAGTGTGAAAATCAGTAAGCTAAATAGTGTCACTTACAACAGCAAATTGTTGTTGCTAACTGATGACACACCCACTGCATTATAAGGTGAGCATCTGATTGTGTAACAGGCATCACCCTAGTAAGCAACTGGTGTCTTGTTATTTAGCATCAACTCACCATAGTGAGGCAATCCTATTTAACTTGCATGTGCAAAATACCAACAGGATTTTGGCCACAGATTACCTTTCTCAGCACCCGGGAATTCTTGTCCTACAAAGAGAGATTACCTTATGCTGTCCAATCCACACCACATTTTTTTCCTATTAAATATGCTCTAAACACCCCAAAATGCATTTTTTTTTAAAAAAAAATGTACGCCAACCTATAATGCAGTCCTAAATCCCAGTCACAGAAACACCTTTTCAACTCACTGAATAAGTCAACTGATGGTAGGGTGCAGAGACAAGGGATGTTTGTCTATTTGGTCAAATCCTGAACTGAATCATGTGGACTCGTTTAAATGGAAAAAGCTAGAGAAGGTGCATTCCTTCTACTTACCCTATAATTGTATCCATACTTACCTTAAGGAATGGGAAACCTGCAGCCCTCCAGAGGTTGCTGAACTACACATCCTATCACCCATTGTCACTGGCCATGTGAACAATGGCTGATGGAACCTGGTGTCCCAAGTAGTCTTGAATACAAAAATTTCCCACTCCTGCTATAAAATGTGGTAGCATGTTTGTCAAATTGTGGCCTTGTGACCAATTGCCCTAAAAAGACACTTAGCAAAGGCTCTAAAACTAATCCTGGTGGAGGTAGAATCAACAAGAGTTGTGCTTATTTGTCTTGCTTTGTCCTCCCCCCCTCCCCCCAAAAGTTCCCATTAGGTGGGATAAATGCAAGAATGAGCTTTCTGTTACTTGCAACTGTAATCTCAACACAGTTACCTCCATCAAGCAGGATCTGGCTCAGGATAAAGCCATCACAACAAACATCTTCGCTGCAGGCCTGGCGGCAGAAGAGATGAACATCAGTCAAAGATGTACCAGTTGCTGAGACAACCAGATTATGGTAGATGCCAGAATCAACATCCTGGAAATCAGTGATCTCAAAGGCTCCAGCTGTATTGAATTCATGCCCTAAAAAGAAGAGGGAAAGAATCATGTTCCAGAAAACAAGGATGCAAAACAGAGTAGAAGCTTATGCAAAGGCAACTACCAATGAATAGCTGATTCCTTTCTCAAAGTTTTACCTGATAATTCTTATTCAAGGCATGATTTCATAGGCACAAACTGACATAGAAAGAGGACTGAGAAGGTGGTTCCCAACTCACAAACTATCTTCTCTTTGATTTAGGGCAGGGATGGTTGACCTTGGTGCTCGAGGTGTTCTTAAACTTCAATTCCCAGAAGCCCAAGTCAGCACACATGCTGATCAGGGCTTCTGGGAATTGAAGTTCAAGAACAGTTTAAGAACACCTGGATCACTAAGGTTGGCCATCCCTGCATTAGGATGTCTCAACTAAATTGTTTTGTTTTGTTTACTCTCTGATATACTTGAAACATTGACTAACACGGCCATCATTTCAAAAATTTCAACTCAATAAGGCACCTCAGCATGGCAGCTTCAACCCAACTTATCTCCTTCCTTCCAGTAAAATGAAGAGTTCTTATTCAAAGTTTCTCATAATTAGTACAAAAAGTAAAATTTGCATTCTTTCCTCTTGAGAAGCAAAATGCACATACTGAGAAAACACAGGAGAACTCAGCGATTGTACCAAAAGACAAAAACAACCCATTTGATGCTTCTAATTCTTAAAAAATTATGCAACAAAACATCAACTGCATTGATCTGTGTAATCTGTGTAAGTGTGCCATTAGTGTAAACATAGTTTGCTTAAATGTGAAAACTCTTGTAAAAGACTTAGGAAAAATGTCTTGCCTTCTAGGAGATGGACAGAAACATTCTGCCATTTCTTTTGTTTATAGATGGAAATGAGGAAAGACAAGGATTTAAAACCTATTTTGCAACCTATTGACAATAAGAGTCGCTAGAAACAATGGCTGATGATGATGCTACCACCAAGTTATTCAGTTTGCTTCTTCAGGGGAAGTCCTGGGACTGTGCATCTTGCCCAAGGTCACACAGGCTGTATCTTCTCCCTGGAGTCATACTGGGGAATCCATCTCCCAACCTCTGACTCCAGATACCTAAATCATTGAGCTATCTAGCCAAACTTCTAAGCCAAAAATGCACTCATCTTTTGTGTTACGTTTTGTTGATGATGGTATCTTATATTCTTCAGCACATACCTTTTTTCAGATACACTCCAACAGCTGTCTGGTCTTGGCTTCTGACTTTAAACATGCAGCTGAGCTGAGCAACACTGGTGGTAACAGGATTGCCCCAAGTGCCTTCGACCTGAGGGAGAACAATGCACAGTTGATGTTAATTTGTGGCAGCAAATAAATCATTATCTTTGAGATTCACATCTTTCAGCATGTTATTAGGGAGGTAAGGCAATTTGTACTATGCTATGCTATGCTATGCTATGCTATGCTATGCTATGCTATGCTATGCTATGCTATGCTATGCTATGCTATAAACCAGGGATTCGCAACCTATGGCCTGTGGTCCTAATCTGGCCTGTGGTGCCAATTAATCCAGCCTACAGTGAGGATCCTGGGGCTGGGGCTACCACGGCTGCAACTGCCAGAAGCAGCAGAAATGCCATGAAAATGCAGTGTAAAATTCTGGGAACGTGGCAAAAACACTTCATTCTCGCTTCCGCCACCACAGGAAGCAGCGGAAGCAGTGAAAATGGCTGAGATCATGCCATGAATGCTGCCGCTGCCACCAAAAGCACAAGAAGTACCGGGAGGAACCATGCCTCCAGCCTGCTCACCTGTGTGAGGGGGACGTGACCGGCCCATGGCAGAAAAAAAGTGTGGCAGGTAGAATCTAAGGACACTACTGTCAGGGATTTAGTTTGTGAATTGAATTGTGTACGTTTGACGAGTTGCCACAACAAAACTACAGCACTGACGAAAATAAGGAGTATGCCATTTGTAAGATCGTCTCGGCAACTTTCAGGAATGCTAGGACTCAATGGCCAGGAATGCAAACTGATATGTCATTACACTTGAAAGTTGCCCTGTAAAAATGACATTTTCACTAGGGGCATCCAGTTGTAGGTGAGCCAGCGACCAAACCACTCAACCAATCATAGTGATCCAAAGTGTGTTAGATAGAGGATAAAATAACCTATGTTCTGGCACTATTAGAATTTTGTTTGGGCTTTCCAAAAAGCTTTTATGACAACGTTTATCCAAAAGTTCTTGACCAGAATCCTGAAAAAACTCAGATAAAAGGGACAAATCTGATTGAAATCAACCAAAACCACTTTCCATGGTTGATAGAGGTTGCTGATGAGGACGTTGGATGGTTTTGCTCGGTTTCCAACAGATTTGTCCCTTTCATTTAAGCACTTTTATGATGTCTTTTGAGGATTTTTTTGTAAACATTGTCATAAAAACTATTTCTGAAGTTTGACCAAAATTCTAATAGTGTCATAACAAAGGTTATTTTATCCTCTATCTGACACACACGGTTTCATGGTTTGGTCGTTGGCTCACTGACAACGGGACACCACCAGCAAAAATGTCATTTTTCTGAGGCACCTTTCAAGTTTAATGATGTCATCATTTTGCATCCCCAGACTTTGGGTCCTAGCATTCCTGAAAGTCACCGGGATTATCTTTCATACAGCATAACCCTTATTACCGTCAGTGCTGTAGTTTCGTTGTGGCAACTCGTCAAAAGTACACAATTTTTGTTACATGCCAAACACAGACCACTCTACCGAAACGTAAAACATTCATCGAATTCATGTCAAAAGGTTGTGAACCCCTGCTATAAACCCTCATGGCACAATGATTAAACTGCTGTTCTGTAGCCAAAAATTATGAGTTCGATCCTGAAGGGGATCAAGGTTGACTCAGCCTTCCATCCTTCTGAGGTCAATAAAATGAGTAGTTGGGAGCAAAATGCTAAATACCACCCAGAGAGTGCACTAAGCATTATGGGATGATATAGAAGTGTTATTACTATGTAATATTCCTGGCTGATGCTGAATCAGTCAAGATGCTCATACTCATCACTTTCATGAGAGCAGGGGTGGGCAAAATGCAGCTTGAGGCCACAAAAAGCCCCCCTGTCCATTTCTTTGAACTCAATGTTTCCCAATCTTTGGTTTTTGAACTTCAGTTCCCCAGAAGCCTAAGTCAATTCCCAAAACCACTGATCAGCCAATGTTCTGACTTAGGCTTTTGGGAATTGAAGCCCAGGAACCAAAGGTTGGGAAGCAATGTTTTAACTCATGGACCCATTTCTTTTTCATGGCCCTAGGATGAAAAGTAAAGATATTTTTAAAAAAAACTGACCAGGGAGGGGGGAATGGTACTGGAGGAGATTTTGCAGATTCCCTGTATTGCCAGAAAGACAAACAAGTAGGCCCTAGAGCAGTGATGGCAAACCTTAGCATGCCAGCTGTTCTTGAACTTCAATTCCCAGAAGTCCTGATCAGCAGGAGGGCTGACATGGGCTTCAGGGAATTAAAGTCCAAGAACAGATGGGGTGCCATGATTGGCCATCACTGTCCTAGAGCAAGTTAAGCCTGAACTGTATCTGGGGTGAAAATGATGAATTTGAAGCTGTCCAATTTTGGGCACATTGTTAGAATCTGGAAATAACAATATTGCTGGGAAGGGTGAGAGGCAGTAGGCAGGGAGGAAAGTCCAAAAGTAAGATGGATTGACTATGATGAAAGCTATGGGCTCATCTTGCAGGAGCTGAGCCTGGTTGCTGAGGACAGAACACTGGGGGATACATTCCAAGACCTACCACAGATACCTGAAACTGTGGTTAACAGTGAACTCTATATTTTACATTGCAGAAATCATGGATACTGAACCCACAGATATGAGAGGCAACTTGTACTCTACAAGGGCAACAACTGGTCCTCTCCAACATAACCCCACCCCACCCCCAGCTGATCACCCTGGTAGATCTTAATCAAGCTACTACATTCAGTTACCAGTCCTGAAGCAGAGCAGTTGTAGTTTTTCTCCTGAGCACTGTACAGTTCACATAGTGTTTTGGTCCCCACAGCAGACAACGTGAGAAACCCACATAATTCATCCTCCTCACACTCTGAAAGCATTAAAGGTTTGACAGTATGAAATCTTTTATATAATAGGAGACACTGTAAATAAACATATGTTATTATTATTTTACAATTTAAGGTGAGCAAACAGCCACAGCTACATGGGAACAATCAGAGCTTTAATCTCAGGGCCTGAAGTTTAGAGGTTGGTATTTACTAAAATGGGCTGCAGTGACTTATTGGTTAAGACGATGAACTTGAGGACCAGAAGGTTGACAGGTCAGCAGTTCAAGATCCAAGTGCTATGCAAAGGAGTGAACACCCATTGTCTGTCCCAACTCCTGCCAACCTAGCAGTTCGAAAGCAATAAATTGCAAATACAGTACATAACTAGGTACCGCTTGAACAGAAAAGGTAACATTGTTCCATGCACTTTGGTGTCTAGTCATGCCTGCCACATGATAATGGAAATATCTGCAGACACAGATAGTGCTGGGTCTTTGGCTGTAAACAGAGATGGGCACAGTAGCCTAGAGTCAGACACAATTGACTTTCAAGCAAGGGAGACCTTTACCTTTACCTTATTGACTAAAAATAATAATACTGTAGTAACAAAAGAATTTGCTTTCCCCAAGCATGTATAGCTCCTCCACTCCCTCCTCCCACAGAAGGTAGTACAAAACAGGTGGGTTCCATTGCAGAACTACATGGTCACATACACCCAAACCCATTTCTCTGTTCTCTTCCTACATATTCCAGTCTCAACCCATAAAACAGGAAAGCCCTTAATAGAGGACAATAACACTCAACTTGTAGTTTGACAAAGATTCCAACTGAAGGCTTATTTATCTAGCAACTGTTGTACCTTCCTGTTGTCTTTGTACAGATAAAAAACAATCAGTTTCACTTCCTTCTGCCTTCCTATTTTTTCAAACCACAAGTTCTTTTCATTCCAAATAATAAGAAATATGCAAACATCTGCAAATTCTTCAAAAGCAAATTAACCCCAAATCCTCCCTCATTCACACCAGCCAAATGAGAGAGGTAAAGTCACCCCTAACCAAGAAAAGGCTCATATTGAACCCGTCTGCAAAAGAGGTGTTAGAACTCAGGAGAACCTCAGAAGAAGAGGACAGACTATTAAATGTGGTTGGATGAATACACAGGGATTCCAATCCTGTGGCTTGCAAGAGTTGAGTACTCAATGACAGGCCTTTGACCAGTAAACTGGACATATTCAATTTCTCCCACAATTGATTGGTATCATTTTTTTCACTCTCAAACACTTTCCACAACAAATATGAATATATTATTGAAATCTCCTGTTTGTTTGTTTGCTTGCTTGCTTGGTCTTTCCCTTAACCAATTTTCTCCTAGTGATGAGATCCAAGGCAGCCCACAAAGATCAAAACAGACCATGCTAATAACGCAACACTCTTGGATAACCTTATCCAAAAGTATGTCAGATGTCTACAAGGATGTACCTTCAGCAGACAAACGTAGGGCACAAAAGTGGCATAAACAAAGAGTTTGATGTATCAGTGGTGCCTCATTTTACTTTGACTGTTCTAAACAAAGAAAAGAACTGATTTTGGAACAGAGGACTACACTCTGTAGTAAAGAGTAAATAGAAAGCAATGTTCTTACCTGCAACACACTGTTGGAGTGCACTCTGGAATTCTCCCTGGATGGTTTGAGATTGAATAATTTCAGCTTCTTCTGTGGTGAAGGAAATTTTGGCAGCTGGAATCTTCTCAAAACGTCTACGAACTAAAGGGGGGAAATGCCCGGCAACAGTCAAGTTTTATCAACATTTACCATTTTACTTGTTTCATGCATCATATTCTACTTTGCTTCCAAAGGAGAATAATGCTGGCTGAATTTAAAACCAGCCCTCTGTTCTAATCCAAGATGTCACCATTGTAATACACTGGATATAGGAATAGCAATTACACTTATATACCATCCCATATATAACTTAGTGCACTCTCTGAGCAGTTCACAAGGTAATGCCCCCAACATGCTGGATACTCATTTTATTGAATTCAGAAGGCTGGAAGGCTGAGTCAACGTTGAACTCTGTCAGGATCAAACTCACAACATTTTGGCTGCAGTACAGCAGTTTAAACACTGCACCATCAGTGCAAAAGTCTTTCATTTATTTTAAGTACCGTGTGGCATGTAAAACATCAAAAATTGTGAATTACCAACAGTTTTTGTTGTTGTTCTCATAGTTGAGTCCGATCTTTCGAGACCTCATGGACCATCGCACACCAGGCACCCTTATCCTCAACCCACCCAGCTCTGTGCCCATTGCGTCTATAATACCATCTAGCCATCTCATTCTCTGCCGCCCCTTCTCCTTTTGCCCTCCATCTTTCCCAGCATCAAGACTTTCTCAAGTGAATCCTCTCTTCTCATTTGGTGTCCAAAGTACCTTAGCTTCATCTTTACTATTTGACCTTCTAAGGAGCAGTCAGGGTTGATTTCTTCTAAGATTGACCTATTTGTTCTCCTCACTGTCCAGTGGACTCTCAAAACTCTCCTCCAACACCACATTTCAAAGGCATCTATTCTTCTGCACTCAGCTTTCTTAATGGTCCAGCTCTCACAACCATACATTACCACTGGGAATACCATTGCTTTGACTATGCGAATTTTTGTTTGCAAGGTGATGTCTCTACTTTTAACTATGTTCCCCAGGTTTCTCAAAGTTTGTCTCCTAAGCATCAGTCGCTTTTTTATTTCATGGCTGCAGTCACCATCTGAATAGATCTTTGATCCTAAGAAAGTAAAATCCGTCACTGCTTCTACTTCTTCCCCATCTATTCTCGAGGGACTGATAGGGCCTGTTGCCATTATCTTGGTTTTCTTGATGTTGAGTCTCAAGCCAGCTTTTGCACTCTCTTCTTTCAACCCAAGCAGCAGCTTCTTTAGGTCTTCCTCCCTTTCTGCCATTAGGGTGGTATCATCTGCATATCTCAAGTTGTTGATGTTTCTCCCAGCAATTTTGATCCCAACTTGTGATTCGTCCAACGCTGCATTGAGCATTATGTGCTCTGTGTATAAGTTGAATAAGCAGGGTGATAAAATGCAGCCTTGTCTTACTCCTTTTCCTATTCCAGACCACTCTGACCTTCCATATTCAGTCCTAACTGTTGCCTCTTGATTCATGTACAGATTTCTCATGAGGCATATAAGGTGTTCTGGTATTCCCATCTCTTTAATTACTTGCCACATTTTGTTGTGGTCCACACAGTCAAAGGCCTTAGTGTAATCAATGAAACAGAAGTAGACTTGTTTCTGATATTCTTTTGTTTTCTCCATGATCCAACGTATGGCTGGCAAAACAAGGTTGCTGTTACCAGGATACACCCAATTGTGGTTCAAAAATACCTTGATCTTTGAGGAGGCTCTGAGTGAGCAACCAAATGAGTTCTGGACAGAGAGGAAGTAATAATTACATGTCAGAAATTATTCTGGGTTGAAAGGATTTTTGCAGAAGAAACTCTGCTCAGGGAATGCCCAAATGAGGCTCCTTTCATGTCCCCAAGGACTGGGACAGAAACAGGCTCTCAATCCGTCATGCAGTACCCGGGTCTTGAACTGACGACTTGCCAGTCTTCCAGCTAACAAGGCAAGCTTCTTAACCACTGAGCCACTGCAGACCCTAGAGAAGAACTTTACCTTCTATATGAGCCTCCTGCCTGCCCCAAATTTAGTAATATGTGTTGCTCATTTTCCTGGGAAAAAAGCCCACTTTCACCCTCTAGTGGCAAAAACTGAATAAAATGTGGAAACCGGACTCTGAGGATACTGGAGTGCCTTAAGCAGAGCAAAATCATTCTATGCCTTATTGGGTAACTGTAATGTTGGACTGCATATATAATTTTGCTGGAGGCCATAGCTGGATTCCTGGGCACCACTTGCCTACCTCTGCACTAGTGATAGATCAGGAGTGTGAGATGTGTGGTCCTGTGATACTACTGGATTCTCATTTCCATCACTCCTGTGCTTGAGTCCGACCAGGCACAGCTGATGAGAATTAACAGTTCCCAAATTTGTGGACAGTTGTAGATTTCCCAGCCTTGCAGATGGTTTCACGAGGAGTTCAACCATTAACACTGTATACATCAGATTTGGCCCTAATCGTCTCTGCAGCAGAGTATGTTGCTCAGTGATGGGATGACAAAAATTCTACTACCATGCCATGACGTCACGGACGTCATGGGCGTGGCCAATGTCATGACGTCATGACGTCATGGCCAAAGCCGACGTCATGACATCATGACATTGTGGGCGGGGACAAAAAAAAATAAACATACACACACACACCCCTCCCTCTCAGCCCACCCACCCAGACACAAATAAATAAATAAATAAAATAAAAACAACCACCCACCCAAAACACAAATAAATTACCCACCCACCCCAAATAAAAACCCCTCGCTTACCTTTCTTGGGACCCGGCACCCTGACTGTAGCCACAGGAGCCAGTGGGTGCAGCCGTCGTCCACAGCCGCCACCGCCGCCGGAGCTGCCTGCACCCCTGTGGTGTCCTCCTCGGGCCGGTACCTTTTTAGCCCGGCTCCGGCCACGGCCAGGGGCGGCAGGCAGCAGTGGCTCTGGCGGTGGCTCCAGCCGCGGCTGCCGAACCTCCCTGGGCTGTCCCCATGCCACACCGCCGCCGCCTGCAGCTTCCTCCTCCGCCAGGCGCCGCAGCCGGGCTAAAAAGGGACCAGCCCAAGGAGGAGGCCACAGGGATGCAGGCAGTGGCAGCTCCGGTGGCGGGGGGGGCGGCTGCAGGCACCCAGCCCACAGGCTCCAGGCAGAGGAGGCGGCGGCAGTGGTGCACCGCGCCGGGCGTCCCCAGGGCATGGGGCTTGTCGGCAGCAGACAGCCCAGGCACCCCTCAACGTGCCGCGGGGGAGGTGCCCTCCTCAGAGGGCTGGTGCTGCTGCCGCCGCCGCCCTGAAAGCTCTAAAACAATTTATTTTTTAAAATCGGAGCTAAAATGGCTCCAATTGACTGTGCATGCGCAGAAACTCAATCTGACGCATGTGCAATGCATCAGATTGAGTTTCTGCGCATGCGCAGTCAATTGGAGCCATTTTAGCTCCGATTTAATTTTTTTTTTTCTTTCGGTGAGGCATCCGGAACCCGATGCCTCAAAAGTTGTCTACCCTCCCGGAGAACCCTCCGAGATTGGTCCTACCGGTTCCAGGGAACCGTCTGGAACCGGGGACATCCCATCACTGATGTTGCTCCAGTATGGAACACATCCACATATGCGAAACAAACTGACATTTCAGTTAATGAAACAAAGCACATAGTGACAGGATGCCTCAAACCTACATTAGCTGAGAAAATATATCAACTTATGGTATCGCTCCACCTAAGGAGAGAAGTAGTGGTGGACACAAGAGAACTAAGCAAGAGAATGACCTTCGACATCTTCTGAATAGATATTTGCCTCCAGTCCACTGACTTAGATCCAAGAAGAGCTTTATGGCAAGAACAAACATTCTTGAGGGTATGCAAGTTCAAATTCAAGTTAGGAGATGGAGGAAAAAGCTCACTGGACAAAGGACAGTATTAAAGGAGGATATAGCTGAGGAACCCTGCCTCCCCTATGTCACTTGGAGGACCCTGAATGGGCTAATGCAGTGGTGGGCTGCTACCGGTTCAGACCAGTTCGGCCAAACCAGTAGTGGAAATCTGGAGGGGTTCGCTGGGGGCGTTGTAAACCCCCAGGCGACCGGTTCAGTCACCTCTCTGGCCACCCTCTGGATTCCTTTTCCAGGCAGCCCAAAATGGCTGCTCGGAAGTGCGCTTACATCAAAACACCATTTGATGCATGTGCACTGAAAAATAGAAGTGTGCATGCATCAAATGATATTTTGATGCATGTGCACTTCGAAGCAGCAATTTTTGGCTGCCCAGAAAGGGCACAGTGGTGTCCTTCACCACCGACTGCCAACACTGCTCCCATAGCGGTACCACCAGGCCTGGCTAGGCCAGGCCTGGCTAGGCCGTGCCGCCACACCGCTGCACCACCATGCCACTGTGCTACCATGCTCCCGCCACCTACCTGCTGCTCCCCGAGTCCCCAACCCCAGCAAAGGTAAGGAACTAAGGCTTGTTTCCTTTGTGTTTCGGGTGTGGGGGGATATTTTATGTAGTGGTGTTTTTATTTTATTTTTATGTATACTGCTTCTTTATTTTATTTTATTTTACTTTGGCTCCTCCCACAACATCATGATATCATGACGTTGGCTCTGGCCACAATGTCAGCTCTGCCCACAGTGTAGTAGTAAAAATTTGGGCTGCCCACCACTGGGCTAATGCCTATTGGGCTGCGAAGAAGAAGAAGAAGAAGAAGAAGAAGAAGAAGAAGAAGAAGAAGAAGAAGAAGAAGAAGAAGTTTTTGTATGTTTGCTAAGCACAAGCCTAAGATACTGCTTCTCAGATGCTATCATAACAAAAACAAATCTTTTCCTCCTCTTATGACTAAAAGGTAAAAAAAATCTTGATCCTTTTTGTTTTCCTTTTTTTTTATCCTTCAAAGCCACAATGCTCCTTGTGTAACTGGGAACTGATTTATTTATTTTATTTATTTATTAGTTCAAATTTATATTGCCGCCCACTCGCCGTAGAGACTCAGGGCAGCTTACAAACAATACATTAAATTACAATACAATATGCTGATGGGGGCTCGGGGAGGGGCAGCGAAGTCCTCAACCTGCCCTGGCTGCTTCTTTCCTGGCTGTTGGTGTGGGTGCAGAGGGAGGGGCAGCGAAGTGATGGAGTAACTCCACAGAGTATGACCTTACAAACCCAACCCCCTCCTCAGGCATTTCCTTTTTTTAAAAGGAAGATGGGGGAAATCACGCAACTGTGTTATCTACGCAATCTATGGAATCTCTGAGAAATCAGGCCATCTTCAACAGTATCTAAACCATGTGGCTGGGTCGAGATAATGGTTAATAGCTAAATCCCAGAAAGAGTTTCCTCATATGTTGACAATGAAAATCTCTGTGTGTGGGAAGGCCCTGAACTGTTACAGCTGCTGTTTCAACAGTCTGCTTTGCTCCAAGGCAAGATCTGCTCTCTAAAATCCTTCTACTGAAGGAGGAACAATTAAGAACAGAATGAGGGTCAAATCTGGACATTCCAACTTAATCTCCCAGCTGGTCAAGCCAGTGGTCAATATTCTGGGAGTTTGCTGACCCGTGCTCAAGGATGAGATATTATGTATTATGATCTCCAACACACTCCATCCAGGACGTATTGTTCCCCTTCAGCTTAGCTGCAATACTCAGGGTAGCAGGCGAGAAATGGATTTTTCCTGGAATTCCTGAGCTGGTGGTTTTAAGCAGTTTGAGGACACACAGAATTTGTTTGGTATTTAGTTTTGTGCACAATGTTCAGTTTGTCCATTTGAAATGCAAGCGTCAAAGCAACTGGCTGCAGAGCCAGAGGTGCCTGCTGGAAGAAGATCCACCTCATGTAACCTTGGGATCAGCTGCACAGTCCTGAGGTGCCCCCAGGAAAAGGCAATGATACGTCACTTCTAAGCATTCTACACCTAGAAAACCCTAGAAGGAGTCACCTTAAATCTGATTTGACTGTATGGCATGTGGTTATTCTTAAGCACTCCACTGTGCTTTTTGTAAACCCTTTGTTCCATGCCTGTGAGATGATCAGAACTAAGCAAGAAAATGACCTTTGGCATCTTCTGAACGGATCTGTGTCTCAAGTCTGCCGGCTCAGATCCAGGAAGAGCTTTATGACAAGAGCAAACATTATTGAGGGTATGCAAGAGCTAAACCAACTTAGAAGATGGGGGAAGGAGCTCCCTGGACAAGGAACAACATTAAAGGATATAGCTGAGGAACTCAGCCTCCCCCACATCATTTGGAGGACCCTGAATAAGCTGAGGGTTGGGGTGCCTAAATGTAAGACCAACGTGCTCATGTGGGACTTGCTGGTAGACAGCAACACACGCTATGAATGTGGACAGATACAGAATCCAGCGAGTTTACTGGTCTGCTGATTACTGTCAGAAACATGCACCAATGAGAACTTCAGTTTGGCCAATAACAAAGCCAAGAAAGTGGCTTCATTTTGGCAGTACAGGGTTTGATTGGGACATAAAAGAAGAAGACTGGCTTGGGGATTTGGTAAATTGATCTTCCTAAGCTCTGAGGTACACTAGTACCTCGGATAACAATGAGACTTGGTTCCACACGTCTCGTCATTAGACAGTTTTTAATGTTGTTCATACAATGTTAAAAAAAAGCCCTGTTCCCTTTCTGAAGAGGAAAGGGAATAGGGGGGTGATCCGCCTGCCTCTTTGGAAAGGTCAGTGGGGATTCCACGAGCCCTTTCCAAAGAGGCAGGTGGGGTGCAGTGTGGGATTGGCTGCTTGGGTTGGAGGTTGAACCAGGCACGCACCCGTTCAACCCCACAACCCAAGTGTCGATCGCATGTTGCAAATACAGCACCGGGGTAGGTCAGGAAACTTCAGAAACAGCACGGATTAGGTTCCCCGACCTCCCCGGAGGTGGCAGGAGAGCCCATTTCAGGCTCTCCTGATCTCCTGCCACGTCTGGGGAGGTTGGGGGACCCAATCTGTGCTGTTTCTGAAGTTCCCTGACCTCCCCGGCCACTGCAGGATTCGAATCCTGGCGTTTTGGCACTGCAGCGGCCAGGGAGGTCAGGGCACATTGGGAACAATGCAGATCGGGGGCCCCAACCTCTCCAGAGATGTCTGGGGCAGCGGGGAGCCCAAAATGGGTGGAAAAACTTTCATTTTTTTCACCCATTTTGTGCTCTCTGGCACCCCTGCAATGTCTGGGGAGGTCGGGGACCCGATCCGCACTGTTCCCGACATTCCCCAAACTCCCTGGATGCGGATCAGGTCACCCGACCTTCCCGTACGTGGCAGGGGTGCCGGAGAGCCCAAAATGGGTGGAAAAAAATGAAGTTTTTCCCTCCCATTTCAGGCTCTCTGGCACCCCTGCCAGCTCCGGGGAGGTCGGGGGACCCAATCTTCAGCTGCAGGGTGGCTGGGGAAGCCACTGGGATTTACATAGGGTCTGAAAAAGCATTTTCTTAATTTAATCAGGGAGGGTTGGGCGTCTCCCCAAATAATGTGAACAGTCATTCCCTAGGCTATGATAGCACCTGTTAAATGATCTTCCATAAACTGATTGTCATGACGAACGCTTGGATATAAAAATTCATCATTGCACTACTGCTCTCTCATATAAACACTGCTCATAGCACCTGGAAGTCAGGGAAAGGAGATTTTTTTTAAAAAGGATGTGATTGCCCTGCTACAGGGTAACTGCTATGACTTACTATTGCTGTTATTACCTCCATCATAAACAGCCTAACCTTCAAGGCATTTCAAGATTTTCTCTTCTTCTACCAAAGAGGTGTTCCCAACTATGCATCTGGAAAGGATATCGTTTTACAACTTCTCCTAAATTAATGCCAAATGTTCCATTATGGATGTGTTGAGACAGATATTCAAAGAAGCTGGAGTTGCCAGTCTGGTCCCAATGGAGAGATACCAAGTGAAAGTAATTCACATTAAAGCAATATATGTACCTCCATTGGATCTTTGTGCTCAAAGCTACTTTTCCTCCCCCCCCCCCCCCAGTCTTCCTTGCAGAGAAAGGAAACCTGCAAACTATGATTTTTTAAAAAATGCCTTGCAATTAAAACTTTTTAAAATTAAGCCTCTGTGACTCACTGCAGTTTGAAACTTGAGTATGTTATTTGTACATACTGTTGTTGTTTTTATGTGGTTTCAAATCAGAACCAACTTATAGTGACCTTAGCAGGGCTTTCAAGGTAAGTGAGGTATCTAAGGAATGGTTTTATCTGTTCCACACACCCACATACCTCAGTGAGTTTCCATGGTCAAGCAGGGAATTGACTAAGTCCTAGTCCTGTGGTGGTGAACCTTGGTACTCCAGGTGTTCTTCGACATTAATTACCAGAAGCCCAAGTCAGCATTCCTGTTGATCAAGGATTCTGGGAATTGAAATTCAAGAACAGCTGGAGTGTCAAGGTTCGCCATCACTGTAGTCTGACCCTCTATTTGATATTCTATGCTGGTACCCTCAATGTATGGATTGTATCCTCACGAATCTCTCAACCAGAATCTTATCTGGAGATTGTGGGCAATTGAGGGAGCTGTACTCAAAAAAGTAATTTCTTTATTTAGTTCAAGCCCACAATCACACTCCCAAAAAAGCACCCAACTATAGGTGTCAAATGTACATGTGGCTTATTCCCCCCCCCCCACTTATGAGATGGAAAGAATTCAAAAGTTTTCTCCTCTTGGGAGTAAACAGAAAAGGTTTTATATTGTTTTTGTTTTTCTTTTGCATTTGGGGACCTTTCTTCATGGAACCATTTGTCCTCTGAAAGCTAAACCCATCTACACTAATCGAAATCTAACCAGAAACTGTTCCCAACTCTGTGACTGCAGGTGCCTTTGTTCAAAGTGTCATTTTGGCTTGGAAAAAGAACCACAGGTATCAGCCAAGGGTATCATGTCTCAGGTCAACCAGAAATGTGACTACATGTTACCAAAGGAAGTATTAGGGTCACTCATCCACTTTATAAGACATACTATATTTATTACGTTGCAGGATAAGCAGATGATTTCCATGCTACCATCTTTTGCAAAAAATATTATTATTATTATTATTATTATTATTATTTATTGAATTTATTACCCCGCCCCACTCGGGAGAACCCGACTATTTAAATACCTGAGACGTGAGGTGGGACTGAGATGCTACCTGTGGTATCAACATAATCTTTCATTGGTAGCAAGAGACTTCTACCTTTCTTAACAGTCAGAACCTCTTAATAGCTGGCCACACCTTCACAGAAGAATACCTCATCCCAAATACTGTGAAGGTTCTGGTCACACCTTCACAGAAGAATACCTCATCCCAAATACTCACCTAAACACTGGGAGTCAGTGAGTTGGCCTTCTGTTTCTGTCCACTCCAATATCTCTCCCAAGCTATCAACACAGAACGATTGCTTGGTAGTTGGGTTTCTGTAAGAAGGTCTGTATTGACCATTTTCATCACATGGCATACTTCGTTCATCCTGTTGGCAATTTGTAAGACCTGATGTGGAGAATCAGAAGGTGAAGTTGTTGGAACAGATTTTTGTCTTTTTCTCAACTCAGAATGCTTTGAGATGTGCTACATAACATCACTGTGTGCCTCCCAAACCAGTTTCTCATCTCAGAAACTTGTACAGTAATACCTCGCATAACAAATTTAATTCATTATGCGAGGTTGCTCGCTATGCGAAACAAATAAAATTCCTATGAAAAACTCGCATAACGAGCGTTTCAAGGGGGAAAACTCGCATAGCGAAAAAAATTCGCTATGTGAGTTTTTCCAATAGAAACGCTCGTTATGCGAGTTTTTCCATAGGGAAAGTCCAACTCGCATAGCGAAAATTTTCGTTATGCGAGTCAGACTGCTTATCAAAAAACTTGCTCGTTATGCGAGTTTTTCGCTAAGAGAATTGCTTGTTATGCGAGGTTTGACTGTATTTATATAATTAAGTACTGAAGTATGTTGATGAGTTCCCATGATGTAATATTTCAAATAACAGTTGGGGAGATGTGATTTATTTTGCACATACAGCCCCCCCCCCTGTATCTGTGGGCCTATTACCCTTGGTTTCACTTATCCATGGTATCAAAATATTAAATGTGTGTGTTTTCGTGTCAGAGATTACTCTGGGTTGAAAGAATTTTTACAGGGGACACCCAAATGAGGATCCTTTCATGTCCCCTATCGTGCAGCTCTCGGGGAATCAAACCCTGTGCTTTCGGTTTCCAAACACATTGCTTTTACCCACTGAACTACTGGGGAGCTGCTAAAATATTAAATGAAAAATCTATAAAATATGTAATGGGGAATATGTATTTATTACATATTTTGTGAATATTAAATGAAAAATCCATAAAATATGTAATAAATACATATTTCCCATGCTTATTATCAGAATTGGCCACTAGATGCCACTATATACAATTTAATGTTGAAAAGGAATGCTATTCTAATGAGTGGTGTTTCCATGGAAGCCATATCATGAGCACAAAGGAGTTAGCTGATGCAGAAGAGATTAAGAAAAAATGGAAAGAGTACACAGAGGAATTCTACAAAAAGGACCTCAACACCTCTGATAATTTCAATGATGAGGAAATTGAACTTGAGCCAGACTCCTAGAGAGTGAAGTCAGAAAGGCCCTAAAAAGCACTGCAAACAACAAAGCCAGCGGAGATGATGGTATCCAAGTTGAACTTTTCAAAGCCCTAAAAGATGATGGAGTCAAATTATTACATTCTATATGCCAGCAGATTTGGAAAACAACAATGGCCACAGGATTGGAAAAGATCTGTATACGTTCCAATCCCCAAAAAAGGTAATGCCAAAGAATGTTCAAATTATCGAACAATTGCGCTCATCCCACGCGGTAGCAAGGTGATGCTCAAGATAATACAGGATAGACTGCAACAGCATGTGGAGAGAGAATTACCAGAAGTGCAGGCGGGGTTCAGAAGAGGCCACATCGCCAACATACGTAGGATCATGGAAAAAAACAAAGGAATATCAGAAACAAGTCTACTTCTGTTTCATTGATTATACTAAAGCCTTTGACTGTGTGGACCACAACAAAATGTGGCAAGTAATTAAAGAGATGGGAATACCAGAACACCTTATATCCCTCATGAGAAATCTGTACATTAATCAAGAAGCAACAGTTAGGACAGAATATGGAATGACTGAGTGGTTTGGAATAGGAAAAGGAGTAAAGACAAGGCTGCATTTTGTCACCCTGCTTATTCAACTTACACACAGAGCACATAATGCACAATGCAGGGATGGAGGAATCACAATTTGGGATCAAAATTGCTGGGAGAAACATCAACAGTTTGAGATATGCAGATGATACCACTCTAATGGCAGAAAATGAAGAGGACTTAAAGAAGCTCCTGATTAGGTTGAAAGAAGAGAGTGAAAAAGCTGGCTTGAGACTCAATATCAAGAAAACCAAGATCATGGCAACAGGCCCTATCAGTCCCTGGAAAATAGATGGGGAAGAAGTAGAAGCAGTGACAGATTTTACTTTCTTAGGACCAAAGCTCACTGCAGATGGAGATTGCAGCCATGAAATAAAAAGGCGACTGATTCTTGGGAGACAAGCGATGAGAAACCTAGGGAGCATAGCGAATAGCAGAGACATCAAATTGCAAACAAAAATTCGTATAGTCAAAGCAATGGTATTCCCTGTGGCAATGTATGGTTGTGAGAGGTGGACCATTAGGAAAGCTGAGTGCAGAAGAATAGATGCCTTTGAAATGTGGTGTTGGAGGAGAGTTTTGAGAGACCCCTGGACAGCAAGGAGAACAAATAGGTCAGTCTTAGAAGAAATCAACCCTGACTGCTCCTTAGAAGGTCAAATAGTAAAGATGAAGCTAAAGTACTTGGGACATCAAATGAGAAGAAAAGACTCACTTGAGAAAGCTGTGATGCTGGGAAAGGGCAAGGGCAAAAGAAGAAGGTGGCAGCCAAAAATGAGATGACTCTGGTATGTGTACTAAAATACAGGGTTCACTACTTTCCATGGTTTCAGACATCCATAGAAGAGGTTGGAATGTATTCCCTGCAAATACCGGGGGCTAACTATATGTAAAGAATTATATATACAGTATACTTAAAAATCCACTTCTCAAATAAAGGTTTTGAAGATTTGTAATCCTAATATATTTGTTTATTCTGTGGAGGAAGTTACCTTCCATTTTAAAAGTATTGTTTGGCAATATTACTTTTTGAATGACACCTCCTAGAATCTCCAGCTGAGGAATTGTGGGACTTGTTGTATAAAACATAATTCTTCCAACCTCTGTAATTTTTTGTTTTGTTTTAAACTTAACAAGAACAAAAAAGAGGTAGCCAGTTGGGACATAAATCCAAGCATAAAATCTATATCAGGATAATGTTATGAGGATCAGAATGCTACCACCTTGCTCTCCATCCTTTCTGCTAGTGAGTATTTTCAGCTGTTAGCCAGAATTCTGCTTGCAATCATGGAATATAACTCTTCTGCAGACACTGAACTCTGTGATTGCTACAATGATTTCCAGCAAGCAGGTACACAAGCCAGAGATCATCCCATGAAAAACCAATGGGACTTAAGCACGTGCAATGGAGTAGCACATATTCCTTTGCACCACAGATATAAAAAAGACAACTATGCACACAATGAGCCAATGCACATGTGGAAGGAAAAACAAACAGAATGTTGTTCATCGCTTTGGAATTAGTTCACAGGGAGATGCAGAATATAGTTTCTGAAGGATCCTTACAATACTCCGCACTGAAAGCTCCAGAAGAGATGGTTGACTTCCCAGCAGGACACTTGACACAGAGCAAACTTCTTGCTTGGTCTTGATAGAATCCAGAAGGGCAGGGAACACAGCTGTCATTCTGGAAGAAGGTTCCTGGAGGACAGGCCACTGCAAATGGGGGAGAAGAGTTCATGACCTCTGTGCAATTCAAACATTATCTTAAATTTGCCCCCAATAACACTTACATAGAAGCATTCCGACTGTGGCACTTGGTTGATTCATCAATGTGCCTGTAACCTTAAATGCTTGTGCGAGCAAACCTCTGTGACAGATTTAGCCTGATTAACCAAAATGGTTGTTATTAACTCATACAGTTGAATAATCGGGGGGGGGGGGGGAGAGAACCCTAGAAAATAGATAGACAATTTATTTCAAGCAGCAAAATTCACTTAAAGTGCAAATTTACAATATACAGTGGTACCTCATACAATGATTTTAATCCATTCCATGGGACTTGTTGTTGTACGAAACAATTGCTATACAATGCATGGATCATATTCCCTATGGGATGCATCGTACAAGGATTTTTATTTATTTATTTATTTATTTATTTATTGCTAAGTGGTTTTTCCCATTTAAAAATTGTTGTACGATTTTTTTCCATAGGGAAAATTGTTATGCAGGACACCATTTTTTTCCAAGCCTAATTGCTATGCAATTTTGTTGCTATATGGAGCGATTGTTGTACCACTGTTTTCAGCAAAACTTTGAAATTACCCTTGTTACCACTGGAAGGTTGATATTTTTTCATTACACGGGGGGGGGGGGGGGGACTGAGCCAGGATGGATACAACAAAGTTTTGTTTGCATTTGCTTGAGTTTTCCCAACTGTCCAAATTATGGATAATCTGGGCATGTTTCTTCACTGTAGGTTGGAAGGATTGGATAGAACTTGGAGATGAGTGATCCTGCTGAATCATAGAATCTCTGAGTGGAAAAGAGTCTTTTAGGACAGTGAGTCAAACCCTCTGCTCAGGCAGAAATCCAAGTCAAAGTATATATGACAGATGGTTGTCCAATTCTCTCTTGAATGTGTCCAGTGTTGGAGCACTCACCACCTTTCAAGGCAATTGTTTCACTGTCATACTGCTCTAACTGTTAAGATGTTTTCACTCCTATTCAGCCTGCATTCTGGTATGACCAAGAACAGATCCGGTCCCTAATTGCATTCCTACAAATATTGGCTGCCTTCTTTACCTGTTCCATCTCAGTTTCTCGTTACGCCACTCCGAATTTCCATCGGTTCAATGGTCCATGTGCTCCTTGTTAAAGACATGGGTGTGTCGTGTATTGATGGCTTCCATATGTCTCTTTCTTCTTTCATCCAAAATTCTTTCTTGATTTTTTAGCATTCCACTCTTCATTTTGATACCAACAAGCACTAGGAGAACAGAGCCTTCCCTAGATGCTTGTGTAAGACAGATTTCCTAATTCGTTTAAAGTGAGGCTTCAAAACTACTCCAGGCTGCTAAATGGAACCAAAACACTGGCAGGCACCCACCACAGGGACTTGAACTAATTTGAGAATTCACTCTTCCATTTAGTCTTGAATTAATTTCTTTTTTCATGTCCCGCTCAAACCTTGAACTGGCAAAATGAAGCCACTTTCTTGGCTTTGTCTTGAATTAATGAAGAGCTATATCCTATCCTATCCTATCCTATCCTATCCTATCCTATCCTGAGTTGCCTACCCAAGTAGGGTGGAATAGAAATTCGAAGAAATGAATAAATTAATCCTATTCTGTTCTGTTAGGCATTTAGAATAAATCTTTGTACAAGCTCTTCCCCCATTATCTGTCAACTGCAATTCTCTTAAAATATAATACTAGAATTGAAAGAGGAGATCAGAGTTAAAATGAAAAACTTTTGTTTTAATGGTACTTTTAGAGATGTTTTGACTGGGATTTTTCTTGTTTATGGCATTCTCTCATTAATTCTCTTGTGCATAATCTGGGGGTCCTTCTGGACTCACAACTCCTGCTCAAAGAGCAGGTGGCAGTCATGGCTAGCAGGGCTTTTGCTCAACTTCGTGTTGTGTGCCAGTTACGCCCGCTCCTAGATCAGGACTCCTTGTTCATGATCACACATGCTTTGGTCACTTCCAGACTTGATTACTGTAATGCACTCTACATGGGTCTGCCCTTGGTGACCTTTTGGAGGCTTCAACTGGTCTAAAATGTGGCTGCTCGAGTTGTAAAGGGGTGCAGGCATTATGCTTATGCCTCACCACTTTTCCGAGAACTGAACTGGCTCCCATTATGCCTCCGGGTGCAATTCAAGGTGCTGGTTATCACCTTTAAAGCCCTACATGGTAGTGGGCCAGGATACTTAAAAGACCGCGTCACCCCGAGAACATCTGTCCGTCCCACCAGAGTCGACCGGAGAGGCTCTCTGGGAGTACCATAGGCTAGACAGGCTTATTTCTCTAGCACGAGAAGGAGGGGCTTTTCTGTGTCCACTCCGGCCCTATGGAACCTCCTGCCAACTGAGTTGCATCTCCAGACAGAGCTGATGCCCTTCAGGAAAGGGGTGAAGACCTGGCTGGTGGGGCATGTGTGGGATGTGGGCCAGACGGTCAGCTCGGCCAGCTGGCTCCTTTGAATACCCCACCTCTCTCCCTGTTGTTTTTAACTTTTTAATATTTTAACTTAATTTTAACTTTATTGTAACTAATGTGTTTTAATTGTTTTTAGTTGTAAGCAGCCCTGAGTCCTCGGATAAGGGCAGAATAAATGAAATAAATAAATAAATTAAATTAAATAGACTTCCAAGTAATAAGCAACATAAACAATAACATTACGCTATACTGTCTTTTGTACAATTAATCACAATGGGAGCAACACAACTGATTGTACAATATAATTATACAACTTCCATCACTTGGGTATAACAGGTAGCAGAGCCCCAACTGCATAAGTTTAAATTAGACCAGTGGTTCCCAATATGAGACCCATGCCCCACAAGAGGACTTCAGTTTCCAGAAGCCTAAGTCAGTACTTTGGCTGATCAATGTTTTGGGGAATTGACTTAGGCTTCTGGGAATTAAACTCCAAAAACCAATTTGTTAATCACATGCATTGGTGGCAAACTCTCCAACTAAAGCCCCAGAGGTGCTGATGCAAGTCCTGGATGTCTAAGTTGGGGCTGAGTTCTACTGTGATAGCTAGGGACAGACCTGGGACAGCAGCCAGTTTAGAATTGCTGGGCTGGGGTGGACTTATAACAAACTCTCAGTTTAGGTACCCACATCTTTGTGAAATTAATAATGGAAGTGGTTCACACAGCGTGATTCAATCCACATTTATACAACTGAACATGCAAATGGAATGTCTTATCCAACCAAATGATGCTTGCAGGCTTATGACCCATGGTTTTGAAATGAGTGTCGAAGGCAGTACAGAATGAGATATTCAAATGCTGTACAAATGGAAAGTGGAGAAAGAACATTCCTCACCTGGAGGTCACATGGTCTGACATCAACCCCAAACTCTGCCTGGTTGTCCATTAATCACAGTAGAAGCAAAATGCAAAACTGAGGTCAACACCAGAAAACAAGTACAGCAAAAAGAAAAAGAAAAAAGTCCCAGGTTTGTCAGCTCCTCTTCAGAAATTCTGAAGAAATGGGATTCTGAAGAAAATCAACCAACCAAAACATTTGCCAAATAATACCTTTTAGTCTGTAAGGTAAAGGTCACTCTTGCTCAAAAGCCAATTGTATCCTACTCTAGGGTCCAGTGCTCACCTCTGTTTATAACCAAAGAGCCAATGCTTTCTGTGTCTGCAGATGTTTCTGTGGACATGTGGCAGGCAGGACTAAGCACCATAATGCACAGAACACTGTTAACTTTCCTGCAGAAGCAGTACCTATTTATCTACTTGCAATTTCTTACTATCAAACTGCTAGGTTAGCAGGAGCTGGGACAGAGATGGGAGCTCACATCATCAGGCAGTACTTGGCTCTCAAACTGCTGACCTGCAGACCTTCCAGTCATCAAGTTCAGCATCTTAACCACTAAGCCACTGCAAAATGCTGTTCTGATTTCACTTTCAGCACAATGCATAGCTATTTAAGTTTTGTTTTTTAAGATAAAAGCCTAGACGAGACCTACCACATCCTTGGAGATTTGGAGCCATGCTTCCAATGCTTAAAACCTTCTGGAAACCGCTTTGACAGCCTAGCTGAACTTGAGGAACTGCGGCAAAATCTCCATTTTTGAAGAAAGTAATGGAAGTATCTGCTTTGAACTGTTTGTTGTCCAATTGGAGAACAAAGCCACCTCTCCTGATCAGTGCCTCAAATCGACCAAGGAGATTTTCACCAACCATTGCTTTTTCTGCAAGGGAACAAAAGAAAAGAAAAGAGAAGACCATTAAACCTAGGGCAGGAATAAAGAATTACAAGTTTGCTACTTCTTTTAACTACATGCCCAGATAAGGTGATTAACTAAGTTCTGAATACTATTAATCTTGTTTATTTTCCTTTCTTTCTTTCTTTCATGCTGTTTTGATCTTCACATTAATGACAAAAAATGGAAAATATGAAGACAAACATTACTTTGCAATCATGATAGTGCATCACCATTCAATTCTTTGGGCCAAAAAATGGCAGTGAAAGGGGATATTTTTATTCCAATACATTTTGATAGTAGCTGTAGACTAATATGTGCTTGCAAATGTAGTCCAGGACAAGGGCCAGATTTACATGAAAAGAGGCCTTAGGCTATTCCACTTATGTGGCCCTTTCACCTCCCATTTTTAAGTTTGTAAATTACATGAGAGATAATAAAATACATCATTACTGTGATATATATCAATATATAGGCCCCTCTTGATCTTGAGGCTCTAGGCTGAAGCCTAGTTAGCCTATAGGAAAATCCGGCCCTGTCCAGGACCCTCTACTGTAATGAATAGAGTAATATGTGGAGGAAAGACAGACAGCCGAACCCTATGTATTCAGATTGTCCTCTTTCTCATACCTCACATTCATATCCTAATTTTGAAAAGAAGTTGCCTTTTTAATAGCCATGAACTTGTTTTGAGCAATCTCACTTGTTTTGTTGTGGAGGGGTTGATTTTTAACAATGCTGCTCAACAACTGAGTTTTCATGTGACCTAAAGTCTTCACACGGCTTGGAAGGCTGGGGTGTTTTTATATTACCAACCAGAACCTGAATCCTTACATGCTCTGTGTAGAATACAATTAATTAGGCACATTTTTTCTGCAACTAAGCAGAAAATAATTTTTGGTAGTCCAGAAGGCCTTCCAAAAATACATATCTAGACTCAATGTGTTTCAAGCATAATAGATCCCAATGGACTCTTCCAAGAATAATCCCACTCAAATGTTGTACCTTTTAGAGTGCAGGGTTTGGGAAAGTTAACTGGGGGAGGGGGGGCAGTGTCTGGTCTGTATACCAGGACTAATATAAACCAGGAGCTGTAGTTCTAAGTGAGACTTTCTACCTTCTGCCAGAGTAACATGGGAATAAAATCTGATTATTATTTTTATCATGTCAGAAGCAGACAAAGGTGCTTTCTGGGTTAATAAGATTTTTGGTGAAGGAAGTCCACTCAGGGGACGCCCGGATGAAGCTCCTTTCATGTCCCCAAGTTCTTTTCCCACCAAAGTGGTCCCTATTTATCTACTTGCAATGTTTTGCTTTTGACCTGCTAGGTTGGCAGGAGCTGGGACAGAGACAAGTGCTCATTCTGTCATAAAATCTGATAAATACTAGTTTAGAAAGAGAAGAGAAAGGATCTCTACTTTGACAATCACATTCTTTCTCGTATCATTCAATAGATTTTTCTCTGTAGCATCAATCCACTTTAATTCACACGATTCAACCTGGAGGAATTTGGGGGAAGGGATTCTTTTAAAAAACAACTTACTCAATTTTACCTATTACAGGTTACATTCCCGACAGTCATCTAGCACACCAGCCTATTACAAGAAGACAGAGACAAGAGTAATACTCTTGGCAGAACAGGCTACACAAACAAAAACATCAAACCATACCAATGTTGCGTAAATCAGGAAGTGAAGCTGCTGGGATGTTTTCAAGCAGAGCTTTCCAGGTGACGTTCACTCCCAGAATATCTGCAGACAGACACTCAACCCGTATAGAGGAATCATCACAGATGGGAACAGAAGCTGAATGCTCAAAGGAATGTACCTTTTTTTAAAAAAATATCAGAATTAAAAAGCCAATATTTTTCAACTTGGATGGCCTGGGGAATGCCTTTCAACCAGGGGTTGGGGTGGGTTGGATACAGACACAGAAGCAATCTGTACTGAGATTCTGGGGAGTAGGGAATTTTCATCTAGAGCCCCCTTGATGTGTTTGATTTATAGCACTTGCAATTCCAATTAAACCAGAATCGATGTTCTTCTCCCCTGTAGTGTCTCGTCTGTGAGACACTGAGGGATGAAAAATGACACAGAGGGATCAAAGTTTTGAGTTTATTGAAGTGAAGAACCTTTGGGATGTAGCTTCTTTATAGAAATCTGACATTAGGAGCTGGGGTGGCAAATTTAGCAATTCTCCTGTTTCTACTGTACTCCATTCACAAACAAACATTTATTAGAAAGATATCACAGATATCCAACCTCTCCACTCCCCTTCGTGGTAACAACTTTAGGTAAGTTGAAGGTAAAGGTTGCCGTTGCTCGAAAGCCAATCATATCCAACTCTAGGGTTCAGTGCTCATCTCTGTTTATAGCCAAAGAGCCAGCGCTGTCTGCATCTGCAGACATTTCCGTGGACATGTGGCAGGCATGACTAAACACCAGAGTGTGTGAAATGTTATTTACCTTCCTACCAAAGTGGTACCTCTTTATCTACTTGCAATTTCTTGCTTTGGGACTGCTCAGTTGGCAGGAGCTGGAACAGAGACAGGAACTCACTCTGTCATGCAGTACTCAGGTCTTGAAATGCTGATGTGCCAACCTTCCAGTCATCAGGTTCAGCCTCTTAACCACTAAGCCACTGCATTCCCTAACAACCCTTACAAAGACCTATTTCCAATGCCCCACAACTCATGTTTAAAGATGAAATACAGACATGTCAGTAGTTATACCTTTTCAACTGCTGTATGCAAGAGATAAAACCCACGTGAAGACAAACAAAGGGTATATATATTATGGATATCCTATACCACTGATGCCTAATGTCAGCACTCCAGGTATTATTGGACTTCAACTCCCAGAAGCCCTGATCACAGAAGCGTAGCGTGCCTTGGCGGGCCCCCATATAAAAATTTGTTTGGGGGCCCTTAGGAAGGGTAAAGATTTGTTTTGCTTACGCACGTTGGGGGCCCCGTGGCCTGGGGGCCCCGTATAATTGATACAGCAGATACGGCGGTAGTTACACCCCTGCCTGATCAGCAGAAGTGCTGATTTGGGCTTCTGGTAATTGGAGTCCAAGAACACCTGGAGTTAGCCACCAGGGTCCTATACCAATCAGATATAGCCCTGAGAACTAATATGGTCTCTCTTGATGCATTATAAATTGCAGGTTTTGATTTGACTTCTCAGTTTATTTATTTGTTTTTATTTATAGTACTGTACTTGTATACCATCTGATTTAGATTTGAAGCACTACCTGCAGTGTTGAACATCAAGTACTTATCAAAATAAAATCATAATGATAAAATGAATAGAAACAATACAATAAACATCATGAAACATTTAATAAAGATCCCATAAACTCACGTGGCAGTGAGTAGCAGCATACAAGTAATTAGCTAACAATAAGAAATGAACTCATGGAAAGAAAAGAAAATTATACATTTTAACCCCAACTGACTGAGGTAGGATGCTTACTAGACCTATAATATTTAGTAAGAATGGTTTTCAAGAATGTGTGTATAAGATTTGGCTTAACCAATTCTGGTCCAAACGGGAAGAGAAGGTAATCCCAGAAACACCCTTATCCAAGAAATAGCTAAACAAAGCCTAGCCCTAGGATATTAAGGACATGGTAAACCTATTACATGATCATAAAATAAACTAGGCACAATGGAAAATATTTTATTTGAGTTGGTCATCTTTAATATAATGATGGTGAAGTGCTAGCGCATTTATCTTTGACATTTTTTAAAACCTGACTGAATGAGCTTGGGTTTTCCATCCACATTTGCTGAATTAATTGTACCATAGTCCATAGCAGAGAATATAAAGAGAAACATATGGATCCACATCTTCCAAATGACTCTCAAGGCTACCAAGTTGGTTCTTTGCAAGGTTTTACCACAGGCTAAAGGCAGGCACATAGTTTATACCTATGTTGACAGAAGGTCTCTAACCATCTGAGAAAGGCAGAAAGTCATCACATCTGCTTTCTCATACCATTCCTACTTGCATGACAGGGCAAACTCAGTTCCACTTCTACCGAATAACAGTGTGCCAATAATCAGAATTTAAGAGTTTGTGTAGGGATCTATGACTTCATCGTGTCAGGCAAGAATGTTACTGCCATGTTCTTCTCACCAACTAAGGTGGCAAGAAATGTAGAGGCAGTCTTGCTTTTCTTGTAGCATCAAAAGTGTTCAGTTTTTGTAGAGAGCTACCACCATTTGTGTAAGTCAAATAATTTAAATTTAAACATAAAGTAATTTATTTAAAGCTTGGCATTTAAGCATTTGAAGTGTGTAATGGGGTTGTGTCTTTGTTCTTAATCAGTCAGTCCTTCTGTACTTGTTGAGTTCATGTGTGCTTCTTGCTTCTCAAAGAGAAACAACACTACCAATATATCTTTTCACAATTATAAGAGCTGAGGAATCTTACAAGGGTTTCAAATTCCTCATTGAAATGTCTTGTTATGTTGATACAGCCCAAGTCAAAAAGAGTGAGGAATCCAAGGAGTCTTCCTCACATCCCCAGTGCATCATCTGAGGCTAATTTTCTGAACTGGCTCCAGGTAACAGCATGACTGGATCAGAAATCCAAATATTAGTGTGAACACTTCGTGCAATAGCAAAATGACCCTAAAGGTAGAATTGCAAGGCTAAAGTGGGTTGTTGCTGATATATTTTTACAGTGCATGGATTTATGCTGTAAATACCTGGATATGGCAAAATCCACGGGCCTTCATCTCATCCAAAATAAAGATCTGGAAAGTTTCTAGCAGCCCAGAATAATCTGGACTGCAGGCCTTCTCAGGAGGGAGGAGGAGCCGGAACTGCGCTTGAGTCTGAAGGCTCTGGAATGGCTGGAGCCCTAAAAACAGACCCAAAAGCAAGACTATTACTATATGAGATATCTGACATGCAGCCCACTAACTGTATTGTTACTGTCACTTATTTTGTTCATCTTGCAACTTCCAATTCAGTGACTTTTTCTTAACACCAAGAACAGAGCCTGGAGCACAAGAGGGAGACTTAGGGGCTACCTGGCTAATATCACAGTAATGCTGCTACAATACCAATATGTTACTACTACATATTTTGTTACAATTTAGTTAGAGTTAAACCCAGTGGTGGGATGTCCAAATCTATACTACCCCACCGTGACGTAATCACAGTGTGGGTGGAGCTAACGTCATGATATCATGATGTCATGGGCGGGGCCAAAGAAAATAATAAAATAAAATAAAAATAAGCACACACACACACACACCTCAACCAACCCACCAACCCACAACACAAACCCATAAATAAATTAAGTAAATAAAATAAATAAATAAATAAAAATTACATTAAAATACACCCACCTACCCCAAACACAAACCCATCACTTACCTGTTAGTATAAGTGCCTGGGCAGCACCATGTTGCAAGATGGATATGGTCATCGTACCGGTTCTCTAGGATAATATGCCTTAATGTAAATGTAAAACAGCTGTACCACCTTAAGGGTTCTCCAATTGGAACAGCACAGGTGTAGCTTATTGATGAGGTAACTCCAAGACTTTGCTGAAAAAACCCAAGCCAGGCCGCCAGGCCTTTTTAGGAACTGTGGTAGTACGTCAATATAGGTAAAGGTATTAAATACACGTTAAAATACACACAGACACACCACATCCAGTGGTGGGGTGTCAAAAAATTTACTGCCACACCATGGGCGGAGCCTAATTTGTGGGTGGAGCCAATGGTGTGGGCAGAGCCTAATTTGTGGGTAGAGCCAATGTCATGGGCAGGGCCAAAGTTGGTCATATGACTTTTTAAAAAATAAATAAATTTCTAAATAATAAATAATAAATAAATAATAAGAAATAAAAAATATAACATAACGCTACTAAAACTGCAGTATTATTTGCCAAGTAATGTAGCCTGGGTAATATCCTGATACATTTTAAGAACTTCCAAATATATTAGAAACAGGGTGGGGGCAGAGATAGGCACTAAGGACAGTGTTAGTAGACATTCTAAGGCAAGTTGCATCATAATCACAGACAAGCAAAACAAGAAGTGGACCCAGATCATCAGTAGGCAAAGTCACAGTTGTAGGCAAAGGTAGAGTCAATGATAGGATAAAGGGGGCTGTGGTGGCTCAGTGGTTAAGAAGGTAGCCTTATTAGCTGGAAGTCAGCAGTTCAAGACCTGGGTACTGTATGACAGATTGAGTGCCTCTCTCTGTCCCAGCTCCTGCCAACTTAGCAGCTTGAAAGGAAGAAATTGCAAGTAAATAAATAGGACCACTTTGGTGGGAAAAGATATTGGGAACATGAAAAGAGTTTTATTCGGGCATCCCCTGAGCAGAGTTCTTCCAGCAAAAATGCTTTCAACCCAGAATAATTTTTGACATAGTAATAATTTCGTGCCAGAGATTACTCCGGGTTGAAAGGATTTTTAGGGGTTGCCCAAATGAGGCTCCTTTCATGTTCTCAAGTGCAGCTGTCGAGTATTTAAACCCAGCCTTCCAGTCTCCAGCTCAGCGCCTTAACCACTAAGCCACTGGAGGAGCTTCTGACCTGAAATTATTATAATGAAAGGAGGAGCCTACTCAAAACAATAGTAGGTATTGTTGCCGGTTTCCTCCCAGCTTACTATAAATACTTAATTGGATACTTAAAGGGTGCAGTGAAGTTCTTTAATGTCTTGCTGCTGACCCATAGCATCAGAGAATACTGCCAAAAGTTGGAAATTGCTCTTGTACACTTCTGGCCAACCAAAATGAAGACAGAGGCCTGGGGCAGCTGTATAATGGAGACAAAGGAGGAACTATGGCTGCATTGATGTCAGAGGACTGGCACAGATTTTGGAGATCACAGCCACTGACAAGTATGTCTATAAGTGGATAACTTAACTAGGCCTGATCTTGAAAGTGTAGAAGAAAAGAAATTTAACCCAGGATAGCAAATTTCAAAGTAAAGTCATCCAGTTTTGGCAGGGCTCCAAAGTTATATATAAGCCATAGCATTTTTCAATCTATCTATCTATCTATCTATCAACAAGCCCAGTTGGACAAGTCCATAAATTCAGAGGAGATGGTCCATGATATGTGCCAAGATTTAGAAAAACCTTTTCCCTCTATTATTGTTAATATTTTTCCAAAAGATGGGAGGGTTTGTTCCAAGTGCAGGAAGCAGGGAAGGCAATAAAGATGGCAATAAACCTGAATAGCCAATTGCTTTAGGGTGAAAAAATACAGACTAACAAAATATAAAAGTTACGTGAACTAATAGCATCTGCCAAGATGAAACATCTGGTATTCCTCTGTTTGATTTGGAAGAAGTGCTTCCATCAAATCCAACCTAAGCATGCTTACTTGGGAGCAAATCCCACTGAAATCACTAAAACTTAATTTCAGACAAATATGTTAAGGAAGGAGAAGGTATAGTATTTAAGATCTGTCAATTTTAGAGGCTATAAACTATTTTGTATTTTATTCACTGCATTTATTCACTGCATTAATGTTCCACAGACTGGGCACTTCTGAGCTTAAAATGGGTTTGGGCCTCATACAAATTTTGTTGCTGTTCAGTTGCACAGTCAAGTTCAATTCTTTGCTACTCTATAGACCACAGCTAGGCTCCTCTGTCATTTGCCATCCTCCAAAGTCTGCCCAGATCTATGTCCACTGAGTCAATGATGCCACCTAGACATCTCATCCTCTCCCGCCCCCTTCTCCTTTTGCCTTCAATCTTTCCTAGTATCAGGGCCTTCTCCAGTGAGTTCTCTCTTCTCAATTGGTAGCCAAAATACTTGTGCTTCAACTTCATAATGTGTCCTTCCAAGGAGCAGCCAGGGTTGATTTCCTTTAGGATTGATTGATTTGTTCTCCTTGCAGTCCAGGGAACTCTCAAAAGTCTTCTCCAACACCACAGTTCAAAGACATATATTCTTCTGCACTTAGCCTTCCTTATGGTCCAGCTCTCAGAGTGATACAATACTATTTGGAATACCATTGCTTTAACTATGTGGAATTTTGTTGGCAGGGTGACATCACTACTTTTTATTATACAATAAATAATACTACACACACAGCCCAGAATAACTGATTGTTCACCCAACCAGGCTTTTTTTTAGGTCACAAGAGATTTTTGGTGTGTATGGAAGGTCCACTGGCCGAAGGTGGCACAGTCAAGCTCTAGGGCATGGGTTCTCAACCTTTTCCAGCCATGGGCCAGACCACACCCCCTCAGACAACTAAGTGGGCCAGACATATGGTTCATCCTGCTGTAAACGCTGCCACATATGCACCCATGGCTGTTGTAAATGCATTTACGACAGCCACAGGTATATTTATGGCAGTATTTTCAGCTTTTTTCACCCCTTCCACCACTTCCAGTGGCGGCAGGAGCTAGGGGGGCATGTTTTCAGCTGTTTTTGCCAGTTCCACCACTTCCGGCAGTGTGGGTGGCAGCAGTGAGGGTGATGGGCCACAGGCCGTATGTTGAGAACCCTGCTCTAGAGTGATGGGGAGGTTCCTCCAACCTCTGAAAACCGCCCCAACATAGATTGAGATAGATAACCTAAGCCATCCATATAAAGATAACAGTCTGCTCTCCACTACCAAACAAAGGACTTGGTAGAGAGTTTTAGGTAGAGACCCATGATGAGAGGTCCCTGAACAGAGTTTAGGAAAGCCAAATCATACATCCCTGTAGCCTTCTAAAAAAAAAAGTAGGATGGCACAAAATATGACATCATGTGAAGAATTCAAGCATTAGTCCAGGGAAGTAAATTTAGAGTTACCTTGCTAACAACTGTGGCCATTGATTTCCCATTGTCAACTTCAAGTCTTAGGTAATCATTACTCAAAACCCCCAACACCAGACTACCAAGCTGATTCTTAACAACTGTGCTTACTTTGACAGGTCAGAGAATGGGGTGGGTCTCCTATCCAGAGGCGACTCTCAGTATCACACAGTAGCATCTTGTTGCTCAAAAAGGCGCTTTCAAAGCCTGAAGCACAAATGACTTGGCACTGCTGAATCTTTGGGTCTGCAGCAGAAGTGTTGCAGAAGATACTGCCATGGACCATGACGGGGGCATCAAAAGGCAAAGGACACTGAGAACCTAGGAAGAACATGTTGAAAACCATCAGGTACAATGAGTTCTTTCATAAGTCAGAACTGGAAGGGGCAATGTATATAGATGAAGAAAAGATATGACGTTCTAATGGACTAGAAGGAGATTCAGTCATTTCTGGGTAAACATGTGGTGGTTGTGATCTGAAAGAATTCATTTTGGTACCATTTCCCTTACTGCCTTTTAATCTGAGTCTGTATAGTTTGGAAAGTTACTTCTTTGGACAGTGGTCTCCGCAAACTTCCATTCATCATGTTCTGGCTTGAACACAGAGAATCTTCTTTCAAGAGAAATATACCTAAGTTGTAGTATAAATGTATGGAGTGCAGATCTATATATATTTTTTTGTCTTATGTCTGCATGTGGGACAAAAGCAAATGTTTATAGATAGCCTGTGACTGGAAGAGGAAAATTTTAACCAATGAAAGCATCTGAGTGTCATTCCAAGACATTTTTTTTTGTAAGAATACTGTATACAAATCAGTTTTCTTTCTTTGATGATCAGTTTTCAGGACATAAACATCAGGTTACTTTGAAGTCTGGTTTTGTAAACCTGAAAGACTGCCTGAATCACCTCTCTCCAGTATTAATGTGCTTTCTGCTCATACAGGCCATCATACATATGTTTCTGTTCAGTGAGAGGGCAAAAGTTGTGCTATTTGCTTAGAGGTGCCCAGATTTTGGTTGTAAGTGAGAAACGTTTCATGCATGCCTAGCAAAGCTGCTCAGTTCTGATCTGCGTATACAGTGAGCTGAGGGAGCAGACTCCTGTAGTAGTAAAATGTGTTGTTCAGTCACACAGTTGAGTCTGACTCTTTGCGACCCCATGGACCACAGCATGCCAAGCTCCTCTGTCATCTGCCATCCTCTGTAGTCGGCCCAGATCTATGCCCACTGCATCAATGGTGGGGTCTAGCCATCTCATCCTCTGCCATCCCCTTCTCCTTTTGCCTTTGATCTTTCCCAGCATCAGCCCTTCTCCAGTGAGTCTTCTCTTCTCATTTGGTGGCCAAAGTACTTGAGTTTCAGCTTCAGTATTTATCCTTCCAAGGTACAGTCTGGGTTCATTTCCTTTACGACAGACTGATTTGATCTCCTTGCAGTCCAGGGGACTCTCAAGAGTCTTCTCAGCACCACAGTTCAAAGGTGTCTATTCTTCTGTGCTCAGCCTCCTTTATTGTCCAGCTCTCACAACCATTGCTTTACTACTGGGGAAGGACCTGGCAACCCACTCCAGTGTCCTTGCCAAGAAAACCCCATGGACAATACTAACAGTAGTAAAATGGATAGTACCAAATCAGGTTAAGTACCTTAGGGAGCTCTTTCAAAGTTCAGATCAAAAGATTTTGAAGGTTAACCCCCCCCCCCTCCTGATATCAGAGCTCTCAGCCTACACTGTTGCAATGAGTAAAGAAGTGAGGAACCACAATAAGTTAATTTTCCCAAATTACATTCCAAGCTTTGATTTAAACAAAGCACCATGGTGTTAAGACTTCCAAAGCTTAGGACTCACGTTCACATGAGGGCCTCTTCCCATTGACCCGTGTGCCAGGAGCCTCCTCTCCACTCTCAAAGACACAAAAGCAGCTTTCCTCGCCTTCAGTGCATTGCACGAGTGAGAAGGTTCCATCGTCGCTTGTGCACTGAGGAATGTAGCCCCTGCCAATTTCCCGTAGGATGGCCTTTGACCTCTGCACACTACAATAACCAGGGCCTGTAAAACAAAGAACAAATGCTGAATTTTTTGAAATGCCTTTCTCCTTTTTCCTTATGTGCATTTCATTGTAATAATGCAATTTTACTCGGGAATCCTCTGAGTGTAGTCTCTCCAGGAAAAATCCTTTCAAAACAGAACAATTTCTGACATTAAATTATTATTATTATTATTATTATTATTATTATTATTATTATTATTATTATTATTATTATTATTATTATTATTATTATTATTATTATTATTATTATTAAAGTCATTTTAGACATAAGTTTTTTTAAAAAAAACCATTAAATCATCCTCTTGATGTTCTCCATGCATGCATTTCAGCACAGATTTTTCTCTAAAAAGGAGAAACAGTTAATTTTCCCTGCCATGTACAGTATTTTGTCAATTTTTTGCTTGTTTTTCTTTGTAAAACTAGAAAACTTTTTTGCAAAAGATTCTGAAGCCTGGATGTGTTTCATTGTGCACAATTGCTTGAAAAATGAACATTATATTCAAGTAAAGCTAATCCCCCCCCAAAAAAATTCTGTTGTTCAGCCGCACAGTCGATTGCGACCCTTTGCGACCCTTTGCGACCCTTTGCGACCCTTTGCGACCCTTTGCGACCCTTTGCGACCCTTTGCGACCCTATGGACCATTGCCCGCCAGGCACCTCTGTCTTCCACCATCCTACTCAACCTGCCCAGCTATGTGCCCATTGTGTCTACAATACCATCTAGCCATCTCATTTTTGGCGGCCCCTTCTTCTTTTGCCCTCCATATTTCCCAGCATCAAGGCTTTCTCAAGTGAATCTTCTATTCTCATTTGATGTCCAAAGTACTTTAGCTTCATCTTTACTATTTGACCTTCTAAGGAGCAGTCAGGGTTGATTTCTTCTAGGATAGACCTATTTGTTCTCCTTGCTGTCCAGGGGATCTCAAAATTCTCCTCCAACACCACATATCAGAGGCAGTCTATCCTGTATTATCTTGAGCATCACCTTGCTAGCATGTGGGATGAGTGTAATTGTTTGATAATCTGAACATTTTTTCACTTTACCCTTTTTTTTGGATTGGAACATATACTGATCTTTTCCAAGCCTTTGACCATTGTTGTGTTTTTCAAATCTGCTGTCATATAGAATGCAATAATTTGATTCCATCATCTTTTAGTGCTTTGGAAAATTCAGCTGGGATACCATCACTGGCTTTGTTGTTTGCAGCGCATTTTAGGGCCTTTCTGTCTTCACTCTCTAGGATGTCTGGGTCAAATTCAATTTCCTCATCATTGAAGTTGTCAGAGGTGTTGAGGTCCTTTTTGTAGAGTTCCTCTGTGTACTCTTCCCATCTTTTCTTAATCTCTTCTGCACCAGATAACTCCTTGCCGTTTTTGTCCCTTATCATGGTCATTTTTGCTTTAAACATTCCCTTGATTTCCCCAATGTTTTTGAAAAGATCTCTAGTCCTACCCTTTATATTGTTTTCCTCTATTTCTTTGCATTGTTCATTTAGGTAGGTTTCCTTATCATTCCTTGCTTTTCTTTGAAATTCTGTATTCAATTGATTGAATTTTTTCCTTTCTCCTTTGCCTTTTGCATTCCTTCTTTCTGCCATTATTTTAAGAGCCTCATCAGACAACCACTTTGCTTTCTTACACTTCTTTTCTTTTGGTATGGTTTTCCTTGCTGCCTCCTGTATGATGTCCCACACCTCTGTCCATAATTCTTCTGGCACTCTGTCTATCAAGTCTAAGCCATTAAATCTGTTCCACACCTCCACTGTGTATTACTTAGGAATGTTGTCTAGGTCATATCTGTCTGGCCTAATTGTTTTCCCTATTTTCTTTAGTCTAACCCCCAATTCTAGCAAGTAGTAAGCACTTACACTGAGATCTGCTACTGGAATCAATGCTGCTTTGCTGAAGTTCTTCCCCGGACACAGGATCAACACACCAGGCCTGGGTGTCTGACAGCTGTAATCCAGCATAGTCACCACTCTAGAAGTATAAAGGTAATTTTATAATGGCAAAATTATGAACATTTCAACAAGGATTAGTATTCCAAAGACCTTAGGATCATGTGACTCATTGGGCCATTAAAATAACACTCAGAACAGTTTATTGTACTTGTGATTTCCTGAAAAAAAAGTCACTCCTTTTTTAACCACCCACGTAGGAAATATAGGAGCATTTTGCTCTATTCAATCAGTGTTCACAAGTGGAGTTTTCAATTGCAAAATAAAACTTTTTTTCACTCCAGAAAAAAATGTGAATATTCTGAA
The DNA here is from genome assembly GCA_030440675.1 of Furcifer pardalis. Lineage (NCBI taxonomy): Eukaryota > Metazoa > Chordata > Lepidosauria > Squamata > Chamaeleonidae > Furcifer > Furcifer pardalis. The sequence goes on from CP126891.1 coordinate 54,923,579, forward strand.
AAACCAGATGAGATATTTATAGACCTCTAAACCTATTTTCCACTACCAAACAACTTACCTCTAGACAAGAAGGAGTAAACAGGTCTGCTGAAGAATTACTAAGCTTCTGTCCATTCAGCCTCCAACTGGAGATCAAGGCATTTGCCTGGGCTCGCTGACACGATGTCTGACCTGCATTAAAACAATCTCCTCAGTAAAGGAAGTTCCACATCTGATTCATTTGGCTCCCACACGCTGATAAAGTGACAGGTGAAGGCACTGGGAACATCAGGTCATGGAAAACAAGGGCAGCCTTAAGATTCAACCAGCCAAAGAGATCAATTAGCTGCTAACATACATACACATGTGCACACACATTCACACAAACACACACAAGCATGAGTTAAGAGGTAATGGAGCAAATCCATCCCTGGAGTAGCTTTCAGCCATTTGGGATGAGTTAGTCCAGGAGTTCTCAACCTTTTTAGGCTGGGGGCCGGATCACACTCCTTCAGACAGCTTTGGGGGCTGGACTGCCATTTTGCCCTTCTTCTGCCACATGGCACTTCCAGGTGTGGTGGACATAGTGGGGGGCACATGAAATGGTGCCACAGGCCACAGGTTGAGAATCCCAGAGTTAGTCAAAGGCTCAATATGTCCCATAAATCTCCAGTGAATCTTAGTTTTGAGAACAAGAACAAAATCTCAATCAAGTTTTCAAGAACTGCTCAAGAAACAAAATGGTGACCTACAACATTTCTGGAAAATATATTGTTCCCCTTGGCAGAAACATATAACTCAAGCATTTTGGGAGCATAAAATCAATAGCTTTCTTCATCAATTTCCTTTGATTTAAAAGCTTTGATATGTTGGTGCATTCTGTTATACAGTGGTACCTCGCTTAAAGAGCATAATGCGTTCCACAGGATTGCTCTTTAAGTGAGTTTGCTCTTTAAGCGAGGCGCTCTTTATGAGAGGTTTGACTGTATATATAAACCAAGGTGGAATTTTAAGTTGAAGCATGCTAGGTGGTAGACTGATGGTTGCTATTTTTGAGTGGTGATCCTGCAGATGCATGCATCACATCACTTGTGTGTAGATTTAATGAACAAAGAGTTGGATTTAATGTATACATGTGTGTATTAACCTGCTTTATGTCTAGTCAAATTGTTAGCCCATCAGTTTCTACAGTAATGAAGGTGGGGAAACTGTAACAGCCAGAGGAACAAATGCACATTCAGAAAAAGTTTCCAAAGGTTGCAAACCAGGAGTTGGACATTTGCTAACGAGTTTAACCTTCAGCATCTATGACAATTTAGGGATACTGTAATTTGTATTTTGGGATACTGCATTTTGGGATACTGTAATTTGTATTGTATTGGCATATAAATTGAAATAATAATAATAATAATAATAATAATAATAATAATAATAATAATAATAATAATAATAATAATAATTATAATAATAATAATAATAATAATAATAATAATAATAATAATAATAGTATGAGTCCATCCTTTGTTCTGTCAGACAGCCTATAACACAGGTTGTTATATGCTGCTTTGTATGTTGTTATATCACCTTCACAGAAGATTTTCAGTAAAATTCTCATTCACAACATAGGAGGTTCAATGCCAGGTGTTTGATTTATATTCTCCTACTATTTGCAATTGAAAAAAGTGGGAAATCTACAACTAATCCAAATAACAACCAGAGATCATCTGCCATTACTAGTTGTATATTTATGTGTTATGCTTAACCAATCACTCTGTACCTCTGTACCAGATGTGCATAAATTGATGCCATGAAGCCTCACTCCCATTTCTGATAAATTGGACTTGATCCATGAAAGCTAACATTAAAACATAACATTTAGTCTTTAAAGTGCTACAACATTTTTGTTTTTGTTTTGTTTATTCTCTAATATGAATCCACTCAGGTTTTAGACCAAAAATTAAAGGAACTATCCAAAGTACTGAACCTCCTTTGGGATTGGGATTCTGAACTGCACTGAATTGCAGGTTCAGTCTGAAACCTGGAATGAATCCATTTCCCTTATGAAATCAGAACCACCTGTCACCAGTGGTACTGACACCTTGAGAAAGGTATTTCAACTTCAGAAATGCAAAAGTTAGTGTTGACCTGAACCACTGAGCTATGTAATATTCAACATTTGTAAAGTTCTGCAAGCTTATTTGCAAAATCTACTAAGAGGGAAAAACAAAGATTTAAGAGACAACTTACATTGGGGCAGGTGTGTTGAGCGTGCCACCAGTGAATCTGCTATATATCGTCCTTTCTCATCAACGCACCAGCAGTGGCCTTTAATACAACAGAAGCTCTAATTATGATCTAGTATTTCTAATAGTTAAAATCATTTGCTATGAACAATCTTTTGCATAATTTCCTTCTAAATTTGCCCATAAACTGTTCTTGCAAAGGTACAACTTGTCCATCTGATCCTTTTGTCCTGCATAAGTACACTTCCAAGAGGAGACAAAAGACTATCGTATTCTTTGGCATGTTCCAGTTCTGCCATATGCCAATCAGTCTGAATATAATTTGTGTTTTGCTAATATCTTTTTAAGAGGCCACAGTGGCTTATAGTGGTTAAGACACAGAGCTCGACAACTGGAAGGTGGGCAGGTCAGCAGTTTGAGACTAAAGTACTGTGGAACGGAGTGAGCTCCTGTTTTCTGTCCCAGCTTATGCTAACCTAGCAGTTTAAAACAGTGATGGGATGACAAAAAATCTACTATCACGCCATGACGTCACTGACGTCATGGGCGTGGCCAATGTCATGACATCATGACGTCATGGGCAGAGCTGACGTCATGACGTCATGACGTTGTGGGCGGGGCTAAAAATAATAATAATAATAAAAAAATAACACACACACACACAACCTCAACTCAACCACCCAACCATCACAAACCCGTAAATAACTTGAATAAATAAAATAAATAAATAAATAAAATAAAAATTAAACAAAAATACAACCACCCGCCCAAAACACAAATAACTCGCCCACCCACCCCAAATACAAAACCCTCACTTACCTCCTCCTCCGAACACGGCAGGCGCCACCGCCTACAGCCGCCGCCATAGCCGCAGCCGGGCTGAAAAGGCTCCTGCCCAGCCAGTCCTTCCATGCTGTCCTTCCTCCCAACGGGCACTCGGTCCAGCCAGCCCAGTCCGGCTAATGGGATCTCCAAGCTGCTCAAGGAGGAGGCGTCCCAGGCCAGGGCTGGAGCGCTACCGCGGTGAGCAATGCTGCCGCCGCGCCCGGGCAGGGCCGCCCAAGGGGGGCAGGCAGGCTGGGGAGGGTTCTTTGGAAGGCGCGCTGGCTGAGGAACTGAGGGCTGGTGCCGCCGCCGCCGCCGCCGCCGCCGGAGCTGCCCTGAAAAGGTGCAGCTCCGATGCCGAAAGAAAAAAAAATTAAAATTGGAGCCAAAATGGCTCCAATTGACTGCGCATGGGCAGAAACTCAATCTGACGCATGCGCAATACATCAGATTGAGCTTCTGCGCATGCGCAGTCAATTGGAGCCATTTTTGCTCCGATTTTTTTAAAAAAATTTCTTTCAGTGAGGCGTCCGGAACCGGACGCCTCAAAAGTTGACTAACCTCCCAGAGAACCCTCCGGGATTGTTCCTAACGGTTCCAGGGAACCGTATGGAACCGGGGACATCCCATCACTGGTTTAAAAGCAAGAAATTACAAGTAGATGAATAGGTACCACTTTGGCAGGAAAGGTAACAGCATTCCATGACCTTCAGCCTCTAGTCATGCCTGCTACATGACCACAGAAACATCTGTAATCATAGACAGCACTGGATCTTTGTCTGTAAATTAAGATGAGCACTGTTCCCTAGAGTCGGACACAACTGGCTTCCAAGGGAGACCTTTATCTAATACACTTTTATTTAAAAATATATGTGTTGAGCAGGCAAGTATCAAAAAAATCCTAATCTTTAAAGCCGTGATGGCTTTAAAGCCAGATTCTTGGACTTCAGATGTTCTTGGACTTCAATTCCCAGAAGCCCAAGCCCCTGTGAATCCAGATGTTCTTGGACTTCAATTCCCAGATGTTCCAGATGTTTGTGAACTTCAATTCCCAGAAGCCCAAGCTCCTGTGAATCCACACAAATGGGCACATTTTACTTCCACTTCCAGGAACGACAAGGGCGGCGTGGGCTGGATGAATCACAGTAAACCCATTCATGTGGATTTACGGAGGCTTGGGCTTTAAAGCATTTGACTCCTTCTGGCTATCCAGCCACATAAACAAACAAACAAACACACTGGTTTATATCCCACCTCTATCTGGATCACTGCAATGCACTAGCCACCAGTCCTTATTCAAATGTTTATTCTAGCCTGTTCTCACCTGAGCTCTCATAGCATTGGACAGGTTGCCAATTCCCCAGGCCATCACATTGGGGAATGTAAGGCTGAAATCCCAAGCGCAAGATTTCCTTTGCAGAGTCTCTTGACATAAGCAGACTCCTCTGGTAGAATTGCAAAGCTAAAACAAAAGAACACACCATGTAAAACCAGGACTATAAATACTGAGATATAGACAACTCCACTGCTTTTTTAAAAATACAATAAAATAAAATGGGTATATCAGGGTACTGGAAGGCTACATTGCTGCCCCTAAGGAACCAAAAGCAATCTGCTGGTCACACTTTATTCACCCCCTTTCATTAAAACAGGGGATCTCAATGTTTTTCAGCCATGGGCTGGATCACGCCTCTTAGGCAGCTGAGTGGGCCAGACTGGTGATTTACGGCTGTTGTAAATGCATTTATGTGGCCATAAATGAGTCTTCCAGTGGCTTTGGGGCAGCTGGAGCGAGGTCGGGGGCTGGATTATTTGGTGCAATGGGCTGGATCTGGCCCACGGGCTGTAAGTTGTGAACCCCTGCACTAAAAGCATCCAGATGGCCATCAAGATTTGGATGGGGTCCAGGCACTCCAAAATATGTTTAATCAAATCAACAGTCACCATTTTTATTTTAAAACAAGAACTTCCCTTTGTAAGGCTGAATTCAGCCCTCTTGGGTTCTGCGGGATGATCCTAGGATGGCCCATGCTTCATTCCTGTGACCCCCCCCCCCCCAGCATAGCTATTTCCCTACCCTCTAAACCAGTGGTTCCCAATGTGGGGCACACACACCACAGGGGGACTCCAATTACCAGAAAGCCTAATACAGTACATTGGCTGATCAGTGCTTTGGGGAATTGACTTAGGCTTCTGGGAACTGAAGTCCAAAAACCAAAGGTTGAGAAACACTGCTTTATAAAAGGATGAAATATCTTTTCTAAGGCTTCCATAGTAGCAGCAAGAAATTTTTTAAGCTAGTCTTTCTGGTCCTAACCCATTTTCCTTCCACCCCCAGTGAAAAACTACCCCAGAGTACCTTTCCAATATTCAGTTCATGGTAGGTTGTTATAATTATTACAAAGAAGAAACACTCAAAGGGGCTTACCATTTTTTTAAGAGAATAAAAGCAAATAAAACCAAATTTAACTGTAAAAATCAATTAAAACCAAACTCACTGTAATAATCATTAAAATAAACTAAATGAATCAAACCCATTAAAATCAATTTAGTGCACTGTTTAAAACAATGCATCAGGGCTGGTTGAAGAGGTCTCCTACTTTTGGTACCAACATACTTGACTGTGCAGCCAGCCAGATGGCATAATCATTCCCAGCCAGTAGCTTTTCTGAAAAGGCAATGCTCAGCCGAGAGAGGTTACTCAGAAGCTCATCGTCTGTGAAGGCAACCACTTTGGCCATTAAGAAACTTTGTCCAAATGGGAAATGAGAGCGGTTGGACTCTACGATGATTTGTTCCACTTCATCAAGAAACTGCATGGCATCTCGCTTGGCTGCTTCACACTCTCCAGGACCTGCAAGAAAAGAAAAGTACAGTATTGTTTAATGCAGGGCTTCCCAACCTTTTCAAACCAGGGGCTAGGTCACGCTCTCTCAGTCAGCTTCAAAGGCCGGATGGCCATTTTGCCCTACCTGCATGATGGGGTGGCCATTTTGTCCCAACAGCTTCAAATTTGTTGCTATTTTGTTTCTTGAATGCCCTTGGAAGGGTGGAGGCAGATGAAATGGCACCATGGGCTGGATCCGGCCCACAGGCCTTAGGTTGGGAACCCTTGGTTTAATGGACTCTCACTCCAATGGAATCAAGGCTTTTTAGAGAGAATAAGACACTTTTGCATGTCAGTTTCTAAGTAGAAAGAGCAAGGCAGGGTTTTGCTTTCATTGCCTTCCAGCAGACTTCTTAAGACTATAGCAGAAGGCTGTGGGATACGCACACCAAAAATCCCACGGGCCCAGTCTCCTGAGTTAGTACAAAGAGGACTTGTTTGGCCAATACAAAGCCAAGAAAGTGGCTTCATTTTGGCAGTCCAGGGTTTGACTGGCACACAAAAGAAGAAGAAGAATCCTGAGTAAGGAAGCAACTCTTGCAGTCAGCTTTTCTCAGAGGTACTGGATGACTACAACTGTATATAACTTATATCTAGCTGATTTTCAAAAACAGGACTCTAAAGAGCTGTGTTAAAATTTTAACTAAAACAATGTGACTAATTCCTTTGGTATTCTTGGAACTATAATTGAAATTTATTAATGTTCTTTGCTTGACGTAGCATCAATACATCATGGAGATATTGAAGTAAGGATTTAACAGTATACTTTCCTTAGACTACACTGGCCTCAGTATTTGGAAAGTAAAAATCAGTTGTTGATGCTTTTTAGTCTTGTGAAAAACACTTCAATTTGGTATAAATGCTATGAAATAACAGTACCAATACTTCACTTGATCAAGTTTTTGTCTGGATTCCACAAATATTTCAGTACATAATATTTTCCAGTCTATGTTCTAACCCTTGAGTTGAGTTACTTACAGTCTGGAACCTTGTTTACATCAGCTTTGTTCCCTTGCATTTGTCCCTTTTCATCCACACACCAACAGCTGCGGAGGTCAAAATGCCCTAAGGGGGTACTGAAATCCATGTAAGATCCTGGGTAATGGATGAGATTTGCCTGAAGAAGCTGCCAGAATGAGAGTGGCTTGAGGAAAACATTCTCAGATGATCTGACTGTGGTCTTGCCTTCCAACACTGCTTGTGGAACAGTATCAAAGGAAGAATATTCAGAGAGTTCTGGAAAGATGTTCTGGTGGCCATCTTCATAAAGGATTTTGATGAAGTCCTCAAAGCTTTGTTGAGATCTTAGCTTATAATTAAGTAGTGTGTCCATCAAGTCAGTGAAAACAAGAGCTCTTCCATTATTATTTTGAGTACTCCATCTTTGGTACCATTCAAAAGCTTGCTCCGGGGGACCACTGCACTGGACTCGCCTCCACTGACCTTCCAGGCTGCACTGTGGGATGTAAATATCTGAGAGCTGAGGAAGGAGATTAGGATCCAAGAAGAGTTGTTGCACAGTATGTAGGACAGCCTGGCCAGCTGCTAATTGGCAGTCTGTTGGACCTAAAGGAGATAAATACAATCTGATTCCTAAGTATAACAATTTAAACAATCTTAAGGAAGAGTTTCAATGTTTAATCTATGAGATTCCTGGCAGGGCATGTCTCTCTGTGTTCATTGAAGAGAGATGTTCCACCAAGTAATGATGTTTAGGACATTACCTGGTGGAACTTCTCTCTCTCTCTCTCTCCAATGAACACAGCCCAGACAACCAGATGTTCCCAGATGTACAGATTGTGGGTGCCCACCTTGAGGAAGGCCAGAAAGATTCTCACCAGAAATAGGGCTGTCTCAGTGGTGCTGCCCTCAATATTAGGAAAAGGGCATTTCCTAATATTTTATTCCCTTGATCCATGATGTTGAACTTTGGCACTCCAGGTACAGTAATACTCCGTATAACGCGAGTACCGTATATCGTTAAATCCGCATAACGTTACAAGATTTTCGGAAACATCTTGTATCGAGTAACGCGATTTTAACGTTACACGAAACAGTCGTTCTTAGCAGCAGGGTGGGTGGAAAGCTGAACGGGGTTCTCCGTTCAGCTTCCCAGCCACCCTGCAGCTACGGAGGCAGGGGTGGGGTGGCTGGAAAGCTGACGGGGGGCTCCCCCATCGGCTTACCCAGCCACCCCACAGCTGCGGAGGCATGGGCGGGTGGCTAGGGAAGCCGACAGGGAGTCCCCGTCAGCTTCCCCAGCCACCCTGCAGCTGTAGATCGGGTCCTCTGATCTCTCTGGAGGTGTTTCTGGGCTTCCCCGACGTCCTGAGCCAGTGCAGCAAGCCAGAATGTCAGATTTCGAATCCCGATGTTCTGGCTTCCTGCACCAGCTCAGGACGTCGGGGAAGCCCAGAAACACCTTGGATCGGGTCCCCACACCTCCCTGGACCCGGCGGGGGGGTCAGAGCCCCCAAAATTGGTAAAAAAAACATCCGTTTTTTTTACCAATTTTGGGGTTTCTGACCCCCCCGCTGGGTCCAGGGAGGTGTGGGGACCCGATCCAAGGTGTTTCTGGGCTTCCCCGACGTCCTGAGCCAGTGCAGCAAGCCAGAATGTCAGATTTCGAATCCCGATGTTCTGGCTTCCTGCACTGGCTCAGGACGTCGGGGAAGCCCAGAAACACCTTGGATCGGGTCCCCACACCTCCCAGGACCCAGCGGGGGGGTCAGAAACCCCAAAATTGGTAAAAAAAACGGACTTTTTTTTACCAATTTTGGGGGCTCTGACCCCCCCGCCGGGTCCAGGGAGGTGGGGAAACCCGCTCCAAGCTGTTTCCAAAGTTCTCCCACCTCCCTGGAGGCAGCAGCAAGCCAAAATGTCAGGATTCAAATCCCGATGTTCTCGCTTCCTGCAGCCTCCAGGGAAACAGGGCTTTTTTTAACATTGTGTGTTCAATGTATCGCCCAACGTTAAAACCCGAATAAC